>OU343220.1:180475185-180620379 GCA_910596185.1 Chrysanthemum makinoi
ATTACTAATCTTTATCTAAAATATATACCTATCAATGGAAGTTGTTTTTTTGGTTTTTTAATTATAAAAGCCTATATTTTTTCATAGGTCAGTTGGCTCAAATTGTATCTGAGCCCAAATTAAGCACGACTTGACCGCAAAATGCATGCAAAATATTGAACAATCAGTATTGGGGCATCCGCTCTATCTCAGTTGCTTGGTTTTATTGTCTACGTGTCTTTATTTCTTCACCTCTGATATATCTTATCTCTTTGATGACTCTTTGATTGTTTACAATTAACTGAATGCCGGTGGACTGGTGGTAAGTTTTGTTTCTTTAGATAATTTCCATTGATCAACTTCTATTGGATGAAAATGGTTTCTTTGTTGATGTTAATGGTTGAAGAATTACTGACTTTACGGTTTGACCTCAAATGACACATTGGTGATTTCTTGTATGTATTAGTTTTTTTATTTTTTATTTGTCATTGATGTTAATGCATATGTTATTGGTGCTTTACTAAAGCTCATAGCTGTAAATATATGGGCCTCTTTGTGCTTTTCAACGTCTCTCTGTCACACTGTGTATATGCATTTGTGTTTTGGTTTATTAATGAAAATAGAGTTAGCATAGGTAAGAACTACAAGTATGGTTAATGCATACTAGCTGGTCAATGATTTTAGTCAATCTTGTTACTAGTGGCACACTACTTGGAAATCCATAACATCTTTATCAAGGGTTGCAATTTTATAATGGAATTTGAACTGAAATGTCTTGATCTTCGACAAGCCATAGCGTAATTCACATATAAGTAACCCACTGAACTTCATAGAAACTTTATTTACATTTTTTTTTTAAAAATAGTTTACTAGTAATATACTTGAGGGATTTATACACGAAGCTTATATGAGGCCATGGGTAGGAAGTACAAGTTATGGCAAAGCAACAGCCTTGGTGAGCTGAGACCAAGTCTTGGCTTTTTAGGCTTGGAGAACCAGTAGCAGAACCTTATATGTGCTAACTTGGGCTTTGGCTTGACCTGAATATGTCCCTAATTTTAATGTACATATGCTACACCATAGCTTCATGTTTTTACTCTTTTCATTGTTCACTCTTTATGTCATGGGTGGAGGATATATTGGTCAAATTTACCTATTATTAATTATATTGTCATGTTGCATTGCCAGGTCATCTAGCAGGACTCTGGAAGGACTTGTCTGCCATTAATAAATCAAATGTTGTTGTCTATTATGGCCATCAGTTACGATGCCAAAGATCTCTTATTGGGTATTTAGTCTTGCAGTGGTTTGCCCATTCACATTGTTACTGTTTGTTCTATTTGTATGTGAATTAATGTTTTCAAATGATTAGAACTTGGTGTCTTGATACATCTTATTAAGACTTTGTTGAACGGATATCTATGGTCCGTTGATATGAAATAACAACCAAAATGACATGAATTTGAAGGTTTAGGTTTCAACTTATGATGCTGTCAATGGATATTCCTAGAAATAGTTTCCAAGTTTATTTTAGAAACTGTTGATAGTTGCATAATTGTCAAATGAGACACCAATTTCTTTAACATCTGGCTTTTTACTCGGCCTTGAGGCTAATATTAGGTTGAATTAAATTGATCTGTTAATGATCTAAAAATGACTAGTTAATTATAGATCCTAATAAAAGTGGAAAAGTTGTCTTTGATTGTGACATGGTCTAGTAATACATCTGGGTCTCGTGGGCGTATTTCAAATATTGAATTGTTTATGGGGTGTTCGACAAATTATTGCAGGTATGTCTCTTGACAGACTAATAAATGGCAAGTTTGTGTTTGATTCACGTTTATGTTGTGTTCTTGAGTTTGTAAATAAAGATGTCATATGTTCTCTCTTTTTATTCTCCAGTTGGGATGGAATGGAACGGAACGTGCCATGTTTTTGTATTCTAGAGTCGAAAGTAAAGTAGGATTAACTATTAAGGTTTTGGAAGTAAGACCAAATCCTTTTTTCGTTTTTGTGAACCCAGTTAAAGTTAGTGGTGTTTAAACCTTAAAAGTGACAAACTCGAATTTATTACAAACTTGAATTCGTGTTTGGTATTTGGTTTTTGGTATGAGTTTAAGTCGCTATCGATCAACGTATTCATATTCAAATTATCAACATTATTCTCCGGTTAACCGTATGAATCTTAATGCTTGTGATTTTGAAGAACTATTATACACCAATCATGATTTTTATGTGGGAAGTGGTTCGGGTTATCCGACTCAAAAATATCACGGTTCGGGTCAAGGTTCGGCTCATGGATCGTGATTCGTTTGTTTGTGAGTGGTGAAAAACACAATATCAACGTATATCAAAATAACCGTAAAATCCGACAAATCAACCCTTTAGGAAAAAGGTCAACGTGCCAAACCTCACGGGTGTGATAAAAGTGATACCGGAAAAGTGATTTCCCCGGGTCGTGTCCCAACGAGGTGTGAATGGAAGGATTCGTTGAGTTTCGTGATTTGAACTTGAATTGGTTTTTAATGATTTTGGATTTGATTACGTATTCTACAATTTAATTAACGGGAAGGTAATTAAGGCAAGGGAACCCTAATAAACTACAAACTAACTACTACTAAGCCTAAGGAATGATAAAATGAAGCTACACTAAGTCCTAGGGTGCAAAGACGAAAACGTAAAAACCTAACAAACAACCCGAGCCATGAACGTAAAAGTTTTGCAATTTAAGGGCTACGGGTGTGAAATCAATTTTCCTACCTTCTATTTGACTAAAAATAATTTTAGGAAAAAACGGAATATTTTTTTTTACTTTTAAAATAATTACTACGAATTAAAAACTAATTAACACTAATTAAATTATTAAAAATACTAAACTAATTAAGAAAAATCTGAAAATTTCACAAAAACTACTTTAAGTTATACTACTTATGAGAAAAATAAGAAATCAGTGGGTTGCTATTCAAAATAAGCTCAAAATAAGCTAAAGAAAGCTTATAACTAAAACTGCCAAGGTGTCCTTAAAGGATTTGTTTGTGCAACAAATGAATGAGACAAGTCCCAAGGGCAACTGGTAAGACGCGTGAGTGTGAGCTGGGTGGCGTGGGTTCGAGTCCCAGCTATGCCACTTTTTGCAAAACCTTTTTTTTTTTGGTTTTTCTTTTTGAAACTAAAGTTGGGATTAATTCTAATGCCTTTTTATGAAAACCTTTTTCTGAGAAAAGCTTTAAATAAGCTATACGAACAACTTATTTAGAAACAGTTAACAAACTATCCTTTGAACAAATACAACCAAACACCTCTTAACAGAACTTGTAAACACAAAATAAGCATAACAAGCATTATAGAGTCAACTGATAATCACAAATTAGCCAACACCCTTTTAAAACTAGTGCATATAGCTGTTATGACAGCTTATTGGGTACTGTTTTGGACAACAACTGAAACAAACACCCTTTTTAGCTAATGAGAACTCAAAAAGTGGACACCCAAACACCCTCTAAAAGCACTAATAAGTGAGCAATAAGCACTATAATCAAGGGACAAGCAATCTAACTTAGCAACGAATCTAGATAACAGAACTAAGCTATGCTAGGGGGGAAAATCAGTTGGCAAAAGCCTACTTTAAGGAAATCCTAAGCTTATGACTAAACATGAACTCCTAAAGTTTACAAATAAGCACTAAATGGACAAGAAAAATAAGCACCTAATAAGCAATATTTAAGCTACAACTACACTAATATACTAGAATATCACTCTTAAGCAGTTGATCAACACTTGAAAAGCTAAAAGGAAAGGCTATTGGTGACCTGTGGGACTGAGACTGCAACCTAGAAACCAGCCTTGGAGGACCTGTTTAAGCTTCTTTTTAAGCTGGAAATTGAGCTTCAAAGTACATGACAAGCTGCAACAAACACAGTTAGGGTGGTAGAGACTCACAAAAAGCTGATTAGTGGTCAAGAAAAGACTAATTACAGCTTAAAAATAAGCTGATAACAGCTTGGTTTGGCCAAAGATGTTAACCGATGCGTAACACGGAAAAAAAAAATTAACTTGGGACAAACTTGGACTTCTATTTAAACTGAGTTAGGAGACTCCTTGGTGCATAAAATTTAAACTAGGATCAGTTGGTGATGCAGGGGCTTGAGAAAAACAAAATTTGCCAATGTTGAGCTTCAAATAAGCTGAGAAAAAGACCCACGAACAGCAGCGCAGGCTGCTGTCCTGTGCAGATCTAAAAGTCCAAAAAAAAAACACCTCTTTTTCAAAGCTTTTGACCCCAATTTTTTGTTTTCTTTTCTGAGAGCTGAAATATTTAACTAACAACTTAAAAACAATAAAAACAAAAACAAGCAATTGATTCAAATCATACTCTTCATTAAAATTAAAGTAAAGATTACAAAAACTAAAACTGAAATTTTTCTACAAACTAGGGGTTTTAAAAGAAAGAAACTAAATTTTAAAAACTAAACTAGGGTGCCTTATACATTGGCTTACGTCAACTATTTATACTAAAACATCTAGGTCTTCAATGTCTTCTTCACTCTTGTGCTTGTTTTGTGAGAGTAGTCAAGCTAAAGATTCCAACTTGCTTCTTTGAGACAATCTCACTTTGATCGTAGGTACCATTTTGAGCTCAATCTTAACCATCCACTGTGTCTTTTTAACAAGGATTGCTGACTTGGAGGAGGGGGAAATTGGTAGTGGGTTTGGGATTTGGGTGAAACCGGACAAAGAGGATTAAGGTGGGTTTTGGTTTTGATGTAGCTGGGTAAAAGAGAGAGGTTGGGGTGGAGTGTTTGGGGAGAAGGAAAAAGAGGTCTGGGGTACTGTGTTCTAGGGTTCTGGGTTTGGGCGGGAAGTGGAGAAGAAGAAGGGTGTGGGTTGGGTTTTTGTTATCAGTTGACCGGGTGGGTTGACCGGGTCAGGGTGTTGGGTTGGGTTGTTTATTTTTGGGCCTTGGTTAGTTATTTTGGATTTGATGGATTATTGATATGGAACCATGTAATACTTTAAGGGCCAAAAGTGCCAAAACTGAAAATCCAAGGGCCATTCCTGTAATTCTGAAAATGTAATCCAAGGTACATCATTGACACTCTCTGATAATGTAAGGACTGAATCTGCCAAATTGTGAAACCTGAGGACTAAACTTGACAATTTTAAAAATCTAGGGATCAAAACTGTAATTTCTCAAACTTTTGAAATTTTTCACCAAAGGACTAATTATGACAACTTATAATTTCAAAAGGACCTTTGGTGACTTTTCTTTTAAAATACGTGCTCAGGGAGTATTTCTGTCAATTTTTGAAAGTCGGGGACTGAAAGCGCCAATTATGCAAACTTTGTTCGTTTTTCAATAATTTTGCATCTAAAACATATAAAACACAATTTTGAGATATTTTCAGTATTTTGATGCATTTCGGAGTGTTTTAGATGTTTTGGATTTGACCAAAAATGATGAGTGAATAAGCACTCATCAAATCCCCACACTAAAACATTGCTAGTCCCTAGCAATCTTTTGAGAAAACTTAATGGATTTGAGTCTCTTTACCAAAAGCCATTACTTCTGGAGTAGCCAAATGTTTTAGTTCACGTAAGAACTATGGTAATAATCGATAACCATATGATTTTGAGCAAACCACCACTTTTCCAACGGATTTGATTTGTCTTTACCAGAAGCCGTTTGCTCTCGACTAGCCAACTCTTAGATAAATTATCAATATTATCTTTGGTGAGTCGATTACCAATTATGGTTTTTCCACTGCCTTTACCACAAGCCATAAACTTGCGGCTAGCCAACTCTTCACTAATTAAAGATATGGTGAGGTGAACACCATACAATTTTGGGCAAATTGCAAGCCGCCAACGGATTTGATAAATCTTTACCAAGAGCCGTTTGCTCTTGGATTAGCCAATCCTTTTGTTTATTAGACATGGCGGACCGATAGCCGAATCCGAGTAAGTGCAAAACACTTATTCCAAAAAATTTTTGGCCAAAATGGGGAATAGGGTGGTAAAACATAAGATAAAATTCGTGAGAATTCCCCCACACTAGAAATGAATATTGCCCTCAATATTCAAAGTACCGCGGTTATGCGGCCGAGAACGTAAAAGGGAAATACTACGGCCATTATTTGAATTTTTTTAAAACTTTATATACAATATGCGGCAACTCCCCACACTAGGGTGGTAGAAAATAGAAATAAGTCAGAAATACGGGTGAAAACCCATATAGTGTGCTATCTTTGTTTTTGTTTCCGAGTCGCTAGCTTGACTCGATCCCCGCATTCATTGGTTCATGGGGAAGGTTTGGAGATCCGGGACAACCAAGGATGGTATGTCCCCTCCAAAATAATGCTTCAATCTATGTCCATTCACCTTGAAGTTTGGCCCGTCGGTTTGAGATAACTTCGGCGGTGCCATATGAAAAAACTTTGGCAATGGTGAATGGACCGGTCCAACGGTCTTAAGTTTCCCAGAAGATTTTCAATCTAGAATTGAAAAGAAGGACTTCGGTCACCAACGTTAAGCAGCGGTTCTTAATCTTTGAGTCATGGATCTTCTTTGTCCTTTCCTTGTAAATCAACGAGTTCTCGTAGGCTTGATCACGGAGTTCATTTAATTCATTGAGTTGAACTTTCCGGTGATCACCAGCGGACTTAAGGTCAAAATTTACATGCTTCAAGGCCCAATAGGCTTTGTGCTCGAGCTCGATCGGGAGATGACACGCCTTTCCATACACAAGCTTGTAAGGAGTACACCCGATGGGTGTTTTGTAGCGGATGCGGAAGGCCCAAAGTGCATCTTCAAGTTTGTCCGACCAAGAGCACGCGGGTTTTCACCTACGGTCCTCTCAAGATTCTTTTCAAACCACGATTGAAACTTCCACTTGCCCACTAGTTTGTGGGTGATACGGTAGAAAGGCGGTGAGTGACACCATACTTAAGCATGACTTTTACGAATGGTCGTTGCAAAAGTGCGTCTGCACCGCGATCACTAATGATGGCACGGGAGTTAAAGCGGGTAAAGAGAGACTTCAAGAATTTCACAACTACTCGGGCGTCGTTGGTAGGTAGCGCTTTCGCCTCTACCCATTTAGACAAGTAATCGACCATACGCCCGCAGTATATACTTGTTCCCTCGAGAAGGCGGGAGCGGACCCATAAAGTCGATGCCTCATACGTCAAAGATCTCGCACACTTGAATGGCATTTTGAGGCATTTCATCTCTTTTAGAGATGTTGCTATGACGTTGGCAAGAGTCGAAAGATTTGACGAGGTCATGGGCATCTTTGTAAATCGTGGGCCAATAGAAACCGGAATCAAACACCTTTTTAGCGGTGTAGTTAGGGCCATGATGTCCCCCCGTGGGTCCATGATGACAAGCCTTGAGAATTTCATCGGCTTCTTGGCGGTGAACACACCGTCGGATGACTTGATCCGCACAAACCTTAAACGGTAGGGTCGTCCCGAAATAATGCTTAACATCTTTGAAAAATTTGTTCTTTTGTTGGGACGACATCCCTTCTAACAAAGTTACCGCATGATAGTTTGCAAAGTCGACAAACCATGGGGTACTTTCAATTTTCATGATGAGATACCACATTAAGAGTCTCGAGAGGAAGCGTTTCGTTTATTTCCTTTTCTCGAGCACACCTTGATGTGGATTTTCAAGACGAGAGATGATGACCGCTAGGTTCTCCGCTCCTTTTTTATCACGGATAATGATATCAAATTCTTGTAGGAGGAGAACCCATCGAAGCAATCTCGGCTTTGCATCTTGCAACAAAGAGATATTGAGGGCTGAGTGATCCGTATACACTATGCTTTTGGACAAAATCAAGTATGGCCGAAACTTCTCGAAAGCATACACCACGGCTAGTAATTCTTTTTCTGTCGTAGTGTAATGTGCTTGAGCCGGTCAAAGTTTTGCTAGCATAATGTATAGCTGGAAATGTTTTGACTTTCGTTGCCCAAACGGGCACCTATGAAATCGCTCGCGTCGCACATAAGCTCAAATGGTAATTCCCAATCGGGGGCAACTAGAATTGGTGCTTCCGTGAGCTTCTTCTTAAGAGTTTGAAAAGCTTCAATGCACTCACTAGAGAAGATGAAAGGAGTATCCTTTTCAAGAAGTCGGGTCATAGGCCGGGATATTTTGAAAAGTCTTGAATGAAACGACGATAAAATCCGGCATGACCAAGGAAACTTCTAACTCCTTTGGCGGTTGTGGGAGGAGGTAATTTTGAAATGACATCGACTTTAGCTTTGTCAACCTCAATCCCGCTCTTAGAAATCTTATGGCCAAGAACAATTCCTTCTTTAACCATAAAGTGACATTTCTCCCAATTTAGACTAAGATTCTGTTTTCTAGCGTTCAAGCATCTTGTACAAATGGGAGAGACATGTTTGAAAAGAATCCCCAAAGACCGAAAAATCATCCATAAAGACTTCCATAGTCTTTTCGATCATGTCATGGAAAATGGCCATCATACACCTTTGGAATGTATCGGGAGCATTACACAAGCCAAAAGGCATGCGTCGGTAAGCAAATGTTCCATAAGGACATGTGAATGTGGTCTTTTCTTGATCTTGTGGGTCAATGGGTATTTGGAAGTAACCGAGAATCGAGAAAACAATAGTATTCGTTTCCTGCTAATCTCTCAAGCATTTGGTCCATGAAAGGTAATGGAAAGTGGTCTTTACGGGTGGCTTCATTTAACTTTCGATAGTCAATGCAAACCCGCCATCCCGTAACCAATCGGTAGGAATCAACTTCGTTTTCATCATTTTCAATAACGGTAATGCCACCTTTTTGGGCACACAATGAACGGGGCTCACCCAAGGACTATCCGAGATAGGGTAAATCAATCCGGCATCGAGAAGTTTTATGACTTCGGCTTTGATAACCTCATGAATTTTAGGATTCACCCTTCTTTGGTGTTGAGCGGGTTTGAAGTCATCTTCCCTAAGAATTTTGTGTGTACAAAATCTCGGGTCAATACCCTTGATGTCGGAAAGGTTCCAGGCGATGGCTCGCTTGTGTGACTTCAAAACCCTTATGAGAGCGGCTTTTTCATCCTCACTCAAGTCTTTAGCAATGATGACGGGTGATTTATTGTCACCCTCCAAAAATGCATACTCGAGATGAGGTGGTAAGTCCTTAAGTTCGACCCAGGAGGATCATTATATTTTTCAATCGTTTTGATTTCCTCTTTATGAAGTTCTTGAGGAGGGAGTGATGAAGGATCTTCATTGAGCATCTTCTCGATGAAGTATATCTCCTCAATGTCGATGGGAGCGTGATCAATTTCCCATGGGCAGAATCACTAGCCAAGTATGCCGATCTCTTCCAAAATAAAGTCACTTCCCCAAGCGGGGTGAGGGAGGGAAGAAGAGAACAACGATGGGATCAACGGTGGGATTGCCACTCGAGAATTCAAGAATTTCTTGAGAATACTCCTCCGACACAATGTCAAGGACATCAATTTTGTTGACGGAATTGTCTCCATAATTGGGGAGTATTTAGTAACTTGATTGAGATTGAAAACGGCTTCCTTGTTTACCTCAAAGTAATTTCCCTTCATCAGCGTCGATCAATGCCCGACCGTTTTAAGAAACACCTCCCAGGATGAGGGTACTTTCGAGGATCGGCATCAAATTCGACAACAACAAAATCGGCGGGGAAATGAAACTTGCCTACTTTCACAAATACATCCTCGGCTATACCTAGCGGACGAGAACTTATGCGGTCCGCAAGCTCAAGGATCATACATGTAGGTGTAGCGGAGGTAATGAAAGCTTTTCCACATGGAGTGTGGCATCAAGTTAATGCTAGCACCAAGATGGCCAAAGCGAGCATTGAACTATGCCTTGAAAATCACATGGGATGAGAAATTTTCGGGGTCTCCTAACTTTTAGGAAGTTTTTAAGGATAACCGCCGAACAATTTTCGTTCAAAGAAGTTTTAGCCATTTTGGAAATCTTTTCTTTGTTATTCAACAAATTTTTGATTGTTGGACCGAACTTTGGCATTAGAAGAAGAGCGTCATGAAACTAATCTCAGTGCAAATCTTGAAATATTTGGATAAGCTTCTCCATTTGTTGACTAGTTTTATCACGGAGCTTTTGGTCATTAAGCCTTGAAGGATAAGGAAGTGAAGGCTTAGGAGTGGTCATCGGAACAACGGGTTCGAGGTGGAGGTAAGACCTCCGGAGGTTGGACTTGTCTTGTGCCGTGGGCTTGAGTTATGCACCTTGTCCTTTGATACCTCGGTTTCTCGTTCCACATCCCTCACAGGAGAAGGATTAGGCATCGAGGGTCCCTCATAAGATTTACCACTTCGGGTGGCAATAGCATTCAATTCACCTTTTGGGTTGGGAATGGTATTACTGGGAAGAGCACCGAAGTTGAAGCTTGGTTCTTTTGACTCATGAGACTAGCAAACATGCTTTCAATCTTGCTTTGAGATTGATCAATTTTGTTGCTAGTAGCTCTAAGCTCGGAAGTGAAATCATTCTTCAAAGTGGTAATTTGACTTTGCATGGATGCCATTTTAGCTTCATTGCTTTTGATGTAATTAGCAATGTCAATGGAAGCTTGAGGAGGTGGGGCATGCACGTTTTGTTGAGGAGCTTGGAATCGGTTTTGATTGAAATTTCCTTGATTTTGAAAACCTTGATTTTGATTTTGAAAATTCGATTCGACTCGATTTTGATTGAACTGATTATTTCTATTTTGCACATTTTGATTGTTCGATTTTGATTAAACCGGTGGTCAAGAAATTGTTAGAGCGATAGGCTGAGAAAGTTCGGTCTCCTGCGGTTGGTAGGAATTACCTCCCGTATTGTAGGAACCGAAGCGGCATATATGCTCTCTTGAGTGAAGCCACCGGAGGCTGGACACTCAAAATAAGGGTGTGGACCACCACAAGTTTCACAACTCTTGTTTACGACATTCACTTGTTGATTATTATTATTTTGACTCATTTTAAATACGGCGGTGGATATTTCTTCAATCTTTTGGTTAGAGTCGTGTATTCGAAGATGGAAGTGTGGTAGATCTCCTTGACTCACTCCTCTCGTGAGAGAATCCCAATAATTGTGGTGGGCGGTCATGTTTTCAATGAGATCATAGCACTCTTGGTGCGCCTTTTCATAAAGGTACCCCGCGGCGGCATTTATCGTGTGTCGATGTCTCAATGTTACCCCGTTATAGAATGTATCTATTTGGGTGACAAGCAACATGTTGTGGTTTGGACATCGATCAATCGAACTTATAGCGTTCCCATGCCTCGAATAAGGACTCATCGGGATCTTTGCAGAAAGTACTGATTTCATTCCGTAGTTTCGTCACCATCGGATTGGAAAATATTCGCCAAATTTGGAGATCATTTCGTTGAAACTATGGATTGAATTTTTGGGAAGACGATCAAACCATGCGGTGGCATGAAGCGTCAAGGAATATGGAAAGAGGTATAGGCGAAGGGCGTCATCGGTGACCCCATTTTGCTTCATACTTTGGGTGACGGTGAGAAATTTGTCGAGATGCTTGTTGGCATCGTCACCTGGTGATCCGTGAAATTGACAAAAACTTTGGACTTGTTGAATCATGTGATGCTTAAGTCCAAATCCGCCTCGATGTTGGCCAGGGGCAATTGGACCGCCCGTCCATCCATGGGTTGGCAAAACTCCTCCATCGTTCGGAGATCGGGAGCTGGATCTTGTGGACCAATCGGGACTTGAGGTCCGTTCCCATGGTTATGTGTCATTGTGATTTGTTGGCCGATGCGTATCTAGGATGCGTTTGCTTGGTTCGATTACGTCTACGAGCTTGCGGCGAGTCGCATGCACTTCAAAAAACAACACTTTCAATTAAAACAAGACCGAGGCAAAACACAGTGAACTTAAACCAATAATCCCGCGTGAAATGATCACTTCTATAAGTAAAACGCACAAGGAAGCGGAGAGACTTTGTAGGTCGCAGCAACTTATTAAAAACCGTCTCTTCGGCCGCATGATTTAATGTCGGTAGTCCTTATACCCCTCACACGGTTTGTTAAACCGATAAAAGTAAGCCAAAACACGAGCGACACAAAGGCAAGTTTTAAATCTTTTGTTCGAGAACTTATAATGATAACACCTCAGTTGAGAATGTTATATTGATTGTGTCTTCTATTTATTTAAAACAACAAGGAAAATCTTTTTGTATTTTTAATCTTTTACATATATATACAAAGAAAAAAAATATTTTTGTATTTTTGTATTTTTATAAAAACAATAACTTCACGAGGAAGGTTCTTCAAGTCACTAATGTAAAAACTTCACGATATTGTGCTTAACACACCTCCCGTGGCCCAAAATTTGATTCGTTTGTTTGTGAGTGGTGAAAAACACAATATCAGCGTATATCAAAATAAAGTAAAATCCGACAAATCAACCCTTTAGGAAAAGGTCAAGCGTGCCAAACCTCACGGGTGTGATAAAAGTGATACCGGAAAAGTGATTTCCCGGGTCGTGTCGCAACGAGGTGTGAATGGAAGGATTCGTTGAGTTTCGTGATTTGAACTTGAATTGGTTTTAATGATTTTGGATTTGATTACGTATTCTACAATTTAATTAACGGGAAGGTAATTAAGGCAAGGGAACCCTAATAAACTACAAACTAACTACTACTAAGCCTAAGGAATGATAAAATGAAGCTACACTAAGTCCTAGGGTGCAAAAGGCGTAAAAGCGTAAAAACCAAACAACAGGAGCCATAAGCGTAAAAGTTTTGCAATTTAAGGGCTCACGGTGTGAAATCAATTTTCTACCTTCTATTTGACTAAAAATAATTTTAGGAAAAAGCGGAATATTTTTTCGACTTTTAAAATAATTACTACAATTAAAACTAATTAACACTAATTAAATTATTAAAAATACTAAACTAATTAAGAAAAATCTGAAAATTTCACAAAACCTACTTTAAGTTATACTACTTATGAGAAAAATAAGAAATCAGTGGGTTGCTATTCAAAATAAGCTCGAAATAAGCTAAAAGAAAACATAACTAAAGCGCCAAGGTGTCAAAAGGATTTGTTTGTAACAAATGAATGAGACAAGTCCCAAGGCCCTGGTAAGGCAGCGTGAGTGTGGTAGGTGGCGTGGGTTCGAGTCCCAGTATGCCACTTTTGCAAAACCCTTTTTTTTGTTTTTTGAAACTAAAGTTGGGATTAATTCTAATGCCTTTTTTAGAAACCTTTTTAGAGAAAAGCTTTAAATAAGCTATCGAACAACTTATTTAGAAGCTTGATTAACAAACTATCCTTTAAACAAATACAACCAAACACCTCTTAACAGAACTTGTAAACACAAAATAAGCATAACAAGCATTATAGAGTCAAGCGATAATCACAAATTAGCCAACACCCACTTTAAAACTAGTGCATATAGGTGATATGACAACTTATTGATGCTATTTTGGACAACAACTGAAACAAACACCCTTTTTAGCTAATGAGAACTCAAAAAGTGGACACCCAAACACCCTCTAAAAGCACTAATAAGTGAGCAATAAGCACTATAATCAAGGGACAAGCAATCTAACTTACAGAATCTAGATAACAGAACTAAGCTATGCTAGGGGGAAATCGGTTGGCAAAAGCCTACTTTAAGGAAATCCTAAGCTTATGACTTAAACATGAACTCCTAAAGTTTACAAATAAGCACTAAATGGACAAGAAAAATAAGCACCTAATAAGCAATATTTAAGCTACAACTACACTAATATACTAGAATATCACTCTTAAGGTTGTTCACACTTGAAAAGCTAAAGAAAGGAAAGGCTATTGGTGACCGTGGAATTGAGGCGCAACCTAGAAACCACCTTGGAGGACACATTTTAAGCTTCTTTTTAAAAAGGAAATTGAGCTTCAAAGTACATGACAAGGCAAACAAACAGTTAGGGTGGTAGAGACTACTTAAAAACTGATTAGTGGTCAAGAAAAGACTAATTCAGGCTTAAAAATAGATACTTGGCTTGGTTTGTGAATATTCTTGATCACGAGAACGAAAAAAAAAAAATTAACTTAGGACAAACTTGGACTTCTATTTAAGCGAGTTAGGAGACTCCTTGGTGCATAAAATTTAAACTAGGATGAGTTGGTGATGCATTGGCTTGAGAAAAACAAATTTGCCAATGTTGAGCTTCAATAAAAGTGAGAAAAAGACCACTGAAGGCAATGACAGGATGCTGTCTGTATCTTGAATCTAAAAGTCCAAAGAAAAAAAACACCTCTTTTTCAAAGCTTTTGACCCCAATTTTTTGTTTTCTTTTCTGAGAGCTGAAATATTTAACTAACAACTTAAAACAATAAAACAAACAATGATTCAAATCATACTCTTCATTAAAATTAAAGTAAAGATTACAAAAACTAAAACTGAAATTTTTCTACAAACTAGGGGTTTTAAAAGAAAGAAACTAAATTTTAAAAACTAAACTAGGGTGCCTTATACATTGGCTTACATCAACTATTTATACTAAAACATCTAGGTCTTCAATGTCTTCTTCACTCTTGTGCTTGTTTTGTGAGAGCAGTCAAGCTAAAGATTCCAACTTGCTTCTTTGAGACAATCTCAGCCCTTGATCAGGTAGGTACCATTTTGAGCTCAATCTTAACCATCCACTGTGTCTTTTTAACAAGGATTGTGACTTGGAGGGAGGAAATTGGTAGTGGGTTTGGGATTTGGGTGAAACAGGACAAGAGGATTAAGGTGGGTTTTGGTTTTGATGTAGGTTGGGTAAAGAGGTTTGGGGTGGAGTGTTTGGGAGAAGGAAAAAGAGGTCTGAAGTACTTGTGTTCTAGGGTTACAGGGTTTGAAGTGGAGAAGAAGAAGGGTGTGGGTTGGGTTTTGTTATCAGTTGGCCAGGGTGGGTTGGCCCAGGGTCAGTGTTAGGTTGGGTTGTTTATTTTTGGGCCTTGGTTAGTTATTTTGGATTTGATGGATTATTGATATGGAACCATGTAATACTTTAAGGGCCAAAAGTGCAAGCGAAAATCCAGGGCCATTCTGTAATGAAAATGTAATCCAAGGTCCATCATTGACACTCTCGATAATGTAGGGACCGAATCGCATATTGTGAAACACGAGGACTAAACTTGACAATTTTAAAATCGGGGATCAAAGCGTAATTTCTCAAACTTATGAAATTTTTCACCAAAGGACTAATTATGACAACTTATGATTTCAAAAGGACCTTTGGTGACTTTTCTTTTAAAATACGTGCTCGAGTATTTACGTCAATTTTGAAAGTCGAGGGGTGAAAGCGCCAATTATGCAAACTTTGTTAGTTTTTAATAATTTTGCATCTGAAACATATAAAACACAATTTTGAGATATTTTGATATTTTGATGCATTTGGAGTGTTTTTAGATGTTTTGCGGTTCGATTTGACCAAAATGATGAGTGAATAAGCACTCATCGGATCATTATCGATTGGTTTACAAATGATAGACAACACTATTTTGGAAGAGGCGTCACCGGTCAAACCAAGAAGTACCTAAAGGCTAAGAAGAAGGTTGTTGAAAAGAAACCTAGAATGATTAGGTAAACTGGACGAAGAATCTGCGTTGTGCAATGCTTGGTGTGACGTCAGAGAATAGTATAGCGGGGAAACAACCAAAATGCTAAGGGATTTTGGCGTGCTTACTTTGAAAAGGAGGTTGGTAGAAGAGCGTACAACTCGATTATTACCAGTGAAAAAATAGGATTCGTCCTAGAGTTGGCATTGATTTGTGTACATTCTGACAATGCTTATAGGAATTATGGAAGTGGTGAGAATGACCTCACTGTTTACAGACGAGCGTGTGAAGAATACCAAATAGTGTATAATCATAAGTTTGCATTGGAGCATTGTTGGGAAATTTTGAAGGACCATGAGGTTTGGAAGGATAATGAGATGCCGGCTTTTTTAAGCCAAGATGCGGGTCGAAAAAAAGCAAGAACTTCTGAAACCGACTCGGATGTGCCTGAGCGACCAACTGGTCGTGATACCACTAAGAAGAATAAGAAGAAATCGTCGGAGAGTTCCAAATCTAGCTATATGGAAGGTGTAGCCGAGAAATGGAAAAACATTAAGTCTATGGCATTGGGAAAGAAGAAGGAGCTGGCAGACGGATACTACGACTTGAAGAAGAAAGAGTTGGAGCAAAGGCAAAAGAAGTTGGAGCTAGAGCAAAAGAAAGCGGAAATGGATGACAAAAGATTGGCACTAGAACAAGAAAAAAGTTAATTTGAGCGATAAAAGAAATATGAAAAAGACATCATATTCTATTGCACACCAATCGACCCATCTTTGTCCGCACTACAACGACAAAAAATGCATGAAATCAAAGATTCGATCAAGGCAAGCCACAACCTAGATTATTAATTTTTAATAAGTGTTGTAATGTTTTAATAAGTTTCTTAATGTTTTTATTTTATTAAAATTATTATGTAACATTTTAATTATTAATGAAATTTTAGTTTGTGTTAAAAATGTTAAAAAAAGAAAAAAAAAAAAAAATTGATCATGGTCGCTCTTACTGGGGTGCCCCTAATCGCTGACGTCATTTGAAGAAGGTGGCGTGTGAAAAATGAAGAATTGACCCTCCTTGTAGGCAGCCTAATAAGTTGATCCTCTAGTCCTCAACTAAAACACTAAAGGTTCAAGTGCCCTTAACTAGGAACATTTTCTTTTTGAACGACACATTATATTGAAAAAAACCTCTGGCAAGTAACTAGATGCACTTCGAAGTTACAACAATTGGTCGACATCGGACGAATTTTTCCTACTTGTATTCACGATCCAAGAGAAATAAAGCGTCTTGATTTCCTCATAAGTCCATATTTACTTTAACTAGGAACATTATTGTATTAAGGAGATAGATGTGTGAATCTGTTGTATATATTTAATTCCTGTTGTAGAAACTTACAAAACCAAAGCCAATTTAACCACAAAACCAGTTTAAGAGTGAACCCAGCCAACCCCCATTTGGCTCACTTTTATTATATCAAAAATAGCTAAAGAATAACATTATTTACAATACAGAAACAAAAGATAAACTGATTACACAAACTAGGGTTTCTCTTCAACTCAGATACAACTAGAGAGAAGAGATATGAAAACACACAGAAATATGAGAGAGAATAAAATAAATAATGCCTAAAGTGTGCTTATATAGCATTCAAGATTGAATCTTCACTTCTGATCCTTTAAGTATCAAGATTGCACCACTTTAGCCCTTCAACTTTATAGACGGGTACACTTAGAGGCTGAAGCTTATCCTTTTAACACTCCCCCATAAGCTTTAGCTTCCTGAGACTCCCCCGTCATCCTTGCCTTGTTCACCAGAATTTTCCTGAAACACATTATACAAACCAAGACACTTGCAAAAAAACTGTTATGGTCAGAAATATTAAGCCCTTTGGTGAACAGATCTGCTATATTATCCTCAGACTTAACTTTAACTGGCTTTATAAAGCCATCAGCCACTTTTTCCCTTAAGAAATAAAGATCAATCTCAAAATGCTTGCTTCTTTCATGAAGCACAGGATTAACATAAATATGCATAGCAGAACTGTTATCACAGAACATTCCACAAGCAACTTCACATCAACATGCAAATCACCCAAAATCTTGATGATCCACATAACCTCACAACAAACATTACACATTGCCCTGAACTCAGCCTCAATAGAGGATCTAGCAACCACAACTTGCTTTTTACTTTTCCAGGAAACCAAACTATTTCCCAGAAATACACTATAACCAGTAACATACCTTCTGGTCACTTTACACTTTGCCCAATCAGAATCAACAAACACTTTTAAACTTTTATTACCACCTTCTCTAAAAGTGATACAAAGACCAGGTTCTTTCTTCAAATATCTCAAAACTCTAAATGCAAGCCTTAAATGAGACTTCATAGGTTTATGCATAACTTGACTTAGACAATGCACAACATAAGAAATATCTGGCCTTGTTAAAGTCAAGTAAATCAATTTTCCAACAAGTTTTTGATAATTTGTTATACTAGACAAAGGTTCATCGTCACCAAATTTTGAAACAAGTTTCTTATTGTCTGGATTTATCTCTATAGGTGCACTGCATGGTTTACATCCAAGCATACCAAACTCAGTTAACAGTTCAATGCAGTACTTCCTTTGAGTAAGACAAATACCATTATCAATATCAAGTACCTCAATTCCCAGAAAGTATTTGAGCTTACCCAAGTCTTTTATCAAAAAATTTGAACTTAAAGACTTCTTAAACTTGTTAATTTCATCAACATTATTCCCAGTGATGATAATATCATCAACATATACCAATAAAACTAACAAAATATCATTGTCATTTTTAATGAACAAAGAAAAATCATTTGGACTTTGCACAAATCCATTTTATTTAAGCACAAATGTTAATTTCTCATTCCATTTTCTAGGGGCTTGTTTTAACCCATACAATGACTTTACCAGTTTAAAAACTCTTTTATCATTTGTTGGGATATAAAAGTCAAAGTCTTTGAAGAAAGTCAAAGTACTGCTAATGAAGACGTCAAAGTACTGCAAAGCTAAAGAACTGCTATATCGTTTATGGAAAGCTTTGTAATTCTAGAATATTCTTAGATTAGAATTAGTATTACTTGTCGTACAAGGATTGTAATTGTAAACCGACTAGGGTATTCCTTATGCCTATAAAAGGACCCCTAGATTGGCATTAGAGATACGTGATTTAGAATTTACAAAGTACGATATTAGAGTTATTAGGGTTATTAGTGAATCTGTGTATCAAGCAAGTTCAAAGTATTAATAAAATCGTTGAAGTTTAAGTTATTCTTCTTAGCTTTATTGAAGTAGTTTCAGCATACTTAGTAGAGTAATATCAGTGTTTCATTGTTAGTAACTTAGGATTTATCCGAGGTTGCTAAGCCATTACAAGCTACATAGTTAGTTTGGTCAGAGTATATCGATCCAACAAGTAGTATCAGAGCTTGTGTGGAAACTATGATTAAGAAGAAACCCTTAAAACCAATTTAACTCTGAACCCTAAAGATGTCGTGAAGCTGCACCACCCCATCCATCACTCCTCGGAATTCCTATCATCAAGAAGGGAGAATATGATCTCTGGAGCATGAAGATGAGGCAGTACATTGCTATTACAACCATGCACTGTGAAATGTGATTGTCAATGGTAATTTCGTTCTTGAAGAACCCGTAGAAGTTCCTGGACAACCTAAACCACCTAAACCTACCACCTTGTGACGCTGGCAAAAGAAATCAAGAAAAGACTCTCAACATACTTTGTGTCGCTATTCTGATGGCCACCTACTGAAGTTTCATGATGCTAAGGATGCAAAACAACTATGGGCTGCTCTCAAGACAAGATTTGGAGGTAATGATGCTTCAAGAAGATGCATAGATCTGGAAGCAACAGTTTGAAACCTTCACTTTTGGTGAAAGAGAAGGTCTTGATGCTGCCTATGATAGATTCCAAAATCTTCTTAGTATGCTAGAGTTATACTGTTAGGAATTATATTTGAGTTGATTATGACAAAATATGAAAGATGAAGGACTTATGAAGACAAAGAAAGACAAGAGACTTACTTGTTAAAGAATACTTTATTATTTAGTCCCTAGTAATATTTTGTAACCCTAGACTCTCTAGTATATAAAAAGAGGCAGGGAATTAGGTTTGAGTGTGTCAAGATGTGAACACCATTAGTAAAGGTGTGTGTGTGTGTGTAACCTAGGCGTAGTGTATAAACGCCTAGGGATAGATAGTTAGTCGATTAGTATTATAGTGTTTAGTAGAGGAGATAATGGCGAAGAAGTTTGTTAATAATAACAAACGATATTTTCTTATTCTGCTGTGCATTCATGTTTGTCTTTGTTATTGTTATCCCTAGATGAGCTTATAAACGATCTTCACAATTGGTATCAGAGCGGGGAGCTCTTGATATAGGGATCTACAAGGTTTTTCGAAGAAGAAGGAAGAAAAATTCAAATCTGAAAATTTTCGTAATGTTTTTGCAGGGCTGTTTTCAAACAGCGATAACGTTTTCGTTAACTGTTGGATCGGGATGAAATTTTAGGTGGATGTTCTCTATATGACAATCTAACTTTTCACTGGAGGGATTGTCGATTTGAGCTTTTATGTGAAAGTTACAGGCTGTCAAAGTTGGCTGCTGAAAGAGGTTTTCAAAATCGAATTTTTCAGGTTTTTAGGGTTTTCATTCTGTTGAGTGTGCATTAAAGGGTACTATCAAACCCTAATTCAATGATTTTTTAATGATCACTATTTTTGGAGTATGGTTTGCTTGTTTGTGGTTGTCAAAACCCTAAATTGCTCAAAGTACTGCTGTTTATCCTTGAAAGTACTGCTACCCTTTCACAAAATCTTTGCTTTGCGAGTTCAAAGTAATGCTGTACGTTACTATGCCATTCCAAGGTACTGCCCATGTTATATGGTTAATATTGGTCCCCTACAAGCAAAGTACTGCTCGTCCTTGAAAGTACTGATGCGTGTCGAAGGCACTGCTGCGTTTTTAAGTTTGTACTGTTATGTTCCAAGGTACTGTTCGAATGTTCAAAGGTTTAATCTTCTTAGATAAGAGGTTATATTAAGTAGGTTAGTAATGCTATGACGATTTGGAAGTACTGCTTGACACCATGATTCTGGACGTGTGTTTTAGTGCGTTGGGCTGGTGATTGGTTATTCGAGAGTTTGTATTGTTTGGGTTTGACAACATGGAAGTTAGTATTGGCCGAAGTAAATTTAGGTACTGCTTTTTTTGTAACTTACTGCTACGAGGGTTATTGTTGTTTGAATATAGTACTGCTAATGGAAGTATTATGATCTTGGATCATGTGATATTGTGAATAGCATGGAAGTAAACATGAATTTATTATTATTCTATTGTCACATGGGTCGGTGGTTCCTAGCATTAGTTTTTCGATGGTAAGTTCGTTGCTACTTTTTGGAAAGTGAGAAGTATGATATTGTTGATCTATGTCTATTGGTTGGTTGTGAGTTTATACGCATGAGATTCTTAAGCCTACTAAGTTTGTCTCGATGATAAATGCCAAGGTTATTGCTCATGATGAGGGATAACTCGTTGAAATATTAAGGAGGAAAAACATTGGAGCACATTTGTTTAACGTTTATTGCATGTTACTATTGCTACATGATTGATAATACTCTCATGATAGTATTGATACTACTTGATTTATACCGCTCAATGTTTCTACGGTTCGAATAAGGTGCGTTCGAGATTTGCCCGAGATAAATTGTTTCCACTGCTAGTTTTGATCGATATCGGATAGATCGTATGTTTTGGTTCTCGTATGGTTTTCGATTTGAGGGGAAGTCGAGCATGGTGAATATTTAAGATGTCGGGTAGCGCACACACATGATTGGATCTCATTTGAATTTAGTAAATCGAGAAAACACACATGGGATATTAGTATACACACACATGAGATTGGTATTGATATGATTGGTAAAGTAGACATCATGTTCAAGGGAAGATTCTATGGACGCTTTTACATGGTTTCTCTGGTTACTCTTAGAACTATTCTTCATGTTTATTATTAGTCATTTTAGGGAGGTCTTATGTTCTTCATGGCTGGGAACTACAACGTATTTGTGATCATGGTGGTTAGTTATTCGACAAGTTCTTATGGTTATTTACATGCATCATTCGAGGGGGAGATTTTTACTACTACTTGTTGGTATCTATACTCCTGGTTCAGATTTCTTTTGCCTTAATTTCATTTTTAGCTTCATGGCGGGTATCTTGAGGCATTAGAAGGATGGATTAGTCGTATGATATTGGTTTGTGGTGGTTGGAATCAAAGTTGTTTCTACTTAGCTTCTCCTAGTGGATTATGACAAAAAGGGAAAGAAAGGCGACAAAGATGGTTTGCAACTTGAAGATTCTTGGTGATTGCATGTTTAAGGGGAAGTTCTTATCTTTCATGACATCTTAACTCCAGGGGAAGTTCGGGCTTATTTGGTTTTGTCATTATCAACTAGGGGAAGATTGTTAGGAATTATATTTGAGTTGATTATGACAAAATATGAAAGATGAAGGACTTATGAAAAGAAAGAAGACAAGGGACTTACTTGTTAAAGAAGACTTTATTATTTAGTCCTAGTAGTATTTTGTAACCTAGACTCTCTAGTATATAAAAGAGGTGGGAAATTTGAGTGTGTCAAGATGTGAACACCATTAGTAAAGGTGTGTGTGTGTAACCTAGGCGTAGTGTATAAACGCCTAGGGATAGATAGTTAGTCGATTAGTATTATAGTGTTTAGTAGAGGAGATAATGGCGAAGAACTTTGTTAATAATAACAAACGATGTTTTCTTATTTCGCCGTGCATTCATGTTTGTCTTTGTTATAAGCAGAGGTATCTGTTGAAGATGCAAACCTGAAGTTCTTAAGAAGTTTGCCATCCGTATGGCATGTGATTTCTACTATGATCAGAGGACAACCTGGTTTGGACATTATGGACTTTGATGATCTTTACAACCACTTAAAGATGTATGAGCATGAGATGAATGGCCAAACAAGTTCAAAATCTCACAGCATTTTTTGTGTCTTCTGAAAATAGAAGCAGTACTTGTAACACCCCACCGATAAGGGCGAAGTGTCACGATACGGTGTCATATCGGAACATACAAATAAAATCCTCACAGAAAACCTTAAATATGAGGGTACCAAATCATATAAACAATTGGTGACAAGGAAATACCATATCAAAATGAAAAGAAAAAAAAAACTCAAAACAAAAGCTCTTCAAAATAAGTCCCAAAGTAATAAGGTGCTAGGGTTGGTCCACTTTCGGATACACTAACTCTCAACCCCGAAGCCCATCTTCCAACCTAAAACACGCATGAGGAAAAGAAATGCGGTGAGCTTAAAAAGCCAGTGAGCGAGATATAACAAAATGAAAGCTAAACAAAATCTGAAATATAAAAATGAAATAAGGAAGGTGATAACAAAGATTAAAACAAAAGAGAACAATGAGTCAAGAGGATCTGCGAACACAATTATCTGAGATATCCAACAAAACGAGATAACTAGGAGAAACGAAGCAAAAGCATAGCATCGATGACATATATACAAGCACATACAAACCAAAGCGTACAAATCTTGAAATATAAGCAAGCATAGCGGTGTCGCATCGACACAACATATATGTCATACAATCAATCGAGGAAATGAAGACATACAAGCCAAACAGATATCTATAGGAAGCGGAAGCAATTAGTAATAAGTGAGCATGGCAATTCACACGGTCAAAACCCTATTTGAAAACATAATCGACATCATAATCAACGAAGTTCCAACGATGGTCAATACATGGCGGTCACACATAACAAGTAGGAATACAACATACGATATAATTGAATGAATCAAAGACATAGCAGGACAACAAATTAACAAGTTATACGTCACAAGTTGAACCATTTACCCAATCAAAAGTAGCATAGGAGAATGTAAACATGGCAGGGCAACAATAAACAGATAAGAATACAACGGGATAGTCATAGTCCACGAGATTAACCGAACAAAGCACACATAATAAACCGACCAAACTACTCGATTACTGGCATGGTCAGACAATTGAGAGGGTTCACATAATAGTGAGATCACATATCATCAGAGATGACAGCCAGGTAACTCAAATAACCGCATATTAATCACATCATAGCGGGATATCGGTAGTCACATAAAACATGAATAGCATAATCAAATTCGATAAGCATATAATAACCCGTGCGTGAATGGAGCGATAGTGCGAAGTAGCGGAATGAGAGTGTGTGAATCAATGTAATGGGTATCTATATCTTGGTAATAGAGTGAGGTCATATCGAATGCTTGAGTAATTAAAATTATCTGAGACAATATTAATGCGTTGGGGAATACAGAAGGTACAATATAGGTATATCAAAAGTGTAAGGGTTGTAAGAAATCTACCACGAGCCCGGAACATATCATATCATATCATATCATATCATATCATATCATATCATATCATATCATAAGTAACCATTGTATTAGGAGGGTGACCCGAATACCATACATAATAGGAGGAGACCTCATTAACAAATGGAGTAGCTAGCTCGGAATGTGAAGGCGTATGCACACGACATCATTCACCATATAAATCATATCATGTTAAATCCACTAAAACATATCATATCTAGGATGCATCCATGCGCTGAGACATATCATAAGTGGCCAAATCATATACATATAGTGAGCTCATAATCATATCATATCATAATGGGGCGGTGTAACATCACTCGCACACACTGGAGTCATGCCATTGGTGCATCAATGACACGGTCATGTTACCTTCATGACTAGGAACACATATTTGGCTCGGGTATCAAAGCGGCGGGTCAAAGCATAATCATATCATATGGTAAGGGTTCATATCAAAGTTTCATATCAAAGGTTCATCGAGAAGCTCATATGAAGTTCATATCAAGATTCATATCGGGCTAATATCAAAGTTCATATCAAAGGTTCTATCGAAGTTCATATCGAAGTTCATATCAAAGATTCATATCAAAGTTCATATCAAAGATTCATATCAAAGATTCATATCAAAGGGAGCATAGCAAGGTCATTGGGAAGCCCTAATAAGGAGGCTTAGATTAAAGCATACTTGAGTTCAAGCTAATATCAAAAGATGGAATACGAATCATGAGAAACCTTAAGAGGTAAGGTCAGAATATCTGTACCTCAATCGAAGCAAATCAAAATAGAAACGTAAGTCACACGATGCATCAATCCCGCCGTCCGGAACCTATATGAAGTTTGATAACGCTTATTAAAGTCGGATTACTCATTTTAGATGGCTTTCCATTTTTAGCAGATTCCAACATTTTTGTAACTTTCCATTTTAGGCAGGTTTCCATAATTAGTAACTTTCTATAAATAGCAGGTTTCTATATTTAGTAAGTATATCCATTTATGATGCATTTAAAGACATATTATGTTAAGTGAGTATTATTATACTTTAAGGATCATTTATAACAAATTACACAAGTTTAGGGTCTAAAGTGTAAATATTACAAAGTGTAGGGTCTTAAGTGTAAATACGCCATTTTTGCCCATTTTACTAATTTAGCCCTTTTAGTCATTATATTTACAAATCAACCCTTTAATTTCAGTAATTATGCATATGAGATTAATTCTACGTAATTCGTTACACATTAGTATAACAAGTACAAGCTTTCGTATTAGCATCGATTAACACAAGATTAAATGATCTAATGTGTTTAAGTATTTTAGGTCGAGACAAATAAAACAACCATGAAACAATGAGTCCATTTATTTAACGAAACCCTAGATCCATTTGAATACCATATGCGTTATTTATCTATTAACCATGTTTAATACAAAAGTACTTATACCCATTTTATGAACCTTAATTTCAACGTGACATACCCTTTACCCAAAACAGATTTTATGCGCCCTTTTAACCATCCAAAAGAGCCCCTAGATCATGCTTCAATTCACGTTAATATTACTATATGTATACGCCTTATTCGAGTCCCCATTCTATGCATGATATCGACCAAAAGAAAACATGTCGAGGGGTTTATAATACATATTCAAATGACCAGGTTTATGCACACATATTAACATATACGCTAAGGTTTTATATCATGTCCTTTAGGTGGTTAATATTAAGTTACAATTTGCTTGGTTCAATCATTCGTTAGAACATGTTTTTAGGGCTCAAAAATGGTGCGCATGCTATCCCAAGACCAAGACCAGAAAACAGAAACATAACCAGGTTCAAACATTCCTGTCGACATTTATATAAAGGTTTAAAGACCTGTTTTTAAGTGATTAATACTAGGTTATCATATGCTTAGATTTAACGTTCAATATAACATGTTTTAAGGCTCAAAACAGATTTTATACCACTTCATGTAGAGCATTATTAGTCGACATACACGACATTTATTTCACGATTTCATGTGGTCCTTCGTTATTACTTTAGGTGACTGATTTATTCATGTACATGAGATTCGAGGGTAGTCTACATACCCTTAAGAAAATACGCACTTGGTTGAATTAAAGGAAATCAAAACAGGTTATGTAGGCGCATGCATATATTAAAATAATATAGATTTGTTTCATATCATTCCATGTTATAAGATTCATATTTTATGTGATTATTTCCCATCATCTTATGTATATACCATGCGCATAGAAGGCAGCATGACGTGACCAGATTCAAGAAAACGGAAAGGAAAACGAAGTGGTCGTGTTACCTTGGAAGCGTGACACAAGTAGAAGGAAACAATGGAAGAACACAACAAACCAAGGCACCCCATTTGTGCCTTAATTACCCACGACAGCAAGCAGCAACCAACGACCCAAAGCAACCCAAGCAACCTTCGTACAATACACGTGATGATAGCAGCCTTACAAGAACTTCCAAGCCCCTTTTTTTGGACTGGTTTGTGTCGACAGAAATATGGGGATGAAAGGTGGTTTTGTTTTGCCGTATAATTTCTTTTGGGGGCTAGGGTTTTGCTTAGGTTTTAAATTAGTGAGACTAGGAATTATAGGGATAAGAGTTGGTTAAATTTGGCAATGATTTAGGAGTCTCTTAGGCGTTAGAATTGGCCGAATATTTGGGCAATCACAAGACTAATTCCCATTTAATTCATCTTACCAAAATTACTTTGTACATCTTTATTATTTTGTTCTCTTAAATAGGTGCATTAACATTCTAATGTGTCAACCTTTATTTGTAAGTTAATCAAAGTTTTATTCTCAAAATATATCCCATGAAATTTTTATTATCATTGCTTGAGACTTCGTTTACTTATTTCGTATGTCGTTAGATGAGGGCATTATGGTCATTTCACAGTTATGATTAATCGGAACATACATAGCGGATGTGGTGAAATCTCGCAAAGAGGTACAGAATTCAAACGAACATGAGGATTGACAAATAACGGATAAAAGTCCTAGTCCATTCACGTACCAACCCCAGGCATTTCCCAAAACATCATAGGATTTCAATAAGTTCAGATTATATGATCTCGGTATTATCACGGTGATCAGGCGTCATAATACTTGCATCACATAACAAGTCCTTATTGTCATTATATTCTGCCCCGGGTCATGACAAACTACATAATCAATATCACAACAAAACCTATCACATACAGATAACAAGTAACATACCAAAGCAGACCAGATTCACACATATGCAACATATAATACAACAAGCCAACTTACCATACCACAAAATAAAGGAGGCCACCAACTTGCATAAAACGGTTCTTCATGACTCATTACTGAGGATTCAAAGGAAAAGCTGAGATATCACCAAAATGCTAAACGATAAAACTTCACGATTCAAACCGAGTTCTGAACGAATCAAAGAAAAGCAATACTGATCAAAATCACTTAACAAATTATCAAACCGCCTCAAAACGCATGACAAACGAATCTGAGTAACACAAGTTGAGCCCAGATCATATGAAGTAGATGAACCTTCTCAGACACTGGTTGAATCTTGTCTCCGTCTTTTGCGTCTTTGATTGATCCGTCCAGCTTCCTCCAACAGCATCTTGATGTCTCCAGCAGCACGGCAGTCGGTGCGGCTTCGCTTCGAACCTCTCCAGCCAAGGGCATTTGCAGCAACGTGGGTCGGCACCATCATCTTCAGCTCCACGGTAGTCTCCATCTAACGATCGACAAACGGATGTGCGAAGACAAAATAACAAAATTCGATGCGAAAAGACGAAGGCCAAATCAGTGAAGACAACCGAATATCAATTTCAAATCTGAACGACAATCAAACGAATCGGAGAAAATCAGAACAGACGGAAGCCTAGTGTCTACCCAAATCCTCACAGGTCAATCCTAAGGTCAACAAGACGAAACCTGGCTTTGATACCATAATTGTAACACCCCAACCTGATAAGGGCAGAAGTGTCACATTCTGGTGTCATATCAGAACATACAAATAAAATCCTCCCAAACGGAAACCTTAAATATGAGGTATCAAATCATATAAACAATTGACTGACAAGGAAATACCATATCCAAAATGAAAAGAAAAACTCAAAACAAAAGCTCTTCAAAATAAGTCCCAAAGTAATAAGGTGCTAGGGTTGGTCCACTCGATACACCTCTCACCCATTGAAGCCCATCTTCCAACCTAAAACCTGCCGCAGGAAAAGAAATACGGCTGAGCTTAAAAAGCCCAGTGAACAGATATAACAAAATGAAAGCTAAACAAAATCTGAAATATAAAAATGAAATAAGGAAGCTGATAACAAGGTCGCAGCAAAAGAGTACAATGAGTCAAAGAGGATCCTGCAGAACACAATTATACAGATATCCAACAAGAACAGATAACCAGGAGAACGAAGCAAAGCATAGCATCGATGACATATATACAAGCACATACAAACCAAGCGTACAAGTACTGAAATATAAGCAAGCATAGGGACGTCGCATCCACACAACATATATGTCATACAATCAATCCAGAAAGAGACATACAAGCCAAACAGATATCTATAGGGCAAGGAAGCAATTGATTAATAAGAGAGCATGGCAATTCACACAGGTCAAAACCTTTATTTGAAAACATAATCAGCATCATAATCAACAGAAGTACCAACAGTAGTCAATACATGGCAGTCACACATAACAAGTAGGAATACAACATACGATATAATTGAATGAATCAAAGACATAGCAGGACAACAAATTAACAAGTCATACGTCACAAGTTGAACCATTTACCCAATCAAACCGTAGCATAGGCAGAATGTAAACATGGCAGGTCAACAATAAACATATAAGAATACAACGGGATAGTCATAGTCCACGAGATTAACCGAACAAAGCAGACATAATAAACCGACCAAACTATCGATTACACATTGGCATGGTCACCAGAAAATTCAGAGGTTCACATAATAGTGAGATCACACATCGTCAGATGACAATAGGTAACTCAAATAACCGCATATTAATCACATCATAGCAAGATAATCAGTAGTCACATAAAACATGAATAGCATAATCAAATTCGATAAGCATATAATAACCCGGTACGTGAATGGAACGATAGTCTGAAGTAACGGAATGAGAGTGTGACAGATCAATGTAATGGAGTATCTATATCTTGGTAATAAAGTGAGTCATATCAGGGTACTGAGTAATTAACAATTAATACAGACAATGGTGCGTTGGGGAATACGGAAGGTACAATATAGGTATATCAAAAGTGTAAGGGTTGTCAGAAATCTACCACGAGCCCGGAACATATCATATCATATCATATCATATGTAACCATTGTATTCGGAGGAGTAACCTCGGAATACCATACATAATAGGAGGGGAGACCTCAGTAACAAATGAAGTAGCTAGCTCCCGGAATGTGAAGACGCGTATTGCACACGACATCATTCACCATATAAATCATATCATATCATGTTAAATCCACTAAAACATATCATATATAGGATGCATCCATACGCCCCCCGGAACATATCATAGTGGCCAAATCATATACATATAGTGAGCTCATAATCATATCATATCATAATGGGGACGATGTGTAACATCACTCGTACACACTGGAGTCATGCCATTGGTGCATCAATGACACGGTCATGTTACCTTCATGACTAGGAACACATATTTGGCTCGGGTATCAATGACGGGTCAAAGCATAATCATATCATATGGTAAGGGTTCATATCAAAGTTCATATCAAAGTTCATATCAAAGGTTCATATCGAAGCTCATATCGAAGTTCATATCAAAGTTCATATCAAAGTTCATATCAAAGGTTCATATCAAAGCTCATATCGAAGTTCATATCAAAGATTCATATCAAAGTTCATATCAAAGATTCATATCAAAGGGAGCATAGCAAAGTCATTGGGAAGCCCTAATAAGGAGGCTTAGATTAAAGCATAACAGTTCAAGCTAATATCGAAAGATGGAATACGAATCATGAGAAACCTTAAGAGGTAAGGTCGAATATCGTACCTCTCGAAGCAAATCAAAATAGAAACGTAAGTCACACGATGCATCAATCCCGCCGTCCGGAACCTATATGAAGTTTGATAGCTTATTAAAAGTCGGATTACTCATTTTAGATGGCTTTCCATTTTTAGCGATTCCAACATTTTGTGTAACTTTCCATTTTAGGCAGGTTTCCATAATTAGTAACTTTCTATAAATAGCAGGTTTCTATATTTAGTAAGTTTATCCATTTATGATGCATTTAAAGACATATTATGTTAAGTGAGTATTATTATACTTTAAGGATCATTTATAACAAATTACACAAGTTTAGGGTCTACAGCGTAAATATGCCATTTTTACCCATTTTACTAATTTAGCCCTTTTAGTCATTATATTTACAAATCAACCCTTTAATTTCAGTAATTATGCATATGACATTAATTCTACGTAATTCGTACCTGCATTTGTATAACAAGTACAAGCTTTCGTATTTGCATCGATTAGCACAAGATTAAATGATCTAATGTGTTTAAGTATTTTAGGTCGAGACAAATAAAACAACCATGCAACAATGAGTCCATTTATTTAACGAAACCCTAGATCCATTTGAATACCATATGCGTTATTTATCTATTAACCATGTTTAATACAAAAGTACTTATACCCATTTTATGAACCTTAATTTCAACGTGACATACCCTTTACCCAAAACAGATTTTATGCGCCCTTTTAACCATACAAAACAGCCCCTAGATCATGCTTCAATTCACGTTAATATTACTATATGTATACGCCTTATTCGAGTCCCCATTCTATGCATGATATCGACCAAAAGAAAACATGTCGAGGGGTTTATAATACATATTCAAATGACCAGGTTTATGCACACATATTAACATATACGCTAAGGTTTTATATCATGTCCTTTAGGTGGTTAATATTAAGTTACAATTTGCTTGGTTCAATCATTCGTTAGAACATGTTTTTAGGGCTCAACAATGGTGCGCATGCTATCCCAAGACCAAGACCAGAAAACAGAAACATAACCAGGTTCAAACATTCCTTTCGACATTTATCTAAAGGTTTAAAGACCTGTTTTTAAGTGATTAATACTAGGTTATCATATGTTAGAGATTTAACGTTCAATATAACATGTTTTAAGGCTCAAAACAGATTTTATACCACTTCATGTAGAGCATTATTAGTTGACATACACGACATTTATTTCACGATTTCATGAGGTCCTTCGTTATTACTTTAGGTGACTGATTTATTCATGTACATGAGATTCGAGGGTAGTCTACATACCCTTAAGAAAATACGCGCAGTTGAATTAAAGGGAATCAAAACAGGTTATGTAGGCGCATGCATATATTAAAATAATATAGATTTGTTTCATATCATTCCATGTTATAAGATTCATATTTTATGTGATTATTTCCCATCATCTTATGTATATACCATGCGCATAGAAGGCAGCATGACGTGACCAGATTCAAGAAAACGGAAAGGAAAACGAAGTGGTCGTGTTACCTTGGAAGCGTGACACAAGTAGAAGGAAACAATGGAAGAACACAACAAACCAAGGCACCCCATTTGTGCCTTAATTACCTGACGACAGCAGCAACCAGCACGACCCAAAGCAACCCAAGCAACCTTAGTATAATACGTGATGATAGCAGCCTTACAAGAACTTCCAAGCCCCTTCTTTGGACTGGTTTGTGACGAAATAGGGATGAAAGGTGGTTTTGTTTTGCCGTATAATTTCTTTTGGGGCTAGGGTTTTGCTTAGGTTTTAAATTAGTGAGACTAGGAATTATAGGGATAAGAGTTGGTTAAATTTGGCAATGATTTAGGAGTCTCTTAGGCGTTAGAATTGGCCGAATATTTGGGCAATCACAAGACTAATTCCCATTTAATTCATCTTACCAAAATTACTTTGTACATCTTTATTATTTTGTTCTCTTAAATAGGTGCATTAACATTCTAATGTGTCAACCTTTATTTGTAAGTTAATCAAAGTTTTATTCTCAAAATATATCCCATGAAATTTTTATTATCATTGCTTGACGAGCTCGTTTACTTATTTTACGTATCGTTAGATGAGGGGCATTATGGTCATTTCACGCGTTAACGATTTTAGGGTTTTACAGTACTTCCACTAAAAGTACTGCTTATCCTATAAAAATCTTGTTGGTGATTGATAGCGCTACAGCGATCGTTGAGGTCAAAAACTTCCTTTTCTTGAGCAAGTTTATAACACCTAGCAGTGAACCTAATCATTTGTAGTGTAGTAATTAGGGTAAGCCACGGTATTGATATGGATTCTCTAGGGGAATAATTAATCGTTAAAAGGTGTATGTCGATTTAAGTCTAAAGGTGAGGGATGATTATTTTTGTATTTTTATATTTTATGGAATGGAAGGTCACGAATCTCGGGGTTTCGATTTGGGGGTTGGTATTTCTACCGATTACTCTACTTATCTAATTAACTAAGCTAAGGATAGTCTATGTCTATTGTTGTGTGCTTTCATTATGATAGTTTAAAGATGCGTTTATTTAGGTTTTACTACTCCTTAATTATCTCCTATTGGTGGTTGAATTGTCACGTCCTTATTCTTAGTTGCATTGTGTGTCTAAGGTTGTAGGGTATCGTTATGTTCCTAACTCTTTGAACTTACCAAAGGGTCTAAGTCACAAAACCCACTAGGTATAACAAACTCTTACTCTAAGGCACTCTTTGGATGGTTTAGCTTACAACTACTCAAGGAGTTATATTCTAAGGTTCACTAAGATTTAATCAAGCATTAAGTACACAACGAATGACCTCTCGCATTACTAGATCATTAATCAACTAAGATAAGAGACAACCAATCAATAATCAATAATTAAGTTTCATATTCCCTAAGCAAACACACAAATAAATTAGCCGGACATGGAGAACATGCAAGCATACACACAAATAATCAAAGACATAATTGTATTAATGAAGTAAAAGACTTATCTTGATGTAAGATAGGGTTTGGAACCTAAAATCTTGTACAAGACGGCCTTGGTTCGGTTCTAGGCTTTTTACTCCAAAAGACTACACACAAATACTGAAAAATTCGGATTCTATATATAAGATTACATATCGCGGCGTCACCTTATGTTTTGTGGCCTTGCGTCAGGGTCGCAAATCATTAGGGTTTTAGTCTTGGCCACGTTAGACTTGCGGCGGCGTCACCTTGTGCTTGTGGCGCCGTCCTCTTGACCGGCGCGCGTCGGATTGCATCTAGGCCGTCGAGTTCGCGACCTACTCTTTTTACAACTTGGCGTGCGTCGCTTGAAAATGAGTTTTGGCTTGTCGTCACAAAATCCTCGGACGTCGCGAGATAGCGATGTACCGTCACCTTATATTTTTCAGCAGCCGAGTGTCTCCGATTATGACTTTGGCCATTTCTTAGTATATTAGCGCTTTTAGGTCCAAATAAGTGCCATTCCAGCATTTTGCCTTCAAGAGACCTAAAAAGTGAAAAGGCGATATTAAGTAATACTTGGATACAAAAGTGATCAAATAAGGGCTTAAATGACCCCTCAAAAGGTACATTTTAAAACCTTATCAAATATCCCTACACTTGGTATTTGCTTGTCCTCAAGCAAATGTGCTTTAAGCCAATTAATTTATAAGTTAGGGGTCATGAAGCATTGGTTTAAAACAGTCCACAACACATATAAGCCCACAAAAGTCATAACAAGCACGGAAATTACATACTAGCACCTCACATGGGGTGTTTGGATACTCATCTCTCTCGGGTGTACATAAATATAACAAATTGGAAATGGAAGATAAACACTAATTAACCGGTCCTAGTACATAGATTACCATAGGCTTGAGACCGGATCAAACCTCCATCGCTTTAGTAAGCACCTAGGAAAGACTATCAAAGAGGTCTTTGGGATTGTAATGTTAGGCTTCTACGGAGGGAAACAAAGGGTATGGTGGGATAGGCTATTTAGTGGTGGCAAGTCAAAAATCTCTATGTTGCAAGTATCACGAAGAAGAATGGTGTTGCTAAGCCAAGACTCGACACTCTAACTCACTAAGCGAAACAAACAAACATAAATTTAAAGGATAGATGTAGGATGGTAGCCATTATGTTTTGTTTTTTTTACGCTTTTACTCTACCATCTTCTACGGTAACATCAAAATGATAGGGATTTATAGGCACATCCCTACACTTGAGTTTTATTACTCTAATACTAATTTGACCCGAATTGAAGAGATCAAAACACTTGGGGTACATTATTATGCAAACAAAGGGAATTTGAATTAACGTTCCCTTTCCGTCATTTCATAAACTTTAACTTTTCCCATCAATCCCAATCGTCCCAAAACTGTATACAAAGGATATGACTCGACTTAGCAACTCATGCAAGCAACTGGATAATTGAACTAAGGGTTTAGGGTGATAACAATAATGCACTAAAAGTGAGTGCATAAAGGGTAGGCTAAGGCGATTTGGGTGTATATTTGGGGTTGAGGTGTAAACAATGCTCTTCATTGATATTCCGGAAAAAACCGAAACATCACGAGAACACTTGAAAAGGATAGGCTCGAGGGTTAACTAGGGGTATCGTGTACTAAAGATGAGTACAAGCATAAAAGGGTGTGGGGAAATTACTCAACCGATGTGGAAGAAGTAATTATATTACGAGTATCAAACAAGGGTTATCCTAATGCCTCTTATCATTTAGTTATTCCTAACTACACAAGTGTAGTCTTACTAGCGATCTCGAAATGCATCACAAAACAAGTTCTAGAATCTAATATACTACCGGTTCACACTCTAAGAATTAAAGATGAATGCTTTAATTCCTACTAATCTAAGGGTGATCCTCACATTTTGGGTGGAATTTAAGTGGTAAAGGGTTTTTGTGCTAGTCATGTAACTTCCTATCCATGAGACGCTTTTGTTAAGACTAATGGCCCACTCCTATATGTCATGAAAAATTAAAAATTTGGTGCCAAAATTACCCTAACCGACATTTTCTCATGGTTTATTACACAAATACAGTTGGACAAAGCAAATAATCAAGGATAAGCATAGTTTCAAAGTTCCCGTTTTATTTTCCCTCCCTACACTTAAACTGAACATTGTCCCCAATGTTCCCCGAAAGTATCAAAGTTATGATAATGGAAGGTAATTAAAAGCGAAAGAAACTAATACTCCCTTGATTAGCTCGGTAGGATCCGTGTGAAGTAGTGGTTAAATCTTTTCAAGAAGAAGAATTTATGCGTGAAAAGCTCCTTCTAATCTTATGTAACTTCTTCTTGATAAATTAAACCTGCACACTTGAATAAAACAAACAAAACCGGCGTAAAATGGCGGTAATAATATATATATATATAAGACTCGATTTAAACTAGGATATAATGCTTGTGGAATGGATGTTCTGAAATTTACGGAAAATTAAGACACAGGAAAATTCTAAAAATTTATAAGTAGTTGAAGCGAGAAAAAGTAATATGATGTTTTTTACTTCTCCTTCGGCGCCGTCGTTGCAATCTGGCCGTCGGTTATCTGACAAAAGCGGTGCGATTTTACGGAAAAATTACGGAAAATTTACATCTTTAGAATGGAAAAATTTACGCAAAACATCCATTATGACTCGATACAACCATTTGACTCGAACAAACACACATATATATCTTTTAATGAATTGATATTCTCATGTTTACGTTTCTTTGGAAAACGTGTGTAATCCTCCCTACACTTATCCCTTATGTAAAATACCTTTATATGAATAAAGGCGAGGTTAAAAGACAAAATAAAACATTTTTACAAATTTAAACATGAGAATTAACAATCAATAAAAGATATACGATACACAAATAAAAAGGAAAAGGAAAAACACATGGGTTGCCTCCCAAGAAGCGCTTGTTTTTGTTCGAGTCACGAGCGTGACTCTACCCTTATTTATGAGATAAAGGGAAGTTTTTCCTACACTTAAGTTTAAGTGCGGGTGATAGTAGCGATACACACCCTTAGGGTGGAAATTTGCTCACGTGAGGAGAGAGGGTGATGGGTGATTTATATGCTCAAAGGTGTGCTCCATTCATTATAACCTTACCTAAGTCTATTGGTGTAGCGGGTTAATCAAATATCTCTCCTAAAATGGATCATCTTCTATCAACTTCAAAAGATTCTTAGTTAAGGATCCATCTTGACCTAATAAACCCGGTTTAAACCCATAGTGTTTCTTGTTATCAACCATGAATGGGTGATATAAGTGTGTAAGGTCATGGGTTACTCCTATATTAGCTTTCACTCTACATGGCCTAGAGTCTACCACCTTTATCAAGCAACTACCTGGACTATCTATTTTGATGGGTGGATTGGGGCCTAATTCAATTCAAGATTCACATCTAAAGGCGGAAAATTGGGTAGGTTTTTGGTTGAGGCTCACAGTTCATCAAAATTAGGAACTTACCTAGGACTAAGAGAGAGGTCATGACAACAAGCATCTAAACCTACATTCTCTAGTGGCGTTTGGTCCAAGGTTCTATATCAATTGGGGTTCCTATAGTCTCTTCTACTTCATTAGGGTAAGTTATAGGCGATGTGTGTTCCTCAAGTGATGGTAGAGCTTGTCGGCAGGGGTTTCCACCTTATTTTCCATTATATCTAGATCTCCTAAATGTTCATCATGTGTTTTAGTATGATCTAACCCAAATACACTCCCTAAGCATGTCAAATCCTTCTTTGGCCATTTCAAATTCTAGGTCCGATTCATATGAATCATTCTCAAAAATTTGATCACTATGTTCTATTTGCCTAAAGGATTCCTCCGCGTGTCATATGTTTTGAAATCTATCCCACACATGCAACTAAGTATTTTGACATCAACCATCTCACAATCTTGTTCGGGTTTAGGTTCCATGTTCTTAAGAACTAGGTCTTTTTGATCATGGTGCCTTAGATCATTCAAGCGATATTTTATGCATAGGAGGCTTTTCGAAAAATTCTCTAGATGGTATCACTATAAGAAGTTGATCCTGACAACGATCGTTGAATAGAAGCCACACAAGCACAAAATATATCAAATCCATCCAACCTTACACCCGTCTCCTTTTGGATATCACTAAGTTCACTCACAAATTCATTAGAACAATAAAAACCAAACCAATCTGCGAACTTCAATTGTTCCTCATTTGTTAATGATTCAAATGCAACTTCACTTGCCATAGAGACAAATGAAAAGGGTTTTACGAACACAAACACAAAGAAGGGGGATAGACTACGAGGAAGCTAATAAAAAGAAAAAATCTCACTTGATAGGAATATTGTGAGTAGACCTAAACGAGATATAAATCAAGCCTAAACAATAACTATTTGTGACAACTCGTACTTTCAGGTCATTTCTCAAAACAATTCATGCTTCACAATTTCATCATTTATCGTAAACTAGGTTTACGTGTTCCCAGAACCGCGTAACCTTAATGGTTTAGTGGCGAATTCATGATCATATCATCACGAACATTTCATATAGACTAAGTTTAGTCTACATTTCATTAACATCATTTTCATCATGTTAGTTCATTCATGATTTTGCATTTCACCTTAAACGCATAAATTTCATATTAAATAAGCGTTACGGCGTAAGTTATTATTTTGAACATTTAATCCGATACTTCCAAAAATGATCCCGATATATTTTTTATACTTACATTTAGTTTATAAAAATAATATTTTGAGTTACCTAGTGTTTTAAATTTATTTTGTATATAAATCGTTAAATTTATATTATTACGACCTTTTCTAAAAAAAAAACTACACGATAATTACTATATCACTCAAATTTTGCAAGAAATGTATTTTTACAATTTTTATGATCTCATTATACTTTACTTGGACCTATTAAAAATTACTTTTAGCTAAAACTACCTTAAATACACTAATGTATCTACAATTTTACAAAGTTACCTTTACTTATACATTTTCTTACACTTTTTAACAAATACTTACATTATAAAGGAAAAAAAAAAAATATATATATATAGGTATTGTAAATACATTCCCCTTGGCGTGAATGAGGGTGCTTCATTAATTGGTTGGTAGATTTTCTTACATGAGATAGATTTATACACAAACTTTCACATTTCATTCATTCATCAATAATTCAAAGTCTTTATTCAAGATGTTCTCTCTTGTTTTTCTTCTCTCTAAAAACCGGCCATAGCAAGTGAGGTGAAGAGATTCATAAAAATTTTCAAGATCAAGTATAAACAATCTAGTATACACTCTTGTTTAGGTTTTGAAATAAAAACCTAGGGTGTTTAGGTCAATCCTTGTTCTAATCACCTCATCAAAGTAGCTAGTAAGCATATTACTTTCATTTTATATCTTTCATTTTCATTTCATATGTATTTCATTATTTTCTTAGCAAGCATGCAAGACTTATGTTTATTTATACCATTTTTACATTGTTTTTTTAGAGTTTTATATATATAAAGGTCATCCTATAATCTATCCCTTGTTATATATTGGTCTTGATGATGTTTAGGAACCCATGGCGCCTAAGAAGGTGTATGATAGGATTAGATTAGCTTTGGAGTTGATTTGAAGGGATTGGAATAGGTTTGGTACGAGAAAAACTATTTTTAAAACAAGTATATAAAGTGATCTGATCTTATTTTGTTTTTCTGGAAAATCCGACAGTAGACATGAGTTTTTGGCCTAGATAATTAGAAAATATACTTTAAAAGCGAATCCGTGGCCGCAGAGCGGGATTAAAAAGCGAAGATTATAACGAAGAAGTTATGAATTTTTCAAGTTTGGCAATGAAATATATATTTTCTGTAATTTCAGCAACCTATTTTTATTTTTATGCGAGTCAAAAGCGAGTCTTAAGCTTTATAAATTATTTCGACTTATCAAAAATATATTAGTATACTTTGATCTGAAGCTAAGGGCGATAATAATCACGTAGAAAGCAGATTTGAAAGCGACTAAAATATACGCATTTTCATAAAATTGCCGTAACTTTATTATTTACGAAAAACTATATTATTTTAGTTGACAAGTGTTACGGTAAAACAAAGCGACCATATTGAAGGCTATTTTACGATGGCGTAGAACTTTTGTAGCGAGATGTCTTCTAATAAAATGAGATCACCAAGCATATTTTTCAAAGCGACCAACCGTTTGTATAGCGGAGTTGTGAATAAATTATTCTGGTTGCTTAAACTTTGCCGAAACTCACTTTTAAACCACATTTGGACAAAATCACTATATTTAACCTCTATTATCTTTATGTTCGAGACCTCTATGGCGAAAACTCATGTACTAAAACTTCTAGATTTTGATACAAGCTTTCCAAAACCGTTGAGTTCGTTTCCTAACGTTCGTGAGCGTACACCATTTCACGACTAGTTTTTGAGACCATTTTGTCACTTTCATGAAATTTCCAACGACATTATTTTACGACGAAAAGTTAAAATTTCACAATAAATCATTAAGAAACTATTGTAGGATGACATTTTGGCGTAAATACTTGTAAAGTAATTTAAGAATGGTCAAGACGTCAAAAGAGTATTTTTCGACGATATGTATTATTTTCAAAACTCACAAATGGTATAAATAACATATGAAATGCATGCATAACATTACATCATAACTCATTACATATCATAACATTCATAATAGGTCAAGGTTAAAGTATCACACTACATCTCGGTGTACTCACTTTTGTCATCGCCTCATTTTACCAAGTGAGTTCATGGCCCCTATTTTCAATTGTTTTGCACTATTTTTGGGGGAGATACATGCTTAATTATTTATATATTACTGTGAGTCATAGCCCCTACTCTTTTAATTGTTTTGAATTACTTTTGGGGGAGATACATGCTCAACTATTTTTATGACAATCATGATTAATTGCAAACTATATGTTTATCTGAACTAAATGTTAGTCATACGAAGTAACAGTTTTACCATACTTAGAATTTCCATATTATATTCATTGGACTGATGGTCTTGGTATAATCATTGAACTGATGGTCTTGGTATAACATTGAACTAATGGTCTTGGTACAATCCTGAACTAATGGTCATGGAACAATTTGAAACCGTACAAATTATGTGTTATATTAAGTAACTATGGATACATTAAGTTATGCACTATTATGTGAATTCATTTGACATCATGTGTTTGAACATAAATTATACATATTTTGGCAGTGGGTTGTAAACACCACGGGTTGCAAGTTTTGTATGGTGAACTTGGGTGAGTGGATTTACAATGCCTTTCTTTTGCATAAACGATTTTGAATGGCTTTACATTTCAACACAAACTCTATGAACTCACTCAACCTTTGTGTTGACACTTTTTAGCATGTTTTATCTCAGGTATCTAAGGCATACACTTCATGGCATGCATGTGGACTTATCATAAGAGTAGAATTAGTGACGACGCGTCTCTCATATGATTTATGCACTTTAAAACATCGTTTGAATTGTAACAAACTTATTTCCGCATACAAGTTGATTTTCATTTTGGGACCTACATTTTGTAAACTCGATTGTTTTATTAAATCAAGCGATGTGTTTCCAAAGCGACACTTTAGGTCGTTCAATATAACTTCGCGATTGTGATGCTATGACGGTCAATCCCCGGAATTCCATTCCAATTTGCAAAACAAGTAATTTGGGGTGTGACACTATTCCCCGGCGTGGCGCCAAAACTTGATAACGCTACACGCGTCGATTCGGGTCAAAGGAACTTCCTTTTCTTCGAGCAAGTTTTATAACACCCTAGGCAATGAACCTAATCGTTGTAGTGTAGTAATTAGGGTAAGCCACGGGTATTGATATCGTTCTCTAGGGAATAGTGTCGTTAGAATTGAAGTGTATGTCGATTTAAGTCTAAAGGTGAGGGATGATTATTTTTGTATTTTTATATTTTATGGAATGGAAAGGTACGAATCTCGGGGTTTGGATTTGGGGGTTGGTATTTCTACCGATTACTCTACTTATCTAATTAACTAAGCTAAGGATAGTCTATGTCTATTGTTGTGTGCTCGTATGATAGTTTAAAGATGTGTTTACTTAGGTTTTACTACTCCTTAATTATCTCCTATTGGTGGTTGAATTGTCACGTCCTTATTCTTAGTTGCGTTGTGTGTCTAAGGTTGTAGGGTATGCGTATGTTCCCTAACTCTTTGAACTTACCAAAGGGTCTCGTCTACAAAACCCACTAGGGATAATAAACTCTTACTCTAAGGCACTCTTTGGATGGTTTAGCTTACAACTACTCAAGGAGTTATATTCTAAGGTTCACAAAGATTTAATCAAGCATTAAGTACACAACGAATGACCTATCGCATTACTAGATCATTAATCAACTAAGATAAGAGACAACCAATCAATAATCAATAATTAAGTTTCATATTCCCTAAGCAAACACACAAATAAATTAGCCGGACATGGAGAACATGCAAGCATACACACAAATAATCAAAGACATAATTGTATTAATGAAGTAAAGAACTTATCTTGATGTAAGATAGGGTTTGGAACCCTAAAATACTGTACAAGACAGCCTTGGTTCGGTTCTAGGTTTTTACTCCAAAAGACTACACACAAATCCTGAAAAATTCGGATTCTATATATAAGATTACATATGCGACGGCGTCACCTTATGTTTTGTGATGCCGTCATGTCACCGTCATTAGGGTTTCGTCTTGGCCACGTTAGACTTGCGACGGCGTCACCTTGTGCTTGTGACGCCGCCCTCGCTTCGGGACGCCGTGCGGATTGCATCTAGGCGCTGCCGAGTTGCGACGGCCAACTCTTTTATAACTTGACGTCGTCACTTGAAAATAAGAGTTTTGGCTTCGGTCCCGTCACAAAATCCTCCGACGGCGTCGCAGATAAGCAATGACGCCGTCACCTTATGTTTTCAGCAGCCTTGAGTGTCGATTACGACTTTGGCCATTTTCATCGTATATTCGCGCCTTTTCGTCCAAATAAGTGCCATTCCAGCATTTTGCTTTCAAGAGACCTAAAAAGTGAAAATGAACGATATTAAGTAATAATGGATACAAAAGTGATCAAATAAAGGCTTAAATGACCCCTCAAAAAGGTACATTTTAAAACCTTATCAGTGATAAACAACATATTTACACTACCATGAATAACCCCACCTCATCACCAACAAACAACATCCACTCTGATGAAGTTGTATGTTCCTTCTTCGCTCAACAAGCCACTTTACCTGTTACTTATGAAGAAGATTTGTCACAAATTGAAGAGGATGCTCTAGAAGAAATTGACATAAGATGGCAAGTCGTCATGATCACTGCAAGGATCAAGAAGTTCATGAAGAAAACTGGAAAAGGCATTGACTTCAAACCCAAACAGGGTATCACTTTTGACAAGTCCAAGATTGAATGCTTTAATTGTCAAAGAACTGGACACTTTGCAAGAGAATGCAAGTTTGCTAAATATCAGGCAAACAAAATGATTGAGAAACCCAAGGTTGAAATAAGGGAAATTCCTATTACTGAACCAAAACCAAAAGCTTTGGTTGCTCAAGAAAATCTATCAGAGGTTGACTGGAGTGCTAAATTTGATGATGAACCAGTAACCTACTCTATGGTCGCAGTGGAAGAGTTTGATTGGAGCACAGCTTTTAATGAGGAACCAGGATTTGCTGCTTTAGAATCAAGAGATGGTCTTGGAAGCTTTGACTGGAGCATGGAAAGTGAAGAAGAACCAGGTTCGCTTGCCATGGTAGCTACTTCACCAAGTTCACCCACTATCTCCGAGGTATGTTCTAAGTGTAATGATTTTTATCAAAAAGTGCTTAAAGATTATGTAACTGAAAGAGATAATTGTAGAAGGGCTAGGTTTGAGGTAGCTGGTTATCAAATAACTTTAGAGTCAATGGAAGCAAAAATAATAACTCATGAAAATAATGAAATGGCTTGAAGCGAAAAATATGAGCAACAAGATTATCAACTAAAATTGAGTGAATGGAAGTTAGGATGTAAGATTTCTGAAATTGAAAAGCTGACTAAAGAAAGGGATGAATTGTTAGAAAAATTTGCTGCTTGGGGATAATCTGTCGTCACAATGTTAGTTTTGTTGAAAAACAAAAAAGAGCACACATTAAAAATGGCCTAGGTTTTGGTATGGATTTTAGCAATACAGAAGAGACCTCACCTAGTGATAAGGAACAATTTGATTCAGAGGAGATAACAACTAGTGATGATGAACTCACTAGCTCAGAAGAGAACACATCTAGTAATGAGGAATCAATTAGTCAAACACCTCCTGAATTTAAGAAGGACAAGGGTTATCATGCAGTTCCTCCACCAACTGGTAGTTTTCAACCTCTTAGGACAGATGTTTCTTGTTTTGGAGTAGACAATTTAGAGTTTAGGAAAAAGCTTACTAGTCAATCTAATTCAAGTCCATCTAGTTCTAAAACCCCAAAAGAAACAGTTGAGAAACCTAAGGATGATAATGTTAAGAGTTCAGCAGTGCCTTCAACTCAAAGTACTGCTAGACATTCAACAGTACCTTCAAGAAAAACTTTTCAAAATACTGCTAACTCATTTTGGGATAGTTTTGGTCATTCACCAAAAAGACAGAATAGTTTTGGTCATAGAACTAAAGGAAGAAATTTTGGGAGTATGGGTCAAAAATTATGTTTTGTTTGTTATAGTCCTGATCATTTGATTAAGGACTGTCACTTTCACTTAGAATATTTAAGCAAATTCCCAAAGACTAAAACTGCCAACCAAAAGCCAAGAGAGAATAAACCAGTTTGGAATCACTCACATAGGGTTAACCATAGTAATTTCTCAAAAGACTATAGGTACCCTCACCAGAAAAGACCTTTTTCCAAACCACGAGTACCCTCAAGCAACACTTTTCAAGGTACTAGCAAGACAAAGTTTTCTCAAGCAGTACCTTCTCAAAGTACTGCTAGATCCTCACCCAATCAAGGTACTGCTAGCACTTTTTGGAATGGAAGCCCTAGGAGACCCAATTACTAACAACCTAGAAGGTGTTATACATCAAATAGAGTACCTAGATCAAATAAATCTGCACAAAAAGTTAAAACCAACTGGGTTAAGAAAGAAAGTACTGATGGGGAACAACCAGTACTTTCAGCAAGTAAGGGTGAAAAGGAGGATTTTGTTGAAAAAGAAAAAGATAATTTTGATGAAAAAGAGAGTTTTGTTGAAAAGCCAACACATGTTTTGGAACAAACGAAAATAATTGATCATGTGCTTAAAGACAGTAGAGATTACATACTTAAAGAATTTAAGTATGTCACTCCACAAGGGGAACATAAGTCAGTAATGGCTTGGGTTCCTAAAATTAACTAACTCTTTCATCTCTGTGCAGGGCAACCCAGAAGAGGAGCTTAAAGATCATTTAATTGTTGATAGTGGTTGCTCTGGAAGCATGACAGGAGACAAAGAGATTCTATCAGATTTTAGATCTTATTTTGGAGGAAGAGTTGCATTTGGGAATGATCCTAGTGGAGGTAGAATTACTGGAAAAGGAACCATCAAGGAAGGAAGCATAGACTTTGAGAATGTTCGTTATGTAAAGGAGCTCAAGTTCAATCTTTTGTCAGTATCTCAGATCTGTGACAAGAAGCACCCTGTGTTATTCACTAACACAGAATGTCTTATTCTTTCCCCTGAATTCAAGCTTGTTGATGATAACTTGGTAACACTGAGAGTACCAAGAACCAATGATGTGTACATGCGGATTTGAAGACTCTTAAGTCTACTGAAAGAGCAACATGTTTAGTAGCAAAAGGCAACACTTGAAGAAGCACATCTATGGCATAGAAGATTAGGTCATGTGAATTTCAAGAATATCAACAAGTTGGTTAAAGGCAATTTAGTTAGAGGTTTACCTTCCAAAACATACAAGAATGATCATTCATGTTTGGCGTACAAAAAGGGTAAACAACACGAAGCTTCATGCAAGAAGATTGAGGAAAGAACTATTAGAGAACCTTTAGAACTGTTACACATGGATCTGTTTGGACCTATTTCTGTTACAAGCTTAAACAAGAAGTACTGCTTGGTTGTGACAGATGATTGTAGTAGATTTAGTTGGGTCTTTTTCTTGGGATTTAAAGATGACACCTTTGATGCTATTCATGATCTTATAATAGCTTTTGAAAATCAATTAAGACTCAAAGTAAGAGGTATTAGATGTGATAATGGGACTGAATTCAAAAACAAGTTTATGGATGAATTTTGTGCTAAGAAAGGGATTAAGAGGGAGTTTAGCATTGCTAGAACTCCACAGCAGAATGATGTTGCAGAAAGAAAGAACATAACCTTAATAGAAGCAGCCAAAAAAATGCTTGCAGATTCACAATTACCTATTCAATTTTGAAATGAAGTCGTAAGTACTTGCTTGCTATGTGTTGAATAGAGTATCACACTAAACCTCGAGATGAAGACACCTTATGAGTTGCTTATGGGAAACAAACCTAACAATCGTTTTATGAAACCTTTTGGATGTCCTCTGACTATTCTCAATACTATTGATTCTTTGGGCAAATTTAATGGCAAGTCAGATGAAGGATATTTATTGGGATACTGTACCAATAGCAAAGGATTTAGAGTGTACAACAAGGTCACCAAAAAGGTTCAAGATTGTCTTCATGTTGAATTTTTAGAAGATCAAGAAAATCAAAAGGGTAAAGGTCCTGATTGGATGTTTGATCTTGATGTTTTGACTCCTTCTATGAACTATGTTCCTATTAGAGAAGAAAATCAAGCTGTTCACAAAGAAGAAGATTTACAGTACATTGTTCATGGAGTTAGTCTTAATGAACCTAATCGTTGTACCGATGCGTCGTTCGGGGTCATGAAGAACCTATAACTATTTCTTAGAAAGATTTTATAACACCTAGATGAACCTAATCGTTGTTGTGTAGTAATTAGGGTAAGCCACGGGTATTGATATCGTTCTCTAGGGGAATAGTGTCGTTAGGCTGAAGTGTATGTCGATTTAAGTCTAAAGGTGAGGGATGATTATTTTTGTATTTTTATATTTTATGGAATGGAAGTCAATCTAGGGGTTTTGGATTTGGGGGGTTGGTATTTCTACCGATTACTCTACTTATCTAATTAACTAAGCTAAGGATAGTCTATGTCTATTGTTGTGTGCTTGTATGATAGTTTAAAGATGTGTTTACTTAGGTTTTATTACTCCTTAATTATCTCCTATTGGTGGTTGAATTGTCACGTCCTTATTCTTAGCGTTAGTGTCTAAGGTTGTAGGGTATGCGTATGTTCCCTAACTCTTTGAACTTACCAAAGGGTCGTGTCTACAAAACCCACTAGGGATAATAAACTCTTACTCTAAGGCACTCTTTGGATGGTTTAGCTTACAACTACTCAAGGTGTTATATTCTAAGGTTCACAAAGATTTAATCAAGCATTAAGTACACAACGAATGACCTATCGCATTTCTAGATCATTAATCAACTAAGATAAGAGACAACCAATCAATAATCAATAATTAAGTTTCATATTCCCTAAGCAAACACACAAATAAATTAGTCGGACATGGAGAACATGCAAGCATACACACAAATAATCAAAGACATAATTGTATTAATGAAGTAAAGAACTTATCTTGATGTAAGATAGGGTTTGGAACCTAAAATCTTGTACAAGGCACCTTGGTTAGGTTCTAGGTTTTTACTCCAAAAGACTACACTAAATCTTGAAAAATTAGGATTCTATATATAAGATTATATATGCGGCGGCGTCACCTTATGTCCAATGAAGGGTTCATCTTGGCCGTTAGACTTGCGGCGAAGCGTCACCTTGTGCTTGTGAGTCCTCTTTCTTCTCGGGTGATTGCATCTAGGCGTTTGAGTTGACCACATACTCTTTTACAACTTGGCGTCGTCACTTGAAAATAAGAGTTTTGGCTACAAGATCCTCGGACGGCGTCAAATGGCACCTTATGTTTTCAGCGACCTTGAGTGTCTCGAATTCTGACTTTGGCCATTTTCTTCTATATTCGCGCCTTTTCGTCCAAATAAGTGCCATTCCAATTTGCTTTCAAGAGACCTAAAAGTGAAAAGGCGATATTAAGTAATAATGGATACCAAAAGTGATCATAATAAAGGCTTAAATGACCCCTCAAAAAGGTACATTTTAAAACCTTATCAGTGATAAACAACATATTTACACTACCATGAATAACCCCACCTCATCACCAACAAACAACATCCACTGATGATTGTATGTTCCTTCTTCCATCAACAAGCCACTTTACCTTGTACTTATGAAGATTTGTCACAAATTGAAGAGGATGCTCTAGAAGAAATTGACATAAGATGGCAAGTCGTCATGATCACTGCAAGGATCAAGAAGTTCAAGCTGGAAAAGGCATTGACTTCAAACTATCACTTTTGACAAGTCCAAGATTGAATGCTTTAATTGTCAAAGAACTGGACACCTTGCAAGAGAATGCAAGTTTGCTAAATATCGCAAGAGAATGATTGAGAAACTTGAAATAAAAATTCCTATTCTTGAACCAAAACCAAAAGCTTTGGTTGCTCAAGAAAATCTATCAGAGGTTATTTGGAGTCTGAATGATGATGAACTACCGGTCATGGAAAGAAAGTTTGATTGGAGTACTTTTAGATGAGGTTTTCATGAGATGGTCTTGGAAGCTTTAAGGCATGAAAGTGAAGAAGAACCAGTTCTGCTTGCCATGGTAGCTACTTCACCAAGTTCACCCACTATCTCTGAGGTATGTTCTAAGTGTAATGATTTTTATCAAAAAGTGCTTAAATATTATGTAACTGAAAGAGATAATTAGAAGGAGTGGACTATAATGAAGTGTTTGCTCCTGTAGCAAGGATTGAAGCCATTAGATTATTCATGGCTTTTGCATCTTATATGGGCTTTCCTGTTTATCAAATGGATGTCAAAAGTACCTTTCTTTATGGCAAGATTACAGAGGAGGTCTACGTTAAACAACCTCCTGGTTTTGAAGATCCTGTACATCCAAACAAAGTTTACAAAGTTGTTAAGGCTCTATATGGACTTCATCAAGCATCTAGAGCTTGGTATGAAAGACTCTCCACTTTCTTATTGCAACATGGTTACAGGAGAGGAGCAATTGATAAGACTTTGTTTATCAAGAGAGACAAAAAGGACATAATGCTTGTTCAAGTATATGTAGATGATATTATCTTTGGAGCTACAAAACAATCAATGGTGAAAGAATTTGATCGGCTCATGCAACAAGAATTTCAAATGAGTTCCATGGATGAATTAACTTTCTTTTTGGGGCTTCAAGTTAAACAATCAAGTACTGGAATCTTTATTAGTCAAGATAAGTATGTCAATGACATTCTTAAGAAGTTTAACTTTGATGCTATGAGGCCACTCACCACACCTATCAAAGCTATCAACTCATTAGGAAAGGATGAAGATGGACAGGCTGTGGAAGTCAAGCTTTATAGATCAATGATTGGCTGTCTTATGTACTTAACTGCATCTAGACCTGATATCATGTTTCTTGTCTGTTTGTGTGCCAGATATCAAGTCTCACCTAAGGTCTCTCATATGAATGCAGTCAAGAGGATTTTTAGTTATTTGAAGCAACAACCTAAGTTAGGGTTGTGGTATCCAAAGGATTCACCTTTTCACTTGGAAGCTTTTTGATGATTATGCAGGTGATAACTATGATAGAAGATCAACCACTGGAGGATGCCAGTATCTTGGAAGAAGATTAGTTTCATGGCAATGTAAGAAACAAACCATTGTAGCAACATCATCCACTGAAGCATAATATGTTCTTTGCTGCAAGCTGTTATGGACAAGTATTGTGGATGCAGAATCAACTCTTGGATTATGGATTCAATTTTAAGAATACTCCTATCAACATTGACAATGAGAGTACAATTTGAATTGTGAAAAATCCTGTTTATCACTCCAATACCAAGCACATTCAGATTAGGCATCACTTTATTCGAGATTGTTATCAGCATAGGCTCATTAATGTTGTCAAGGTCCACACATATGACAATGTAGCTGATCTACTGACAAAGGGATTTGATGTTTCAAGATTCAATCATTTAGTGGTGAGTATTGGTATGATTAACTATTAAGCTACAATTAAGGGGAGGACTTATTAGTTAGTTAGAAAGTCCTATGCATTGTTTGAGGGGAGGCAATAAAATGCTTTTAGATGTTTTTTACCATTGAGAAGAAGAGGATGGAAAAGTACTGCTTATTGAAAGTACTGCTCTGAAAGTACTGCTTTGGAGGTACTGCTTACGTGGAAAGCACTGCAGTCTTGTCAACGTACTGTTCCAACGGTCAAAAGATGGGGTAAAATTCAAACAACGGCAACTTTATTAATTAGGCTATGATTTTTTAAAATCTTACCTATAAATATCTACCCTCCGACTTTCCCTCTCATCTTCATATCTATCCATCTCTTCCTTATTTTTCTCATTTTCACCTTAACCGTTTCATACATTCTTCTGCAAGCAATGGCTAATCGAAACATAGTTAGTAAGCATAACATGGTGGCTAACTTAGATAAAACACCGTCCAATGTCGCTTTTCATGACATAATTGAGTTCCTCACTGGATCATCAATCAATTATGCTCTTTTGGTCGAACTTGATATCATTGAACCCTGGATTCAACAATTTTAGGCAACAGCTAGATCTCATATGCAAGATGACGAATCCTACATTCAGGCTAAGGTTGCTGGGAAGATAATTAGAGTTAGTGAAGCTTTGATTCGAGAAGATTTATTGTTTCATGATGAAGAAGGGGCTATTCGTTTTGATAAACAAGTGCTTTGGGATACATTAAGGGATATTGGGTATGAAGGGTCTCTCACTGAAACAACTTTTAAGAAACCCTTATTCAGTCCTCAATGGAAGTATCTAGTCCATATTTTACTTCATTGCTTAAGTCCCAATAGTACTTCATGGGAACAATTTGGTTTAAATATAGCCTCTGCCTTAGTGGGATTAGTTACCAATCAATCCTTTAACTTTTCAAGAATAATTCTAGATGGTATGCTATCTCACATCTCCAATGGTTCACCATTTTTAATGTACCCAAGATTTGTTCAATTATTCTTGAACAAACAACTTAAGGATGAGCCTAAACCTTCTAGCTTGCTACCAGTTGTAGTCCTTCCACCCAAGGTCTTTACTTTCATGGCTAGAAAGAGTGACAAGTTTTCTGGGAGGGATATACCATTAACATCTTACATGATGGAGGTAGTGCAAGTTGTTAGAGATGAAGCTGCTGAAAGTGAAGATCATGAGCCTTCTGTTTCAAGGGAAGGTACTGCTTCTCAACGTACTGCTTCACAGCAAGGTACTGCATCTCAACCTACTGCATCTTTGCAAGATATTGCTCATGGTGATTCAGAACCGAAGGTCAACCTACCATCATCTCCTAATGATTATACTTCCATAGATGGGTCTCAAACATCTGGAGGAGATGAGGGAGATATGGCTTCTGAGGGTCAAGTTTTGGATAACTATGCTTTGACAAGGGAGCTTTTGAGATTAAAGAAAGATTATGAAGCTCAAGCTGCACAACTGATGAAGTTGAACAACAAGCTTAGAAGATTGAAAAACTTTGTATGGCCATTGGTTCAACATCACAGATTGTGGGTCAAGTCTCAGAAGAAGAGAGGTAAGAAGTTTAAGAAGGCTTCTAAAGGTAAGAAGGTTCACAAGCATTCTTCATTCCAATTGGGGAGGAATTTGGAGCAAGAAAATTTAAATGAAGATGCTCAAACTTATGAAGAAGCTGACATTGTTGATAAAGAAGCTGATAAAATTGAGCGAACTGAGCCTCAAGGTACTGAGCCTCAAAGTACTGGTGTACAAAGTACTGGTGATCAAGGTGCTGATGCTCAAGGTGCTGATCAAGGTACTGCTCTTCAAGGAACCTTTAGACAAGAGCTCATTACACCAAGGACCCTAAATTTTGAAGAAGAAGCTGGTCCTTCAACAGTCTTACAAGAAGAGGAAGCTAATACACCTAAAGTAGAACACACTGCTTGTGATGATGAGACGATTTGCTCAGATATTACAAAACATGTCAAGACCAAGAGGTGTTAGTATTCCTGGAGTTGAAGAACAACAACAATCTCAAGTCTTACAATCTACTGTAGATCCTAAAGATAAAGGAAAAGGTAAACTGGTTGAAACAAAGAAAAAGAAGAAGCTTACATTAGCAGAATTAAGAGCTATTGAAGTAGCTAAGAATGAGGAAGCTGCTAGAAAGTTTCAAGCTGAGTTAGATGCTGAAATACCAGAAAAGCAACATGTTCCTGTTCTACCAAGAAGACCAAGTATTGCTAAAGAAAGGAATGCTATGATGGCTTATCTAAAGGGTCAAGGATATACTGGATTACAGAAGTTGAAGTATTTAGAGATGAAAGACTTATATGATCTTTGTAAGAGAAGCTTATCAAAAGGAAGTGGCTAGCATTATTCCTTTTGATGATGAAAAACAGAATGAGGATGCACGAAAAAGGAGCTTAAAGAGAAAAAGAACAACTGATGATGAACAGCTATCAAAGAAGATTCAATTAAGATCAGATACAGTTGACAAGAGTTGTAGATTTTGAGCATCCTAAGTCTAAAGAAGCTGCAGTTAAGAAGTCTAAGATGTCTACATTTGAAGTTGTAGAATCAAAGGAAGGAGATTACCTGATGTTCCATAGAGAAGATGAAAGTTTTAGAGTATTTAATCTGTTATGGGATATATTACACATGATAGATAGAGAGGATCTATTTCACCTATATCAACTAGTGCAAGAGTATTTTGAGCATATTCCTTCAACTGGAATTGGCTTAGTCTTGCTGGGAGATCTTATAACTATTTGGGAGACAGAAGAAACAAGCACTGATGCAATCTGGAACAATCAAGATGTTTGGGAGATTACTAGCTGGAGATTCTTTGAAGAATCAGGAGTGCATGTTTTAGAGTTAGAAGATGGGACCATGATTTACATGCTAGCAGAAAGAAGATATCCACTTACAAGAGATCTTATGAGAAGAATGCTAGATCATGGTATGGAAGTTGAAGAGGAGAATGAAACAGCCCTTATGGTCATTGAATTGTTTATCAAATGGACAATTTTGGCTGATGATGATGCATAAATACTAGTATGGTTCTTAATTATATAAATTTTTGAAAAATAGGTACTTTATTCAAAGTACTGCTGGACAAACAGTACTTTTATCCAAAGTACTTGCAAAGACAAAACCAGTAAAAGTCTTTTTAATAGAAAATAAGCAATTTTTTGTTAAAGTGCAAAATATTTTGAAACAAAAGTTAACAGCAACAAATTGATTTTGAGATGGTTTCACTTGGTAAAAGTGCTTTGCACTAACACAACAAAAGGTTATCAGTCCACCATGTCTAACAAAAGGACTGGCTAATCCATGAGCAAACGGCTCTGGTAAAGATATCTCAAACCAGTTGATGGTTGACAACTTGCCAATAAGTTGTATGGTAATCAACTCACCATATCTGCAATAGTGAAGAGTTGGCTAGCCCACAAGAAAAATGGCTTGTGGTAAAGGCTGTGAAAAAACTATTTATATAGTAATTAGTTCACCATGGTTGCAAGAACTAACTAGTCCAAAAGGGTACGGCTTTTGGTAAAGACTGAACAAATCCGTTGATAGCTGATGATTTGCTAAAAATCATATGGTTATCAATGGACCATGGTTTTACACATCTAAACATTGGCTACTCCAGAGTTAATGGCTTTTGTAAAGAGACATCAAAATCCATTAAATTTTCAATGATTCACCTCTCACAGGAGTTAACACACCGGAAGTGATGAGAACAGTGAAACTTTATGATCGATGTACAATTTGCCATATGTTCTTGAAAATTTGAAAAGATAAAGATTGCGATAATGATTGCTTTGAAAAGGATTTCTTATAAAGACTACTTTGATGATGATAATACAAGCACAAAGAGTACAAGACAAATCTGAAGATAAAGACACAGTCTTTCCTTAAAGACAAAGATGTTAAAGATGAAGATACAAAGGAACTTGAAATCAAGCAAGTAGAATTCAAGTTAGGGGAGGATTGTTGGGATATAAAAGTCAAAGTGCTGAAGAAAGTCAAAGTACTGCTAATGAAGACGTCAAAGTACTGCAAAGCTGAAGAACTACTATATCGTTTATGGAAAGCTTTGTAATTCTAGAATATTCTTAGATTAGAATTAGTATTACTTGTCGTACAAGGATTGTAATTGTAAACCGACTAGGGTACTCCTTATGCCTATAAAAGGACCCCTAGATTGGCATTAGAGATACGTGATTTAGAATTTACAAAGTACGATATTAGAGTTATTAGGGTTATTAGTGAATCTGTGTATCAAGCAGGTTCAAAGTATTAATAAAATCGTTGAAGTTTAAGTTATTCTTCTTAGCTTTATTGAAGTAGTTTCTGCATACTTAGTAGAGTAATATCAGTGTTTCATTGTTAGTAACTTAGGATTTATCCGAGGTTGCTAAGCCTTTACAAGCTACATAGTTAGTTTGGTCAGAGTATATCGATCCAACATCATTCTTATCAGAAAAGCCTTCTGGCAAAGTCATATACACATCTTCTTCTAATTCACCATATAAGAATTCATTATTTATATCAAGTTGGAAGAAAGGCCACTTGTTATTAACACCTATACTCAAAACACATCTTATTGTAACAATTTTAACAACAGGAGAAAAATTCTCCTCATAATAAATACCTTCTCTCTGATTAAACCCCTTGGCAACTAATCTTGCCTTAAACCTCTTAACTTCACCATTAGCTTTATACTTAACTTTGAATACCCACTTATAGCCAATGGCTTTTCTACCAGCAGGAAATTCTATAATAACCCAGGTACCATTTTTATTTAAAGCCTCAATCTCTTGGTTCATAGCATCTACCCATATGCTGTCTTTAACAGCCTCCTCATAGGCAGTAGGCTCATATATTTTATTAAGACTAGATGTGAACACAAAGTTATCAAAGATTAAATTGGAGTATTTAACAACTTTATCTATACCATACTTATGATTCTTATTAAGCACATAATCTTTATATTTAGATGGTAAAGCTGTCATTCTACTAGTCCTCCTAACAGTTTGTGTCCCTGCTGGTTCTGATGACTCAAACATTTTACCAAACATATCTAATTCCTCAAATATATTCATCATCAACATGACTAGTACCATGTATACCATCAGAAACAGTAGTTTTTGTTGCATACTCACCATATTCTGTGTCCTTCCTACTAGAAGTGTCACTAGTGTTGTCTACATTAACTGTATCTGCAATATCTACTGTATCAACTGGCAAATTAATATCTACATCAACTGTATCTGTAGTATCTGATGCTTCAGCATGCAGACGCTCATCAACACTAACAACTTCTTCTACAGTGATGAAGCTAGGTTTATGAGTACTAGGTTCAGGTACAGACTTATTGTTACCATATATACTAATTTTCTTATCATCATTGGGTTCATTGGTTTTAAAATTATTTTGACTGCTTTCATTTTCTTGATCAAAGAAATTTAAATCATTAATTCCATTTTCTTCAAACACAAAATCTTTAGTGAAAGAACTATTCTTAAAAGGAAATACAGTTTCATAAAACTTTACATCCCTAGAAAAAACAAACTTATTTTGATCAATATTATAAAGTTTGTATCCTTTTTTTGTCAAAAGCATATCCAACAAACACACATTTATCAGACCTGGATCCAAACTTATCTGATTCATTTAAAACATTTGAAAAACATAAGCAGCCAAAACATCTTAGAGTCAAAATATTAGGTTCAATATTATACACCATCTCAAAAGGACTTTTACCAGATAACACAACAGTTGGCAACCTGTTAATAAGGTAAGTAGCAGTTAGAATAGACTCAGTCAACATGTTTAAAGGTAACCCCCTGAAACATGAGGGCTCTAGCATTATTTAACAAGTGCCTATGTTTTCTCTCTGCTACACCATTCTGTTGGGGTGTATAAGGACAAGAAGTTTGATGTAAAATACCATTGTGTAAACCTCTTATTTACAAACTACCATTATCACTTCTAAAACTTTAAGTTTTTTCAAATTGATTTAAGAGATTATAAAAACTTAACATGATCAAAACCATCATCTGTAATCATCTACCACAGTAAGAAAGTACTTAAACCCATCTCTACTAGTCACCTTATAAGGTCCCCACACATCTAAATGAACAAGATCACCCATATTCTTAGTTTTATGAACACTTAATGGAAATGGCTCTCTTGTTTGTTTAGCTTTATGACATATTTCATAGGGCTCAGAACTAGTACTCTTAAGATCTTTTAGTTTATGTTTAAGCACAATTAAGACTTGATCAAAGGGGTGTCCAAATCTATCATGCCAAATACAATTTGACATAAGACAACTTTTAATATAACTATTATTAACCCTCTTACCTTCATCAAGAAAATAAAGACCTCCTCTCTCACTACCAGTCCCCATCAGTAACCTTTGAGTTAAATCCTGAATTCAAATCTTATCATTAAAACTGACAATCACACTATTATCCTTAGCCAGTTTATGAACAGATAACAAACTCACATGATACACAGGAACTACCAACACATCTTTTAGAATCAGATTATTACCAATTTTAAAGTTTCCAATTTGTTTAACTTGCGCAACAGCCCCATTGGGATGTGCAACATTAAGATTTAAATGAGAAACATCCATTATATCATAAAGATGAGTGGCATAAAAAGTAATATGTTGACTAGCTCCTAAGTCAATGATCCAACCAATATAAGTACTATAGGTACTTATATTAGAATTGAAATTAGAAAACCTACAAGTAAAGAAACTAATCACACGTTTGAAGCAATGATACCATTGCAATACTAGCATGAGCCTTGCTAGAATCTTTGAACCACTAAGTAAAGACATTAATCTATGATCTTGATCACTAGGTGAGAGTATGAGAGGTACTCTTACTAGTATCATTCTTGTTATCAGTCACATTATTAGCATTGTTTTGAGTCATATTTCCTTTTTTAACAAAACCAGGTGGATATCCTACCAATTCATAACACCTATCAATAGTATGACTATTCATATTACAATGCTTGCAGACAAGGTTAGACACCCTGCCAAACCTTCTATTATTATTATTATTATTATTATTATTATTATTATTGTTATTATTATTATTATTATTACTATTACTATTACTATTACTATTACTATTATTATTATTATTATTATTATTCTTATTCTTGTTATTATTATTATTATTATTATTATTATTATTATTATTATTATTATTATTATTATTATTATTATTATTATTGTTGTTGTTATTATTATTATTATTATTATTATTATTATTGTTGTTGTTATTGTTATTATTATTATTATTGTTGTTGTTGTTATTGTTTTCTATTAGAGGCTCAATTATTGTTTTGAGAAAATTGCACCGGTGATTAGTTATGCCCATTAGTCCTTTGACCAAACGACGTTAAGTTTGACTTAAAAACCCTCATGTGACTTGCACATGAGGGTAAATTCATTTCAAGACCATAAGGTGCAAGGCGAACGATGTAGTTTATGTGGATAAGACCACACACAAACACACGTACACCTCAACCATCCACCTTCTTTATCTCTTTTATTAGTCACATGACAAAATATTCACCATCTCACACACACATAAACAAATCACATCTTCTAACAAATCAAACTCATACCCACATCACTATTTCAAATCAGACTCATCTCTTCTAGACAAAGACAAAAACTAAAACAAAATGTTTAGTGGGAGTGATAGCCTAGCCAACCAAAAGCATACTCGGTTCGAGAGTCATCGTGACGGTGAACAGTTACAAGAAAACCGAGTCACAACTCGACCTTTTCTTCTTCGTGAGATGGTGGTGTGGAAAGATGGTGGTGTGGTGGTCTTGATAAGAGGTGGTGCTGAGGTATAAACTCACGGTGAGGGTGGAAGAAACTATCATCAAGATTTGATGTATATGTTATTTGTAGTGGATGACCTATCTCTTGATAAGAAGTTATTGCATATCTTAAAAGCCATCATTTAAGATAGCCGAGGTGGGTCATCTTAGGGTGGTCTTTTCAACACCTCAAAGAACAACTGGACATGCCCTATTGTAATGGTTAAAAAAAAGGAGCTTCAGTTCAACATCAAGAAGGTTTGGATGGTTCTGTGAAATCATTTGCTAATGATTTGTGAGCAAATCAAATACAAAAATAGAAACACATTTTAGATCTATGTTTAGGGAGTTAATATAAACTTTAGTTTTAACCTCCACAATGCATTCAACTCATGATAATATTGAAAGAAAAGACTGACATTTACCCTCATGTGCACATGATGTGCTTGGTCAAAGGACTAGTTAGAGTATGAATAAACCATTTGATTTACTCTTATTATTATTATTATTATTATTATTATTATTATTATTATTATTAGAGGCCCAATTATTGTTTGTGAAAAGATCAGCGCAAAGAACCATCTTCTTTATTATATGCAAAAGCATTTTATTTAATTCATCCCAAACAGACTTAGCATTTATAGAAAACACTTGACCTTTATAAAGGTCTTGTGAAATACAACCAAGAATCCAAGATAATTTATAGAAAACACAACGAATACAACCAAGAATACACCTATCCCATTGTGTCTGATAGAGAACATCATTGGGATCTCTAACACACTTCCCATTAATAAAACCAAGTTTGTTTCTAGTGTGTAAAGCCATCTGCACAGCAACAGACCAGACCTTATAGTTCTCAGTACCTTTAAGTTTGAAGGAAATCAACTGAGCATCAATGTCTTGAGGGTGCAAATATAAAGGGTCATATATGTCCAATTTTAATTCACTACTTCCCCCTTGAGGGCCCTTACCCCTATCATCTTGACGATCAACCATGATGACAACACAATAGAACACATAAACAAGAACACAAACAAAAACCAGAAAACATAAAGCAACAACAAAGACACCTTATATCTCCTCACTCACAAATAACCACCAACAAACACAACCAACTCCAATCAAACAAATCCCTTGATCTACTCAACCTCCAAACAACCTAACCAACAAAACCTAACAAAAAACCTAAAAGAAGGTGTGAGAGGTATTACAACCTCGCAAGTTTACAATTAGATCAAGAACCAAGGATCAAGAAGATCCACACAAATCAATCAGCACAGCGGAAACACCTGAAAATAAAAGAAATTGATATTAGAACACAACAATTGAAATAGAATAATCTGACACAGAAAACCCTAAAAATTATTTTAAGGTTTTTGATTTTTGTTTCAAGAAACTTGAAATTAGAATAAAAAACAGTTAGATTATACAATTAGAACCTGAATTAGGGTTTGATACAGTAAACCCTAATTTTAACCAATTTGATAAAAATCAAATTAACACACTCCGAGAGTTAATTAAGTCACAAGATTACTAAATCAAGAAGTAATTAACTAAAAAACCACCAGGATAAAAAACCCCAAAAAATTGAAAAACCCTAATTTTTGGGAAAATTCAATTAACCTTCAGATCTTCAAGATCTGATATCAAGACCACAATATCTACTCTCAGAACAATCACAAATAGATAAAAAATGCCCAAATTTTGAGAAACCTTAGTTTTTGAAAAACTTTACGATCTTTAAAAAACACTTTGGTATAGAGCAACTTGGCTCTGATACAATGTAGAAACTTACAAAACCAAAGCTAATTTAACCACAAAACCAGATTAAGGGTGAACCCAACCAACCCCCCCTTGGCTTACTTTTATTATATAAAAAATAGCTAAAGAATAACAGTATTTACAATACAGAAACAAGAGATAAACTGATTACACAAACTAGGGTTTCTCTTCAACTCAGATACAACCAGAGAGAAGAGATATGAAAACACACAGAAATATGAGAGAGAATAAAATAATAATGCCTAAAGTGTGCTTATATAACATCCAAGATTGAATATTCACTTCTGATCCTTTAAGTATCAAGATTGCACCACTTTAGCCCTTCAACTTTATAGACGGGTACACTTAGAGGCTGAAGCTTATCCTTTTAACACCTGTTTCTCTTTTACATATATATGCTATGTTGCTTATGGACAGCTTATCTCTAACTGGATTCTCATTTTTCTGAAATCTCACTATAGCTAGTAATGCTAATAAAAATAGTTAATGAGAGAATTTGATGTGTTAATCTGTGTGTATGTGAAATATAAACTTTTAAATTTCATTTCTTTGGAAGAATTAAATCTATTTGGTTTGTCTGACTTAGAGTTGCCAAATCAATTTAATCAAACAAGAAAGTTTCTAACAGAATTCCAACCATAGCATGAGTTCAAATAGAGTTCAGCTTACTTATAATGAGGTTCCAATTAATTAAACCTGAGAAAACCGAACCGATGGGACAAGAAGGAACAGTTGATAATCCCTGGTTACAATGAATATATGAATAGGTTTCTTCGGTCTGAATGGACATATTTGTAGGGCTGTAAACGAGCCAAGCTGAGCCCGATCGCAGCCAGGCTTGAGCTAAACTCGTTTAGGTTTTGAAAAGCTCGAGCTATACTCGTTTCTAGCTTTAAATGAAAACTCGAGCTCCGCTCGATAGTTATTTACAAGGCTCGAGCGAGGGCTCATTAACAATTTTTATTTATATATTTTTCTCATTTTATTAATATAAATTTAAAAAAAGTGTTAAAAGGTAAGCTCGTTTCGTTTAGAAAAAAAAACAAAAAAGCTCGAACTTGAGCTCATTTAACATTTATAATTATACGTATCACGAGCCTAAACAAGCTTTGTATATGAAGCTCGGGCTCGTTAATAGGCCCTAAATTAGGCTCGAGATTGCTAAAGCTCGGCTTGTTGATCTTTTATCGAGCCGATCCCGAGTTACTCATGAGCAGCTCAACTCGTTTAAACCCTTATACACATGATCCAATTTATACCTGTACTCAGGGCCGTCTTCAAGAATTCAAAAGTTGTGGTGAAAATAAAAGTAAGGCACTCAAAGATCAACACTAAATAAAGATTTTAAACTGTTTATATAAATTAAAAAAAAACTAATTATATAAAAGGCGCCATCTTTTCGATATTTTTCGATGCAAAATATATAATCAAATATTCGTACTCATGTTGCTTCAATATGGAAAGTATAACCTATAAAATGTAACAAACTTATTCAAATAATTTATAATATATTATATATAAAAAAAAAGCTTTGAGGATAAAAGAAAGTTACACCTCTATGCTTGTATTGCTTTCTGTTTAGTTATTTTCAATTTAGCTTAGTTTTCCCTATAAGAGTGAGTATCAAATGAGAAATAAAGTTGAAATGAGAATAATGAGAAGAAACCACAACCGCACATTTCAGATGCACCTACAAAAGTAGATGCATCTCCCCTTAAATTTCTTATTTCCATTTGAAATGTGTGGCACACAATATTTCTCACCCTTCTCATTTTATTTTCTCTTCTCACTAGACCTCTTCCCTAGTTTATAAAATCAAGCAAAAAGATAAATAAGAAATAACATTAGAGTGAAAAAATGTAAGAAATGATCAGATCATAAAAAGGAGCACTAGGGACGTGACCATTGAGTTTTCAACAATCGTATATTGATTATGTTGTTTTCGCTTAATCTATACTATATACTAAACAGCTACATGTTACAACTCTTTGATGCATCCAATGCAATCAATGCGATGATGTGTCTCGCTTCTGATTGGCCGGTAATTTAATGCGTACAACACCTTAGCTGCACCACTTTTTAGCCTACTACACGCATACTCTATTTTTGCTATCAATCAAATCCATTCCTCAAAACCCTCTCTATTTTTGTTAACCAATTAATGTCATCTATTCTTCCTTCATACGATTTCATTTGAATCACACCTTTGTAACTGAATCTCATAAACCAATTCAAAAAAGTCAATTAAGCATATCAAAATAAATCATCTTTACTGTAATTCACTTCAAAATCGGGAATGTTATAAGATAGAAGGCAAAACCAAATTTTGGTTTCGATTGTAAGTTTGTTTTATATTTTTTTTCAATTTTTTTTATAGATTATATGTTTGAATGATTACACCTAATTGTATGCATTTAGGTCTATTTAAAAGTTGTTTTTATATATTATATGTTTGAATGATTACACCTAACTGCATATATTTAGGTCTATTGATTTTTATGTTTGATGTAAAATTCAATGTTTAATTCAATTATTTTCTTTCGAATCAAATATATGATATAATTCCATTCATTATGTTACCATGTTTATGTTATTCCATTTATATAATTCATATTTATGTTTATGGTTTAGATGTGATTCACACACTACAACAATTTTTATGTGTTTTTTTATATTGTCAATTTGATTTTGTGCAAATTCGATTTAATATATTCGCCTTGATTGAAGAATTAAGGATATTCCCATTATGTTATCATGGATTTTGATTTCAAAGAGTAATATATACCTATACTTTTGCTTTTACAGGCTTCCAAGAAGTGACAACTAAAGAGATTATCGTAGTTGAGACCTAATTATTCAATAGGGTAATTGGGTAATACTATGTTATCTTGATATACATGCTTTTTAATACTGATAATTTATTCGTTGTATTTTAGTTTATGAAGAAACAGTTGGGCTGATGGTGAATGATCATGTTATGAGAACACACAAGGTATGTATTTGGACATAAATCACTCTTTTTTCAATTACTTTTACATAAGTTGCTCGGAAGGAGATTAACAGTTTTAGCGTCAATATTGAATGCCTATATGCTTACCATTTTAGATTGAAAAGAAAAATGGCTGATCATGTAGAAATAAGCAATAAAAACAATCCTTGAGTCTTTTGAGTCTTGATGTTAATTTTTTTTTATTAGTTTAGGAATGGTTGCACGACCGGGATGGGGAGCAGAAAAGCTTGAGGTTAATATACTTGAGCTTATGAACTTAAATAAGCCAAATGCTCCATATGATACGATCAAAAGCTGCAAAAGATGGAGCTTTTCCAAATTCAAATAAGCCCAACAAATAAGCTTTTGTGTCTTTAGTGGTTGTAAAATTTGATTTCACTTTTAGGTTTTTGTAGAAACTTGCTTTAGATGGAACTTGGAGCCAGGATATCACCAACCATTGGTACACTGAGTAGATTGCAGATATTGTAAGAGTGCATTTTTAACCTTTTAGTAACTCTAAACTTAATAGTTTTTGTGGAACTCATGTTTTTTTAATGTTGGTTAATAGTCTACGGGAGTGGTACAAGAGCCACTCCCGTAGACTATTAACCAACATTAAAAAAACAGAAATAGCGAGGCCTTACAGATTGATAAGAGCCAAAGTAGTCCATAAGCTCTTGATTTCCCATTCACTAAAACCATAAACTTTATTTAGTAAATTTATTTATGAAAGAAACTACGCATTTATTTTATTTAGTAAATTCATGTATCAAACCAACCACATATTCATTTACATGTTATTGACTTTAATGGGGCGTTTGGATGTATTTTTGCAAAAACAATTACATATATCTTAGTAACCATAATTATATACTCAGTTCTGGCAAATGTGTAGTGATTTACCGACAATAACATAAACAACCTTATAAAATATAAAATCATAAATTACAAAAGGCACATTTGTTTTTTTGCGTACCTCAGGGTAGCTATAAGTAATTTCCTTTTGTGTTCGCAGGTTACTGATGAGAAAATAAGGAACTTGCAATGATGGCCGAGGATTGACACTCAAACTCGGATATCAAAGTGGGTCATGTCTGTTGGTTTGATCTATTGAATTTCATAGATATTTACTATGTCAAATAGGAAGGCGTAAACACATTGTAAGTTCAAATTGTAAAGCCTCTTTTCCCTTTTTTCCAACTTCTATAGATACACAATACATTTATAAATTTATTCAAATGGGTGGATCATTTATAAATTACTATATGGTAACTCTAATGTTTAGTTTGTTAGATTTAATATTGGACTTGCTTGGTAACATCATCTAAAATGTTTTATTTTCATTAATTTTGAGAGTACCATGGAGGAACCAATTTTGGTAGGATTGCTGGTGGTCCGTTTATTGCCACAAGCTACGACTATGATGCCCCTTTAGATGAATTTGGTACGTTCCAGATTTAATAATTTTGATCTGTGCCTAAAGTAGTATGTAAAGGTGAAAATGGACGGGTTGTGTAATGGGTCAAATGGGTAAATCTTTTGTCGGGTCACAAGTCAAAACATATTAGGCCTGGTTGGATTCACCCTAAACACCTTTGTATGGCCAAATGATTGTAACAGTTAGTAATAATTTACACCAAAAGGCCAAAATACAGTACATTTACAAATTTATTGATGTGTGCCTAAAGTAGTATGTAAAGGTGAAAACATGGATGGGTAATGGGTGAATCTTTTGTCGGGTCACAAGTCGAAACATATTAGACCTGGTTGGATTCACCCGAAACACCTTTGTATGGCCAAATGATTATAATAGTTAGTAATAATTTTAACTTTGAGTAATGATGTAGAAAGATTTTGAATTGTTTCCTTTTTTAACCAAATTTTGCTGACTTCTCCCAACCTTTTATAAAAGTTACCAGAATCGAACCAGATTAGGCTGCATATACAAATCGGGTCAACCTATAGTACATTTCAGAAGCTCAAATGTGTTTTATGAAGCATTATGATTATGATACATCACAGGTTGATGAAAACGATTTGAAATAACTCTTAGTACTGAGCGAATAGTTTATATTACATAATCAGATGCATGATGAAAATGATTTGAAACTCTTTTTACTATCATTCTTCGTTTATTACAATTAGTTGGTTTGTGGACCGGTTCCTAACAAAATGGTTCGTATTTGACACTACCATTTCTTTAGGTTTTATGCATATACATAGTTGTGTCTCATTAACTACCATATTCAGATGACAAAAGGTGCAAGGTTTCTCAACACAGGTTGTGTACTAATAATGGTAATAATAGACTTATAATATTCATTAAAGAGCAAATTTTCCATTTCCCTTCAACAAATCAAATCGTGATTAGCTTCTATGTACACAATTTATTTTTTGACTTCTTAGGATATTGTTATTGTTCTTAATTACAACACAAAGTAGTGTCATCGTTTAGAAACTAAATTGAACAAAACAAAACTAACACCATGTATTACACGGGTCTTAAACAATTTTATATTAAAGCAAAGATTGGTCATATGCTTATTTTAGTTAAAAGTCACATGAACTAGATATTTGTTATACATTGTAAATTGTATTATAAGTTTGTAGCTTTTGATTGGAATTCTGGATATATTAGCATCTGACGCAATTTGTGTGCGCCAACTTGTAGGTGTTAACAGAATAAACATAGACTACTAAAGTGTTTGACGTTGACCGCATAACTTTGCTCTCCAATACTACCTAATGGGGTCCTATCTTCTAGCGGCTAGCGATTTAGGCGCTCGCTCAATGATTTATCATTTTGCGCACGTCAATATATGAATTGTTTCATTATTCGTTATTTGCGGGTCTTTTCGTTGCATTTGTGGGAAACTAGAGGGGGGGTTGAATATTTTTGCCAATTAAAACTCGTTTTAAACTATTTAGATTGACTTATGTCAATCTATTTGGATGTGTGTTAGATGTTGATAAACAAACATATAGAAATATAAATATGTAATGAGAAGATAAAGAGTAAGAAGCACAAAACCACAACGCGAGTATTTATACTGGTTCGGCTACAAGGATACCTTCCTTGCCCTACTCCACTCCCCAAGTCACCTACTCGAGAGTTCGTAATCACTACACAACACCGACTCCTTATGGTGGAGAAACCTTCACAACGTTGCCTACTCTTTTTCCGGTACTAGGCTAACCACTGGGTTCTTTCACACCAAGGTGAACCACACCTACCACAATGTAAGCCTACCACTTTGGGAATAATGCTACTTGATTACCACGATAATCTTGTGGAAGACACTGCTGAAGAATGCACTAGCAGTGGAAACACATTACCACTGCTAGTACATATTATTACCACTGCTATTAGGATAATTGTTATGTATTCGTGTATAGATAAGTATAGAAAAGATCTTGTGTATATTCTCTATAGATAGCATTATACTTATCTTGTAAAGGACTCCTTGTGCTATAAAGGAGGTCCTAGGTCATTGTTCTATGTACAAATTAAACCCTAGAGAGCTTCAATGTGTAACCCTAGTGATAAGCAAGATCACTCGTATTATTCTTAATAATATTGAAGCTTTGTGTTATACTGTTCTCACTTACATTACATCATACAATCCATCTTCTAAGTATTACTAAGTATATTCCGCGTACTTATTAATATAACTCAAAGTATCACTAACACAAGGTGTGTGTTTAGATCCATCAAGTGGTATCAGAGCGAGGTTCTGATACTTTGATTTAGATGATCCAAGGAATAAGCTTAACCAACTCACTCAAATCAATGGAGATGGAAAATCAGTCCAACTCTGCTCCAAGGCTTCCTAAGCTCAAACTCAATGAGTTTGAGATGTGGAGGATAATGATTGGGCAATAATTTCTCATACAAGACTATGCTCTGTGGGAGATCATCTTATCTGGTGACTCCTTCAAGCCTGAGAAGAAGACTGAGAAAACTGGTGACAAAGAAATTGTAATAGTTTCTGCACCTTCTACTATTGATGAAAGAACACAGAAGAAGTATGATATGAAGGCCATAAGTTTGTTACTAATGACTCTTCCTAAAGACCAGATCATTGCTTTCAGCAAATTCAAGACAGCAAAAGAACTTTTTGAAGAGATTTGCTCAGTGTTTTGTGGCAATGATGCTACTAAGAAGACTCAAAAGACATTGTTGAAGCAAAGTTATAAAAACTTCTCTGCTTCAAGCAATGAATCACTTGACCGCATCTTCACCAAACTCCAGAAGATTGTCACACAATTGTCTGTGTTTGGAATTGAGGTAGAAAAGGAAGACCTCAATTTGAAGTTTCTAAGAAGTTTGCCTGCTGAGTTTCATACTAATGTTACAGTTTGAGAAAATAAACCAGAGATTGAAACTATGAAGCTCAATGATCTTTACAACAACTTCAAACTCATTGAACAAAGGTTGAAGAAGGCATGGAAACTTGGTACAAGCTCTAGCAGCTTGGCATTGATGTCAACCTCTGTTGACAGTGATGATTCTGAAGATGAAAGTGATGATGACATTGCCACTGCTGGTTCTACAGTTTCCACTGGTAATGCTATTGTTACCACTGCAGGTTCAAAGAAGAAGGTTCTTTGGTATTGGAGATCCTACCTTTTATGCCTTTATCTCCACTCAAGTTAATGACTCTATATTAACTCATGAAGACATAGAGCAAATTGATGATGATGACTTGGAGGAGATGGACATAAAGTGGCAAATAGCTCTTTTTAGCATGAGGGCTAGGAAATTCTACAAGAAGACTGGCAAGCCAATTCACATCAATGGTAGTGAAACTGCAGGGTTTGATAAAAATAAAGTAGAGTGTTTCAACTGTCACAAGTTGGGGAATTTTTCTAGAGAATGCAGAAGACCAAGGAAGCAGGACAATAGGTCTACTTGGTACAAGCAAAAGAAAGAACCAATTGTGGAGGAACCAAAGGAAATGCTGGCAATTTATGGTGTGAGCTATGATTGGAGTTTTATGGCTGATGGACAATAGGAACAACCTTCAGATCTTTGCTTTTATTGCTACAAAACATGCTCTCATGGTCTTCTCTGACTCTGAGGTACAAAACTTTGAAAGTTGTTCTAAAACATGTAGGGCTTCTAGAGAATGTGAAAGACTTAATGAATTATATGATAACCAAAGAACAAAGTTGTTTGCTGCTAATTATAATGTGTCAAACCTTAGAAGAGGCATATCTATATTAGAAAAACAACTAGAGCATTATAGAGGAAATGAGACAAAATATAATGATGATATGGTTGTTCTTAGAAGAGAGTTAGATCATAAGATAGCAGTGAATGAGGCACTAAAAGAAGAGCTTGAAAGACTTAAAAAGATAAATGAGAATGTCAATTTATCTGTTGACACCTTATATTATCAGTCTAAGTCAATTGATAAAATTTGGAATGCTCAAATTACTAGTAAAGTTAAGTCTGGTATGGGATACAATACAGTTCCTCCACCACTAAGGGGTGTTCCAGCACCTCCTGGCATAGATTTAGCACATACAGGTCTAGAAGAATTTCAGGAACCTAATATTGAATATGGTCCTCCCAAATTTGTGAAAAGTGAGGAAGAGGTTAAGCATGAATCTGATGTTTTTGAAAGTGCAAGTGACTCATCTGTAGTAGATGAAAATGTTAAAAAGAATGTAGAGGCTTCTATCCCACAAGTTGTAAATACTATTACAGAGAAACCTAGGAAAGAAGTTAATAAACCTAGATCAACTGTAAGGTATGCTGAGATGTATAGAAACAAGTCATCAACTCCTAGGGGTAACTAGAGGAGTTGGAATCATGTAAAATCTCAACAACTAGGTAGTGAGTTTGTGATGAACAATAAAGCATGTTATATCTGTGGTAGCTTTGAACATTTACATGCTAATTGTGACTATCATGATGGGAGAAGGGAAGTTTATGGCAATAAAAGGGTGGAGTCAAACATGTTTCAAAACAAAATACACCCTAATTCACACAGCAACATGATCCTAAGAGCATTTCAACTAAGAAGTGGACTTAAAACTTTTGCCACTGCTAAAACTGTTAACACTGCTCATCCTAAAACACCTGTTGCAAGTGCAAAATCCAAAACAACCTTTGTAAAATCTGCACAAACAGGGAAAAGGTCTTTCTATAATTAAAGGGTTCAATATAACCAACAGTGGGTACCAAAAACTAAACCAGCAGTTACCACTACTCAGTCAAAAGTTCCCACTGCAAGGGTTGTAAACAAGAACAGGGGTAACATGGGAAATGCTGTGAAGGCCTCAGCACGTTGGGAATGGAAACCTAAAGGAATTACCTCAACACCCAATCCCAATGGTGTATTAATGACCTTTGATAGATTTAACTATATTGATACACGAGGAAGATCCAAGTCAATCATGGCTTGGGTCACCAAAGGAAACTAACTTCTTTCTTATATGTGCAGGAACATCCAAGGACAAAGAGATCAGATCAAGGCTACACATATAGTGGATGTTCAAACTAACATGAATGGCAACAAGTCCTATCTCTCAAATTTTGAATACTATGATGGACAGTCTGTCAGCTTTAGAGGTAGAGTTAATGGAAAAGTTACTGGTAAAGGGGTCATCAAAACTGATAACTTAGATTTTGAACCTGTGTACTATGTAAAAGAGCTTAAGTATAATCTTTTTAGTGTGTCACAAATGTGTGACAAGAAAAAAAATGTTCTTTTCACTGAAGATATGTGTTTTGTTCTCTCTAAAGATTTTAAGATGCCTGATGAAAGTCAGATACTTCTTAAGATTCCTAGAAAAGGGAACTTATATAGCTTTGATATGAATAACATTGTTGCTAAAGATGATTATGCTTGCTTGCTTGCAAAGGCCACCGTGGATGAATCCATGTTATGGCATAGAAGACTTGGTCATATTAATTTCAAAACCATAAATAAGATTGTTAAAGATGGTTTGGTAATTGGCTTGCCTCAGAAAAGATTTGAAAATGATCAAACCTGTGTTGTTTGTCTTAAAGGCAAACATCACAGAGCTTCTTGCAGGTCAAAATTGGTTAACTCTATTGCTCACCCACTTCATATGTTACATATGGACTTGTTTCGTCCTACATCTGTGAGTAGCTTAAATCTTAAGAAGTATTGTCTTGTTGTGACTGATGATTTTAGTAGTTTTACTTGGGTTTTCTTTCTTAGAACTAAGGATGAAACAACTGGCATCCTTAAGACCTTCATTACAGAAGTAGAAAACCAATATGATATGAAAGTTAAAATCATTAGGTGTGACAATGGGACATAATTTAAGAATAGAGTTATGGATGATTTTTGCAGAGATAAAGGTATTAAAAGAGAATTTAGAGTAGCTAGAACTCCTCAACAAAACGGTGTTGCTGAGAGGAGAAATAGGACACTAATAGAGGCTGCTAGAACCATGTTGGCAGATTCAAAATTGCCAATCACTTTTTGGGCTGAAGCAGTTAACACTGCCTGTTATGTGCAAAACAGGGTTTTAGTAGTGAAAACAAAGAACAAGACACCTTATGAGTTATTTAGAGGTAGACCCCCTATCCTAGACTTCATGAGACCATTTGGATGTCATGTCACTATTCTCAATACCATAGATCATCTGGGAAAATTTGAAGAAAAATCTGATGAAAGGTATTTTGTTGGGTATTCCATGGTTAGTAAAGCTTTTAGAGTATTCAACTTAAGAGCCCAAAATATTGAAGAGAATATGCATGTTGAGTTCCTAGAAAACAAAGTGAATGTCAAAGGAACTGGTCTAGAAAGGCTGTTTGATCTTGATACTCTAACCCATACCATGAACTATGTACCTATTTCTACAGGTACATCTACTTATGATTTTGCAGGTTCAGAAGAGTTTCTTGATGATGATGAACCAAGCAAGGATCAAGTAGATGATCAAGATGAATTCATTTTGCCACTTTGAGACTATGCAGATAATGATGATATTCTAAGGACTGGAGATGCTCAACCTTCTAATGATTCTGGAAAAGAAGGAGATAATAATATGAACGCTGAAAATCCTGAAAGTAGTGGAAATTCAGATTCCAGCTATGCCGAAGTTTCCACGCAAAAAGAAGTGGAAAATACAACTCCGATTCAGAGGAAGCTCAAGCCAATGATGTTGAAATCTCAAATATGCCAAATGAGATTACAGTTCCTCAAACTCCCCATACCTCAATTCATAAATCACATCCTCTTGAAAATGTGATTGGGGATGTAAATTCACCAGTGAAGACTAGAAGACAATCAAAATTGCCTGATATTTATGGATTTATTAGTGAAATCTATGAATATAAGAATCATGAAGGCAAGAATGAATGTCTTTTCATGTATTTTCTCTCACAAATGGAGCCAAAGAATGTATACAAGGCACTTGAAGATGAAAGTTGGGTGGAAGCAATGCAAGAAGTGTTGCTGCAGTTCAAGATTCAAAAGGTTTGGGTGCTTTGCAATTTACCTCCTGGCAAGAAGGTAATAGGTACAAAATGGGTGTTCAGAAACAAAAGGATAAAGAGGAATTGTTATTAAAAACAAGGCTAGGCTTGTGGCTCAAGGATACACTCAGGAGGAGGGTATTGACTATGAAGAAGTGTTTGCCCCAGTTGCAAGAACTGAAGCAATTAGGCTATTCTTAGCCTATGCATCTTTTATGGGCTTTACAGTCTATCAAATGGATGTAAAGAGTGCTTTTCTATATGGGAAAATTGATGAGGAGGTATATGTTTCACAAACTCCAGGCTTTGAAGACCCTGACTATCCAAACAAAGTGTACAGGGTGGTTAAAGCTTTGTATGGCTTGCATCAGGCACCAAGAAAATGGTATGAGACCTTAACTACTTATCTTCTTGATAATGAGTTTCATAGAAGTGGATCGACTTTGTTCATCAAGAAAGACAAGAATGATATCTTGCTGGTTCAAGTATATGTTGATGATATTATTTTTGGCTCTACAAAGACAGAGATGTGCAAAGAGTTTGAGAAGCTAATGAAGGATGAGTTCAAGATGAGTTCTATGGGTGAACTCACATTCTTTTTGGGACTTAAAGTACAACAAAGGCTAGATGGTATTTTCATCAATCAAGATAAATATGTGGCTGGGATACTAAGGAAGTTCCAATTCACTGATGCAAAGTCATCCAGCACCCCTGCAGACAAGACTACACATCAACTTTTGAAGGAAAATAGTGGTGAAGCAGTTGATGTACACATGTACAGATCTATGATTGGTTCTTTGATGTATCTTACACCATCTAGGCCAGACATTATGTTTGCAGTATGTGCTTGTGCAAGGTTTCAGGTCACTCTCAAGTTCTCACACTTGACTGCTGTGAAGAAGATTTTCAAATATCTTAAAGCATTTCCTAATCTGGGATTATGGTACCCTAGAGAATCACCTCGAGAATTGGTTACTTAGTCAGATAGTGACTATGCTGGAGCTAGTTTGGATAGAAAATCTACAATAGGTGGATGCCAATTTCTTGGAAATAGATTGGTGTCATGGCAGTGCAAGAAACAAACAATGGTGGTAAATTCATCAACTGAGGCAGAGTATGTGGCTGCTGCAAGTTGCTGTGCTCAAGTTCTATGTCTTCAAAATCAACTTTTGGACTATGGGTACAATTTTATGAATACCATCATTTATATTGACAATAGTTGTACCATTTTCATAATTAAGATTCCAGTTCAACACACAAAGACTAAACATATTGAAATTAGACACCATTTTATAAAAGATTGTTATGAGAAAAGGCTAATTCAAGTTTTCAAAATCTAAACTGATGATAACTATGTTGATTTATTAACAAAAGGACTTGATGTGGGTAGATTTCAGTACTTGGTAACAGGTATTGGAGTGCTTAATCCATAAACTTTTGTGTCTAATGGTCTTTGGTGTTGAGGGGAGGTTTTTGGTACTAAAATTGTTGTATGAATTTGTATAAATTTGTATATGGTTGCTTGTATTTTTGCTTGTCCACTAACTTTTATGCAGAGAATAAGGCTAATAGTGGAAACTAAAATGCAAGCAGTGGTAAAAGTTACTCTCACAGTGAAAAAAGTAAAACAGAGAAACTTCATTGCATTCAAACAAAAGAAGAAGTTTATTACATTCAACAGAGAGTACTAACAACCACCATCAAAACACAAAGATAAAAACCTAAAACAACCTACACCCTACACAAGCTACTCCATTGGCTTCTTGCCTTTGCCTTGATAGTTGTGCTTGGCCTTCTGTTCACTCTTCCTTTTGTTCTCAAAGGTTGACTGCATTTTTGGACAAGCAAGACCAAGAACTTGTGGAGGAGGCCTTCGTAGTCTTGCAGGCTTCTCTGGTATGGAAATTTGCTTCATGTTGGAGAGAGCTGCTCCCAAAGCCTTTGTCAGAGCCCTTGGCAACTCCTTGGACAAGGAATAGGACTCATCATCATCTAATGAGCTGGAGTAGAACTCAAGAGATGGTGCAGGCTTGGCAACATGCTTGGCAGTCTTCTTAGTTGGCTTCTTGGAAGAAGAGATTATAGCACAGGGTGGAAAGTAACTTGCCCACCCTGATGCCTCTGAAGATGACTCAGAAGACATCAAAATCTCTGTGTCAGAGGAGGAATCAGAAGAGATGTCAATAATGTTTGGAAGATTACTCATGGTGATTTTTAGGGATCTTGTGCAAGTTAGAATGTGTTTTGATAATGATTATGAAGAGCCGAGCCCCTTTATAAAGGCAAAGTCAATCAAAAGGTTTCGTTAAAGGAGATATTTATTTGTACCTATTTTGGTAGGTTGAAAAGTAAATATAGATATTATCGGGTTGACTTTGGGAAGATATTTTGAATAGTGGCTTGGTTAAAAGTAACTTTGGTTAAAACAAGTTGGTTATGAATATTCTTTATACTATACTAACACTTGCAGGTACATAACCAATCTTTGCTAGGAGTTGTTCATAAAAGGTGTGTAACTTAGACACACAACAAATGATTTTTGATTCACCATGTCTAATCCACATAAGAATCAACTAGTCCAGAGCAAACGGCTACTGGTAAAGACTTAACAAATCCGTTTACGGCTGATAGTTTACCAAAAACTATATGGTTATAAACTCACCATATTCTTTATGATTAAGAGTTGTCTATTCCATAGCAAACGGCTCATGGTAAAGACATATCAAATCCGTTGATAGCTGGTAGTTTGCTAAAAACTATAATAAGAAGCGGTCCAATTTTCATATGTTTTACTTACCACTTTGCTCTTGAAAATTTTTTGTGAAAAATTACCACGCTAGTTCACGTTTCCACGCCATTGTTATTTTTACCACTGTTGAACTAGCCGTTACAACTGTTGTGTCAGTAAAAATTTTTTTTACTAGCCGTTGAGAGTAACTGCTTTCCATATTAATAGGGTAAAATTTTTAGAAGATTATCTACTTTCCTAATTGCAATTTATTCTCTTAAGATAAATCTTTTTCTTAGATAATCTTTCTTGTGCAAAACTCTCAAACCCTAAGAGTATATAACTTTTCCTCTCAATTGGCGAGTTATTCATTCAATTCATACTCACACAACATATTTTTCATCAAAAGATACTATGGTACAAATCACTTTTGTAGATGAGCACAACCAAGTGGCCTATTTGGAAAAGTCAAATGACAAGAGTGGCCCTGTTTTTCATCAGATTGTGAATTTTCTAAACGCTACTCATGTAAGGTATGCTTTACTTCTTAATCCCACAATCTATATCTCTCAAATCAAGAAGTTTTGGAACTCATTAAGTCCATCACTATTGAAGATGGAGATACACATGAAATTGTAGATGCTCTTAGAGCCACAGTGGATGGGATAACTATTGATGTTACTGAGTCATCCTTGAGGAGAATTCTCAAATTGGATGATCTCAATGGTATCATCACATTATCCATGCCAGAAATTCATGAACATCTTTCATCCATGGGGTATGATACCAATCGACAAAAGGCTACTTTCAAAAAGAGTGGTTTCTGTCCTCATTGGAGATTTTTAATACATACTTTATTACATTGCCTAAGTCCTAAGAAAACATCTTATGAACAATTCAGTTCAACAATGGCTTACCCTTTGGTTTGTCTAGCCAATGATAGGATTTTTAATTGGTCTAAATATATTTTACAAGTATGCAAGGCAATGTAAACCATTCGAGTTCAACAAAATTTTTTATGTATCCAAGGTTTGTGCAAGCAGTGTTAAATGAATTTCCACTGCAACCCCATCAAAGAGTTTATAAAATCCGTTGCCTTGCTTTAAAGTTTTCAAAACATGGATAATGATGGTAATGGGGTTGTTAAACCACTTTTTCCTCAAATGCTTGCAAGAATTGTGTAGAAAACTAGAAGGGGGGGGGGGTTGAATAGTTTTGCCGATTTTAAGTTAGTTTTAAAAACTTTAGATTCGATAATATGTGAGATCTTATGGATGTAGAGAAAGTATAGATCTAATGATAAAGCAAGTAAATAAAGTAAAGCAAAGGGATAGAAATGACAAAACCGATTTATAGTGGTTCGGCTACAAGGACACCTTCCGTTTACTCCACCTCCCAGGTCACCTACTTTCGAGAGTTCAAGCACTATGTCAACAAACTCCTTCAACTTGAGAAGCACAATGTTTCTTACACATTTTTAAGATACAAATCTAAATACCGAGTCCATAACACGAGTGTACCAGTGGCAAACCACACGACTATTACACAACAAATATGTGAAATATCAAATACAAGATCTCGCTACATAAACTTGTAGGAGCAAATCAATCAAGGACGACCCCTTGCTTGGATGACTTGTAGAATGCTCGTGATCTCGCCTTAGAAGGACCTATATGAGAATCACTAAAGAAAGAAAAAGGGAAGTACTCTAGATCAAGTGATCTTTTGTTAGAAGAGAATGAGAGTATATGAGAGAATTAGTAAGAAGAGGGGTGAGTTAGAATGAAGAAATGACTCTCTATTTATAGGAAAAGGAAGTGCGACTTGTTCTAGATCCCACGGATCCCTCCCAAGAAAGGGATCCAAGGTCTAGTGTAATCCTAGGGATGTGGGGCTGGCCTCTTGCCCATGGGTGTTTTGGTTATAGGTCATGGGTCATGGGTTATGGGTTGGTCCATGGGTATTCTTTTAGATTCAATGTATCTAATGGTACATTGTATCTAGTTAAGTGGGTATGGGTCAATACCATGGGTTATGGATATGATCCATGGGTTGTTATTTTTACCCATCCTAATAAACTATTACAGGTTTACTCGGCAAATGATTAATTACAATATTTTTGTATTAGATGGCTATATGTAAATGCTTTACAAAAATAACATGTATCCTTATAATTGTACTTAAGATAACTTTATATTTATTTATCAACAAAACACAAAGAGATCGAAAATATTAATAAATAACTTCGCTATTTGTATTAACAATCTCCCATTTTTTTTGATGACAAAACATAATGTTATGATGAGTAAAACTTAAGAATAGATGTATGTTTTGAAAGCCCCTAAGTTTTACTTCTTCTCCCCCTTTGTCACACCCCCAAATTACCTGTTTTGCAGCGGAATGGAATTCCTGGGGATTGACTGTCATAGCATCACAATCACAGTTATATTGAACGACCTAAAGTGTCGTTTGGAAAATACATCGTTTGATTTAATAAAATAATCAGAGTTTACAAAGTAGGTCCCAAATGTAAATCAACTTGTGCGGAAATAAGTTGTTACAATTCAAACGATGATTTTAAAAGTATAAAAACCCAGTGAGAACGTCGTCACACGACTCCATGAAGTGTCCAAATGCATGCCATGAAGTGTATGCCTTAGATACCCGAGATAAAACATGCTAAAAGTGTCAACACAAAGGTTGAGTGAGTTCATAGAGTTTGAGTTGAAATGAAAAACCTTTCAAAATCGTTTATGTAGCAAAGGCATTGTAAATCCACTCAGTTCCAAGTCCCGCCCATACAAAACTTGCAACCTGTGTGTTCACAACCCAACGCTGCAAAATGTATATATAGTTAATGTTCAAGTGCATGATGTCAAATGAATTCACATAACAGTGCATGGCTCAATGTATCGAAATCGTTTATCAAACCAAAGGCATTGTAAATCCACTCAGTTCCAAGTCCCGCCCATACAAAACTTGCAGTGTGTATTCAACCCATTGCCAAAATTTATATAGTGTATGTTCAAATCGTTCCAAGACCATTAGTTCATGATATTACCAAGACCATTAGCTCAATGAATATACCAAAACCATTAGACCAATGAATATACCAAGACCATTAGCTCAATGAATATACCGAAGACCATCTCCCAATGAATATACCAAGACCATCAGTCCAATGAATTTTTGATATGACAATTCTAAGCATGACAAATCATTTATGACTAAACATTTAGTTCGGCTAAACATATGATTTGCAAATAGTCATGAATGTAATAAAATAATCGAGCATGTATCTCCCCCAAAACAGTTATGAAAACAAGTAAAAGTAGGGGCTATGGAACTCACTTGGTGAAATGATTATAATGCGAACAAAAGTGAGTACACCGAGGTATAATGTGAAACTTTAAACTCGACCTATTACCAATGATATGATATGCAATGAGTTGCAATGTAATGTTATGCATGCATTATGTATGTTATTTATACCATTTACGAATTTTGAAAATATTACTTTCGTCGAAAAATACTCTTTTGACGTCTTGACCCTTCAAAATGACTTTACATGTTTTTACGTCAAAATGTCATCCTATAATGGTTTTATAATGATTTTGGTGAAATTACCACTTTTCGTCATAAAACAATGTCGCCGGAATTTTTATGAAATCAACAAAAATGGCTTTGGAAAACTAGCCGTAAAACGGTGTACGTCGATCGTTAGAGAACGAACTCAACGGTTTTGGAAAGTTTGTATCATATCTAAAAGTTCAGTTCAGAGTTTTTAGTCCAAAGGTCTCGAACATAAAGATAATAAGGGTTAAAGATGGTGGTTTTGGCTAATTGTGTAAAAATTGTTACGGCAAGTTTATGTAAAAGTGTATATCTTTGTCGTTTCAAATCCGTTTTCTACGTTTTATATGTCCTTACTTTACTAGAAGACCGTATAAATCCGTAAACTAATATATTTTTGAAGTTCGAAATAATTTGTGAAGCTTAAGGCTCGTTTTTGACCCGAAAACACTAAAAACAGAAAGCTTTTTCTTAGGAATAATATTTTTAAATCGCCAAACTTTAAAAAATCCATAACTTCTTCAAGTTATAAGTCGTTTTATCCGCCCGATTCAAGCGGCCACGGATTTAGTTTTAAAGTATATTTTCTAAATATCAAGGCCAAAAGTTTCGTACCAACAGTAGGTTTTCCAGAAATTCAAAATTAAGGACAGAACGTAAAATATAGTTATCGAAAATAGTTTTCTCGGACAAAACCTATTCTAATCCCTTCAAATCAACTCCAAACTAATCTAATCCTACCATACACCTTCTTAGGGTGTCATGGGTTCCTAATCACCATCAAGACCAAAGAATACCATGGAGTAATTATAGGATGACCATAAGTATATATAACTTCTAAAATCATGAAATAAATGGTATAAATCACATAACATGCATATAAGCTCCAAAAATGAAAAGAATATATGAAAATGACAAGGAAACATGAGGATGATAAAAACAAGCTTACTAGTGATAGTGAAGAGGTGTAGGTAACAAGGATTAACTTAAATATCCTTGGTTTTTATTTCAAAACCATATAAAGGATATAACTAGATTGTAATTAACACTTGTGCTCAAGAAAAATTTTGATCCCCTTTGTTCTTGATGCTTGGCCGGTTTGATGAGGAAAAAAGGAAGAGAGAAAGAACTATGTGAAATTATGAGATGAGGTGAAGTGAAATAGATGAGATAATTTAGACTTTTTATGTTGAGTGAAAGTATTTACAAACACAACCCATGTAAAATTACACTCCTTGACTTCCCCAAGTCCAAAACCGGTTTAGGGATTGTGTTTCACAAATTTTTTTTTTCTTTTATATACATTGTATATTTAATTGTAAAAGTGTAAGTACATGTGTAGATAAATATAACTTGTAGGTTATTAACTTTTAGGTAAAAATAAATTTTAATAGATCAAGTAAATGTAATGATATCATAAAATTGTAAAATACATTCCTTGTGAAATTTGAGTAATAAAATAATTATCGTTGAAATTTTTAAGAAAAACGTCGTAATAATTAAACTTTAACGATTAATATACAAAATAAATTTGAAACACTAGGAAAACTAAAAATATAGTTTTTATGAACTAAATGAGTTTAAAAATATCTCGGGATCATTTTTGAAAATAATGGATTAAATATTCAAAATAAAAACTCACGCGATGAAAATTATTAAATATAAAAATAACGCTTGAAGGTGAAATGAAATGTCATGAAAGTACTAATGAGATGCACATGATGTCAATGAAATGTAGACTAATCATAGTCCATATGAAATGTCCGTGATGTCATGATCATGAATTCGCCGCTAAACCTCCAAGGTTACGCGAATTTGAAACAAGTAAACCAAGTTTACTATAAATGTTGAAATTGTGAGACATGAATGTGTCGAAAATGACCTGAAAGTACGGGTTGTCACATTCGCCCATCAAAAGGAATTCAGTCCTAATCTCAGTTCCGTGTTAGTCTATCGGGATTAGGGTTTGATGTGGCAAACTTTCCCATTCCCGAGCAAAACCCTCAAAGGACTTTTTGGTAACCGATTTTTACTTAATCTCACAACTCATCAAACAAGAACCGCTGTGAGATTGCTAAATCGGTTTAGGTAACAACTTGTTTCTAGCCCGATCTTTGCAACTCATCAAACAAGAACCTGCCACGCGGATCAACCGGAAACAAGTGGTTTGAAGAAATCTTTTGAAAATTTGGCTGACATTTATTCATATAATATATAAGCCTACTTATTCCTTCATTGCATGATTCTTCCTGAATTAGACATGTGATCGCTATGTATAATTTAGCAGTAACTATGCAATTCTTGGACTAATCGACTCATATGATGTTTGGTGTTAAGTCAACTGATGTTAAAATTGTGATGAACATCGAGGAGAGAAGACATGGAGAAGTGTCGCTAAAATGATAGTTAAAGTAAAAAAGAATTGAAATCCTCAGAATGATAACAAATTGGAAAGGAAAATAAAGTACGATAGATGAGAATATTTTACAACAAGTGGTTTATCAAAAGAGACATCTTAGGTTATAACGATTCGGATATGATGGAAAACATAAACTTAGTACGACATAGTACATAAGGAGAAATAAGACTGTAGTTTCCGAATCTCAGTCTTCCGCCGTTGATAACCTTGACGAAGCTCCTCCTTCCAACACATATACATTCCCATGAGCACCTTCAACTGGTTGACCTTGGTTTTGAGGACATTGATTCCGATAGTGTCCTTGTTCCCTCATGACTGTAACATGTAACCATGGCTTGACTCCAATTCCTCTGGGCAAGCTTGTCGAATTGTAGCACCTAGCGCAGACAAAGACCGTGTGATGATACTTACATCATTACATAGTAGTAGTTCCAGATAACCTCTCCTTCTTCTATTATGCAGCAACATATACCATCGCAGTTTCTTGCCCTCTTTACTGTTGATGATGGTTATTGTTGTGGTTGTGGTTGTTGTTGTTATAATCTCCTTGGTCGTCTTCCCATTTCCTTTTGTTGTTGTTGAGTTGGTTATCGCCGTTGTTGTTGTTGTTGTTTTGGTTATTGTAGTATTGGTGCAATTGTTGGGGTTGTTGTTGTTTTGGTTGGTGTTAGTGTACTTGCCTCTCTCACTACCGGGCCATGAGCTTGAGTCAATCTAATAGCTTCCTCAATCGTTCGTGGTCAAGAAGTCAATCACCTTGAATATTTCGGAAGTCCATCAATGAAAGCCTCTGCTCATCCAAACCATAGATGGACATAACACGCCAATTCTGGAATCTCAATGTAAGTACATATCATACCCAATAGTTTCTAGTTCATAGAACTCGCTCCAACTTTTTCACTTCCGTTCGAGGACAAAACTTTTAGTCACCAAACTCTTGAATTGCCCTAAGCTTGAAAGCATTTTCCATTCCAATCGGTTGAGCATATGAATTCCACCAAGACAATGCTCCATCAAGTAAAGTACTCAGTAGCAAATTTGACCTTACTATCATCCCACAATTACAAAGCAAAACACGGATTCCAACTTTTCAAACCATCGCACCATTACCGTAGCTCCTTCGGTCCCTCTAAACTTGGTGGGTTCACCACTTTTGAAATCTTTGTACTAACATTTCTAACCCAGATCCTCCTGCATTACCAGAAAGTGCCAGTTAGTCTACGGCCATTGAAAGTACCGCGGCTCCTCAAAGAATAGCAGCAACAATCGCTTCCTTTCGACTCTTAGAGCATTAGCAATGCTATTATTCACTAACTTCTAATAGCATTGGTCATTTCAACTGTAGCTTTCTGCGGCCATATCTTCTTCAAAACAAGAGAAAATGTGAGACGTAGCAAAACCGATGTTAATATAAGCGCTCAAAGAAATGTGATAAGAAACGTATGAGTTTGAGGTTATTATTCAAATGATCGACGGGTTCCGAATAGATGGGTTATGAGGTGTTGTAAGTGCTTCAATGTATGATGGTTTAGAGACTTAATGTGTGAATAAAGTGTAACTCGACATGTTAGTGGTGAAACAAAGGAGTGAGAGTGACTTCGCTCTATTTAAAAGTTTATCTCGGCATTCAAAGTATCGATGATGAATCACCGATATAAAATTGTGATAGGGCATGACAAGGAATTCTCCACGTTAGAGTATGAGGAAAAGATAATGGGATGGGAATTTAAGGGCATCCTATGTGACAATCGATATGAAATGAAAGTAAATAACCCAAAAAATGTATATAAACCGCATGTGAGTGAACATGCACTTGTAAAGAAATGATGAGATGCTATGATGATGTAGTTATAGTCTAGGGTCAATGATGCAACCTAGTTCTCTATAACAAGCTCATGCCAACTGTCACACCCCCAAATTACCTGTTTGCAAATGAATGGAATTCTGGGGATTGATCGTCATAGCATCACAATCAAAGTTATATTGAACGACCTAAAGTGTCGTTTGGAAAATACATCGCTTGATTTAATAAAATAATCAGAGTTTACAAAGTAGGTCCCAAATGTAAACTGTGCGAAATAAGTTGTTACAATTCAAACGATGATTTTAAAGGTAAAACCTATGAGACGCGTCGTCACCACGACTCCATGAGGTGTCCATATGCATGCCATGAAGTGTATGCCTTAGATACCTGAGATAAAACATGCTAAAAGTGTCAACACAAAGGTTGAGTGAGTTCATAGAGTTTGAGTTGAAATGTAAAGCCCTTTCAAAATCGTTTATGTAGCAAAGGCATTGTAAATCCACTTCCAAGTCCCATACCTGCAACCTCGTGGTGTTCACAACCCACTGCCAGACTATGTAGAGTTAATGTTCAAGTGCATGATGTCAAATGAATTCACATAATAGTGCATGGCTCAATGTATCGAATCGTTTATGCAAAGAAAGGCATTGTAAATCCACTCAGCCCAAGTCCCTACTTTACAAAAACTTGCAACCTCGTGTATTCACAAACCCATTGCCAAAATGTATATAGTGTATGTTCAAATCGTTCCAAGACCATTAGTTCAATGATATTACCAAGACCATGAGCTCAATGAATATACCAAGACCATTAGACCAATGAATATACCAAGACCAAGTAGCTCATGAATATACCAAGACCATCAACAATGAATATACCAAGACCATCACCCAATGAATTTTTGATATGACAATTCTAAGCATGACAAATCTTACTGCATGACTAAACATTCAGTTCGGATAAACATATAATTTGCAAATAGTCATGAATGTAATAAAAATTAGTCGAGCATGTATCTCCCCCAAAACAGTTATGAAAGCAAGTAAAAGTAGGGGCTATGGAACTCACTTGGAATGATGTAAGACAAAAGTGAGTACACAGGTATAATGTGAAACTTAATCGACCTATACCAATGATATGATATGTAATGAGTTGCAATGTAATGTTATGCATGCATTACGTATGTTATTTATACCATTTACGAGTTTTGAAAATATTACCGTCGGTAAATACTCTTTTGACGTCTTGACCCTTCAAAATTGATTTACATGTTTTTAATCAAAATGTCATCCTATAATGGTTTTATAATGATTTGGTGAAATTACCACTTTTGTCAGAAAACAATGTCGTTGAATTTTATGAAATCAACAAAATGGCTTTGAAAACTAGCGTAGTAACTGTACGCCGATCGTTAGAGAACGAACTCGACTGTTTTGGAAAATTTGTATCGATATCTAAAAGTTCAGCCAGAGTTTTCGTCCAAAAAGGTCTCGAACATAAAGATAATAAGGGTTAAAGATGGTGGTTTCTACAATTGTGCAGAAAAATTAGTTACAAGCAAGTTTATGAAAAAGTATATCTTTGTCGTTTCAAACCGTTTTCCGTTTTATATGTCCTTAGCTTCGTATTCAAGTAAACTAATATATTTTTGAGAAGTCGAAATAATTTGTGAAGCTTAAGGCTCGTTTTAAAACACTAAAACAGAAGCTGAATTTTCTTGAAATAATATTTTCGTCACAAACTTTAAAATCCATAACTTTTTCATAAAGTCCGCTTTTATCCGTTCAAGCGGCCACGGATCTGTTTTAAAGTATATTTTCTAAATATCAAGGCCGTTTCGTACCAACAGTAGATTTCCAGAAATTCGAATTAAGGACAGAACATAATTTATAGTTATCGAAAATAGTTTTTCTCAGACAAAACCTATTCTAATCCCTTCAAATCAACTCCAAACTAATCTAATCCTACCATACACCTTCTTAGGGTGTCATGGGTTCCTAATCACCATCAAGACCAAAGAATACCAATGGGAGTAATTAGGATGACCATAAGTATATAAGTTCTAAAATCATGAAATAAATGGTATAAATCACATAACATGCATATAAGCTCCAAAAATGAAAAGAAACATATGAAAATGACAAGGAAACATGAGGATGATAAAAACATGCTTACAAGTGATAGTGAAGAGGTGTAGGTAACAAGGATTAACCAAATATCCTTGGTTTTTATTTCAAAACCATATAAAGGATATAACTAGATTGTAATTAACACTTGTGCTCAAGAAAAATTTTGATCCCCTTTTGTTCTTGATGCTTCCGGTTTGATGAGAACCAAAGAGAGAAAACTTTTTAACTATGTGAAATTATGAGATGAGGTGAAGTGAAATAGATGAGATAATTTAGACTTTTTATGTTGAGTGAAAGTATTTACAAACACAACCCATGCATAAATTAATGCACTCTTGACTCCCTCCAAAACCGATTTTAGGGGATTGTGTTTCACAAATTTTTTTTTTTTCTTTATATACATTGTATATTTAATTGTAAAGGTAAGTACATGTAGATAAATATAACTTGTAAGGTTATTGGTAACTTTTAGGTAAAAAATAAATTTTTAATAGATCAAAGTAGAATGTAATGATATCATAAAATTGTAAAATACATTCCTTGAAATTTGAGTAATAAAATAATTATCGTAAAATTTTAAGAAAACGCTGTAATACCAACTTAACGATTAATATACCAAATAAATTTGAAACACTAGGAAAACTAAAAATATAGTTTTTATGAACTAAATGTGAGTTTAAAAATATCTCTCGATCATTTTTAAAATTGGATTAAATATTCAAAATAAAACTACCATGAAAATTATTAAATATAAAATTACGCTACCAAGGTGAAATGAAATGTCGTGAATGTACTAATGAGATGCACATGATGTCATGAAATAGACTAACTAGTCCTTACATGAAATGTACGTGATGTCTTTGATCATGAATTCGCCATTAAACCTCCAAGGTTACTAATTTGGAAACAAGTAAACCAAGTTTACTATAAATGTTGAAATTGTGAGACATGAATCAGGTCGAGAATGACTGAAGTAATAAGTTGTCACACCCTTTTGTCAAAACAAAAAGTTAACCCATCAAGAAATAAAATGTGGAAAAATGGTCCACGTGACGCTTACTCCCCTTGACGGTAGCTCCCTCAGTTTGGGGCCAAGAAGAAAATAAAAATCCTACAAAGAGAAAGGTTAGTAACATGCTAAAATAATCTTGTGATTGGCGAGAATCAAGATTGGGAGCCAAGGTATGTAAACAAGGCCTTGTAATAAAACAACAAAGTGTAGTGGTATTTATTTCACCTACAAGCATGTAAAAATAAGAACAAAACTTGTTCTTGAAAATGACTCAAAATAAAAGTACTAAAAATATAAAAATAGTAGTAATGATTCCGTCCATGCTTGCATAGGGTTATGGATGGAGGTTTTGATGAGTAATGGTATTGATGCGATCAAGGATGAGGTTGAGTATGAATCGCATTTCTTCCCTAACTTCTATTGCAATTTCCCTAGTGGATTGGCAATGTTCACAATGTAAGTGATGTGGGTAATGAGTGCGGAAGTTTTCCGGATTGTTTTGATTTGTGAGTTGCGGAATATGTGGTGGAAAAATAGGAAAATACGGATCAAAGTCCGGAATGTTTGGAAGTGGTGGTGGAAAAGAACCTAGATGTTCTTGTAGTTTAATGGGAGCTAAGGGTGGTGATGTTGCAAGATCATTGAATATTGTGTTTGGAGAAGTTGGAGGTTTCAAAAAGGCTATTTCTTTTTGTTTTGGTTGTTGAGATCTTGTTGGAGTCGTAAGGAGTTCCAAAAGAGTGATTTTAGGTGATGAAGATGGTGTACTTGTTGGTGATGAAGGAGGTGCTATAATGGAAGCATCTTGTGGTGAGTTATTTTATGGTGATTTGATGATGGTTTTCCTAAACAACAAGGTCGGATGCTAACCGCGAGGATATCCTAGAGTTTGATTGTGGTATTTTGGAAGGTGGTAGTACAAAAGTTTGGGTTTCATGATGAGGGTTGTTTGTACTAGGTGATTCATCTAAGTTGTAAGAGCTTGTGTATGACATGGTGTTGTTTGTTTGTGAAGATGAGATGAATTATGCAAGCATTTTGGGAGTTCTATATATAGAAAAATAATGCATTGTAATGAATGCTTGACCCAAAATGTGGATTAAAATCTAATGATTAGATATGAATTTAAGGCATGTGATCATGAGAACACAAGCATTAAAGAACATACTCCAAAAAAATAAAACTAATGTTGGAGTTTTCATCCAAAGTGAGAAAATAGAAGGTAAAATAGCTTCGTCTCGGATCCCACGGATCCCTTGAGGGATCCGTCTAGTATTAAGGCTGGGATCCATGGTCCAGTGATCCAGAAAGACAAAAATTTTCCTTTTTTGGAAACATTTTTGCCTAGTGTGTGCCTATATGCAAACTATTTGGAGTTGCGATTATCTCAATTCTAAGAAAAGAAAAATAAACTAGAAGTGGAAAAGCATAATATTATGAGATAACCCAAAACACATAGTTAGTACTTGAGTACATAATTTTTGGCTACCAATGCTCCTAATTCATTGTCGCTTAAATGAATGTACCCGAAAACACATATTAGTTATGTGTCCCCTTTAGCATTCAAAAGACATGAGATGCAATGAAAACGGGTTTTACTTTGTATTAATAATGAAAAAGCAATTTGTCCTAGACGTGAGAAATTGCTTTTGTGAAATTGATCTGGAAGAAGTATCATTCTTAGAAAACATTCCAAAAGAGGTTTTCATTTGTGAATAAAAATCGTTTTATTCCTTGAAAAGAAGATGTATGTAATTATGTATTTCGAAAGAAAAAAGTAAGTGAAAACTTATCTTGTGTTTTGAAAATTCCCGTATTGTTTGTGAGAAGTGCGTGAAATAGAGATCCTGACTCTAGAAGGAGAAGGCTAGTGTTTACATACCTTGTAGAGTCAAAAAGTAAATTACGACGTTTGTTCCATGAGATCAAGACCAAGACGAAGTAGGTTGAATTGTTCCCTCTTCAACGGTTTGGTGAGGACGTCTGCTATGTTGTCTTCGGACGCTACCTTCTCAACAGAGATGTTCCCCTTTTGAACATTGTCTCTTAAGAAGTGATGACGAATCTCTATATGCTTTATGCGAGAATGTAATACATGATTCTTGCTTAAATCTATGGCACCCTTGTTGTCATATAGAAGTTCTATGTCACTAAGATGAATGTCGTAGTCAACTAACGCTTGTTTCATCCATAGTGATTTTTGGCATGCTTTCCGGCGGAGACGATTCTGCCGTTGTTGATATTGCCAATGCCGTTTGTTTCTTTGAAAACCAAGATGTTAAACAACATCCCATAAAAGTACATACCCCACTTGTACTTTTTATGTCAACATAATCACCCGCATTAACTGCATATACAATTGTTTTACCTCGCATGGTGTGGATGATATTGGTGTCCTAATTGGTTTTGACTCTTCTAATCCTCAATTTATTTAACATCTCCTTTATGTATTTAGATTGATTAAAGAAGATACCATCTTCTACTTTTTTAATTTGTAGACCAAGAAAGAAACTAAGTTCTCCCATCATACTCATCTCGAACTCGCATGATTTTAGAGAAATCATCACACATGTCTTGACAAGTGGATCCGAATATAATATCATCTACATATATTTGAACTATGATTATATGTGACTCTTTTCTTAGTAAAAAGTGTGTTGTCAACTAACCCCATGGTATAGTTGTGTTTAATTAAAATGACTTGAGTCTATCATACCAAGCTTTTGGAGCTTGTTTAAGACCGAAAAGGGCTTTCTTTAATTTATACACATGTTTAGGTTTTTCAAAATCGATGAAGCCCGGAGGTTGAGCTACATATACTTCTTCATTAATAAACCATTTAGAAAAGCACTTTTGACATCCATTTGATAAAGCTTTAGATCATTAGCACAAGCATACACAAGAAGTATTCTTATAGACTCTAATCTAGCCACGGGGCATAGGTCTCATCAAAGTCTATTCCTTCTTGTTGGTTATACCCTTGGGCAACGCAAGTCTAGCCTTGTTCTAGACACTACCGCTTTGCATCTAATTTGTTTTTATAAACCCATTTGGTTCCGATTATGGTTTGATTACTAAGTGGAGGGACAAGTGTCCAAACATCATTAGAAACAAATTGATTTAATTCTTCTTGCATAGCCATTACCCAACTTTCATCTTTTATGGCTTCTTGTGTATTCTTAGGTTCTATGGTTGAAACAAAACAAAATAAGCTACTTTGGTTTTGAACTTGAGACCTTAATGTTCTTTCGTTTAGCTTTCCTATGACCTTATCTACGGGGTGATCTTTGGACTCTTTAATGTTTATGACTTCATCATTTAAAGGTTCTTCTTCTTCATTTATCTTTTTCTTTATTACTATAGCTTCACTTTCTACAATCTCGTCATTGACAAGAGGTGGAGAGGGTTTGGGTGGACTTTCATCAAATTTTATATTTAATGACTCTTCTACCTTCATTGTTTCTTTCTTTAATATGACGTAAGCTTTGCTATTTGGAGAATAACCTAGAAAGATACCTTCGGTTGATTTAGGATCAAATTTTGTAAGGTAATCTTTAGTGTTAAGAATAAAACATTTGCTACAAAAGATTCTAAAGTGATCTAACGTAGGCTTTTTGCCTCGGAGTAACTCATATGGAGTTTTACCTAAGATTGGTCTAATTAAGACTCGATTGAGTATGTACGTTGAAGTATCAATGACATTGCACCAAAACGTTTGAGGTATGGATTGCTCATTAAGCATGGTGCGACTCATTTCTTGTAGGGTTCTATTCTTTCTTTCAACTACCCCATTCGATTGTGGAGTGCGCGGAGCCGAGAAGTTGTGAGTAATACCATTAGCGTCACAAAAGCTCCAAATTGCACGTCATTATCGAATTCCCTATCATGATCCGTTCTAATAGACACTATGGGACTTCCTAGTTGTCTTTGGATTTTCTTGCTTAATATTTCAAAATAATTAAACATTTCCATTTTGTTCTTTAAGAATTTTGTCCATGTGTACCTAGAGTAATCATCCACTATGACCAAAGTGTAGTAGTTGCCTCCATAAATTTTGATAGCGGATGGACCAAATAAATCCATGTGTAGTAATTCTAGACACTTAGTTGTAGACACCATATTTTTAGCTTTATGACTCGAATGGACTTGTTTTCCTACATTACAGGCATCACAAAAGTGATGCTCATATTTTAACTTAGGTAGATCTCTTACTAGATCTTTGGATGATAGCGATTGAAGAAGTCGCATATTGGCATGACCCAATCTTCGATGCCATAAGGTCGAAGTATCATCCATAGAGGTAAGACATAGTTTGTCTTTAGGTTCATTACCAATTTTAATGACATATACTCCATGTTTCCTAATTCCTCTTCCTATGGTTATGCAATTTTTAATATCTTACTACCGGTTTTGGTAAAAGTACATTGCACTTTTTATCACATATTTGTCCTATACTTAAGAGGTTAAAGTTTAGGTTTCTCACGTGACACACATCGTCAATGGTTAGAGATTTGTTAGAAATCGTACCTTTACCGATGATTTTACTTTAGCTATTTCCAAACACCACATTACCTCCATTGAAGGATTCATATGTGGAGAATAGATCTTTATTGCGGTCATGTGCCTCGGCACCCGCTATCCTTGACCCATTCATCCGGATCTAGGTCGACCTTTAAGCACATATAAGAAAACAATTAACTCAAAAGTTTGGTCCCCATTTGTTCATGGGTCCATTAGTGTTAAACATTCCATTCATGTTAGACATGTATGGATAAGGTGAATATGCATTCCATGGAGCAAAGTTTTGAAAAGGAAAACCATTTTCCATACTTGGGTTCCATCCCATTTGATGGTTACTTCTCGGGTAAACATTATTAAGTCTCCTAGATGGATTAGGTTTTGAAAAGGATGGAGCTTTGTTTCTTGCAAAAATAGGATTATATTTTGGAGGTGGTTGTCTAGTGGTGAAATGAGTTGGTTTCTTCTTATTAACGATAACAAAATCAGTTCAAGATGAAGAAGCTACGTTATTACCACTTTCTGCTACAACAGACCCACGGATCCCTGGCTTAACGATAGCGGTTCCCTTTATGGGATCCTGGGATCCACAATAGTGTCCGGTTTTTCTAGCCTTAACAAATTGTGTTTCTTTATTTTCACTAGTTGATGGATCAAGTTGTTGAATACCTAAAACTTTTTGGTTGTTACCGGTTTTAACACTATCTAATATCATATCTAAAGTATTCGTACTTATTCTAGCAATTTTAGAATCTTGTTGATCAACTAGTGTTTGAAGTTGAATGCAAAGTTCACATTCACCACTTGCTATTTTACCCTTTTCTAGACGTTTCAATTTTGCTTTTAATTCTATGACTTCTTTATCTAAACGTTGGTTTTGACTTTTCAAAAGCTTGTTTTTGTTAATTAGTTTTAAGCTAATATTGCACAGTTTGTCATATTCATTATGTAATGAGTCGTCATCTAGTGATGAGCTACTATAGTATTCGTGACATACCTCGTCATTTGCCATGAGACAAATTTCTTCGTCATCCTCGCCGCTATTCCCCATGTGCCGCCACGAACTTTTGATCATCCCGTTTAGGACACTTACTAATAAAGTGGTTTAGGTCCCCACATTTAAAGCAAGCACGATCATCCTTGGCTTCTTGTCCTTTTACTTTCCGGTCCTTTCTTGTCGTCATACGGTTGTTTGACGTATCTTCCATTTCTTCTAAAGAACTTTTTAAAGTCCCTTACCGCCATAGCATACTCCTCGTCGTCACTATCCAAAGAGGAGTTCTCTTCATCGCTTGAAGCCTTTTGGCTTTAAGGGCAAGAGATTTGTGTTTCTCTTTCACCTTTGAGGCTTTGAGTCTTTAGCAAGGCCAAGCTCGTAGACTTTTAAGTTGCCTATGAGTTCATCAAGGGTGAGGATTGTCAAATCTTTTGACTCTTCGATCGCCGTCACCTTGAATCTCCACTTGGATGGAAGTGCCCTTAGATATCTCCTAACATGGTTACGGCTAGAAAAAGATTCATCGAGTGCTTGTAAAGATGTAATAATAGTATTAAAATTAGCAAATGAATGATCTATAGTTTCCTCATCCGATATTGAAAATTGTTCATATTGTTGAACAAATAAATCAATTTTATTATTTTAACTTGTTGATTACCTTGATGAGTTACAACTAAAGAATTCCAAATTTCTTTAGAGGTTTTAAGCATAGAAATTTTTCAATTACTTTTTAAAAGCATTATACAAAACCATTTTAGCTTCACTATTTTTGGAAAGCTTTTTCTTCATTTCATCATTTAGTTTATCATGAGGTATGTTAACTAAATTCCCTTTATCATCTTTTGAGGTAGCCTCAAAATCGCCTTCAACAATAATGTACCAAAGATCAATATCTTTAGATTTCACATACGTTTCAAATCTATTTTTCCAATATATAAAACCATTAGTTTCAAGTAGTGGTGGTCGTTGCATAGATTGCCCTTCCTTATAATTTTCGGAACCCATAGTGATAGAAAAGTTTTTAAAATACGGCTTACTTTAAAACTTTTATAAACTTAGCTCTTGATGCCAATTGTGGAAAACTAGAAGGGGGTTGAATAGTTTTGCCGATTTTAAGTTAGTTTTAAAAACTTTAGATTCGATAATATGTGAGATATTATGGATGTAGAGAAAGTATAGATCTAATGATAAAGAAAGTAAATAAAGTAAAGCAAAGGATAGAAATGACACAACCGATTTATAGTGGTTCGGCTACAAGGACACATTCCTTGCCCTACTCCACTCCCCGAGTCACCTACTCGAGAGTTCGAGCACTATGTCAACAAACTCTTTCAACTTAGCGGAGAAGCCTTCACAACCTTGCTTACACCTTTTTCCTGTACAAAGCTAAATACCGAGTCCGTAACACGGTGGACCAAACCAACACGACTATTACACAACAAATATGAGAAATATCAAATACAAGATCTTCGCTACAGAAATCTTGTGGAGGAACAAATCAATCAAGTACCCCTTGCTTGGATGACTTGTAGAATGCTCGTGATCTCGCCTTAGAGAAGGACCTATATGAGAATCACTAAAGAAAGAAAGAAAGAAGTACTCTATAGATCAAGTGATCTTTTGTTAGAAGAGAATGAGAGTATATGAGAGAATTAGTAAGAAGAGGGTGAGTTAGAATGAAGAAATGGCTCTCTATTTATAGGAAAATTTTGCCACTGTTCCCCGGATCCCACGGATCCCTCCCACAAGGGATCCGTCTAGTGTAATCCTAGGGATCCGTGGGACGCTCCTCTTTGACCATGGGTTTTTTGGTTATGGGTCATGGGTTATAGGTTGGTCCATAGGTATTCTTTTAGATTCAATGTATCTAATGAGTACATTGTATCTAGTCTTGTGGGTATGAGTCAATACCATGGGTTATGGATATGATCCATGGGTTGTGATTTTTATCCATCCTAATAAACTATTACAACAAATGATTAATTACAACATTTTTGTATTAGATGGCTATATGTAAATGCCTTACAAAAATAACATGTATCCTTATAATTGTACTTAAGATAACTTTATATTTGTTATCAACAAAACACAAAGAGATCGCAAAATATTAATAAACGTTTTTACGGTTTATTTGTATTAACAAATTGCACAGGTACAGGGTGAAGATGCAATAATCCCAGTTGTATCCCAAAACACACCCACAATCACAATTCCAACCATTAACTCCACTCCACCAAGCACACACCTAAGAGGAGGCAAAATAGCCAACTCCTCACAACACAAAGATGTCCCGATCCTTTAGTTTAGAAACAAGCGTGGTGGTTCCGGTTTCTACCTAGTCCAACTAGGATGGAATCTCGAGCTAATGCCCTATGATTCACCTCTCCCAAAGTGTCACACAAGTTGGAAGTGTTGAGGGCGGGCAACTATGGAATTGATGGAACTATGTACCAAGTTAACTAAGCGGTTGAATCTTCGAGAAAGACTTGGCACATGTAAAGGAACAACATGCCAAGGATGTTACAAAACCGCAAGAAGAGATTCGACTTTGAAGAAAGAGTTGCGGGGTTGAAAGTAAAAGAGAACTCAAAGATAGTGATTTCATCTCCATCCTCACCTCATGATGGTGACTGAGGAATTCAAAGGAAGATTTTGGAAATTCTTCCAAACAGGGGAGGAAAACAGATGCTAAAACCAAGGGGAGGAAAATTGATTTTGGAGATGAAGGTGATTCAGATGCATTTTGATTTTGGATACTGATTTGGACACTAAAGAAGAAGTTCCTCAACAAAGAACTTGATACAAGTCAACCAAAGCAAGCATCTTCCATCGCTGCAAATATTTCCATCGATACCATTCCAATCTGCAGAGCAAATGGTTCCCACTACTGGACAAAATATTACCACTGCAAAGGAAGAACTTGAAAAGAAGAAGAAGGAAAAAGGTAAAGCAGTTGTGCAGAGTGAAGAGCAACCAAGAAGGAAGGTTTGAAACCTAGTACAAGCTCAAGTTGATCATGATGCAGAAGTTGCTAGAAAGCTCAGAGAAGATGAAGTTGCAAACAAGAAAAGGCTAGATGAAATAGAGATTGCAGACTTCATGGAGGCTAAAAGGCTGGACAGAATGGAAACCACTGCTCCAATGGATGTAAATCCACTTTCCACTGTTCCACCCACAATATTCCAAGAAAAGACTCCAGAGTTTACATATGTACCTATAGAACAAGAGATTGAGTTCTTGATTGCTAATGATCCAGTAGTCAAGAAGAGAGCAATTGACCTAGTTGCAGATAAATCTTTAACTGAAGATCAAAGAACATCACAGTTGAAGGACTTCATCCAAATGAAGAATAGACAAGCATTTCAAGATGCAATTGGTTCAGTCATAAAGGGTCAAAAGAAACCAAGACAACTAACCAAGGTACAAATTATCTCAGTGATGAAAACTTATTGTTGCAGTGTTGGTGGCTAGAAAATGTATCAATTCAAAGGGATGACCGAAGATCAGATTGAAGGTGTCTACTAATGAGTTAAAAGGCAAGATAATGACTTTATTCCTATGAAATCAAGAAGAAAAAAGAAGATATCCTCATCTGAAGAGAAAAGCCAAAGATAGTGAACCTCAGACTCTTAAGAAAACAAGATTTGCTAAAGAACAAGAAGTTCAATCGAGAAATTCACGGAAGAACAAATGACCTGGCATGATTTTGATTGAAGAAGAAGATTTTATCCCGACCCATCGCAAGTCGCATATCCTATTGTTGATTGGGTAGTGTATACTGCTAGCAATTTTGCTCCAACATGGAAGATTACAAGGCTAGGTGGTGAAACTTCATCATTCATTCAGTTTGAAGAACTCATCAAAGCATGTGATAGAGATGATCTTGATATATTATGGAGATTAGTTCAAGAAAGGTTTGATACTGACAATCTTAAAGATATGAAGGAAATGCAGTTATTGGTTGATCTAAGAAGGCTCTATGAACCAGATGCTAATGATAATTTTTGGAAGTTTGAATCTTCATGTTATGGTACTACGTGGACTTACTATGATTCATGTGAAGTTCATCATGTTTCTACAAAAGCTATAGTGGATGCATTTATGTTTGCAGAGAAATAATACCCACTCAGAGCTGGAACTCTCACTGTGATGTTGTCTACAACAATAAGGGTTCATGACGATACTGAGAAGGTCAGAGCTTTGATACTTAGGATTTAAGATCAATGTTCAAGAGCTATTCAGGCTTCAAGAAAAAAGTGAAGTGTTTGGAAGAATTCCCCAAATCCTTACAGATGATGCAGATTGAAGAAACTTATTATTTAAGAGAAATCATAAGTTTAGGGGAGGATTGTTGGGAATAATGCTAACTGCTACCACGATAAGCTTGTGAAAGACATCTTTGAAGAATGCACTAGCAGTGGAAACACATTACCACTGCTAGTACATATTATTACCACCTTATTAGGATAATATGTATTCATATAAGTATAGAAAAGATCTTGTGTATATTCTCTATAGATAGCACTTATTGTAGGAGGAAATGGTTCTATGCAAATAAAACCCAGATGTTCAATGCAAACTTAAAGATGCTAATATTGAAGCTATTGTTATACCTACTACAATTAATCCATCTTATTACTAAGTATACCCACATTATATAACTCAAAGTATCACTAACACAAATGTTTAGATCCATCATAACCCATCACAGGGCTAAGTACCAGTTCCATAATGGAGGAACTACTCAACAACAACGAGTAACCCCAAAGAAGACCAACTCCTTATTACAACATCATCAAGGATATCAATATCCTTGGATCCACTACTAATCTATCTTGTACATCAAAACACACCATATCGAATGTACATCTTAGGCACCTTTCACTAATGCCTTTAACTAGATCTTCATGACACCTTTCACTCATGTTTGTGACTTGACTCTAGGCACCCTTCACTGCCTACAATACGGACGATCGACACCCTTCACTAATGTCTGCTTCGACACTTGAGACATCTGTCACTAATGTCTTCAACACTACACTTCTTAGAGAAAGAACCATCAACAAGATAAACTTCAAGATGATGAGGAAGCATGGCAACTCATGGACTTGAGTTTTCTTGACTTCAAAGGTGGTGATCTCGCCTTTAAGAGGAACCTAGAGAATCACACAAAAACAAAACTACAAACATAGATCACTTAGATATGGGATTAGAGAGTTTTTAACTCAAGGAGAAAGTATGTGAGAAAGGGGTGAGAAACAATGAAGAAATGGCTCACTATTTATAGAGAGAAAATTGCTACTGTTCCCCGGATCCCACGGATCTCTCCCTCATAGGATCCGTCTACGTAAAGCTGGGATCGTGGGACTCCTCTTTACCCATAGGTATTTTGGTCATGGGTCATGGGTTATAGGTTGATCCATGGGTATTTCTTTGATCCTGATGTATCTAATGGAGTGCAATAATATCTAGTCAAGTGAGTATGGGTCAATACCATAGGTTATGGATATGCTCCATGGGTTGTAGTTATTTACCCATTTATAATACATACTAGTTATGCATATATTTGCCCAATATGTAAACACTACTTGTTTTACATATGTATTACTAAATCATAAAATCACTTATACTTGTTTTAGTGTTTTATGTAAGCACAGTGTGTTATTAGAAAACTATTGGCTCAAAAATTTCATTATTTTATTTGTTTCATTAAAATGATTTTACGTTTGTTATCGACAAAACATTAGAAGATCGTAAAATATAAATAAACGTTTTCTTACGGCTTATTTGTATTGACAGCATTTACTTACAACAAGAACGAACCACCAGTGTTTGGTGCTGCACCTGCATTTTGGTGCATTCTTCTTTCTTTCCTTGGTCTTCCGTTCCGTCATATTCCTAATAACTTACAGCCTTCCGTCTCCTCCTCCTTTTTGCTGGCGTTGGTGCACTCACCTTTTTTGGCTCCTTCCGGCGGAAGTTAAACTTCGGCGACTAGCTTCTATTAGCGCTCTTTGCGAGATTGACCAGCCAGCTGGGCTGGTTTGGCTATTCTTTTCTATTGAAAAGGAGTCAGCTGTCTGCGCGAGTCATCTTCTTCTAGGCTCCGCTGGACGACACGACATTTTTGCTCTTCCTTGGGGTTGCCTCCACGAACGCGCCACCTAGGAGCCCTACTCATATTCCAAAGGCGCTACTGAAATTCAAGCGCAAGCCCCCTTCTATTGCATAACCTAAAAAAGCTATAAACAAAGTACCAAAGTGGTTGCGGGAACGATAAGGAACAACTCCATGAATGAGCAAAATGAAGGTTGCATTAATGATAAAGATCTCTGGGGAAACCACTAAAAAAAGATTGAACATGTGGGAGGATCCGAACGATTCATACAAATTAGAGAAGATAATACATGCACATTTATTTTCTTAATAGTTGCAAACCAAATTGTTTATCGTATCATCGACTTATTACTTATTAATACCTTCAAAAAATAATGAACCTATGTACATTCATTGTTGTTTGTTACTTTATTCACGCATGTTGTTTAGATATATTGATCACTCGAATGGATTATGTAACGGGACATGATTTCAACTTGTTCTATTAACAAGAACTTCTATTCAAGTATAAGTAATTAGTGGAACACATTTTGGAAATAAGGTTATCATACCAAGGTTGAGAATTACTCCGTCTAATAAACTTTTACCTCTAAAGATTGCAAGGAAACAATATCCTGTGTCAGTGTCATTTGCCACGACAATAAACAAGAGCCAAAGGCAATCGCTTTCAAAAGTTGGTTTGTACCTGCCACATCCCGTTTTGACACATGGATAGCTACACGTGGCTCTTACACGTGTCAAAAGCAAAAAAGATTTGAAGGTTGTTGTTTCTGATGTGGATGGTAATCCGTCAAAACCTACTACAAATGTAGTCTATAAAGAAGTTATTCCAGATCTATGATTAACGTTCAATAGGTATATACAATATACATATGACATGTTTTATGCCATTTATACTTATTATTAATCATAAACTTCTTTTACTTACATATTTTTTAAAACTAATTAGGTGTTCACGTAATGGACATTGGGTTGAGGTGTTACAATGGTCACTACATACATTTGCTTCTCAAGACCATCAAAATTGGAGATCGCGAGGTAATTGATGTTTATTACATAGATATTTACATTCATGGTAGTTTATAGTATCATTGACTTATAACTTATTATTCCATTAAAAGAACATTCAATAGCGTTTACGTTCGTTGTTGTTTCTTACTTTAATCACGCACTTAATTTTTTTATGCATAATTTCTTTAAAAACCCTGTGATTCCACAGGTCTTTAAGCTATTATTAATATATTTGACTATTTGAGTATTTAAAAGTTTGTTAGAGATAACATTTTCACTTAATGATAAAAAAGGATATAAAATCCAACTATTTATTTGTGTGTGTATAATATTTTTCAAGAAAACTACACTTTTATTTGTATTTTAATAACATTAAGGTAAATTTGGCGTCCGCATTTAAGACGACACTGCTTGTACAGTTGTACTAAAACTATACACTTGTATAAAAACTATGCAATCCCTTAAGCTACTTCCTTACGAGAGATTTATTTTCTGAATTTGCAAACTAATAAGTATATAAATGAACTGACATTCTTTCAATTCCAGCTACATTTATAGGCCAACAAACTTATGCGCCGGTTTCTTTTTTTGAAGGTTTTCATGATCAGAATATTTTATTTAGGACTGTTTTCATTTTTATAAGATTGTGATCGTAAGATCAGATCAGGATCCTAAAATCCTACTATAATATTACTTTTTTTTAATGATCTTTGTAATATTATACAAATCTACAAATTGTTATATATTATAAATACGAAATTATATGCATGTTTAATGAGAATGTTGTCCTAAATTATTAATATAGAAGGTTTAAGAAGAATCACATGTTATTTTTTAAATTATATAAAAACATAAACTATACATTTGTAGTTTTTTGGTTTGCGATTCGAGAAAAGTAAGATCGAATCGGAGTAGATCTTAAGATCCTTTCCTATAAGATCTTAAGCTTGTTGAGATCCTACGTAGGATCCGAATCATTTTTGCTAATAGAATCGTAAAATCCTAAGATCAGGATCGAGATCAGAATCTTAACAACTATGTTTCTTTCCCTTAGCTAAGGACATGTACCCGCCGAAACTATTTAATATTATTTTTTTAAGTGAGGTCCATATTTCGTTTGTTTCATCTATATTGACAAAGGAAGAAATATTGTTTCATCTACATTAACAGATATAGACTCACATAGAACCCACTTACCATTTAATCTAGAAAAAAAAGAAAAAACACCTTACTCTTTAAACTTTAAAGTTTAAAAATGTAACTACATTTTTAATCCTTTTAGTTTGCTGGGTATTTCATTTCAGTCCAATTTTACATCGTTGATTTGACTTACTTTGACTGTTAAATGTAAGGGCATATTGTCTTTTTATATATTTTAATTTTTTATATAAAAAAAAAAAATCCTACACTCACCTACCCACCCACATACACATTTATACATTCTCTAAACACAAAACCCGGGCTCGTTTGGTTCGCAGAATGTTTTTAACGGAATTGGAATCTGTTTAAGGAATTGGAATGTGAAGGAATGGAATGTTAGAAATTGAAATCGTTAGGATTTAAAATCTGACGGAATTGAAATCTGCAAATACTAGCGCATGTTTGGTTGGAAGAATGAAATGAGAAAAACAATTATATTAAAATATTTAAAATTTAATTTTAGTTTAAGATTAATAAATTAAATATTATTTAATAAATAAATTACTTATCAAATAATAATAATAATTTTTTAAATAATATTATATAAACAAATATATTAAATAAATAATTTTTTTATATAAAAGACAATTGTATTTTTTAAAGTATAAATTAAAAAAGTAAGCTATAAATAAATTATATTTAATTTTAAAAAAATAATAATTTTTAAATATAATAATAATAAATTATTTTAAATAAATAATAATTTATATTCAATTTTAAATAAATAATAATTTTTAGATCTTAATAACATGGTTGTTTATAAAAAATAATAATAATAACAATAATAATTAAGTGATCGTTTATAATAATAATAATAATAATAATAATAATAATAATAAAATTAATAAATAAATAATAAAAAATAATAAAAAATTAAAAAAATAATTTTAATAAAAAAAAAAATTAAATAAAAAAAAAAAAAATAATAATAATAATAATAATATGATGATAAAGCATAATATGAATTCCATAGAATTGTAAACAATCCTTCTCATATAGCCATGGAATGTTGAATTCCATATATATGGGATTTTGAAGGAATTTCATTTCATTCCGTTTACCCCAACCAAACCGTGAGGAATGGAATGATTCAAATCTTTAAAATTTTCAACCAAACACGTTATGAAATGGGTGGATTCCAATTCCACAGAATCCTTAGGATTCCAGAGCCAAAGCAGTAGGGCTCCGTTTGGTTCGCAGAATATTTTTGACGGAATTGGAATCTGTTTAAGGAATTGGAATGTGAAGGAATGGATTGTTAGAAATTGAAATCCTTAGGATTTAAATTCTGACGGAATTAAAATCTGCAAATACTAACGCATGTTTGGTTGAAAGAATGAAATGAGAAAAAACAATTATATTAAAATATTTAAAATTTAATTTTAGTTTAAGATTAATAAACTAAATATTATTTAAAAAATAAATTACTTATCAAATTATAATAATAATGTTTTAAATAATATTATATAAACTAATATATTAAATAAATAATTTTTTTTTATATAAAATACAATTGTATTTTTAAAGTATAAATTAAAAAAGTAAGCTATAAATAAAATATATTTAATTTTAAAAAATAATATAATAATAATAAATTTTTTTAAATAAATAATATTTTATATTCAATTTTAAATAAATAATAATTTTTAAATCTTAATAACATGATTGTTTATAAAAAATAATAACAATAATAATTAAATGATGGTTTATAATATAATAATAATAATATATAATAATAATAATAATAAAATAAATAAAATAAATAAAAATAATAAAAATAAAATAATAATAATAATTAAAATAAAAAATAAAAATAAAATAAATAAATAAAATAAATAAATAATAATAATAATAATAATAATAATAATAATAATAATAATAATAATAATAATAATAATAATATAAATTCCATGGAATTGTAAACAACCTCATATTGCCATTGAATGTTGAATTCCATATATATGGGATTTTGAAGGAATTTCATTCCATTCCGTTTGCCAACAAAACACGATGGAATGGAATTCAGATTCCAAATTCTTTAAATTTTTCAACCAAACCGCGTTATGAAATGGAATTGAATTCCAATTCCACCAGAATCCTTAGGATTCCGCCGAACCAAACGGGCCCTTAGTTCTTGCTCAATTTCACACCATTTACCAAAATTCAGCCACCATTACTGGCATCCACCACTTCTCCACCGCAAACGCCACACGCTGCTGTCTGCAAAAATATCAGAGCCCTAATAATATTAAAAACGAGTACAAACCCACACAAATCCGTCATATGCTAAAATGTTTGTAAGTGAAATGAGTACAAACCCAATGACATATATAAGATTTATACATAGAGTGTGTCATCTTTAATACACACCATGTACGCCACTCTCACTCGACACCATATAGACCAACCCACCACCTACCGTCGATGCACCATCATCGCCATCAACAACACTATATCTGAGATTGATCGTGCGATAATATTTTATTCATTAAGTACCGAAAGTTCTATAAATATACATGTATGTAATAATGATGATAACGAGGGTTATGTGTGTGTGATTAATGGAGCATGGGTGAAAAAGAAGATGCAAAGATGGGTATTTGAATAAAATGTTTTGGATTGGGTATGTGGAATAGGTTGAAGAAAATTGATATGAGAATATGTTGTGTTGGGTTTTTGGGTCTTTAAATGAGTTGATGGAAATGAGTATATGCGTATGATATGTATACACATTTAAGAAGTTGAAATATATTGTGACTGTGTTTGTGTTTTTGTTATTATTTTACAATTTATAATAATAATAATAATAATAATAATAATAATAATAATAACATTGCTTGCTTCTAACATAGACGTGATCTCTGTCACTACTAACGCTCCTGCCCCTCATATGATGAAAACTTTGGAAAAATGTTACTTTGGTATCATTGAAAAAGATCTTTTTTCCAAGTATTCGTTAAGTCCAAGACAAGTGGCTATCCTCAGTAGCATCCGCGCCCCACATGCGCAAGATTTCCTATTCATCATACCTATTGATGGGCTAGGCCAGAGGATGAACCATCGCCAATTCCATTCAGTATTGTGTTATAGGCTTAATAAACCTATGTTTTTTGAAGGTAGTCCTTATCTGAGCTGTAATGTGCATCGTATGAACCAATGGGGTGATCATGCAGTTCATTATTCTAGTGAAGTGGCAGCGTGAAGTTCGTGGCATAACCTGTACGATATCATTCTTTGTTGATATATGCTCCAAGGTGGGGATCATGGTGCGAAAGGAGGCTCCAATGGGGTTTCTTTCAAGGGATGGGAAAGAGCTACGCCTTGCAGACTTGTTATTATTCAACTAGATCCAGGGGAAGGATGCATGTTTGGATGTGACTAGAATCTCTCCTTTTGCTGGTATTGATGCGACTTTGTGGGCTCCAGAGGTTGCCTTACGTAATGCGGTGGAGAGGAAGAAAAATAAATATGTGTCTAAAGGTGAAGACAACGGTTACAAGTTCATACCATTTGCGTTTTCAACATTTGGGGAGCTTGACGTGGAGGCCTTGGATAAACTTTCTCGCATCAAGACCATTGCTGTTAGCCACTCAAATAATGTCAAGAGTGGTGCATTTATTTTTCATAGACAAAGTTTTTGTATCCAGAAAGGAGTGAGAGCCCAACTAGTGTCTCGCCTTCCCACCAATTTCTTGTAAATCCTTTTATTTTTATAATGAAGTGATGGTTTTATAACTAATAATAATAATAATAATAATAATAATAATAATAATAATAATAATAATAATAATAATAATAATAATAATAAAAAAGTGATGTGATAATTAAAAAATATATATATATATAATAATAATAATAATATTCTTGTCGACATATGTTCACTGTTCCAGTGAAGTGGGGGTGAAATTCAGACATAACTTGGTGCGTGATATTCTTGTCGACATATGTTCCAAGGTTGGGATTATGGTGAAAAAGGAGGCCCCATTGGGGTTTCTTTCGAGGGAAAGGGAAAGAACTGCCATACAGACATGCTATTATTTAACTGGATCCAAGGTAAGGACGCATGTTTGGATGTGACTGGAATCTCTTTTACGGTATTGATGCGTCTGCGGGCCTCGGGGTGACCTTACATACGCTGGAGAAGAAGAAAAAGAAATATGTGTCCAAATGTGAAGAAAATGGCTACAAGTTCATCCCATTTGCCTTCTCTACATTTGGGGAGCTTGACACGGAAGCTTTGGACACGCTTTCACGGATCAAGACTGTTGCTATTAGCCACTCGAATAATGCCAATAGTGGGGCTTTTATTTTTTGCAAACTTAGCTTTTGTATTCAGAAAGGAGTGGGAGCCCAACTAGTGTCTCGGCTTCCCACTAATCTTTTGAAATTCCTTTTGGTTTTCTAATGAAGTGATGTTTGTATTAAAAAAAAATAAATAGATAATAATAATAATAATAATAATAATAATAATAATAATAATAATAATAATAATAATAATAATAATAATAATAATAATAATAATAATAATAATAATATGAAGGAGGGTGTTTAAGTCATTTTACAATATAAAGACTAGAGTATTTGGTTATTTCATGTTACATAACTGGTCAAACTCACGCTCAATGAAAACCCGAGACTTTAAAAAATGGACTGAAAATTAAATACCTAACAAACCACAAAAACCAAAAATATAGTTAACTCAAGTTTAACTTAAATATGGTATATGTTTTTCCCGCTTAGTAGAACGTTTTTACTACACTCTATTAATACAAATAATTCGTAAGAACGTTAACTTATATTTTCTGATCTCTCTACGTTTTGTTGATAACAATCGTAAAATCATCTCAAGTAAAACTTACATACATAAGTTCTTAAATCTATGGCTTTCCAACTCATCAAAATTATGTTTATAAAAACTATACATTTTGCAAGTAAACACAAATGTAGAAAACTAGAAGGGGGGATTGAATAGTTTACCAATTAAAAACTTTGTTTTGAAACTTATTGTAAAGATCAATTGATATTGATCTTAGATATGTTAATGAAATATGCAAGCAATATGTAAGGAGTAAATAAGGAAAGAAATGATCAAACCACAACAAGTTGTTTATAGTGGTTCGGTCTACAAGGACTCTTTTTCCTTGCCCTACTCCACTCCTCGAGTCTCACACTCAAGAGTTTAACTTCACTAGTCAACAAGCTCCTCTCACCGGCGGAGAAAACCTTTACACTTCGCTTACACTATTTCCGACACTAAGCTAGATGTCGAGTTCTTTCCAAGGGTACAACCACTCCCACACACACAACGTATTTTGAGGATTAAAATACTAACCACTCACACTCACAAGATTATGATGGTTTAATACAACAATGAAGTATGAATCAACACAAGATCATACAACACTAAACAAACAAGACTTCCAACTTCTCGTTTGAAGCTTGAATGTGACTTGATCTTCTTTGCTACAAAAGAGATCACTAATATGATATGAAACTGAGTTAGAAAGGTTAGAGAGAAGATATGTATGAGAGTATGTTGGAAAGGGATGAAAAAATACTTGGCTTGGCATTGCTATTTATAGCCAAAATGGACAGGAGCGTCCACGGACCGCTGAACCCTTAAAGGGTTCCGCCTGTACCATTTTGGTACTGCCAGTCTGACAGTCAAGATATCAAATCTTTGCTAAAGTCAACTCTATCTAAGTGAGATTGTGCAAGATATGAAGAGTACAAATCCACACAAAATATCTAATGAAATCTTCCAATGATTTCCATGATGCATCACATGATGTCATATGTTGTATTACTATTTTTAGAAATATGCAAGTACTTAAGTAGTGTTTGGTTTTAAGAACCTAACACATTCTAAAAACTACTATCATACATAATGATTAGAGTTATATCAAGATGTTACTAATCATAAATGTAAATGCTTGAATGATGAATATATTGTTTGAAAAAGCTTGTTTTAATATCTATTAAACTTGACAAGCTTTAAGCTTTTATACAAATTAAATTTACTTTTGTCGTTAACAAAACATAGGTAAAGATAAAAAATATAAATAACGTTTAATGACGATATTTGTATTAACAATCTCCCCTTTTGTTGAGGACAAAACATAAATTTTATTTTTATAAAAGATACAAAGTTTGTGCAAGAGTTATAAAAATATTAGTTTTAGAACTTGAAAGGAGAATGTTAATGCAAGTGTATGATGTTTGACTATTATGAAAGTCAAAGTATTCACTAGTTGATGCATGATGTTGACTTTTTTCCAGGAAAGTCAAAGTATGTAGTTGACTTTTTAAGAAAAGTCAAAATATAATCAAGTTCTATATTTTCTCCCCCTTTTTGTCTCAACAAAAAGAAGAGGCGATGCGGAATGTAATGAGCTCGTGCAATTATCTCCCCCTTGATCAAAGCTCCCCCTAAATTGGGTGCTTAATGGGAAGATACATGGATTGTGAAAATAAAAGCTACAAAAAAAATGTTAGTAATAATGATCATTTACAAGCATTACCAAATACTATGTAAAAGCTCCAACACTATAAAACACACTATTCATTAGTTAAAATTTTCATGAATAAAGATCATGAAATGGGAACACAATGATGTGTTTAAGTACAAGAAGAAAAGAAAAGAAAATAATCCTAAGAAGAGAAAACTAGAAATGCTAAACTATGACCATCCTAATTTGATGGTGGATGAGAAAGAGCGTTGAGGCGCTCAAGGATGTGATTGAGGATGAACCTCATTTCTTCTTGAAAGTCAAGGACCATAACCCGGGTCCTATCAACGGTTTGGGCCGTTTGCTCACAAGTTGAGCAACCATGCCTATGGGGGGTAGTATGTTTGGGGAGGTTGTGGTGGTGGAATGGTAGATGTGTTGGTGTTGGTGGAAATGTTTGGGGTGGTCATGATGGAGGCAAGCAAAGCACTTTGCATTTGCATTGTCTCACTCAAGTGAGAGTCCACCATGCCTTTGATTTGGTGGAGGTTGTGGAGTTCGTTTGAATCTCTCTCAGTGGGATTGGCATCCCACATACACTCCTCAATGTCCTCAAGATGAGGGGACATTGATGTAGGGAGTGAATGATCCCCATACAAAGGACCATGAATGTCTTTGTGAATGGGGTGGAAGAAAAGAGGTTTAGGCCCTAATGGGGCGTTTGGGTCAAAGGATGACCGAGGTGACTCATGAGCCATCCGCTCAATTGAGCCAAATGATGGCAATGGTGGTGGATGATTTGGCCTAGGAGGCAAGTCATCCAAGTCCTCCAAGAAAGGATTTGGTGAAGTAGGTGGAGTGGAAAATAACTTGTTGGGATATGAAAGTGCTGAAGACATGAAAGTACTGAAGATATGAAAGTACTGTAAGCTGCAAAGTACTGGGAAAAGTCAAAGAGTCAAAGTACTGCTAAAGACAAAGTCAAAGTACTGCACCTAAAAGTCAAAGTACTGCAAAGAACAAAAGAACTGTTATTCGTTTATGGAAAGTATTGTATTCTATGTTTAGATTACTTGTCGTACAAGGTTATCAATTGTAAACCGACTAGGATATCCTTAAGCCTATAAAAGGACTCCTAGATTGGCATTAGATGTACGATTGCTTATGAGTCTATGAGTTTTAGAGTTTACGAATTCACAAGTTAATTAGTGTTTTAGAGAGAAGTTCGATTATCTTAGAGTTGTATTAGAGTATCTGCATAATAAGCAGATTTAGAGTTTATAATAAAAGGTTATTCTTCTTAGCTTTGTTAAGTAAATTCCGCGTACTTAATAAAGATTGCTCAGTGTTTCTTTGTTAATAACTTAGGATTTATCCGAGGTTATTAAACCTTAACAAGCTAGTTAAGATAGTTTGATTAAAGTATATCGATCCAACAAGTGGTATCAGAGCTTGTGTGGAAACTCGGACTAGGAAGAAACCCTACTTCAACAATATTCAAGATGTCGACTGAAGCCGCGCTTCCACCACCCTCAATCACCTCACTCGGAATTCCAATAATCAAGAAGGGAGAATATGATCTCTGGTGCATGAAGATGAGGCAATACATTGCCATTACAGACCATGCTCTTTGGAATGTTATTGTGAATGGGAATGAAGTTGTAGCACACCCCATTGATATTCTGGACAACCAAAGGCACCTAAACCAAGATTATTAAAGCAGAACCTTAAGGAATCAAAAGAAGGCACTCAACATTCTCTTATCTGCCATTCCAGATGGTCATCTTCTCAAATTTCATGATGCTAAAGATGCTAAGCACTGGCTACTCTCAAGACCGATTTGGAGGGAATGAAGCCTCTAAAAGATGCACGAAATTTGCTAAAGCAATAGTTTGAAACTTTCACAGTTGGTGAAAGAGAGAGTCTTGATGCTGCATATGATAGGTTTCAGAATCTACTCAACATGTTGGAGCTATACAAGGCAGAAGTATCAGTTGAAGATGCTAATTTGAAGTTTCTAAGGAGTTTGCCATCTTCATGGCATGTGATTGCTACAATGATCAGAGGACAACAAGGTTTGGATGTCATGGACTTTGATGATCTATATCATCAACTTAAGGTGTATGAGCATGAGATGAGTGGTCAAACAAGTTCTAAGTCTCACAGTATTGCTTTTCTATCATCTGAAAAGAAGGCCAGGACTTCCAAAAGTACTGCTTCTCCTCAAAGTATCTTGTTCTCAAAGCACTGTTGTCTATACACCCTCCTCATATGTTCAACAGGCCCCACCAACTACCACTATGGCCTCATATGAAGTTATGTGCTCCTTCTTTGCACAACAAGCTAGTTTACCTGTCACTTATGAAGAATATCTAGCACAGATTGAAGAAGATGCACTTGAAGAAATTGATATCAGGTGGCAAGTTGCTATGATCAATGCAAGAATCAAAAAGTACATGAAGAAGACAGGCAAAAGCATTGATTTCAAACCAAAACAGGGCATAACTTTTGACAAATCTAAAATTGAATGCTTCAATTGTCAAAAAACTGGTCACTTTGCAAGGGAGTGCAGGTTTGCTAAGTATCAAGCAAACAGGACATCTCAAAAGCCAAAACTTGAGCTTAAGGAAATTCCCATTACTGAAACAAAGGCTTTGTTTGCTCAAGAGAAGTTATCAGAAGTTGACTGGAGTGAAGAGTTTGACGATGAACCGCGAACTTATTGCATGATAGCAGTGGAAGAAGAAATTGAAGACTCAGTAGAAGCATTGGATTGGAGCAAGACTGTTTTGTTAAGAACCTCGAACATGTCTGCTTGTTTGGAATCGATGATGGCTTTGGAGGATTTGACTGGATCAAGGAAAGTGAAGATGATCCTGTTCAACTAGCATTGGTGGCTACTTCACCAAATCAATCTCCTATCTCTCAGGTATGCTCAAATTGCTATGATTTTTATCATAAATTGCTTAGCACTTATGTGATTGAGAGAGATAATTGTGTTAAGGGTTCTAGGTCTGCAGGTAGCAAAGGTTATCAAATAACTTTAGAATCTATGGAAGCCAAAATTTTAGCACATGAAACTAATGAAGTAGCTTGGGCTGAAAAATATGCACAACAGGATTACCAGTTAAAGCTTAGTGAATGGAAATTAAACTGTAAAATTGCTGAAATTGAGAAATTAACTAAGGAAAGAGATGATTTGTTAGCTAAGTTTGCTTGCTTGGGGTGAAGTCTGTTCTGTCACATGTTTCTTATGTTCAAAAACAGCAAAGAGCCTACCTTAAAACTGGATTAGGTTTTGGTATGGATTTTAGTAAGATAGAAGAAAACCAATCTAGTAATCGGGATGAAGGTGAGTATGAGGATATAACCACTAGTGATGAAGAACTCATTAATTATGTAGATACATCTAGTAATGATGGTTCAATAAGTGACTCACCTCTTGAATATAAGAAAGCTAATGATTATCATGTCGTTCCACATCCTATGGCATTCATCAACCCCTTAGGCTTGATGTTTCTCGTTTTGGAGTAGACAGTCTGGAGTTTAGGAAAAAGCTAGTTGCTAAATCTAGGTCCGAAAACCCAAAGAATCTGGTTGAAAACGATGTTCAAAATCAAGTAAGGCAACCTTCTTCAAAACCTATTCAAAACAGTACTGCTAAACCTTTTTGGGATAATTTTGGTCAAAACAGGTTTAATCACTCACCAAGAAGGCAACATAATTTTGGGCATAGACATAGAAGATGTCACTTTGACAGTATGGGTCAGAACCTGTGTTTTGTGTGTTTCAGTCCTACTCATCTAATTAAGGATTGTGAACATCACTCAAAATACCTTAGAAAATTTCCAAAGAACAGGACTGCAACCAGAAACCTGAGAGTACAAACCAGCTTGGAATAATTCAAATAGGGTCAATCACGAAATTTCTCACCGTGATCATAGATACCCACACCAGCAAAAACCTTTTTCAAAACCTTCAGATCTCACAGATTTTCCAAAGTACATCGTTAACTCGCCCAAGACTTTCACAAAGTACCGCTCGACAAAACAAGGTACTGATCACAATACTTGGTATAGAAATTCTAGGAAATCTCACTATCAACCTAGAAGGTATTACAATTCACATAGGAGATTTAGATCGCAGGAACCAAGTGTTAAAACAGAATGGGTTAAGAGGGAAAGTAATCGCAGAGGGACAGACAAGTACTTTCAACCAAAAGTGAATCGAGATGTTTTGTGATGACGAAAAAGAGATTTGTGTTGAAAAACCAAAAAGTTTTGAAAATCCACATGCTAAAGATCAAAAGATAATTATGGATCATCATTTGAAAGATAGTGGTAATTACATACTCAAAGAATTTGAGTTTGTAACTCCACAAGGGGAACACAAGTCAAGAATGGCTTGGGTTCCTAAAAGTTTCTAACTCTTTTCTTTTATGTGCCAGGGGGCAACCCGAAAGAGGAGCTTAAAGATCATCTTATTGTGGATAGTGGTTGCTCTGGAAGTATAACAGGAGACAAAGAGATCCTGCCTGATTTTAGGAAGATTAGTGGAGGAAGAGTTGCATTTGGGAATGATCCCAATGGAGGAAAGATCACTGGTAAAGGGACTATCAAAGCAGGGCTTATAGATTTTGAGAATGTTAGATATGTAAAGGAGTTAAGTTCAATCTATTGTCAAAGGATCACAAATCTGTGATAAAAAGTATCCTGTGTTATTCACTGACACAGAATGTCTTATCCTTTCCTCGACTTTAAGCTCCTGTTGATGATGAATTAGTAGTTCTTAAAGTACCAAGGACAAATGATGTGTATAGTTTAGACATGAAGAGTCTACATTCCTATGGAAGAGCCACATGTTTGGTGGCTAAAGCAACATCCAAGAGGCATATCAATGGCATAGAAGATTGGGTCATGTTAACTTCAAGAATATCAATAAACTGGTGAAAGGCAATCTAGTTAGAGGTTTACCTTCAAAGACTTACAAGAATGATCAATCATGCTTGGCATGCAAGAAGGGTAAACAACACAAAGCTTCTTGCAAGAAGCTTGAGGAGAGAACTATTAGAGAACCTTTGGAGCTATTACATATGGATTTGTTTGGACTGTTTTACGTGGCAAGTTTAAACAAGAAAAAGTACTGCTTAGTTGTAATAGATGATTGTAGTAGATTCAGTTAGGTATTTTTCTTGGGTTTTAAAGATGATACTTTTGATGCTATCCAGACATTGATTATTGCTCTTGAAAACCAATTGAGACTCAAGGTTAGAGGTATTAGATGTGACAATGGGATCAATTCAAGAACAAACTTATTGATGAATTTTGTGCAAACAAAGGAATAAAAAGGGAGTTTAGTATTGCAAGAACACCACAAATGTAATGGTGTTGCGAAAGGAAGAATAGGAATTTGATTGAAGCAGCAAGAACAATGTTAGCAGATTCTCACCTACCTATTCAGCCTCGGGGGTAGTCGTAAGTACTGCTTGTTATGTACTTAACAGAGTCTCAATCACTAAACCACAGATGAAGACACCCTATGAATTGCTGATGGGCACTAAACCCAACATTCGCTTTATGAAACCTTTTGGATGCCCTCTTACTATTTTAAACACTATTGATAATCTGGGAAGTTTGATGGCAAGTCAGAAGAAGGATACTTATTGGGTTATTGTACCAACAGTAAGGGCTTTAGAGTATACAACAAAGTTACTAAGAAGGTTCAAGATTGTCTTCATGTTGAGTTTTTAGAAGATCAAGACAATGAGAAAGGTAAAGGTCCCGATTGGATGTTTGATCTTGAGGTTTTAACTCCATCTATGAACTATGTACCTGTTAGAGAAGAAAATCAACCAGTACACAATGGAGAAGATTTACAATATGTGGTTCATGGAGTTCATATTAGACCTGATGCTTCTCGATGAAGATCCTGTTAGTTCAAAACAAAGTACTGAAGTTCCAAAACAAAGTAACTGTTGCCTCACCAAGCCGCTGCTCCGAATCTTCTTTATCTCTGAGGATCAATCTATTCAAGAGGAACTTAATCGATGCTTCAAGATGTTTTAGCACATTCTTACACCGATGAACAAAGGAGAGCTTATGAAGAGGCAAAGAAGAAGAACAAGACTGCAGAGTACTCTCACAGTACTTTGGACAAGACTTTTGTACAAAGCATACCGCACTGTTGACAGTATTTTAGCCTGATCGGATGATCATACCATGCCTGGATTAGAAGATACCGATGATGAATTTGAAGATGAAGGTATTTTCCCAAATTCCAATGAAGGTGCTGATGTTACTAATTTAGATGATAATTATGAAGTTCCACAGCCTCCAAACTTAAGAACTCATAAGGATCATCCTTCTGATCAAATCATTGGTCCTTCTACTTCGGGAGTGCTGACTAGACACAGAGCTAAGACTTTCTCTACACCTCACAATGCTTTACTTAGCTTTGTGTATAAACAAACAGGCTGAATCATAAGGACCATCAAACCTGTCTATTTACTTGTTTTATCTCTCAAGAAGAACCCAAGAATATTGCTCAAGCTTTGACTAAAGAAAGTGGGTTAAAGCTATGCAGGAAGAACTTCTTCAATTTAAACTTCAAGAGGTTTGGGTTTTATGTGATCTTCCAGATGGGAAGAGAGTTATTGGAACCAGATGGGTTTTAGGGTCAAAAGAGATGAAAGAGGTAATGTTATCAAGAATAAGGCAAGGTTAGTAGCACAAGGATATAGACAAGAAGAAGGAGTAGATTATGATGAAGTGTTTGCTCCTGTAGCAAGAATAGAAGCTATTAGAATATTTCTTGCTTTTGCTTCTTATATGGGCTTTCAAGTTTACCAGATGGATGTCAAAAGTGCCTTTTTATATGGCAAGATTACAGAGGAAGTTTATGTCAAACAACCTCCTAGTTTTGAAGATCCTAAACATCCAAAAAAATTCTACAAGGTTGTTAAGGCTCTTTATGGCCTTCATCAGGCACCTAGAGCTTGGTATGAGAGACTCTCCATATTCTTATTGCAACATGGATATAGAAGGGGAGCTATTGACAAGACTTTGTTTATCAAGAGAGACAAGAAAGATATCATGTTAGTTCAAGTTTATGTTGATGATATCATTTTTGGGGCTACCAAACAGTCCATGGTTAAGTAGTTTGAGCACTGGTGATGCGAAAGAATTTCAAATGAGTTCAATGGGAGAGTTGACTTTCTTTTAGGACTTCAGGTTAAGCAGTCAAAGGAAGGTATTTTTATCAGTCAAGACAAGTATGTTAAAGACATACTTAAGAAATTCAATTTTGATGATATGAAGGTCACGTTACTACACCCATTAAATCTATCAATTCATTGGGCAAAGATGAAGATGGTCACCCTGTTGAAGTCAAGCTTTATAGATCAATGATTGGCTCTCTTATGTATCTCACTGCATCAAGGCCTGATATAATGTTTGCAGTTTGTCTATGTGCTAGATATCAAGTCTCACCAAAGATCTCTCACATGAATGCAGAAAGAGAATCTTCTGTGATTTGAAGCAACAACCAAAGTTGGGGTTGTGGTATCCTAAAGAGTCACCTTTTCACTTGGAGGCTTTTTCAGATAGTGATTATGCAGGTGATAACTATGATAGAAGATCAACCACGGGAGGATGCCAATATCTTGGAAGAAGGTTAGTCTCCTGGCAATGCAAGAAGCAGACAATTGCAGCAACATCATCTACTGAAGTGAATATGTAGTCTGCGCAAGCTGTTGTGGATAAGTGTTGTGGATGCAGAATCAACTCTTGGACTATGGGTTCAATTTCAAAAATACTCCTATCAATATTGATAATGAGAGTACCATTTGTATTGTGAAGAATCCGGTTTATCATTCCAAGACCAAGCATATTCAGATTAGGCATCACTTTATCAGAGATTGTTATGAGCACAGACTCATTAATGTTGTTAAAGTTCACACAGATGACAATGTAGCTGATTTACTCACCAAAGGCTTTGATGTTTCAAGATTCAATCAATTGGTGGTGAGTATTGGCATGATTAACTACTAAGCTATGTTTTAGGGGAGGACTATAAGGTGTTAGTATAGTCCCGTGGTATTGCTTGAGGAGGATGCTTGTAGAATTTGGCAAAGTCTTTGTTTCGCTTTTCCGAAAGTACCGCTTGGAAAGTACCGCTTTGGGAAAGTAATCTGCATACGTGGAAAGTACTGTTTGTCGTATTAAAGTACTGTTCCAACGGTTATATTGAAGGGTAATTAATGCTAACGGTTATTTTATTTTGGGCAGTGATTTTTCAAATCTCTCCTATAAATAACTACTTTCCGATTTTCCCTCTCATATAATTACATTAGCATCGTTTCCATCTTTCTCTCATTCTTATTCAATTCCAATTTGTGCTTACATAATCACCAATGGCTAATCGACCTACTTGCTTTCAAAGCACAATATGGCAGAAATTTAGACAAGATCAAGATAATGCGGCGTTTCCGATATTATTGATTTTTTAACTGGTCGCGAAATCGCTTATGCTCTTTTAGTGGAACCGGATATTATTGAGCCTTGGATTCAAGAATTTTGGGCTACTGCAAGAGAAAACATGGAGAATGAAGAATTTTATATTAGGGCTACAGCTTGTTGGACGACTGTGAACATTATGAAGCATCTATTAGAGAGGATTTTGCGTTTAATGATAATGATGGTGCTATTCGCTTTGCCAAGGAATTGATTTGGGAAACTTTTGGGCATATTGGTTATGAAGGTTCTTTAACGAATGGCATATCAGAAAATAGTTGTTTTGTCCTCAATGGAAATTTTTGGTTCATGAGTTGCTACATTGCATAAGTGCTAAGAGTACTTCTTGGGAGCAGTTCGGGTCCAATATAGCATCCGCTATGGTCAAGTTAGCTACTGGATCGAGTTTTAACTTCTCAAGGCTAACACTGGATGGGATGCTCTCGCATATTTCACATGGGTCTACTTGGCTAATGTACCCACGGTTTATACATGTTTTCTTAAACAAGCAACTTTCTGATGTGCCAAAACCTACACTTTATTGCTGTTATTGTTCAACAATCCAAGATTTTTACTTTTATGGCAAAAGGAGTGTTTTATTCAAGGGTCAAGATACTCCTTTAACAACTTCCATGATGGATGTTGTTCAGGTTGTTAGAGCAGATGATGAAGCTGATGCACTAGTGAAAGTATGCATCTGGAAGGAACTGCACTGCATAATCGCTTCGCATGAAGGTACCGCGATCCGAAAGTACCGCATCACAGTGAAGGTACTGATCTCTACAGTGGTACTGCTTTGTCAAGCCTTGAGGTTCAAGAAGAAGTTTTAAGATCACCTTCTCTATCTCCACAAGGATCCTGCTCCTCGCTTCTCAATCGAGAGGAATATTCACCTATTCAAGGAGCGCTTCACATACCATCCTCCTCGATGATATCACATGGATAACTATGTTTTGACAAGGGAGTGGTAAAGTTAAAAAGACTACCGAGGTTCAAGCAAAAAAATAAAGAAATTAAAACTCAAGTTTCAAGGCTAAAGCTTTTGTGTGGCCATTAGTTCAAGAATTTCAGTATGGGTCAAAACAAAAGAAGGCTAAAAGCAGTCTAGGAAACGCAAACGCCAACAGGTTCATCAACCATCTTCTGTCCAATTGGGGAGGAATTTAGAAAAGGAAAATTTGAAAGAAGATGTTACAAAGAAGAAAGAACCTCGGTATCAAGAAAAGATTATTTCAGACTCGAGGAACAACAAGAACAAAGTTCAAGGTACTGATGATCAAGGTACTGAACATCAAAGTGTTGCTTTTCAAGATACTTTTTCGCAAGAGGTAATAACACCAAGAGTATTGAATTTTGAAGAAGAAGCTGGTCCTTCTACAACTGTTATACAAGAAGAGGAGGAAGTGATTCGTGTAAAGTGAGTGGTGAAAAACACAATATCAACGTATATCAAAATAACCGTAAAATTCGACAAATCAACCCTTTAGGAAAAAGGTCAACGTATCAAATCTTACGGGTGTGATAAAAGTGATACCGGAAAAGTGATTTCCCGGGTCGTGTCCCAACGAGGTGTGAATGGAAGGATTCGTTGAGTTTCGTGATTTGAACTTGAATTGGGTTTTGATGATTTGTTTGATTTGAATTACGTTATTCTACAAATTAATTAACGGGAAGGTAATTAAGGCAAGGGAACCCTAATAAACTAAAAATAAACTATCACTAAGCCTAAGGAATGATAAAACGAAGCTACACTAAGTCCTAGGGTGCTAAAACTAAAAACGTAAAAACCGGCAACAACCCGAGCCATAAACGTAAACTTTTTGCAATTTAAGGGCTACGGGTGTGAAATTAATTTTCCTATGTCCTAATTGACTAAAAATAATTTTAGAAAAAGACCGGGTATTTTTTTGACTTTTGAAATAATTACTACAAATTAAAAACTATTAAACACTAATTAAATGATTAAAAATACTAAAATGTTTTAGACAAATATGGAAAAATCATAGAAACTACTTTGGTGTAAACTGGTCTTAGGAAAAATGAAAAACGTGGTGGGTGCTTTTTGAAATAAGCAGAAATTAAGCTAGAAAAGCTAAAAAGGGTAAACTGCTAACAACCCTTAAGGAATTAATTGTGCAGACCATGACCAATAGAAGACCCAAGGGCATTTGGCATACAGGTACCCCTTATCATCCTATCCAAGGGAGAGGTCTCAGGTTCGACCCCTGCCTCTCCCTTTTTGCAATATATATATATATATATATATATATATATATATATATATATATATATATATATATATATATATATATATATATATATATATATATATTTTTTTTTCAAATTTTCTTTTTGAAACTTAAAGGTGCAATGAAAATAAGTTATTTAATGAAAACCAACTTTTCAAAAGCTAGCAATAAGCGCCAGACCGCTTTTATTGTTTTCATTTGAGACAGTTAAGCAAACAAACACACCTTTTAAAACTGATAAGCTTAGTTTAAGCACACAAGGCAGTTGGGGTGGGGAGTTAAGCTATCAAGAATTAAGTCTAACTACAATAAGCTAAGATTAGAGTCTAATAAGTCAGAATCTTAAGGGATAAGCAGTTGGCAATTAAAGCTACACTAAAGCTATAACAGGTTTAAGATAAGTAAAATAGTTAACTAATAAGCAATAAGATTATCCTAATAAGCTCTAAGGGGATGCCTAATAAGCTAAGATTAACTACACTAAGCTAATCTAAAGTATAACTAATAAGCAGATGACAAAACTTGATAAGCTAAAATAAAAAAGCAAATGGTGACCTGTGGTACAGCAGGCTGCAAACAGCCTTAGGGGACCTGTTTAAGCTTATTTTTAAGCTGGAAACTGAGCTTCCAAGACCATGAAAAGCTGCAACAAACACAGTTAGTGTGGTGGAGATTCACAAAAAGCTGATTGGTGGTCAAGAAAGAGCTAATTACAGCTTAAAAACAAGCTGATAACAGCTTGGTTGGCTAGTATGTTATTGATGCAGAACACAAAAAAATTAACATGGGACAAACTTGGACTTCTATTTAAACTGAGTTAGGAAACTCTTTGGTGCACAAAATTTAAACTAGAATGAGTTGGTAATACAGGGGCTTGAGAAAAACAAATTTTGCCAATGTTGAGCTTCAAATAAGCTGAGAAAAAGTCCCAAGAACAAGAAAGACAGCCAAGCCTAACGTCAAAAAAAAAAAAAAAAAAAGATCTTACTTTTCAACTTGATTCCATTAAAACCATTTCAAACCCAACTCTAATTTGTTAAAACTTGACTAGCTAGCTATACAGAGTTTGACCCTTTACAGTCTTGACCCAAACACCCTTGACTGGTATCCAATTCTTGAAACTACTTTAAGAAAACTTAGAACTTGCAACTTTTTCAGTAAAACTAAGATAAAACTTACTAACTCTAATTTGATTGCACTAACTAGGCATTAAAAAATAAGGCAGCTAAATAAAAAAGAGTACTTTCATTGAGTAAAAAGAAGAAACATTACAAATAAGTTTTTGAAACATACAACTGATTTTTTTTTTAAAAACTAAAATTAAGGGTGCCTTATAACTTTGGCTACAATCACTATTTATACTAAATCTTCTAGGGTCTTCAAGGGTCTTCATCCTTCAAGGGTGTGTTTCTCCTGTGAGAGCAGTCAAGCCAAAAACCTCCTCATGTGCTTTCTTGAATTCATCCAAGCCATCCAATAAGTAGGTACATGAGAGAGTGAATCTGAGCCATCCATTGAGTCATTTTAACAAGGATTGCTTAGGTGGCAGTGGGAAAAAGGGATAGTGGGTTTGGGATTAGGGTTTAACTGGGTAAAAGAGATTAAGGGAGGTTTTGGGTTTTGATGAGGTTGGGTAAAAGAGGAGGTTGGAGGTGGAGTGTCTGGGATGGTGGGATTTGGGTAGCAGAGAAAGGTTTAGGGTTTATGGGAAGCAGAGAAAGAAAATGGGAGGGAAAAAGGGGAATGGGGAGAAGGATGTGGGTCGGGTAAATTGGCTGGGTTGGGTATTGGGCTTGGGATTAAACATTGGGCTGGTTTGGTTTGTAGTATTAATACAAGGACCACATTTGCCATTCCACACAACTAGAGGGACTGAAACTGCACTTTTCCAAAATTTATCAAAAGGACCTAATATGACAAGTTTAATTTTCCCAAGGACCAAAAATAATAATTTTCAAATTAAAAATGTCCTGGGGTAATTTTTGTCAATCTTTGAAATTTCAGGGACTAAAGTTGCCATTTTGCAAAATTGAATTTTATAAGGCTAATTTTGACAGCTTTGAAATCCCTGAGGGCCTTTTATGAAAAATTAACTTGTTTTGAATAACCAGGGACTAGATTTGACAATTTATGCATAAAATATAGTCTAAATATTTTTTCTGTCTTTTTGAGACTTTTCAAAGTGTTTTTGACTGTTTTTAGAGTGTAGAAGGAATAAAAATGATGAGTATTTAGACACTCATCAATCCCCACACTAAAAAAATTGCTAGTCCCTAGACATCTTTTGAGAAAACTTAATGGATTTGAATCTCTTTACCAAAAGCCATTACTCTAGTAGCCAAATGTTTCTGTTCAAGTAAGAACTATGGTACACTGATAACCATATGATTTTGAGCAAATCACCGGCTTTCAACGGTTTTGATTTGTCTTTACCGAGCCGCTTTGGTTCGGACTAGTTTTCCAACTCTTAGATAATATATCTTTGGTGAGTCGATTACCAATTATGGTTTTCCAATTGCCTTTACCACAAGCCATAAACTTGCGGGCTAGCCAACTCTTCACTAATTAAAGATATGGTGAAATTGCAATACAATTTTGGGCAAATTGCAAGCCGTCAACGGAATTGAGATATCTTTACCAAGAGCCGTTTGCTCCTGGATTAGCCAATCCTTTTGTTTATTAGACATGGCGATTGATAACATAAGCTGAGTAAGTGCAAAACACTTACTCCCAAAAAAAAATTTTTGGCCAAAAATGGGGGAATAAGATGGTAATACATATGATAAAATTCGTGAGAATTAACCCCCACACTAGAAATGAATATTGCCCTCAATATTCAAAGTACCGGCGGTTATGCCGAAACATAGAACGTAAAAGGGAAATATTACGGCCATTATTTATTTATTTTATTTTTTTATTTATTATTTTATTTATTTATTTTTTTTTTGAAAACTTTATATACAACAAATGTGGGTAACTCCCCCACACAAGGGTGGTAGAAAGTAGAAAGAAGTCAGAAATACGGGTGAAAACCCATATAGTGTGCTACTGTTTTTGTTAACCGAGTCGCTAGCTTGACTCGATCCCCGCATTCATTTGTTCATGGGGAAAGCAACGTGGAAAACCAATCTCGATCGGACTTTCGTTCACAGTGTTGATAAACATATGAACATCAGAAAGTTCCACACCGACGAGATACAACCGTGGTATTGATAATAGTAGAAACTATAAAGGATGATACCGGGGTCAAAGATGGTGTCCTCATTCCCGAAAGAGAAAAGGAAAAGAGCAACCACACCATCTGTGAAGAATGGAATAAAGATGTGCATGAGAATGCAAGTCCATTCCTCAGTAGGAAAAAGCAAATCACCATTTTTGACATTTTTAAGCTTAGTCTTGAAGTTTGTGTGGTGATTGTCAGCAATTTCGTAGGGAGGGTTGGAAACGGTTCTTCAATCAAGATTTTCCAAAAAGGATGTCCCTCCGAATCAAAGTAAGTATTATCAATTCCCATTGGAATCGACTCATCACTAAGAAAGGCATCGACTTCATTCCAAAAGTTGTCATCTTCCTCATCCGGAGTGAGAGAAGGGATGGAAGAGTCGTAATAAGACTAGTGGATGATGGATCATTTTTGAGCAATTCTTCAATGGGAAGAATGTCTCCCATTGGATCACAAACATCATCATCCAATCCGGATGAAACTGAAGAGAGTTTGGTTTCATTCACGTGAGTTAACAAACTCAATACGATAAACTGATTTCGGAGGTGGGACAAGTGGTGTGCTCTTAGAGCTAGCAATTTCCACCACTTCGATAAAGTCTCCAATTCTAGATCATCATCATCAAGAACACTCTTGACTTCCTTGGGACAACTTTCAAACCATTTGTTTGAACCAGGGTTGATTTTCAAAGCTTTTAGCTCAAAGACGTTTTTGATGACTCCTCTTAACCGTGAAATTTGAGAGTGTTGCATCGATTCTTTCAGATTTTTGACCAATTGTGGCAACACTATGTTTGTATAGAGGTTTGGAGTTCTGGTTGATATTAAACGCGAGCTCTTCGTTGTCAACCCGTATGGTCAACTCTTCAGCAAATACATCAATTAGAGCACGGCTCGTTCTCAAGAAAGCTCTCCCTAAGATGAGGGAACTCTAGGATCTGCATCAAAGTCTACTACAACAAAGTCAGTAGGAAAGTGAAACTTTCCTACTTTCACTACGACATCCTCGGCTATCCCAAGTGGACGAGTTTGGGTACGGTCCGCTAGCTCGAGTGTCATACAAGTGGATGTAAGTTTAGGAAGAGACAGTTTCTTCCATACTGAGAGTGGCATGAGGTTAATGCTTAGCGCCAAGATCGCCAAGGCGGAGCATTGAACCATCCCCAAGAAATCACACGGGATTAAAAACCTGTCGGGGTCTTCAAGCTTTTTGGGAAGCTTCTTGAGAAGGACCGCTGAGCATTGCTCATTGAGAGGGGTTTTAGCCATCTCAGATAACTTATCTTTGTTGCTCGGTAAGCCTTTAAGCGTGGATGCAAATTTGGGCATTAGAACGAGAGCATCAACGAAGCTTATATCAAAGTGCGCTTCATTGAAAATTTGGAAAAATTTTTCCATTTGCTCTTTGGTTTTGTCTTTGAGCTTCTCATCATGCAATCTTGATGGGTAAGGAGGCTGACTAGACTTTTGAGCCGGGATGGAAGTCATTTCGCTCGAGAATTTGTCTTTGGAACTTCGGGTTCCGGACTTAAAGCTTGACTACCGGTGGGCGGACGTGCAGCGTACTTTCGTGGGCTTGAGAAATGCACCTTGTCCGTTGTATCCTTAGTAACTTGACTCATTGCTCCTGGTGGAGGAGGCATTGGAGTCGAAGGTCCATTGTGCGTCTTACCACTACGAGTGGTGACGGCTTTCAACTCGGCATTTGGATTTGGAACTGTATTGCTTGGGAGTCCTCCGGAAGATGACGAAGCTTTGTTCATATTCATGTTCATGAAACTGCTCATCATATTCTTCAACTCATTTGTCTGCCGAGACATTGTGGTATCAATTTCCTTTTTAGCTCAACTCTCATGTTATTGATCTGAGTTTGCATTGAACGTATACTTGACTTAGTAATTTTCATGAAGTCATTTGGTAGGGGAGCTTGAGAAGGTTGTTGATAACTTTGGTGATTTGGAGCTTGATATGGTTGGTTGAAATTGTTCTGCTTGATTGAAATTTTGAGACTTATTGAAGTTTTGTCCTTGATTCAGAACAAAGCGATTTTGATTGCCATGGTTTTGTACGGAGGAAAACCGTGGTGTCATACCGCTAGGTGTACGGTAGGAGGATCAGCTTGTGGTCGTATTGATTGTGGTTTACGAAGCTACGGAGGTTGGTAAGAAGCATCGGTTGCTGGACAATCATAATACGCATGTGGACCACTACAAGTTTCACACACCTTGTTCACGGCTTTGATTGGTTCCGGCTTATGAATTTCGCTTTTGATTTCCTTTACCTCTTTCATCATACAGCGGATGACGTCCGTTAGAGCGGCTAACGGAGCGGCTAACTCGGAAGAGTTACCGGATGAAGAAGCAGGAGTGTTCGAAATATTGACTTTGTTGCGAGAAATAGGAACTTTTGATTTTATTTCGCAAATCTCAATCACATCTTTAGGCTTACGATTCAAGATATTGCCACCGGCTGCGTTCAAAGAATCTTGATCGTTGCCGTTCAACCCATTATAAAAGATATTAACTTGCTGAAGCTCGTGAATTCATGATGGGGCATTTCCCGAGGAGATCTTTGAATCTATCCCATGCCTCTCCAAAGTTTTCATCGAAATTTTGACGAAATCCAGAAATTTCATTTTTAAGATTAGTCGTCTTTGATGGAGGAAAGAAATAATTGACAAACTTTTGAACAAGATCCTCCCAAGTTTCGATGGTTCGAGGGGGTTCTTTTTCCAGCCAAATCCGGGCTGCCCCTCAAGTGAGAGAACGGAAATAGCATCACTTGATCACTTTTTGTGGCACATCCTTGTAATTGATAGTTGAGGTCAACTTGTTAAACCAACGGATGTGTGCATACGGGTCTTCTCGATCAAACCCGTGGAATTGATTCGTAGACACAAGTTGGATCAAATGCGTCTTCAATTCAAAGTGATCAGAATTGATTGGTGGTAAAATGATGGCATCTCCATAACCCTCGGTGGGTGCTTGGAGCATTTCCGCCATAGTTCGTCGTCGCCATATTGTTGTTTGGAATAGTACGAATCTCGGGTTCGACTATTCGGCAAAGACGTCTATGAGAACGACTTCTAGGAATTTCTGCTAGATCACGAAAAGGGCTCAATGATCTAGAAGAACGAGTGCGCATGCACTTCCAAAAACAACACTTTCAATTAAAACAAGACCGAGGCAAAACACGGTGAACTTAAACCAATAATCCCACGTGAAATGATCACTTCTATAAGTAAAACGCACAAAGGAGCGGAGAGACTTATTAGGTCAGCGCGAAGCTTATTAAAAACCGCTCTTTACGACCGCAATTTAATGTCAAGCCGTCCTTATACCCCTCACACAGTTTGTTAAACCGATAAAAGTAAACCAAATCACGAGCGACACAAAGGCAAGTTTTAAATCTTTAGTTCGGGAACTTATAATGATAACACCTCCTTGAGAATGTTATATTGATTGTGCCTTCTATATTATTTAAAACAACAAGGAAAATCTTTTTGTATTTTTAATCTTTTATATATATACAAAGAAAAGAAAAATATTTTTGTATTTTTGTATTTTTATAAAAACAATAACTTCACGAGGAAGGTTCTTCAAGTCACTAATCGCAAAACTTCACGATATTGTCGCAACACACCTCCCCGCCGGCGCCATAAAAATTTGATTCGTAAAGTGAGTGGTGAAAACACAATATCAACATATATCAAAATAACCGTAAAATTCGACAAATCAACCCTTTAGGAAAAAGGTCAACATATCAAATCTTACGGGTGTGATAAAAGTGATACCGGGAAAGTGATTTCCCGGGTCGTGTCCCAACGAGGTGTGAATGGAAGGATTCGTTGAGTTTCGTGATTTGAACTTGAATTGGGTTTTGATGATTTGTTTGATTTGAATTACGTTATTCTACAAATTAATTAACGGGAAGGTAATTAAGGCAAGGGAACCCTAATAAACTAAAAATAAACTATCACTAAGCCTAAGGAATGATAAAACGAAGCTAGACTACATCCTAGGGTGCTAAAACTAAAAACGAAAACCGCAACAACCCGAGCCATAAACGTAAAACTTTTGCAATTTAAGGGCTACGGGTGTGAAATTAATTTTCCTATGTCCTAATTGACTAAAAATAATTTTAGAAAAAGACCGTATTTTTTGACTTTGAAATAATTACTACAAATTAAAAACTATTAAACACTAATTAAATGATTAAAAATACTAAAACGCGACAAATATGGAAAAATCATAGAAACTACTTTGGTGTAAATGGTCCTAGGAAAAATGAAAACGTGGTGGGTGCTTTTTGAAATAAGCGAAATTAAGCTAGAAAAGCTAAAAAGGGTAAACGCTAACAACCCTTAAGGAATTAATTGTGCACCATGACCAATAGAAGACCTCAAGGGCATTTGGCATACGTGTACCCTTTATCATCCTATCCAAGGGAGAGGTCTCAGTGTTCGACCCCCGCCTTTCTCCTTTTGCAAAATATATATATATATATATTTTTTTTTTCAAATTTTCTTTTTGAAACTTAAAGGTGCAATGAAAATAAGTTATTTTAATGAAAACCAACTTTTCAAAAGCTAGCAATAAGCGATTCAGACGGTGCTTATTGTTTTCACCAGATTTGAGCAGTTAAGCAAACAAACACACCTTTTAAACTCGATGCTTAGTTTAAGCACACAAGGCAGTTGGGGTGGGGAGTTAAGCTATCAAGAATTAAGTCTAACTACAATAAGCTAAGATTAGAGTCTAATAAGCTGTAAATCTTAAGGGATAAGCAGTTGGCAATTAAAGCTACACTAAAGCTAAAACAGGTTTAAGATAAGTAAAATAGTTAACTAATAAGCAATAAGATTATCCTAATAAGCTCTAAGGGGATGCCTAATAAGCTAAGATTAACTACACTAAGCTAATCTAAAGTATAACTAATAAGCAGATGACAAAACTTGATAAGCTAAAATAAAAAGCAAATGGTGACTGGGTAATAGGCAGGTCGCAAATTTTTAGGGGACTGTTAAGCTTATTTTAAGCCGAAACTGAGCTTCCAAGACCATGAAAAGTGCAACAAACACAGTTAGGTGTCCGGAGATTCACAAAAACCTGATTGGTGGTCAAGAAAGAGCTAATTACAGCTTAAAAACAAGCTGATAACAGCTTGGTTGGCCAGTATGTTACTGATGCAGAACACAAAAAATTAACATGGGACAAACTTGGACTTCTATTTAAACTGAGTTAGGAGACTCTTTGGTGCACAAAATTTAAACTAGAATGAGTTGGTAATACAGGGGCTTGAGAAAAACAAATTTTGCCAATGTTGAGCTTCAAATAAGCTGAGAAAAGTCCAAGAACAAAGAAGACAGTCACGGCCCTGCAAGCACTCCAAAGACAAAAAAAAAAAAAAAAAAAAAAAAGATTTTACTTTTCAACTTGATTCCATTAAAACCATTTCAAACCCAACTCTAATTTGTTAAAACTTGACTAGCTAGCTATACAGAGTTTGACCCTTTACAGTCTTGACCCAAACACCCTTGACTGGTATCCAATTCTTGAAACTACTTTAAGAAAACTTAGAACTTGCAACTTTTTCAGTAAAACTAAGATAAAACTTACTAACTCTAATTTGATTGCACTAACTAGGCATTAAAAAATAAGGCAGCTAAATAAAAAAGAGTACTTTCATTGAGTAAAAAGAAGAAACATTACAAATAAGTTTTTGAAACATACAACTGATTTTTTTTTTAAAAACTAAAATTAAGGGTGCCTTATAACTTTGGCTACAATCACTATTTATACTAAATCTTCTAGGGTCTTCATCCTTCAAGGGTGTGCTTCTCCTGTGAGAGCAGTCAAGCCAAAAACCTCCTCATGTGCTTTCTTGAATTCATCCAAGCCATCCAATAAGTAGGTACATGAGAGAGTGAATCTGAGCCATCCATTGAGTCATTTTAACAAGGATTGCTTAGGTGGCGTGTCAGGGAAAAAGGGATAGTGGGTTTGGGATTAGGGTTTAACTGGGTAAAAGAGATTAAGGGAGGTTTGGGTTTTGATGAGGTGGGTAAAAGAGGAGGTTGGAGGTGGAGTGTCCGGATGGTGGGATTTGGGTAGCAGAGAAAGGTTTAGGGTTTATGGGAAGCAGAGAAAGAAAATGGGAGGGAAAAAGGGGAATGGGGAGAAGGATGTGGGTCGGGTAAATTGGCTGGGTTGGGTATTGGGCTTGGGATTAAACATTGGGCTGGTTTGGTTTGTAGTATTAATACAAGGACCACATTTGCCATTCCACACAACTAGAGGGATGAAACCGTGCGCACTTTTCCAAAATTTATGAAAAGGACCTAATATGACAAGTTTAATTTTCCCAAGGACCAAAAATAATAATTTTCAAATTAAAAATGTCCCGGGGTAATTTCTGTCAATCTTTGAAATTTCAGAGACTAAAGTTGCCATTTTGCAAAATTGAATTTTATAAGGCTAATTTTGACATTTGAAAATCTCGAGGGCCTTTTATGAAAAATTAACTTGTTTTGAATAACCAGGGACTAGATTTGACAATTTATGCATAAAATACAGTCTAAATATTTTTTCTGTCTTTTTGAGACTTTTCAAAGTGTTTTTGACTGTTTTTGCAGTGTAGAAGGAATAAAAATGATGAGTATTTACACACTCATCAGGAAGCTACATTCAAACCTATTTATTCTGAAAGTGATGATGAATTCATTGCTACGATTTTAGGAGATTTATCACAACCTAGAGGTGGTGTTACTATTAGAGATGTACAAGAAGAAGAACAACAAAGAACTTCTCAACCTGCAATTGATCCTAAGGATAAAGGGAAAGGTGTTACAGTTGAAACTAAGAAAAAGAAACTAACTTTGGCGTAACTTAGAGAAATTGAAGGTGCTAGGAATGAAGCTGCAGCTAGAAAAGTTCAAGAAGAGTTAAATGCTAAAGATAGAAAAGATCAGAAGCTCAAGAAGCTTCGAATAGAAGCGACTCAAAAGGTACAAGATGAATTAGATGAAGCTGCTGAACCATTACTAATCACTTGTTCCTGTTAGATTTATGCCACGAAGACTTAATAAAGCTAAAGACAGAAATGCTATGATGGCTTATCTGAAAAGTCAAGGGTATAAAGGATTTCAGAAGTTTAATTATTTTGAGATGAAAAGATTATATGATGCTGCTAGGGAGGATTATAAGAAGAATGTGGAGTTATCAAAGATTTTAGAGAAGAAGTTACCTGGACTGAGGCTAAAAGAAAGAAGAGTTTGAAAAGAAAAGGAAAACTGGATTGAGATATTCAGCTCTCAAAGAAAGAAAAAAGTTGAATTAAGATCTGAGACTAGTGATGAATTAAGGAATTATCTCATAATAGTAGATTTTGATTATTCAAAAGAAGATAATGACATGAAGATGAACAGATCAAAGATTAGTGTTTTTGAAGTTGTGAAATCCAAGGAAGGAGATTACATGATTTTTCATAAAGAAGATGAAAGCTTCAAAGTTTTCAAAAGGCTATGGGACTTACTGCACATTATAGATAGAGTAGATCTATTCTATTTATATCATGTGGTGAAAGCTTACTTTGAACAAAATCCATTAGAAGAGATTGGTTTAGTTTTACATGGTGATCTCAAAACCGCATGGGAAACTCAAGAAGAGAGCACTGATGATGTTTGGAAGAATCAAGAAAGTTGGGAAATTGTTTGATGGAGATTCTTTGAAGAGTCCGAGTTCATGTTTTAGAGCTCGAAAATGGAACGATGATACACATGTTTGCAGAAAGAAGATACCCTCTCACAGTTGAGCTCATGAGAAGAATGCTAGAGCATGGATTGGAAGTAGAAGAGGATAATGAAACCGCTTGCATGGTTATCAACTTATTTATCAACTGGACTACTATTGCTGAAGATGATCAATAAATCGGTATGAATTTTATTTGAATAAAATACTTTTTGATATATCAGACTTTTATTCAAAGTATCATTATCAAGACAAGATTCTCATCAAAGTACTCAAGCATGTAAATAAACCAGTTAAATGAATTTTAGAAGAAACCTTTTGCTAATTAATAAATATTTTGAACTAAAGGTTCAATAAATGGTTTTTGTGATGATAACATCAATAGGTTATCAATCCACCATGGTTACAAAAGGATTGACTAATCCATGAGCAAACGGCTTTAAAAGATATATCAAATCCGTATTTAGTTGACAACTTGCTAATAAGTTGTATGGTAATCAACTCACCATATCGCTTAATGTAAAGAGTTGGCTAGCCCACAAGAAAATGGCTTGTGGTAAAGGCAGTGGAAAAACCATTATTGGTAATTAGTTCACCATTAGATAGAAGAACTAACTAGTCCGTAAAGGGCTTTTGGTAAAGACAACTCAAATCTGTTGATAGATGATGATTTGCTAAAAATCATATGGTTATCAATGTACCATGGTCTTACACACCAAAACATTTGGCTACTCCAAAGATAATGGCTTTGGTAAAGAGATCTAAATCCATTAAATTTTCAATGATTCACTCTCACCGGAGTTAACACACCTGGAAGTGATGAGAATAGTATGCAACTTAAACTGAATTAATGTGCAAATTGTCATATGTTGTGCCGTTGGCAAAAGATGGAGCTTGCCGGATGCTTTGTGAGAAAGAACAATTCTAAGAAATACTTTGACAAGCAGAACAGAGATTGTGAGATATATTGAAAAGACTAAGAAACAATCTGATCTTAAAGATGAAGCCGTTAAAGATATATTCACAAAGGAACTTGAAGTCAAACAAGTAGAATTCAAGTTAGGGGAGGATTGTTGGGATATGAAAGTGTTGAAGACATGAAAGTAATCTAAGATATGAAAGTACCGTAGTCGTTAAAGTAATCGGGAAAAGTCAAAGAGTCAAAGTACCGCTAAAGACAAAGTCAAAGTACTGCACCTAAAAGTCAAAGTACTGCAAAGAACTAAAGAACTGTATTCGTTATGGAAAGTATTGTATTCTATGTTTAGATTACTTGTCGTACAAGGTTATCAATTGTAAACAAACTAGGATATCCTTGAGCCTATAAAAGGACTCCTAGATTGGCATTAGATGTACGATTGCTTATGAGTCTATGAGTTTTAGAGTTTACTAATTCACAAGTTAATTAGTGTTTTAGAGAGAAGTTCGATTATCTTAGAGTTGTATTAGAGTATCCGCATAATAAGCAGATTTAGAGTTTATAATAAAAGGTTATTCTTCTTAGCTTTGTTAAGTAAATTCCGTATACTTAATAAAGATTGCTCAGTGTTTCTTTGTTAATAACTTAGGATTTATCCGAGGTTATTAAACCTTAACAAGCTAGTTAAGATAGTTTGATTAAAGTATATCGATCCAACATAACTCCATAGGAATGAGAGTTGGAGACCTTGGTGAAGGTGGTGAGGGTGTTTTGGATGTTTGGATGGGTGTCGGTGGAGGTGAAGTTGGTGTTTTTGTTAGTGGTGGAGTGGTGATCACAATGTGTGATTGAGTAGGTGTGGCTAAGGTAAGGTTTGTATCATCTCGGATGGGAGATGAGATTGTGAGTGGAGAAGACTCGGGTGAGGAGCTAAGGTTAACGAAGCAACAAGGCCTCACACTAATTCTAGCGGTCTTCTTGCAAGGTTTTGGAGATGATTTTGTCATTTTTGACTTTGGTTTGTCTTTGCTAGATGATAGTAAGAATGAAGAAGGTGTGAGGATGATCATGGTAAAACCTCTCAATTTATAGAGGTGAGAAATCATGGAGAAATGTGTTTGATTTGATGTTAAGCCATTGAAGAGATAAGGTTCATAATGATTTGGAAGTGGGTTGAATGCTAGTCATATCACCCAAGTCAACCATTCAAGAGAGATGGAGTGAAGAAGAAGATTTGGTAATAAATGTGTTCTAATGAGTGGAATTTCCTAATATTCAGATCACCCACGGATTTGAAGGTACCAAAAATTTGGTTCCTTCTTTTTAGGCAAAAGCCTCCGGGTGGATTTTTCAAATTTTTTAATTTTGGTGGGAAATGGATTTCTTATATTCCTAAGTGAATTATACTAGTTCTAATAAGAGTATAAGCAATTTAGGATTGATTTATAAGCATTGGATGGTAGTTTGGAATCACGTAAATAGTCGAAACGTAAAGTTACCGAAGGATCCACGGCACCAAAAACTTACTGATTGATGGCAAACCGTCAGGTTTTATCACACAAGCTAACCACTTGTGAATGGTCAACCGTAATAAAAGCCAGACAGCCTGAAACCAATGCAATTAAGAACAGAGGAGTTTAGTGTTTCCCCGTTAAGTCCCAACGAGGTGTGAACACTTTAGTACAACGAATCAGGATCTGTGATATTGAATGGGAAAATATTTGAGAATTGGAATAATTATACCTAAAGAGAAAGTTTATAAATTACAGGGGCTTAAATGCAAATTAAAGAAAATTAAAATGATAAATTATATTAAATAAACACTATCACTATATTTAAAATGATGAACGTTTAAATAAAATTATGTAAACGTACAAAATAAAACGTGAGAATAAAGAAGGAAAATACCTATGGATATGAAAAATACATTTTTACAATCCTAATTATACTAGAAAATTATTAGAAAATTAAAATTATTTTTAAAACTATTTATTTAATTATTATTAAATAAAAACTATTTTTAACTATTATATAATAACCTAAAATATGATAAAATATGAAATAAAGCTAGAAAAATAAAATTATGACTTAGAAAAATCTAAAATATTATAAAACTAATTTTAAAACTGAAAATATATTTATTCCACTTTTTATCTATTTATTATGAATTTAATACTATTTAAAACTAATTAAAATTCTAGAAAATACTATTTAAACTAAGAAAATTATGGAAAAATATTTTTTTTTTTATATTTATCTTAATCTAGGAAAATTGAAAACATATTTTTTAAACTTTTTCTGATTTATTTGGATTAAATGCTAATTAAAAATGCTAGAAAATGACATAAAATGCAAAAAAATAGCAAATGAAATGAAAATATGAAAACTTCCAGTCAACTATAAAATAATACTGATAACCCAGGAAAAATAACATAAACTATTTTGGAGAGCTGGAACTATGATTTGGCACACTACTTGTATGAATAAGCACTTGAAAAATAAGCTAAAAGCTACCAAAGTGCACCAACTTATCATAGAAGCTAGAGTATGCTAAAATTACTTAAAAGCAACCTATATCAACTATCCTAAACCTCTAATATGCAAACTATAATGATTTGGGTCTATTTAAGCACTAGTGCCAAAAGGTCCTTATGTACTAACTTTAAGCTCTTGTTAAGCCAAATTTATAAAATCACAAAATAAACTAAAATCACCATGAAAATACTACCAACCAAAGTGTCTAAATACAGAATTTCACTTTTAATAAGGACTAAAATTGAGGAAACTAAATATGCAAAAGTGGAAGCTATTTGTACTTGCAATGGAAATGGGTCAAAATGAGCTATTAAGCTTGCATAAGCTAATAAAAAGCTACCACTCAACCAAAGGTTGAATAAGATATAAACAAGTTATGGGAACTTAGAATAAGCAACAACAACAAGAAAAAAACACTAAATAAGCAAAAATAAGAAATAAGCAAAAAGGAAAGTTTGTGAAAAAGAGCTTAAAAGAAGCTAGTGAATAAGCAGTTAATAAGCTAAGTAGAGATAAACTAATATTTTTCTAATTAAGATGAGCAACTAAACTTTAATATCCCAAAAGCTTATATCCTAAATCCTAATAGTAAGATCACAATAAAATTACAAAGTTTATTCAAAACGGGTTTTATGAAATTTTGACTTTTGGACAAAATTGAAAACTTGACTTATTTGAGATTCAATCTTGCAAAACAGGTTATTTATGTTAATTCTAGATGTGATATGATCAAATTAAGCTATCCTAGATATCCTACACCTACTATGCAAGTACTTCCAATCCTACACTAAATGAGATGCTTATAAGATCATATAATATGAAAATTTGACTTTGGCAGAAAAATGAGTACAAATCTAAGTCCTAAATGATTTTATTGAACCTCGATGGGATGAATTGTGAGCTTAACCTCTGTATCAATCTAAAACACATAATAAAGCACTAATCCAAACACACTTTAATACTTCTAATGTGCAATAATTCTAACCAAATCACAAATCCAAGCTTACTCAATCCATATTATAACTACAACTGATTATACTAGATATAATTTAAGCAAATATGCAACAATATAACACCAAACAAAACATATCTAATCAATGCAATTACTACTACTTTATTAACCTAATGATGAGATTTTATTGAAACTTACAAGATGTCCATTATTTATGATTGACTAGAACCAAATACCACTACTAAACAGAAATTTCAGACTTAAGAACACAGTTGACTTTTGTTGACCCGTGTTGACTTTTGTTGACCCGTGTTGACTTTTGTTGACTTTTTTAGAAAATTGCAATTAAGACCAGGAAACTACTTTAATTCACTTAAATAAGCTTGAATAAGCTTAAAAAAACTTATTGGAACCATTCAAACAAATTATAAAATGAAAAGCTTAGTAAGAACAATTTTAAGGAAAAACTAGAAACAGCGGTGAAACATGGAATTGATGATTAAAAACACTTGAAATATGATTAATATGATTCATACAATACATAAGTAACAAAACCCAAAGACTATTTTTTGCATAAAACTTAAAACGACAAGTAAAAATAGAAAAAGGTCTAAAAGGACTCCTTGTTCTTTGTGTCTTCTTTCTTCTTTATAGCTATCACTAGTTGCTCTCAATCCTTTTCCGCCATTGGATGGGTTGAAGTTGATCTCAAAGTAGATTGATTCTACTTTTGGTGCCAAGAATATCTAAAGCCCAGTGTATGTTGAGATAAGAATAAGAAGGAGGTAGTGGTGAGTGGTTTAACAATTTGGGGATAAGGTGGACAGTGGTAGTGAAACAGTGGAGGTGGAGGATGGTTTTAGTTTACAGTGATGGTGAGGATGATGTACTGGGGAAAATGGTTTGTATGTTTTTATTAATATGGGAAGGGGTTCAAATTAGGGGGTTCACAAGGGATATTGACAGGGGGTTCAAGTGGTTGTATTGGGCTTGGTTTTGGGTTTAATAAAACAAAGGGTCCATTTGGTTTGTAGTTTATCACAAGGACCATTTTGTAATTTCAATTCTTGAATAGAAGACCAACCCGCATTTTCCCAAAGTTAACACAAGGACCTATTATGCCATTTATGAATAGTACAAGGGTTATATTTATTAATTTTCCATTTTAAATAAAATTGTGACCATTTTTGACATTTTTCAAAGTTGATGGACTAAAGTTGTAAATATGCAATTTTAACTTCAAAGGACTATTTCTTACAACTTGTGAATCCCCAAGGACCTTTAATGATATTTTACAAGTTTTGAATTATGGACTAGTTTTGCTAATTTATGAAAAGTTTAGGGACTGGAATCAGAAATTATGTAAACTTTGTTGTTTTTCATCAGCTAATCCTTTTGCATTTGTAACACATAAAACACATTTCAAAGATATTTATAGTATTTGTGGCAATTAGGTGCGTTTTAGGATGTTTTGTGGGGTTAAACAATATAAAATATATGTGTTTTAGACACATATCACTTACATAACGGCCTAACCTAAAAGGGTCGTCCGGTCTACTGCAATGCACAGTATGTAATGGCTAATTTACATAACGGACGGTACCAAATTTATGGTGCCGTCCGATCCGTGAAGTGCAGAAAAATGGACAGAGTTCGTTTTTAGGTGTCGGGACTTTTCCGAAACCTGAAATTCTTCTCAAAACATGTTATACTAAACATTTCTAGTTAGGAAAGGCAGATAACATATATATAAACATAGTGGAGCATGTATTTTGAGCAAGGCTTTTGATTTTCATATTATAGTGAAAACGGGTAAAATTTGATAGCATACTTGCTATCCCCGCATGAAATTGTTAGCATTCACCATTGTTTCAAGTTATATTATCATCCTACATAATAAAAACAACTAAATTGTATCAAACATTAATGATAATGCATTGTTCCAAACACTCCTTAAAAGTACCCTTATTTGTCCAACTTCTTGTAAATCTTGTTCATCATCCTACCAAGGCACTTGAACATTCCCTTAGTTTGCTTGAACTCTGCAGATTCATTCTCTATTTCGGGAAGAGACGCATAATACTCATGAGGTGGAAGACGAGAGCTTGGAAGACCATCCTCGGAGCTATTTGATGATGATGATGATGGAGTTGGAGGTTTTGCTCTCTTGCCTTTGTCTTAGCAACTCGCGCATCACTCAAAGGTACAAAGATGTGAGGGATGAGCTCATAGTGAAGGTGCATCCATTTTGGTGTTGGTGGAATTGGTGCAAAGTTTCTATAGAGACGGGTGAGGAGCATCCCGTATGGAAGAGCAACCGATCCTTGAGTTGGAATATCAATCATTCTCCTAGTTATGTAGTAGGCTAAATTGAATGGTTGACGGGTGGACAAGTTGTAGAGCATATGACAAAGGCAAGCGCATGTGATCCCTATTTTTTATGGTGCTAATGACGTTGGCTCTAAGTAGCTCCTCCCATTTCTTAAATTCGGGCTTAAGTTCATTTAGCTCCATTCCATATGGATCTCGGTTTACTTCTTTTCCTTTCGGGTAACTCAGGTTGTATCACCTTTTGGGTTAAAAAGGTGTTCACGGATGACATCCTTATCGGCCAAACGGGTTTGGTAGGGTAGAGAGCGGTCATTGATAGCATCAAGAGCGGTGAGTGACCATTTATCCAAGTAGAGACAAGTTCCTCGGTTGGGAATTCCTAGCACTTGAGCAAAGTTGGCTAAGGTGATGGTGTAGTCGTTTTGATTGATTCTAAACCTAAGACAAAATTCATCATCGTCTTCATCACTAAAGCCGGGCACACTAGCATAGAATTCTAACACAAACCTAGGACAAATTGGTTCATCGATGTCAAGAAGACAATCGAATTGAATGGCTGCTAGTTCTTCACGAAGATTGGTGTTTTCAAGGAAGGATGAGTGAATGGTTCTACCCTCATGGAAATACCTTGATTCTAGACCCCTAAATATTTCTACTTGTTCCTTGGTAAGTCCTTTGGTTTTGTGGTGTTTGGGAATGTAGTTAAGGGTGTCTTTGTGATCATAGAATCTTGCGGCTACCATGGTTATTCCTAAGGACAAGAGTTAATATGTTAAAAATGAGAATAAGTTTTAACGCTTTTGGTTCTAGTGTGTGCCTATATGAAAACAATTTGGAGTTGCGGTTATCTCGACTCATTTTATGCACAAAATGGTTTTAGTGGGGTGTTTGGCAAATACCATGAGATAACCCAAATGCTCCTAATTCAATGTGGCTTCATTTGAATATACCCGAGAATGCATATTAGTTATGCAATACCTTTAGTATTCAAGAGCATGCAAGTGATGAAAATTTAACGTTTCTATTTGTATTAGCAATGAAAAAATGTTTTCCTACAAGTGAGAAGCTTTTCAAAACTTTTGACATGGGGTGTTTGGTTGTTTGAATAGGCCTTATATTCATTATCTATCAATTAGTGGGAAGCATGATTTGTTTATGCAATATGATAATGTAGTACCTAATTTCAATGACTAGTTATGCAATTTGCCAATTGAATTCATATTTGGTATAAAAGCATACATAAAACCCCATGTAATGATTTGTGATAGTTTTGTGCATAAATAAGAATCCTAGACTCGGAATTAAGAGATGAAATGTAGTTAGGATACTTACAATGATGTTATCTTCTGATTAGTGAGTGGAAGATGACAATAATGAGCTTGGTTTAATTTTTACACGTTTTGGTAAAGTGGGTTTTGAGGAAGAGGATGATTTGTATATAGCATTTTTGCTTCGTAGAGACACCACGGACCATCACGTACCAAAAATTTGGTTCCGTCTTTGTTGTCGTTGGTGCCGGGCTACTGAGGTGCAGTGTACAAGACAAATTTTTTTACTTTTGACTATTCTAATGTTTTGGGCTATGTTTATCCTACATGTTTGGTTCCATTAACCCTAAACCAAGTCTAAGAAGATTAAAGGGTTCTCGTTTAAGAGGCTTAGTTAAGATGTCGGCAATGTTGTCTTTGGAGGATACTTTCTCGATTGAAATGTTTCCTTTTTGAACATTGTCGCGAAGAAAGTGATGGCGGATTTCAATATGCTTTGTACGAGCGAGCATGTTGAACGGGTTCTTCTGAGATCGATGGCTTTGTTGTCGCAAAGTATCACAATGTCGTTGAGATGAATTCCGTAATCTACTAGAGCTTGCTTCATCCAAAGAGCTTGTTGACATGCTTTTCCGGCTGAGGACGATGACGCTTCAGTAGTTGAGATGACCAAGGCCGTTTGTTTCTTTGCAAACCATGAGGTGAGACAATGTCCAACAAAAGTGCAAATACCACTTGTACTTTTTCTATCGACATAATCACCGGCATGATCCGAATCGGCATACACTATGGTTTCTATACCCGTTCCTTTGGGATACCATAATCCTAAACACGTTGTTCCCTTAATGTATCTAAAATCCTTTTTAAGGCTTCTAAGTGTGATGCCTTTGGGTTTTCTTGAAAGCGAGCACATAGACAAACACTAAACATAATGTCGGGTCTACTAGCCGTAAGATAGAGTAGGCTACCAATCATTCCTCTATATTTAGTGTTATCTACGGATTCACCTTCTTCATCCTTGGTGAGTTTAGTGTCCGAGGACATGGGTGTCTTAGTTGGTTTGGAATCTTCAAGACCAAATTTCTAAAGCATGTCTTTTATATATTTAGATTGGTTAAAGAATATGCCATCTTCTAGTTGTTTTATTTGAAGTCCTAGAAAGAAATTTAACTCACCCATCATACTCATTTCAAACTCGTCGTGCATGATTTTAGAGAAATCATCACATATTTCTTGACAAGTTGATCCGAATATAATGTCATCAACGTATATTTGAACAATGATAATATGTGATTCCTTTTCTTGGTAAAAAGAGTATTATCTACTAATCCCATAGTATATTTGTTATCAATAAGAAAGTCTTAAGTCGGTCGTACCAAGCTTTTGGTGCTTGCTTAAGACCATACAATGCTTTCTTGAGTTTGAAGACATGATGTGGTTTCTCAAAGTCGGTGAAACCGAGAGGTTGAGCAACATACACTTCTTCGTTAATAAACCCATTAAGAAAGGCACTTTTAACATCCATTTGAAATAATTTAAAATCATAGGCACATGCATAAGCAAGCAATATTCTAATAGACTCAAGCCTAGCTACCGGTGCATAAGTTTCATCATAATCAATCCCTCTTGTTGATTATAACCTTGCGTTACAAGCCTAGCTTTGTTTCTAGATACTATCCCATTTTCATCCATTTTATTTCAGAAAACCCATTTTGTTCCAATTATAGTTTGATCTTTAGGTTTTGGAACTAATTTCCAAACATCATTTCTAACGAATTGGTTTAATTCTTCTTGCATGGCAATAACCCATGATTCATCTTTTATTGCTTCATTTATGGTTTTGGGTTCAATGGTGGATACAAAACAAAAATAATTACTTTGATTTTGGGCTTGTGACCTTAAGGTTCTTTGATTAAGTTGTCCTATGACTTTTCTAAAGGATGACTTTTAGATTCTTTGATGTTGACAATTTCTTTATTTAATGGTTCATCTTCCTTGTTATTATTAATTATTTCTTGACCTTCTATCATTTGACTTTCAACTAAGTCATCATCTACCAAAGGTGATGTCTTAGAGGGAGGTGGACTTTCAACGAATGTTATGTTCAACGATTCCTCGACTATCATTGTTTCTTTATTTAGGACAATGTAAGCTTTACTAGTTTGAGAGTAACCAAGAAATACACCTTCATAAGACTTTGGGTCAAACTTGGTGAGATAATCCTTAGTATTAAGAATAAAGCATTTACAACCAAAGACTCTAAAATATCCTAACGTTGGCTTTTTACCTTTATAAAGTTCATATGGTGTTTTGTTTAAGAAAGGGCGTATTAAGACTCTATTCAAAATATATGTAGAAGTGTCAACTGCGTTACACCAAAACTTTTGAGGAATGTTTTGTTCATTAAGCATTGTTCTACTCATTTCTTGAATTGTTCTATTTTTACGTTCTACTACTCCATTAGATTGAGGTGTTCGTGGAACGGAAAAGTTATGTGTTATACCATTTGTATCACAAAAGTTTCCAAATTGAGTTTCGTTGTCAAATTCACGACCGTGATCCGTTCGGATCGACATGATTTTGACACCTAGAAGATTTTGAATTTTCTTGCTAAGTATTTCAAATTTATCAAAAGCTTCATTTTTGGTTTTCAAAAACAACGTCCAAGTAAACCTTGAGTAATCATCTACTATGACCAAAGTGTATAAGTTGCCTCCATAGCTTCTTATAGCGGATGGTCCAAACAAGTCCATATGTAATAATTCTAGACACTTAGATGTGGACACCATATTTTTAGATTTGTGACTACTATGTGTTTGTTTACCAATTTTGCAAGCGTCGCAAAAGTGTTGGTCATATTTAAGTTTTGGTAAATTCCTAACCAATTCTTTTGAAGATAGGTTTTGTATAAGTCTCATATTAGCGTGGCCTAAACGTCTATGCCAAAGAGATGAGCTATCGTCTAATGTTGTTAGGCAAAGTTTGTCATTATATGTTTTATCTATTTTCATGATGTATATGTTATTTTTCCTAACTCCTTTAGCTATGGTGATACCATCTTTTAGTATTTTACTACCATTTTCATCAAATAGTACTTTATACTTTTTATCACATAGTTGGCTAATACTAAGTAGATTAAATCCTAACCTATCCACATGAGCAACATTTTCAATAGTTAGGAAGTTATGAGCAATCGTACCTTTGCCAATAATTTTGCTTTTGAGATTGCTACCAAAGGTGACATTACCTCCGCCATACTCTTGGTATGATGAGAAGAGACTTTGTTGCCTCGTCATGTGTGAGCAACCACTATCTTTTATCCATTCATCCGGTTCCAATCCAACTTTCAAGCATACCTAAGAAGCAAATAACTCAAGCATTTGGTCCCCAATATCTCATGGGTCCATTTGGGTTACACATACCATTTATTTGATTCATGTATGGAAACGATGGGTAAGAGTTCCATGGCATGTAATCTGGAGTTTGATATGGTCTAGAAAAGTTTTGATTCCAACCATTGTGTTGGTAGTTGGGTTAGCTGTGGTTGCTCTTAGGAAAGGGCGCTAGCAAAAGGAGTTTTATATCGTTGTTGAGTAGTTTTTGATCTAAATTCATTTTGACAAGTCCTACTCAAGTAAACAACTGGTTTTAGTTTATACTATTATTGGTTTTCTTTGTTATTTTAACAAATTCAAGATGGGTTCAGATATAATATCGCGCTCACAAGTACCCACCATACACCATTTTGTACAACGATTTGAACCCTTATTTTGGTTCCTTGTCAGTCCGTGCTGCATCGCAGCAATTTTGATGTAATGTTCGGCCCTTTTCGCCGTTTTATTTTGACTTTTTGGAATTAATACTTCATTAAAACCTAGCCCATTCATGTCTCCCGGTGTTTTATGAATTTTAACTATTTCATCGGCAAGAGCGATGTTCTTGTTAAACCTTTTAAATTTAGAATTGTTTTCGATTAAAACATCTTGTGTGAGTTTTAGTTTTTCTATTTCAAGTTTAAGCTCTTGACATGATTTACAATCATCGCCATTTGCTTTTCCTTTTTCTAGTCGTTTTGCTTTTTCTTTTAACTCATAAACTTCATTTTCCAAAAATTCTTTTTGGTTTTTAAAAATTTATTTTTAGTTATGATTTTTAGACTTAGCTCACACAATTGATTATATTGTTTTTGCAAAGTATCATCAATAGAAGAAGAAAGAAGACCTCTTGTGACTCATGTGCCATTCATCTCTTCCTTGCTTGATTCTTCTACCCTTTCACCACTTCAAAAGCTCGTTGATTTTGATTTTGGTTCTCTATGAGGTGACTTGCATCACCACATCTAAAACATTCACCTTTCACCTTTACCCTTCTTGTCATCCCGATCCTTTCGAATCTTCTTTTTCGAGGTTGTTTTACTAACTCTTCTAAAGAACTTTAAATCTCTAACGGCTATATTCCATATCTTCATCTTACTCGAGCAAGATTCGCATCATCACTTGATTCGCTTTGCTTTTAGAGCAACGGGTTTGATCTTCTCCCTTTTCCTTTGATGATCTCTGAATCTTTCTCCATCACCATTTCATGTACTTTGAGGTTACCGATCAACTCGTCTAGTGACATTATTGAGAGATCTTTTGATTCCTCAATGGCGGTCACTTTAGCTCTCCATTTGGGATGGAGTGCTCTAAGAAATTTCCGACAAAGTTCTACTCAAAAGATTCATCAAGTGCTTTAAGTGATGTAATAATAGTGTTAAAGCGAGAAAAGCCACAATCAATGGTTTCATCTTCATGAATAACAAATTGTTCATATTGTTGAACAAGAAGATCAATTTTGTTATCCTTGACTTGTGAGTTACCTTGATGTGTAACAATTAAAGATTCCCAAATATCTTTGGCGGTTTCACACATAAAAATTCTTTCATATTCTTTTCTCGGTAAAGCATTATAAAGCATCATTTTAGCTTCATTACTTTTAGCAACTAGTTTCTTTTGTTCATCAACGGAAATATCCTTTGTTGTAGAACTAAAATCCCTTTTAACAATAATAAACCAAAGATCTATATCTTTTGATTTTACATATGTTTCAAACGGTTTTTCCAATATATAAATCCATTGGTTTCAAAGAGTGGTGGTCTTTGCATAGATTGCCCTTTTTAAAGTTTTCGGAATCCATGGATCGTTTCAAGTTTATAAAATACAAATTATTTTAGAAATTTTGAGCAACGAGGCTCTGGTACCAATTGTAGAAAACTAGAAGGGGGTTGAATAGTTTACCAATTAAAAACTTTGTTTTGAAACTTATTGTAAAGATCAATTGATATTGATCTTAGATATGTTAATGAAATATGCAAGCAATATGTAAGGAGTAAATAAGGAAAGAAATGATCAAACCACAACAAGTTGTTTATAGTGGTTCGGTCTACAAGGACTCTTTTTCCTTGCCCTACTCCACTCCTCGAGTCTCACACTCAAGAGTTTAACTTCACTAGTCAACAAGCTCCTTTCACCGGCGGAGAAAACCTTTACACTTCGCTTACACTATTTCCGACACTAAGCTAGATGTCGAAGTTCTTTCCAAGGGTCCAACCACTCCCACACACAATGTATTTTGAGGACTAAAATACTAACCACTCACACTCACAAGATTATGATGGTTTAATACAACAATGAAGTATGAATCAACACAAGATCATACAACACTAAACAAACAAGACTTCCAACTTCTCGCTTGAAGCTTGAATGTGACTTGATCTTCTTTGCTATAAAAGAGATCACTAATATGATATGAAACCGAGTTAGAAAGGTTAGAGAGAAGATATGTATGAGAGTATGTTAGAAAGGGATGAAAACTACTTGGCTTGGCATTGCTATTTATAGCCAAATGGATGAGCAGTCCACGGACCGCGGAACCCTTAAAGGGTTCCTCGCCTGTACCATTTTGGTACCGTCCGAAATACAAGATATCAAATTGCTAAAGTCAACTCTAACTAAGTGAGATTGTGCAAGATATGAAGAGTACAAATCCACACAAAATATCTAATGAAATCTTCCAATGATTTCCATGATGCATCACATGATGTCATATGTTGTATTTCTATTTTTAGAAATATGCAAGTACTTAAGTAGTGTTTGGTTTTAAGAACCTAACACATTCTAAAACTACTATCATACATAATGATTAGAGTCATATCAAGATGTTACTAATCATAAATGTAAATGCTTGAATGATGAATATATTGTTTGAAAAGCTTGTTTTAATATCTATTAAACTTGACAAGCTTTAAGCTTTTATACAAATTAAATTTACTTTTGTCGTTAACAAAACTTAGGTAAAGATCAAAAATATAAATAACGTTTAATGACGATATTTGTATTAACAACAAAGTTACTTACACATTTATTTTATGCATAATTACCATAGAGTTGAGATCACTTGCAAAGTTAAAAAAAAAAAAAAAAAAGTCTAAAAAGCCTATCATAGAGTGTCATGTATCCTCCACCTAATATTTTCTTTTTTTCTTATTAAATTCGGTTAGGGGGCATTTTGGTACTTTTAACTCATTTTTTTATTCCACCCCAAACTTCAAACGTGAATAACTTTAAACGACAGAACTTTTATGAAAAACCGATTTCACCATATTTTTTAAAATTTAATTTTCTTTAATTTGGTATGTATTATGATACATAATTTCTATCTTTTTTCCAACTTTTAAGTTGTTGATTTTTCTTGAAATTTTCGGTATTTTCATCTAACTTTGGATTGTTTAAAAGCTGAATTTACAAAACTTAAAACATGAAAATTGTAGGCTTTTGACAATTCTATACCAGAATTTGAATCACCCAAATCCGATATGACATGAGTGAGATATTGCACGTTAATGATGACGCCTTAGTCATATTTAATGCATAAAAATTGTTTGATAAAATGCTTAAAAGATATTTTTCTTATAAAAGTACATTCAAATGCTAATTGGTATACCAAAGTACATCTTTTGTTATTTTTGTTATTTTTCGTTTATTTTAACTGATGAACAACCAAATGATAAAATGATGAACATTGTACCATAATCGATGAACATTATGATTTTTTCACAATGTGATGAACATTATGATTTTTTTTGAATACTGATAAACTGATGAGCAAAATTTAAGAGAACTGATGAATAACTTTTTTTATTGATAAACAATATTAACTTGTGAACAAGACTAATCGATGAACTGATTAACAACTAACAGTAGAACATTGCGATTTCTTTTAGGCAACTGATGAACAATATAAAAAATAACTGATGAACGTTTTTTTAAAACTCAAACATTATAAAATTGATGAACGTTATAAAAAATAACTGATGAACTAATGAACATTACTATTTATTTATTTATTTTAAATACTAACTGATGAACAAGACTGATTGTACCTAACTGATGAACAACGTGATTTTTTTATTCGAAAAACTGATGAACAACACTATTTGTTTAAAAAACCGATGAACAAGTGATGTAACTGGTGAACATTATAATGTAACATCAAAGAAAATTGATGAACATTATAATGTAACATCAAAGAAAACTAATTGATGAAGTGATGAACACTGTGACTCTAAATGTGATGAATATTGCGATTTCTTTTAGACAACTGATGAACAAATTTTTTATTGATGAACAAATGAACAACTATTTTTATTGATGAACACCACCTTTTATTGATGAACGATACTTTTTTGTTACAAAATTGATGAACAATGTGATTTCGTGATATAACTGATGAACAAAACTAACTGATCATGTACTGTCAAATTTATCCTAATTCTGTAATGATGACATCATGATCCTTCAAATTCAGAACTAAAATGACACTAATCGCAACCTGCAACATGCAATTTGACAATCCCACCATTAATTTTTGACCTAGGTATGTAAACTGATTCAATAGATGGCCCCACTTTTGACCTAATAGAATTATTCAACCATAATGATGATATTCAGTCTTTAAAATGAAACTAAATAGGTAAATTAATTCAAAGATGATGATGACGTCATGAACTAAAATCAGTTAGACTAAGGGTGTGTTTACTTTTTAAGAGGTTTAGAAAGGTAGTGGGTCCCCTATCTGTTTTAACCTCTGAATGAGGAGAGCTTCATTTTTTCCACTCTATCCCATGTGGCGAATAATAAAATGGTGGGCCCAAAATCAAAAAAGAAATAATATTATATACACACTATAGTGATTCAGATGAAACAATAGAAAAGTAAACAGGCCCTAAATCTATACCTGTAACATGCAATTGTGATTTGACGGAGGTATGAATAGATGATGCATGTTTTACTGACCAGGTTTTAATATTTATATTGTCTCAAATACCTATGGTCTATCCTAATGCACTAACGGGCAATGTACCCTATCACAGTGTAGTATTGTAGAATTTGGTAAAACCGAATGTCCTAAGAGCTATAAGCATGGATTTTAACTATGTCTAGGTGTCACAGATGTTAAGGTTGAAATGATTAATTAACAACTAAAGACAAGAAAATAAAATAAAGAAAGCAAATAAAGGCAAGGGTTGTGATCAATAGAGGAGAAGTGTATTAACCTAGTTAATCTTCCTATCATGTTAAGTTCACGTTTAATTACTTCCAATTGCTTCAAGTGGGGGGTAAAAGTCGCTAGGACAACATTTGGTGGGCTTCGCTCTAACCTTAGTTTGCCATTCGCTAACCGCTACGGATATCGCTTGTAATGGATAAAGTTCTTTAATATACCGCGAAGAAGATGATCTCGCAACATCCGCCCTTGTTTCTTTGTTGTTGAGTCCTTAACTGACGGTGAAAAGGGCTCATACAACACGGAGTGTTGTTTGGGGTCATCAAGTCTCGCGGAATATCAAGATTGTTCCCTGAGCTCTTCGGATCAACATTTGGTGTATCGATGTAATGGGACCTTGGTGCCAAGCTTTTTAAGGTAAGTCATCATACAGTCCCCATATCGAGCTTCAACTTCAATGTCTTTATGTTGACCAAAGCCCAAAAATATTTGTAGTTCCATGAGCTTGGGATGCCTTATGACCACTATCACGCCCAGAAACGGATTTGGCAATGATTATGAGGTTCTATATCGGGAATGTTCTTGAGATCAACAGATGAATGCTTGGTGATTTCCCCGGTAGCTTCATCATAGCCGATGTCGATTATGAACCGGAGAAGCCACCTCTTCAATTGGAGTGTCATTGTATTTAGTAGGTTCGATGACGAATAAGAAGAATAACCCTCAAATCAGCCGGCGCGATGGTGACTTTTTGTTTTGAGGTCATCGAGGGCAATCACGACCTTTGATCTTTGCATTGTATGCGTGAATCAGTGAATGTAGATCTCCTGGACAAGAGCCGAGTTTGTGAGCATGTTCGATAGGGTGAGTCTTCAAAATATCCATAATCTAATCCTAATAATTTAAGATTCCGAATAGAAGTTCTCAAAATCAACTCAGGTTGTTCTTTCTCGATCTTCATTGGGTAACCATGAGGAAGATATCTTCAACAGTTGATAACATTTCATGCTTCCACATTTTGCATTTGAAGCGTCCATATCGTGCGGATCGAAAGATATTTAGCCAAAAGAACCAACATATCGAAAACATTACTACGCTAGCCAACAATTGATTTTATTGTCCATTTATTGAATGTGATATGTCAATGATTGTTACGAGTCTAATGTCACTTGTTAGTCCAATAGTCCAAAGATGTGTAGGGATATGTTTCGGTAGATTAACTTTCAGTTTTAAAGTCCAAGTTTTCACTTATTTTCACAACTTATTAAACATTTAAGCTTATTGGTGATATTTTGGTTTCGAAACGTTATGATATATTTATTTACAAGTTTACACGCGTAACAATTCACAATTTTGGTTAAAACTAGGCTTTAAAGTAAATTTTCAAGCTATAGTGGTTATATGCGTTAAGTTTATGCGTAAGGTCTTGACTTACGCCAGAAGAAATGTTAATGGGTAAGAAATGTTACGCTGCGAAAAAGGAGGCCTTAGGTACAAAGCTTACGCTGTAAAAGCGATATGGAACCTTTACGCCGTAGGCTTACTCCGTGAAGAGTGAATCTTATGCGTAGCAGTTATCAGTTTATGATATCCTTCACAGATTAATGCGTAATTCTTGTAGAACCTTATCGAGTTAGTTACGTAAGATTTCTCTTAATGCGATAACTTGCTACGCTGGCATCCTTATGCGTAGAAGTTCATAACCTTGATTCTCAATTTATCGCGCTGTAATAACTCAAACAAATGAATCATAACTTACATTAACATGAAATTCAATCTCTTTCTACCAAATATGACATATTCAATCAAAACACAAGACAGAGAACATCTTATGTAACACTTAAACCCTAACTATTCAAGAATTACTTAATTAAGAGATTTAGCCATAGGAAATGCACCAAAGTTTTTCCGGGTGATCTTAGAAGCCTTGTGAGTTGTTCTAAACAAGTTTTAATACTAAAAGGACTTCAGAATCAAAAGTACCTAATTCAAGAACATAAAACCTAAATCTCAGCTTATCACAATTGATGTTTCGAATGATCTAGCCTAGATACTATCAATTAAACATGTAACAAACAACACACAATCCATCCATCAGCCGTAAACTCACACATTTGAAAACACCTAATTTACTTTTAAGAACCTAAATCCTAATCATTTAATTCGTGTTTCTCGGTGGATTTGCTTTGATGAAAACATTTATGGTATGAACTTTTAAGCATTTTAACACTATTTCTTTATCACACAACACACACAAATGAAGAGTTTGTGTTCATGGCTTACGCTGAGAGAACACAACTTATCTAAACCCAAGATTAAAACCGTTGGATGTTGATGAAATCAAAACCATTGTTTGAAAACATGTGATTTTGCAAGTTTGATTCTTAGTCCGAGAGGTTTTGGGTGGTTAGATATTAAATGAAGTTAATAAATGTGATTTTGAAAATTGAAGTAATATTGTTAAAAAGACTTTGATTTTGGTTAATTTTCTCAAATTCTCCTCCTTAATCCATTTACATCCAACTCCCATAACTTCCATTCTGGTTACCAGTATGATTTTATGGAAAGAAAACTTTGACGACACTCCCTTCTAATTTCTAAATGTTAAGCTTTTATAAATTTGATTTCGGAGTACAAGAAACTTAAATGTCACCACCATTAATCAA
>OU343220.1:180620479-180688085 GCA_910596185.1 Chrysanthemum makinoi
AGTACTTTCGATCTGATAGGGCCATTTTTAAGAAAGAACAATTAAATGTCGCTCAGAAATAATAGATAGATATGCTTGATTAAATAAAGTGATTCGGTATTAAAACCAAGGGTCACCCGAAGAGTTGGGCTACCTCTCGAAATAGAACATGTCACGGAGTGTTGGCCTATCCCTCTAAGATAGGCTATCAAGTGGTTGATTACTCTTCCTATTAGTTTGTTATGATCCAGTACCGTTATAAATGTATCAAGGTCCACTCAAACCCGTATCTGAACAAGATTCAGGACCAGAAAAAAAAGTGGAAGAATCAGAAGAAATTTGAGGGAATGTAGCATCAGTATGCAACAATGGTGACATAATCGAAGCAAATTGACTGAGTAAGAAGGGTCAGAGGCGGTCAGGCTATGTTTGGAAAGCAAGGCACTAGTGTAATTTGGGTTAAGTGCAACCAACCCAATCATTGCCTGGAGACAGCTTTGAGAGCAAGTAGTAGAGCAGAATACAGGCTCAAAAAAATAACGAAGAAATCTTTTGAAGAGTACGAGAATACCATAAGGAGTTGGTTTTTGATGGGCATTAAGAAATTATTGAGGCTATGAGAACCAAGACAATAACAATACTGATGACAATACCGTTCACAACCAACCACCTCAAAAGACGACAACAAGACCCCTACCAAAGGTCTAAAAAGATGATAAAGTCGGTATTGAGAGACACTAAGCTACCGTTGTTTAATTATGCCTTACAGGCCATTCTATTAGATGAGGAAGAAGACAACATCATGAAAGTCAATCGCACAAATATAGGTTGTGTACTTGTTCATTTACTGATTATCTTAGTTCGTTCCACTTATGGTCCATTATTGTTATAACTTATAATTATGTCCAAATCCTATCAGTCATCTTAAAAAAGCACAAGAAAAAAGTTAGGAAAGAAGGGTCTTATAGCAAACCGCACTTATCAGTTCACAATACTCGCATCAAAAGGTTACAACTCAGTACTAAAAATGGTGTGGCACTCAGGCTGCAAAAAGAAAAAGAAAAAGAAAAAAACTAGCCCTTTCATAAACTTTTACTTTTAGATCATGACATTCAACTACAGTCGTTTGATGGAAATCAAGTTACTATAAGGATTTTCCCAGACATTTTATCAGTAAGTTCATAAAATTTGAAACTTAGTAAGTACATAGGATGGTCCAGAATCCAGACCACGAACAAACTTAGTAAGTACATAGGATGGTCCAGAATCCAGACCACGAACAAAACCAAGAGCCACATAGAAGTTTCAAGTGATAGAACTCTAAATTTATGGTTGCGAAAAGCGTTAGGTGCTAATCGGGCGGTCGACCACCGCCTAGTCGGTCTAGGCGGAGGGCCTAGGCGCCGCCTAGGAGGATTGAGCTTTTCTATATATAAATTTTAAAATTATATGTATATTGATAAATTTTAGCATAAACAACTAAGTAGGTTTAAAAAAGATTGATGTTGGGCTTTAAATGTAAATTAGGGTTTTTTTAAGTAAGGCTTCATTTTTCTTTTTCTTTTCGAGCCATCATCTCATGTCTCCAGTGTTGTAAATATCGGTCTTGGCGGCCGATATATCAGTGATATATCGCTTATCGGTTTGGTCAAAATCGGTCAAAATCGGTGATAAATCGGTCAAAATCGGTCAAAATTGGTCAAATATCGGTCAAACTAGGTCAAAAATGGTCAAACTCGTATTTTTTTTTATTTATTTTTTTATTTTTTATATAAATTGATAAATACTTATGGACTTGTGGCTTTTATTTTTCAAGGATGTTAAACTTTTTAGTTTTTTTGTGGTTATTGACTTATTTTGTTATGATATTGCTAATATTTATTTTTTTTAAATAAATTCCTTTATAATTTATGGTCTCCGATATATCACCGCCAAGACCCATATGGCGCTTGGCGATGGTCGACCGCCGAGCGATATTTACAATCATGCATGTCTCTCATCTTATCTTCTTGTAATTTTTTTCATCTACAACAATTACATCACAAAGTTCATTTTTACACATCATTTAAAAACAAGATCCGACCAATTGAAAGAAAAAACCAAATTTAAATTTTAAAAACTGTGTTGACCGCCATTGACAATCATGTTGACCGTCGTTGACCGCTTTTTTGGCCGCCTGCTGTAAAATCGAGGCGGCTGGTGGCCGCCTAGGCGGGCTTTTTGCAACACCGACTCAATTTCAAAAAATCAAACAGAAACATACAAAGAAGTGATAACATAAATAAAGGTGCCTACTGTTGGATGATGACACTACACTAGTTCATCTTCATGGAAATGAAGATAGAGCAACGAGTTCTCCAAACAGTAAAGTTTGGTTTCAGTCAATAAGTTCAATGTACATCACACTACAACCCATGTTGTATTTTATTTTCTAGTTCGATTCAAAAATTTGCATGCCTCCAATCAAACATATGATGAGTCATGACAAGAGTGGAGTGTAATATAAGTGCAAGTGACCTCACATCTCACACAGCCAACAACAATAAAATGGCGTCATAATTTGATCAAGACCGTGCCTTCGTCTCTTCTGACTCTCCATATTCGCTTTCTATGTAATCTACATCTATAGCAACCTTCTCATTTTTCAAAAAATCATAAACCACAAATGTTTTAGCATGTTCTATTTTTGAATTTTTAGACACCTACAATTTAATTACTACATTCTCCACTCAGCTTTTAAGCTTATTTTAAAGGCAATTTTAATTATACATATAAACACGTGAAAAATACATATTAATTACAAGAGCCAAATCATTCCCCACCGCACATCTCTCACTACTATCTATTCTTCATGACCGTACGTAAACAAATTTTTTGATCCTGTGTTTCTATCACCAACAAAGTTTCACTATTATTTAAGCTTCAAATTTTTATTATATAATCATTGATGTTGGTTATGGGAGGCATGAGTTGAAGACAAGAAATGTGCACGGGGAAAAAGTTACGAACTCAATAATGATAATTCTCTAGAAAAAGCTAATTAAAATAAGCCATTTCGCATCTAAGCTTATACAATATGAGGTAGAAGGTATAACTTCTGGTTTTTTCTTTTATATATTACTAATTACTTCAAAATCATTAGGATCTTAACCATAACTGAAAAATATAAAGTAGCCTTGCCCCCCACCTCCTCCCACTGTCCAACGCCACCCACACCGCCTCCACCACCATACCCACACCCCACCACCGTCCATCGCCACAAAAATTACGTCTATATGCCCAACTATTTTCATAAAATGACGGCCGTCAAGATTATTTTGTGTTATAATTTGTTGTTGTGCTCTCTGGTAATGATTTAATAATTGAAATAATTGGCATGTCCTAAGATAATGCAGAGCTTGCATCTAACATGATAGGATGCAAAGAGACATGGTATGGTAAGAAAAATTCTGGAGGAAAAAGTTTCTTCGAAATTAAACCAAGAATGGCATATAACAAAGAAACTGGAAAGGTTATGATTCTAAAAACCTTCTTCCATCAATGGGTTCACTTGTGAATCTATTTAATGAATTTTTGGATCGTAACATTTCCAATTTCTTGGTTTAATTCCAAGAAAACGCCTATCAGTTCAGCTTAACTCACATGAATAAGTAATTAAATATTTTACTGAAATGACAAAGAACAAGTCATTAGGAATGAAGGATCTGGTGGTGTCACCAACAGGATGAGGTGTAGAGGGTGATGGTTGAGGCGGTGGCGGTGGCGGCGCCGTTGACAATGGCAGGAGGAGAGAGGTGTGCTACTCGGTATATTTCCCATTATGTTACAATCTTAATAATCCTTGGAGTAACTATCAGATATATAGAAAGTGAATTGAACAAAAAATTACACTCTAACAACCGTATCATAATACTCCTATATTATAGCATGAAAGAAGAGCAATAAGATTTGGTTGTCACAACACATAATTAGATGCAGGGGTGTTTAAAGCAAAATAAATAAATAAATAAATAATAAAATAAATAAATAAATAATCTTAGAGCTAACATGCTCGAAGTTGCCTAGTCAATTAGTGACTTAAGGTTAATTTGTGCAGACAAAAAATCCAACTCAACTAAAAAAGCACCACATTGCTGCCTGGTCAATCAGCAATCCAAGGTGAGCACGGTGCATGCTAAAAGTCACGAAACACGGGAATGTTCGATTTTGGACTGATCATTTCAGCTAGGAACCCCTAAGAGGAACGCCGAGCCTTAGAAAAGTGAGAGGAAAACAAATGCCTTAAACGGTGGAAAACATATGCCTTTTTATAAATAGTTATGGTTTAAAATGATATTATCTCTCCCTTTAAGCATGACCCTAAACATAAAAGAACCCAAAACATATGAACAAATACATACGTGTTCACTTACTAAATATATAACTAATTACTTCAAGAATCGTTAAGATCAAATTATAATGGAAAAAATACTGAGGAACGACACATCCCACCAACCCATCAACAGCGCCTCCACTCCCGATTACTATGTCATTTTACATAGTTCTGGTTGTTCTCTTCAACGTTCATATAGCCATATAAAATGATATACGTTCTCTCAAAACTAGACCAAGAAAATCAAAACCTTATAATACTAAAGCCCTATTCCATCAATGGGTCCATTTGCGAATGCATTGGATTTAAGAGTGTCTTAGGATTGTAGTTCATAACATCTCAAACTTATATAGCTTAATTCTGAAAGAACCCTTTATCATTTCAGCAACTAGATCACCATTATAGACTTATAGTGCATGTCAATAATTAATTAACGAAATGATATAAAAAAATCACAAAGTGATTTAAAGTGGAGCCAGTGTCGATGAACAGTGACGGGAATGTAATGAGTGTCCATGGTGACGTAGCATTGATATTGGCAGGAGGTGGAGTGGGAGGTTTGGTTACTCAATATATTACTTATTCTCTTATGATCTTGAAGACTGTTCAGGTAATTAGTATATGTAAAAAGTAAGTTACAAGAATATGAAATTTTACTTTTCTACCCCATGTGTTAACAATAAGAATGACAAAATAAATGGTGTGTCATGGCACTTTTTCATGAGCGAGCTGTTAAAGCAACAATAGATCCACTAATCTGCCTCACACAAGGCTTTCTGGTCAGTCAGCAATCCAAGGACACAAAGTGAAGACTAAAATAACGCCTCAAATGAAAAGCACCCTGCAACCTGCCTAGTCGAACAGTAATCCAAGGGATCAAAAACTAAAGATGGTGTTGCCATCACTGGTCGGCCTTTTTAGGACTACTGTTGGAATACAATGAGAGGTATAGGGTAAGGCACCTAACCTTCTCACAAGAGGTCTAGGATTCAAACCTCACTAGAGCGGGGATACCTTCATCTGAATCGAAAACCTTATATGTTTACCTGTTTGTTGGAATACTATGATACATGACCGCCTAATCGCCTATGTATCTAAGTAGTACGTGTAACTTCAACCCTTAAATTCGGCCTCTAACAACCTTTCTAAGTATCTTATCTCTAGCTAAAAACCACATACCAATTCATTAAGTTGACAACTAGGACGATTCCTACGCGCAACAACTTAATATCAATAAAAGAACTAACCTGATCATTTACAATAGCCACCACCACGCGCATTATAATCCTCCTCAACCGCCTTGGTCAAATAAACAGGCGGAAAGTCCGAAACATCAAACTTACACTCCTTAACCTGTTTGACAACATCATCTTTCTTCAAAATAGTCCTACGAATAGGCGGACGGTTACGTCTCTGATCGCGGTTAAAATACTTTATGTCAAAAACATTCCCCGGATCTGAAGTAGGTACAATAGCTTTGGCTGGTTCAGTTGCTGGGCAAAATGGACGGTACTCGGTTGCCAGTGGGAGTGCTGATTTGTATTCTGGGCTGGAGCATGGGCCCGTTATTTCCCACGGCTTTTTTATGTATTGGCGGATGGTTTTCATCACGGATTTGGCGGTCGATGCCATTGTTGAAGATGTGTGTGTGTGATGTGATTTGGTTTTGGGGTTTGGTTTGGGGGTGTGATGTGTTGGTGAGTGGTTTGTGAGGGGGTTGGAGTGAAAGTTTGCTCTGGGATGATTGATGGTTTTATTTAGGGTGAGCGTGGTTTCGGAACCGCATGGAACTGATCTGGAATTGAAAGAATCGAAAACCGAAAAATGCATATTTTATGAACCAAGAATCGAACTGAATTTTATTGTTTGGTTGCGGTTCTAGTTCGGGTATATATTTCAAAGTAACGTTTCAGTTATTAATGAAACTACTCCTACTTGCATCTTCTAAAATTAGTACTCTAAACTAGGTTGATATATATATGAATGTATAGAATGAGTTTGAATATAGAGCATTCATTCATTCATGGTTCATCTTCTAAAATTGTACTAGGTTGAGTTTGAATATAGAACTAGCATTCATTCATCATATATGGTTCATTTATAAAGTATAGGTGAGAATAATAATTTTTTTTTTTTTTATTGTTATCAATATGGTGTTGTGAGTTTAGGTATTGTAACGGATTGACATTGAGTCGCTCTTGTGTCCGTTTTACAACAATAATGTGGAATATAGTAATCATGTGTTTTTTTATTTGTAATGTTGCTTTGGAGTTATGGATCAGAATCGCGTTGTGGTTGAATCTTCCTATTCCATAGTTCGTTAATATGGCCGACATGTTTCAATGGATCGATGAGCACAGTGAAGGTTCTAAGCAACGAAGGATCTTAAACACAACTTGTGTTACTCTTATTTGGATTCTTTGGATGTATCGGAACTCGGTGGTGTTTGATAACTCAAGAATTAAAAAGCAACAACTTTTTGATCTGGTAGTTGTTTCTTTTAATTGGTTATGTAATAGGAATAGTAAGGGTAGAATCAATTGAAACACGTGGATGCAAAACCCGTGTATGTAGTTTTGTTTGTTTTTCTTTTGCTAATTTGATCTAGCTTATATATATTTCAACCGTTCAAGAAAAAATAAAAAAATAAGGACACTATATTGTTTAGGGAAATAACTACATGGAAAGATACAAGTACTTCGTATTATGTGTGGTTACAGTATAAAAGGCATGTTTGTAGACATAAGCTTTCAATTTTGATCTGTGTATGTATGTGTATATGTTTCAAGTTTATCCAAATGTTTTGTCGGGTGCATGCTTAGTAGGTTAGTTGATAGGTTTAGAATCAATATTGGGTTATAGAATGTGCGGTTTGGTATCAATCATATGGCATATCAAGACTCATGTATTTAACTTAATGCTTTTATTTTTAAGACTTACAATCAATGTAATATTTTGAACTCCTAGTCCATTCCTATGTTGAGTTTTAGTGTTTGACCCTCCAAGGTTCAAATTTAATAGCACTTCATGGTTGTTTTTGTTAGGCATTCTCTATATATATAACAAGACGCGAGAGCTAGATTTTCAAAACGTATAAAATAATAATTTCTCAACCAAATAAATAATAAAAAAAGCAAGCAACAATAAAAAATCGGAAAAAAAATCGAAATAGACCCTGAACTTCTTACTATTAACGACTTTTTTATACAACAAACTTTATTTATCAATTATCTAATAGATATATCTTGATTTTTCTAATAAAAAAATATTGGCAAAAAGGTTTTTCGATAACGAACAAAATAAGCCCAATATTGATATGTTTTTTACATACATAAGATTTTATAAAAATTGTTGAAGTTTAATCCATATATATATATATATATATATATATATATATATATATATATATATATATATATATATATATATAGTTTTTGATTTAAGATCATTTGAGGACAAAACATTGTTTACATACCAAGGGATCAATCTTCACCTTTTATTTTTATTTGATCTGATGGATGAGATTAATTTCAAAAATTTTAAAAACCCACTTTCATTCTTTTTTTTCAAATATTAATATCTTTCAAACCGCTAATCGTTAAGTGAAAAAAAATATATCATCGCGACGAACATTTAATTATCTTTCTATAGATAGGCACTTCGATATACTTTCGACAAAAAAAAAAAATCGCATTTTTCACATTTTTTTTTAAAGTTTTTTCGTTTTTTACGTTACTGAAATTTGCATTAAAAAATCATATATGATAAAACACTAATTTGAATATCACATATGATATTAGTGTAATATCATATATGATATGTAATATCACATGTGATATTAGTGTAATATCACATGTGATATTAGTGTAATATCACATATGATATTACATATCATATATGATTTAACACTAATATCACATGTGATAATCAACTTAGTGTTTTATCATATATGATTTTTTTCATGCAAATTTCAAGAACGTAAAAACGAAAAACGTGAAAAACGATTTTTTCTTTTTCGAAAGTATATCAAAGTTCCCGTCTATAGAAAGATAATTAAATGCTCGTCGCGACGGTATAAATATTTTCGTTTAACGATTAACGGTTTAAGAGATATTTAAATTATAAAAAATAGGTGAAATAATAAAATGCTTTTAATCTCAACCATTGATTTTTTTTTAAATGGATGGTGGAGATGAGTCTCTTGCTATGTGAGAAAAGTTTGGTATGTAAAATAACTCTCCTCATAGTTTTTAAATAAAAGAAACTTTCGAAATAGACCCTTAACCTATCAACTATTTTCAAAATTATTTTAAAGTTTTTTAACTACAAGGGCCTAATATGTACAACTTTTTATAAAAGTTTATATATAATTCTTTTTTTTATATATAACAAAGTTTATTTATCCAATATCTGACAAATATCTGCCTATTTTATTAAGAAAAAATATGCGTCCAGAAAGGCCTCTGCATTACAAACCAAACGCGCCCAATATTGATATATTTTTTACATACGTACAATTTTATAAAAAATGTTGAAGTTTATCATATATTTTTTTAGAAAAAATTGTTAATGCTTACCGTTTCAAAAGATTTGATAAAAAAGATGGCAACCAAAAACAACGAACTAGCAGCTCCTGAAACATCTAAAAAAAATGGCAAACACCCCGGTTCCTCTCCCTCGTTCTTATAACGTTGTTGACAATTGTCGGTCTAGTTTTATAGCGTTGTCTTACTTCCCCCCATTGCATTTTGATTGGATTGCCTTCATATTCGCTTAGAGTTATTTCACTTATTTGCTCATGTATTAGATAGGCCTCCTAAAGCAAAATTTAAATTGCTTAGCAAGAGGCAAAAAGGATTTCACCATCAGTCGTAAATTTTGTAATATTGGAATATATAAGTTTGTGTATCATGCATCATATCAAAAAGGCTTTTGTTACGCGTATTACAACTTTTTATTCTTTTATCGCAATTTTGGCATTACAATTTATGGTGTGCTATACACATTGTACAAAATCGTGTTTTTATCAAAAGAAATGGCGTGCCAATCAATCTACTATCAAAAAGTGTGTAATACATATATTTTCCTAACTCAAAATCTACAGTTTTACAATTGCTTATATAATTAGCATCAATAAAAGTATGGCAATTTGTTGCAAGTTTCATGGTGTGGATTAAACAATAACAAGTTGATAAGCAACTTGATATGCAGCTTGATATATTCAATTGAATAGGTGTTTCTCGATAAAAATAAAATACAATTTGGATATAAAGGGAAAGATTGAAGTGGAACTAAGACTAAAAATGAACCCACTTTTTTTTGAACAAAGGATACATTTCATTTCAAACCTCACAAATGGAGGAGAGATACAACATAACAAGTTACATCGAAACATAACAAGTTAAGCCAAAATGAACCCACTTGACGGTATATTGTATGCTAAATTAGATTTTAGATATCTATATTTATACTATATAAAATGGAAAAATGGTCAAAGTGAAAAAAGTGAAAATTTTTGAAAGTTGAATGTTGAAAACATGGTCAATGGAGAGAGAAATAAATAATATAATTAATACTCTTATTAAAACACCTCATTACTTAAAAGTACAATAATTTATTCACATTGTACACCCAATTAAAAGCACATCTACCAAATTAAAAACAGCCAATTGAAACCGATACGGGTTGACGTTGAAACCGATACGGGTTGACCCGTTGAAACCGATCACGGGTTGACCGGGGCGCTTCAAACCCGGTGGTGACGGTTTAATTTGACATTTTTCGACCCAACCTATCGGTTTGACTCGGTTTAAATCGACCTGTTTTTATCGGAACGGTTCAACCAGTTGAACCACCCGGTGAAATCGGGTTTCAAATTTGACAAAATTATATGAGAAATGATGAAGTAGTTGTGGAACCCGTGACAATTTTTTTTGAAAGGAGAGACCAAGTAATTGTAGTTTTTGGTTTATTTTGCTTTGACACATGTAATTTGTTATTTTTATAATGTTATTTTAAAAAATGTTGCTCTTGCACCATTTAAGGGATTAGCATATATGAATCGTCGTTTAAAAGTTAATATATATTGTATAGCCTTTGTCATGTATCAATAATGTTATGTAAGTTTATTAAAATCACAAAAAATAAATAGTGTTGTTATCTTTAGCGATAATTATTTGTACCTCAAACAAATAGCTTTGAACAATGCGTAAATATCTATACAAATTGATAGTACAAAATAATCTTATATGGTGATATCCAATTTGCAAAGTTACAATTTTAAAAGCCACACACCAAATGATAAGCGTTACACATGTAAAAAAAATAGTTATCACTGCCTAAATTACTGACAAAACAAGAAAAAGCGTTCACACATGTTGGCTATACCTCTAAACTACAATATAATATTGCCAACTACATAATACCGTCGCTTTTTGTAATGCTTGAATCTATTATTACTAAAAATCTTAATAACTTAAAACATTCCTATTAGAAAATATCTTCATACTTAGATCACTCCACATAATTTTTTAAAACTATATATTTATCTTTGCTATGCAACCACGCATCGAATTGTAGTTATTCAAAAGCGATTCTCTAATGCTACAAATACGGTTTGTTGAAAGAAACTTATGGGTCGTCGAACTTTTGAAAGTAGCGGCTGCCGTGAAGCGCGGTCTTCATCTAGTCAAATATAACATAAGAAATTGCAACTTGGTCATGTTACGATTGACCATCTTGAAATTTTAAACGTGGGTTTATAACTTAGACTAAGCTTGAAAAATGTCCTAAGCATAAAAAAGGTTTTTACCGTGAACCAAATTTGCACAAAACTAAAGCTTGTGAAAGTGCTCGAACAAGGAAATAAGCTTCGGATAGTTTGATGCTGAGGCTCATATTGCCTAAAATGGGGCAGATGGCGCTTTATGTGTGGGCATTGAATGTTCGGGGTTTTCCTCTTCCTCCAAGCTGACATATTTGATTCAAGTTCATGATCTAATTAGACCCTATACCACGTACAGGGTGGATTGATAGCCCGTCTTCTTTGTAATAGTTGAACACTTAATTACAACTCCCTATGTCCGAAAATGCCTAGGTTATTGTTGATCATACCGTAAAACTTCTTTCTAGGCTTTTACACCATGATTTTCATATAAGACAACGTCACTTCTATAAGTTTTTATCCTAATTTCAACACCGCGCATTAAAAAAAAATAGTTTAATCTAAGGAAAATGACAAAAAAATGCATCGAATTTGACACTTGTTGTGATTGTGTGTATCCAACTAATTTTTTTTCATTGTAACACAAAACTTTTGAATTTTTGTCATTATATGTACGATTGCCAACGTGTCATAACACGTGGTCTGCCAACTCATCCGGATGTTACACGTGGACTGCCAACTCATTTCCTCACTATTACTTTTTAGGGATAATAACAAAAAATGTATCGAACTTGACCACTTTTGTCATTGTAACACAAACCTTTTGAATTTGTGTTAATGTATGTATCCATTCAATCTAAACTTGGCATCGTTAGTCCTTTATACTAACGGTAGTTAGCACATAACTTTAAAAAAAAATCTTACGTTTTCATCACTTTTTATACGTTTTCGTTTGTTTTCTTATGTTTCCATCCGTATTTATACATTTTCGTTCATTTTCTTATGTTTTTATACGTTTTCGTCTGGTTTTATACGTTTTCGCCAATTATCTTACGTTTTTATACGTTTTCATCCGTTTTTATATGTTTTCATTCGTTTTTGTACGTTTTCATCCGTTCTAATAGCTACACACGTCCATTTATTTTATTAATGCAACGTTAGTCCTTTATACGTTTTCGTCCGTTTTTACACGTTTTGGTCCGATTTTACACGTTTTCGTCCGTTTTTACACGTTTTCGTCCGTTTTTACACATTTTCATTTGATTTTACATGTTTTCGTGCTGTTTTTACGCGTCTTTGTTTGATTTTACATGGATGAAAGCATATAAAAGCGGATGAAAGCGTAAGAAAATCGGTGAAAGGTATAAAAGCGGGACGAAAATGTATAAAAACGTAAGAAAATGGACGAAAATGTATAAAAACGGATGAAAACGTAAGAAGACAAATGAAAACGTATAAAAACGGATGAAAACGTAAGAAAACGAAATTTTAAGTTATGTGCTAACGGTCGTTAGTATAAAGGACTAACGATGCCAAGTTTAGATTGACTGGATACATACATTAACACAAATTCAAAAGATTTGTGTTACAATGAAAAAAGTGGTCAAGTTTGATGCATTTTTTTGTTATTATCCTTAAAAAGTAATAGTGGGGAAATGAGTTGGCAGTCCACGTGTATCCCCCGGATGAGTTGGCAGTCCACGTGTTTGTGACACGTTGGCAATCGTACATACAATAACAAAAATTCAAATGGTTTGTTCTGATGAAAAAAAATAGTTGGCTACACACAATCATAGCAAGTGTGAAGTTCGATGCATTTTTTTGTCATTTTCCCTTTAATCTACACATTTTTTTTTTCACATTTTCAAAAAGTGTGTAAAACTTCCTAGTTTTATTGTTATGACACCGCACATTACAAAAAAAATTAGTTCAATCTACACACATTTTTTTACACTTTTAAAAAGTGTGTAAAACTTTATCTGTTTATTAACACTTAATAATATGTAAAAATTGGTTACATTAATAATTGTGAAGAAAAAAGTTGTAAAACAATATATTTTCCACACTTATAGTTGTCAAAAAAAGTTCATACTTTTAAGAAAAAATTACACGTTTGGTCCCTGTGGTTTGCTCATATTTCAAGTTTAGTCCCTAAGTCGTTTTAATTACATCACAGATACCTATTTTTGAAACCTTGCACTCATTTAGTCCCTATTTTGGATGGGCGTTAGTTCAGTCCGTTAAGTGTTTTCTTGTTAGTCATTCGCTAATAAATTTTGCAGTTAGTCCTTATTTTTAAAATATAGTTTTCCCAGTTAGTCCCTCCGTTAATAATAGTTATCGCGATTTTTAGGTTTTGTCCGTTTTTTTTCGTTTTCGTTCGTTTTTATCCGTTTTCCTCCTTTTTCGTTTTTCGTCCGTTTTTTACGTTTTTATCCCTTTTCGTCTGTTTTTATATGTTTTCGTCCGTTTCTTTACGCTTTTGTCCGTTTTTGTCTGTTTTTTATCCGTTTTCGACCATTTTTTTACGTTTTCGCCCGTTTTTTAACGTTTTTGTCTATTTATCCGTTTTCGTTCGTTGTTTATTCGTTTTAGCCCGGTTTTTACCTTTTTTTCACGTTTTATACTTTTTTACGTTTTTGTATGTTTTATCCGTTTTAGTTCGTTGTATATTCGTTTTAAGCCCGTTTTTACAATCCGTTTTAGCCGCTTTTTAAGTTTTGTCCGTTTTTCTTTTCGTTTTAGCGTTGTTTCACGTTTTATCCGTTTTAGTTCGTTGTTTATCGGTTTTACTGTTTTATATCGTTTTGTCCGTTTATTCCGTTTTCATTCATGTTTTCCGGGAAAACAAACGGAAAAAAAGGGACAAAACGAACAAAAACTGGCGAAATCGGATAAAAACGTAAAAAAAAACGGGCGAAAACGAATAAACAACGAACGAAAACGGATAAAAACAGACAAAAATGTTGAATAAAAGTGCGAAAAAGTAAAAAAAGAAAGGACAGCGGATAAGCAGAACAAAAGCGTAAAACGGGGCGAAAGCAGATAAAAGCGTAAAAAAGCGAAAACAAATAAAACGAAAAACGGATAAAAACAGACAAAAGCGTAAAACAACGGGCTAAAAGCGGAAAAAAGCGAACAAAACGTAAAAATACTGGCGAATAAACAACGAACGAAAATGGATAAAACATACAAAATGTAAAAAGCGGGCGGCGTAAAAACGGGGAAGCGGATAAAACGTAAATAAGCGGTCGAAAGCGGATAAAAAGCGAAAAGCGGATAAAAGCGGACAAAAGCGTAAAAAGCGGACGAAAACATATAAAAGCGAGAAGAAAGGGATAAAAGCGTAAAAAGCGAGCAGCGAAAAAAATGGGAAAATGGATCAAAGCGAGCTAAAAGCGGATAAAACGTAAAAATGGGCGATAACTATTATTAACGGAGGGACTAACTGTGGAAAACTATATTTTAAAAAATAAGGACTCACGGTGCATAATTTATTAGCGAAGGACTAACAGCGCAAAACACTTAACGGATTGCACTAACGTCCATCCAAAATAGGGACTAAATGAGTGCAAGGTTTTAAAAATAGGTATGTCTTGTGTAATTAAAATGACTTAGGGACTAAACTTGTAATATGAGCAAACCAAAATGACCAAACGTGTAATTTTTTCTACTTTTAATTGTGGTGAAATTTAAGAAATATTGATACTTATTGGTGTAGAGGTTATTTGTAACAGCCAAATTCTTCACACTTTCTAGTGTGGAGAATTTATGTGCTACAAATAACTTTTATATTTAAAAGTGTAAAAAATCTTATAATTCTTTACGCCTAAACATGTGATTTTTTTTTATACAGTTATAAGCGGAAAAAATTTATTGTTTTATAATTTTCTTCTACACTTATTGATGTAACAAATATTTACACATCATTAAATAAACTAATAAAATACGCACTTTTAAAAAGTGTAAAAATAAAAATGTGTTAAATAAATTACAGTGTTTTTTTTAGTGCCGGTATGAACTTTACAAAAGTATAAGAACGAAAGAGTATCATAAATCATAATATGAGAAAGTTTACATATATGGATTCCCAAGCAACTACAAAATTATATTTTACAAGAATAAAAAAAGCCCAAAGATTAAAATCGTGATAAATGAATTCAACCAATGCGTGTGCGAATATCTGAAAATTAAAATTCTTAACGTGAATTTCGTATTTGACGTACAAAAGAAACAAGCCCATTGTTTTGACGAAACCAAAAGCTATCTATCAATCATAATTCAACACGTGTCAAGACGGTGGTTGTTGTCATTTTCTAATCCCAAAAATGTACCAATAAAGACAACCACTTGCACAAGTTGGTTGACACGTTTCGTATTCTTATTCTTCCACGTCACAAACACACCCACCCATGACAGCTATTTTAACGATACAAAAACACAAAAATGTGAAAACCCAACAAGATTTACCGCAATACGTGTCAATGACTCGTAAACATTAATATTCCAAAACGTGTCAATTTACAATTGGTTCTTTACTAACGCTAGTTTCGCCGTTTGTTTTTGTTTCCTACATACGTGGACAACTCCCTCACCACCGTGTGTCAAGCCCACCATCCATTTCATAAATCCAAAGGGTGTTTCAGTCATTAGACTTTGGGAAATTCAAAATTACTCTTTCCATTCTACAATAAGGCTTACGATAATTATTCCTTAACAAAAAACATATAATTTAAAAAAAATCATAATCATAACTGTTTTTTTTTTCTTTTATAGAATACGGAGTAATAGTTTTATCTTTAATCACCAATTATTTTTTTTTTTAATTTATAATACTAATATCAAATAAAAGTAATATAATAATCTACATCAAATTTATTTATTTTTAATAATAAAAAATTAAGTTAACACATTTAAAAAACTAAAAAACGTGAACAATAATATTAAATATGGTCAGTTAGAGTATTTGTTAACTAAACTTATATTTTGACTCTTTATTTCATCTTTTGAAAATTATAAATCATCTCATATAATAGCATCATAAATTTGTTTATAATTATAATAAAAATTGAACCACAAACTTTTAATAATATTTCATTCAATTTATATGTATTCATTTCATAATTCATAAGTCTAACATAAATAAAAGGTAAAGATAAAGCTTTAAATGTATATTTAAGCTTACAATTTTGTTGTAAGTTTATTCGATTCGACCTATATCCTAAATGAAATCATCTATCTAACACTTACATTTGATAAAACTAACACGAGAACTTTGACTAAAAAAAATCTTGTTTTTTCAGCTTATTTTGAAGGTTTTGAACTTAAATTTTATATTTAAACAAATAAAGACAAACATGAAAAAAATAAAACAAGAAAACTAACCACACAAATTATAAAACTTTACACAAAATAAGCCAAAAACATAATTCTATAGTAATAAAGCGAAAATAAATTTAATAAAAAAATAAATAGATTTAAAAAACAAAAAGCAAATTTGGAATAAATAAATAAATACGGAGTAAATAAATTTATACAGTAATAAACTATAAGGGCATTTTCGTCATTTGAAAAATCTCCATACTATAAAAACACCATCCTCATACAAACCGCGTCTCTTCTCTTCTCTTTTCTTCACCGGCGTAAAAAACTCTTCCATTTCCGGCGAAAATATATAAACTTCATCATACAAATCACCTTTTTTTATTAAATAAAAAACATGAGGAAAGATTTAATGGGTTCACTAGACTTACTAGAAAGACTAAACTCCAACACCATTCAAGTAAACCCAAACCCTGAACCCAATAATCCAGATAACACGGAGCTAACCTTAGGCCTATCGCTAAACGGAAAATACGGATGGGACCCACAAACTAATAATAACAACAAGCTATCTCGTGCATGCTCTTCTGTTATTATACCGGAAGTGGTGGACGTTGAGTTGTCGTTGAATAATAGTAATAATATTCCGTTAAGTAGGACGTGTTCTTTGCCGGCGGATGAGGTGGAATGGAGGAAGAGGAAGGAGATGCAGATGTTACGAAGGTCGGAAGTTAAACGGAAACGAGTTGATCAGAAGATGAAGAAACACTCTCCACCTTTGCCCGGGAAGGTGAAGAGTGAGAAGGTGTTTGTGAGGTTTAGTTCTGATGGGTTGTCAAGTGGTGGCTCTTCTGGTGTTTCGGATTTGGATAGTCAGCCTTCTTTAGGTAACATTTTACTTTTTTACTTTTTGGGTTAATTGTGTGAATAATTAACTTTTTGAATTTCGATTATTCTGTGTATGTGATGTATTTTTGGTATCGAATCAAATATTTATGAGAATCGAATCACGTATGTTTGGAACTCAATTAGATAGAATAATCGAAATTCAAAAGGTTAGTTATTAAATAGTCTTGATTCTAACGAATGATAGATGAACTCAAAAAAGTGACAAGTAAAAGATACATTTTCAGACAAATATTTCTTTATTTTTTGTCTTTTGTTTTCGAATTATTGAATTATTATTATTATAATGACGTAGTAAATCGCGTGTTATGATTAAAAGAATTGAGGAACATGATTAAAACCTATGACTTCCATTTTACATGGAATGTCCATTAGGTTACCATCGCAAGGACTTATTGAATTAGGTTGTGTTTGGCTGCCAGTGTAGGAGTTTACAAGTTGTGTTTATGACACAAGTTTATGAAAGCCTTTATAAAACTTGTATAAGCTCGGGATAAATAAAATGAGTGTTTAGAATTGAGCAGAGCTTGTAATTACTCAAATTACTTAAAACCCTTAAAAATATTATAGATGAACACGTCAAAGCTTAATATATATTTGAATTTAATTTGATTTAATTATATCACTTTATAACAATAAGCTCTAGATCTAACTAATTCGCTTAACACCTTTATTAAAAACTCTAGCTTTCGGCTTACAATTTCCGCCAAACACACCCTTAGTATTAGATCTTTAAATAAGGGGATTGTTAAGCACATGTACTGATATGATTATTGTAGTTGTATATAGAAGAAGGTATAACAGCAAATAGGCAAAATCACAAACCTCATTTATACTTTAGTTTGCTAATATGAAAGGCTTTGTTGGATGACATTTATTTTTAGATAGGAATTTGGTAAGCATAGTTGTGCTTAAGATGTTACAACATGTATTAAAATGTAATTGTTTAAACAAATAACAATTGTTTAAGTACAAAATGTTGTTAAACAAGACAATTATGCATTTGTGAAGCTGTATATCGGATCACCACAACGTTATGCAAGCATGAATGTATGATATGCACGTTCTTTGATCAGAATGCTTATCATGGATTATTAATTAGGTTCCTTTATACGACTAAATACACCTTAATATTGCGTACGTAATAAGAAAGTAATAGCTGAAGGTAAGAATCCCTGAATGTTATATCTGGTATTTACGCCAAAAGGTTGATTTTTAAAGTTAATGTATACGTCATTTACTCATCATAGTGTTCAACTGTTTTTATAATTACATGCTTATCCCCCAAAGTAGAGCCATATCACATATGTGTTTGACTATTCTTGTTCAACAGGAACGAACAGAGACACGAGCGGAACAAATGAACCTTCTAATACTAACAAAGTTCAAGGCAACCTGAAGATTGCAACAAATGAACCTGTTAAGACTAACAAAGTTCAAGGCAACCCGAAGATCACACCCAATGTACATTGTGTAATCGATCAAACCATGCCATGTGTTTCCACCAAAGAGGATGGTCCCGATGGCAAAAGGATACAAGGGTTTTTATACAGATATGGAAAAGGCGAAGAGGTTAGAATAGTATGTGTATGTCATGGTAACTTTCTAACTCCAGCAGAATTTGTTAAACATGGCGGTGGAGGGAACGTCGAGCACCCACTAAGACATATCATTGTAACTCCATTGTTTAGTTGACATTTTTAGTATCTTGGTTTTTTCATTAAACAAGAAATCTATTCTTGCCTCTTTTTCTCGCTAAAAGGTAGCGTGAAAAAATGTTTGGTAATTCCAAATATTTTGAGGGCACGTTTTGCTTATGGAAAAATTAACATACTGAAAGATGTCAATAAGAAATTCTTTCTTACGTCGCCTGTCACAATTCTCAATTTCCGGTCATTTTGCAAACTTTAAAAAAAATTTATATTCATTTCGGGAATTTAATATTCATCGGTTACTATTTATCATTTTACTATTCATCGTTTTTGAAGTCGATTTGATATTTTGAAATGTTATTTCAAAATTTTACTATTCACAAAACACTATTCATTCCCGGAGAAAAATTTATATTCATGATTTTTAATCTATCATTTTTCGTAAACTAGGTTTACGAATATCAAATTCGCGTAACCGTAAGGGTTTAGTAGCGTATTCATAAAACATCATTGAGAACACTTCATATAGACTAGAGTTAGTCTACATACCATCAGTAACGTCATTTTTATATTAGTTCATGCATGGGTTTGCATATTTTATTAACGTATATTTTTCTATTAAATAAACGCTATCGCATGATCATTTATTTTAATAATTGATCCGACACTTCCAAAAATTATCCTGATATATTTTTATACTCATTTTAAGACTATAAAAATTATATTATTAGTTTACCCGATGTTTCAAATTTATTTTGGTATTTAAATTTGTTATATATATATTTACTGACGGTTTTAAATAAATTCAACCCGATAATTATTTATTCACTCAATTCTTGCGAGAAATGTATTTTTATAATTTTTATGACTTCAATATATTTTATTTTGTTCCGTTAAAAATAGATTTCTGGCTAACGCTACACTAAATAATTTATTATATGTACCAAATACACATTATATATAACTTTAAATGTATTTATACATAAAAAATACACAACCTATTCCCCTTTATGCCCTTGGCCGACCTCCCCATGTTAGTCATCACTTTTTTTTATAAATATCTTCAATTAAATGAACACATACTTACTTGTAACTAGATATTGGTAATATACAATTATTATACAAAAATTGAAACACATACACTTACACATACAAAAGGTGAAAGTAAAAATCAAATCTTCTCCTCTTTTCTCTTTGATATTCGGCCAAGGCAAGAACAAGCAAGAAATCATAAAATTTTTCAAGAACAAGCGCTTATATAAACCCTAGTATACTTCCATATAAGGTTTTGAAATAAAAACCAATAAGTATTTAGGAAACCTAGTTACTTAAACCTCATCATAATACTAGTAAGCTTTTCATAATCTTTATTACTCTTTCATAATCATACATGAGCTATTTTATCATTCTAGTAAGAAATCATGCAAGTATCATATGTATTTATACCACTTTTATTAGTTTTTAGTACTTATTATAAGTTTTAATCATCCTATAATATTCCCACGAAACTTATCATTGTTGATGAAGTTTAGGAACCCATGACACCTTAAATAGGTGTATGGTAGGTTTAGAATCGATTTGGTGTTGATTGGAAGGGTTTAGAACAAGAATTACACTATAAAAATCATTTTCGACAACTTAGAATTGAGGTCTGATCATTTTTACAAAATCTGGAAATTTCGACAGGTCATGAATTATTTTGGGCTAGATAATCAGAAAATATACTTTAAAACGAAACCGTGGTCGCTTGAACGGGTTAAAACGGATTTATAACAAAGAAATTACGCTATTTTCAAGTTTTGCGACGAAAATAAATTTTCTAAAAATAAGTAAGCTGTTAAGGTATATTTAAAGGGAAAAAATGAGTTTTAAACATTATCTAAATAAGTCGATTTATCAAAAATATATTAGTATACTTTAACACGAAACCAAGGATATATAAAACGTAGAAAACGGACTTATAACGACTAAGTTATACGCATTTTAAATATGACTATCGCAACTATTTTTCACAAGTATTAACTCTTACATATTTTTACTAGACCAAAATGGTTATCGCAAGTGACCGTGTTTGGATCTATTTTTCATATCGATAGAATGTTTTTGAGAAAATGATGTCTTCAAGTAAAAGTGAGTTCGCCTATTTTATTTTCCAAAATGTTTAACCGTTTGTCAAGTGAGGTTATAATGAATAATTTACGGTCACTCAAAGTTAGCTATTTTCATGAGTTGTCAAATTATATTATTTTTCGACGAAGAACTATAATTTCTTAATAAATCACTAAATGACTATCGTAGGATATCATTTCAACGTAAGTACTTGTAAAGTAATTTATAACTTGATACGACGTTATAATCTTATTTTCGACGATCAACTTTATTTTTAAATGCACAAGTGGTATGGATATCATATGAGTTTGCATGCACAACATTGTTTCATGACTTATATTAGAGCATATCATTCATATTAATATTTCATGACTTATATTAATATTATATTATATTATTTTGTCATCATAATTATTGCATCAGGTGAGTATTTACAATCCCCCCATTTTTTTTTTACCGTTTTTACTTTATTTTGGGGTGAAATGCATGAATCATACTCGAACTAAATTGATTACTATCTTTATGAACTCTTTTGACTTGAACTTTTGAACTTGAATCAAACCCTTGAACTTAATTACGAACTTATGACTTGTTTGAACTTATTGAACTGTACATACTATGACCTAAAAGTCTCGGCCGTTTTGGTGGGGCGTTCTCGACCTAAAGTCTCGCCTTATTGGTGGAGCGTGCAAAGTCTCCCATGTTGGTGTTCTTAATTATATATAATAGTTGTATGATGTACCGTTAAATACATTAGCATTGTTAGTCTCCTATTAGTAGGTAGTATGGATAGCGCTATTAGAAGTCGGCCAACCTCTCGTCCACTATGTTACGGGGCGCATATTATTTATTCTAGGGGCTTTGCCTGGCATACATTATTATATACGTGGTGCTATACTATGAACTATTATGACAACGTATACTTGACTACTAGACATACTATTTTTTTTGTGCAATGGGTTGTGAACACACAGGTTGCAAGTTTTGTATGGACGGAACTTGGAACTGAGTGGATTTACAATGCCTTTTCTTTGTGGACTATTCTCAATGACCGAAAAATTTGACTCTCTCTTAAGAGTTTTCATATTATATAACACGTGTATACTCACCAACTATTTTCATATTTGACCCGTTTTCTCTCATGCATTTCAGGTGATCGTTAGTAAGCTTTTCTTCAAGGTCTTTGCATAATGAAGTTTTCACATGTCACTACTAATCATAATGTATTATAACGCAATCTTTTGGGAACGAAACTTTATATTATATTTGCCGATGTCGGCTAAACTGGTATTGTAATGATGTAGTATTTCCTTTAAATCTTAAACGTTGGTATGTTCTATTATCTTGTGCTTGTGTTCCTTTCTAGTTACACCTCGTGTTTCCGCCTTCGGCGGGGTGTGACAGATTGGTATCAGAGCCAAAGGTTATAGAGAATGCCGATTTTTCAAAAATAAAAATCGCAACTATAACCAGAATAAACTTTTATTAAACATCGAACATCATACGAGTCAACTAGTCCTATCGTTGCATCGTTAATCCTAAATTATACATAGCCTGATCATCTATGTCTAATTCATGAAGAATCATGCAACGATAAGAGTGGTAGTCTTGGATCATGATTAGTCGAGTCGTAAGAGTGCGTCACCTGAAACTGCATTGGTCGGGTGGGTATGCATAGCATGTTTTTATGTTCACGTTACGTTCTGTACCTTGTTTATACCTTCTCTTTTCCCACCTTTCGACTTGTTAGACATAGCATGTCTCGTTCTGTCATATTTCAATCACTATAACACATATTACAACCGTTTGCACCTCATCGCTTTGTTCGAGTGTCATTTACTCAACCCGATGTTTTGGTCCACTGCGGGATCATGGTACGCAAGAAACACGCTCGAGTCAACAACCACGCGTCGACCCAAATAACAATGCCGACCCGAACAACAATGACAATCCAAACAATAACGCTGGCGGAATAGCGGACTTACTCACCCAAATTATGGCACCTTGATGCTAGAGCGAACCAACGTTGGAGAAGGTACTTCAAAACCGGTCATGGATGCAGCTACAAGACTTTCATGACATGCAAGCTAATGGAATTTTATGGTACCGAGGGTGCCATTGGATACATAACATGAATGTTGAGTCGAAACTTCGGTATCCGCGAAATGTCTTGAAGAAAATAAGGTTGAGTTCTCTGGCGGTCTACTACGAGGTCGAGCATTGACACGGTGGAACAACCAACTCTGAACGGAGGAAGAGGGGTTGCAAATGCGTTATCTTGGGAAGCGTTCAAGAAACTACTAACCGATGAGTCTTGCAAAAGATGAAGTCGGAAGTTTGGAAGCATAATTTTGGATCCACGATGGTAGGAGTAGAAGTCGACAAGTACACGATCCGTTTCCACGAGTTAACTAGAATGGTTCCTCACATGGTTTCCACTGTGGAGAAGTTGATCGACCGATATTTTGGGGATTGATCACCAGGAAATTAGGAGGGATGTCACCTCATCAAAACCAACCACTCACTGCGCCATTTGTGGAATGGCGTACCGCAAGAAATGATGTGATCGGTCACGGTGAACTAACGAAAGGAACCGACGGTGGACGAAAGAGGAAGGAAGATCGACAAAGAAGCGTGACCAAAATCAACATGACAAGAGACAACGAGTAGTTGGGAACTACTGAAGCAATAACTCAAGGGCTCGAGAAAATACGCAGTCCACATCCTATGTGCACTCGATGTAACTATCAACACCCAGGAGACTGCCCAAGGTGCAACAAATGTGGGCCAGACGGGCTACTTCGTCGCGAAATTGCTCAAACAGATGGGAACCAAGGACAAAGAAAAGCATGTTACGAGTGTGGAAGTCTAGATCACCTTGAATACTGTCCAAAGTTGAAAAGAACTCCCAACAAAGGAGGAAATCGTCCAAACCTGGCGTTGGCAATAGAAGGCCTACAAGATCAGAACATTGATACTTCCCGCGTGGTCGAGCATTCTATATGGGTACTGAGGAAGCCCGCAATGCGTAACGGGTACATTATTTTGAACAACCACCTTCTTTCTGTACAACATGATTTTGAGTGCATAACTTCCTTCCAATTTTTACCACGTTCACGACATTGATTAATTTGAGACCTAACGATATCGACCTTAGTTGTAATTTATTTTGTTGATTTAATTTGATTTGTGTAAGCAATTCCAACATCGAGCGAATCTTTCAAAAGACTTCATTCAAAAGACTTGCTTCCTAGCTTGATCTAGTGACAGTTCTTGTTTGATGAGTTGCGAAAATCAAGCTAAGAGTCAAGTTTTTACTCAAATCGATTTAGTTTAATCTCATGACAGTTCTTGTTTGATGAGTTGTGAGATTAAATTAGAATCGATTACATAAAGGTCTTTTGAGGAATGCGTTCGATATTGGGTAAGTTTACCTCATCAAATCGATCACGAGAAGCGTACCTAGTTGGATGAGGAACCCATATGCATGAGCATTGACATAATCATTTAGACTATACACGAGCATGAATTTTTAGAACCCTTGTGCGGTTGGGACTATAGTTATCAATAATTGAATCACTAGGACGTGATTCCTCTAACAGGGGAAGAATGTCACAATTCTCAAATTCCGGTCATTTTGCAAACTTTAAAAAAATTTACTATTCATCTCGGGAATTTACTATTCATCGATTACTATTCATCATTTTACTATTCATCGTTTTTTAAGTCGATTTGATATTTTGAAAGGTTATTTCAAAATTTTACTATTCACAAAACACTATTCATTCCCGGAGAAAAATTTATATTCATGATTTTTAATCATCACTTTTTGTAAACTAGGTTTACGAGTAACAAATTCGCAACGTAAGGGTTTAGGCTGCGTATTCATAAAACATCATTGAGAACACTTCATATAGACTAGAGTTAGTCTACATACCATCAGTAACGTCATTTTTATATTAGTTCATGCATGGGTTTGCATATTTTATTAACGTATATTTTTCTATTAAATAAACGCTATCGCACGATCATTTATTTTAATAATTGATCCGACACTTCCAAAAATTATCCTAGATATATTTTTATACTCATTTTAAGACTATAAAAATTATATTATTAGTTTACCCGATGTTTCAAATTTATTTTGGTATTTAAATTTGTTATATATATATTTACGACGGTTTTCGTAAATTCAACTCGATAATTATTTATTCACTTAATTCTTGCGAGAAATGTATTTTTATAATTTTTATGACTTCAATATATTTTATTTTGTTCCGTTAAAATCGATTTCTAGTTAACGCTACACTAAATAATTTATTATATGTACCAAATACACATTATATGCAACTTTAAATGTATTTATACATCAAAAATACACAACTTATTCCCCAATCTACCCTTGGCCGACCTCCCCATATTAGTCATCACTTTTTATAAATATCTTCAATTAAATGGACACATACTCACTTGTAACTAGATATTCGTAATATACAATTATTATACAAAAATTGAAACACATACACTTACACATACAAAAGGTGAAAGTAAAAATCAAATCCTCTCCTCTTTTCTTTTTGATATTCGGCCAAGGCAAGAACAAGCAAGAAATCATAAAATTTTTCAAGAACAAGTGCTTATATAAACCTTAGTATACTTCCATATAAGGTTTTGAAATAAAAACCAAGAAGTATTTAGGAAACCTAGTTACTTAAACCTCATCATAATACTAGTAAGCTTTTCATAATCTTTATTACTCTTTCATAATCATACATGAGCTATTTTATCATTCTAGTAAGAAATCATGCAAGTATCATATGTATTTATACCACTTTTATTAGTTTTTAGTACTTATTATAAGTTTTAATCATCCTATAATTATTCCCATGAAAATTATCATTGTTGATGAAGTTTAGGAACCCATGACACCTTAAGAAGGTGTATGGTAGGTTTAGAATAGATTTGGTGTTGATTGGAAGGGTTTAGAACAAGAATTACACTAGAAAAATCATTTTCGACAACTTAGAATTGAGGTCTGATCATTTTTACAAAATCTGGAAATTTCGACAGGTCATGATTTATTTTGGGCTAGATATTCAGAAAATAGACTTTAAAACGAAACCGTGGTCGCTTGAACGGGTTAAAACGGATTTATAACGAATAAGTTATGCTATTTTCAAGTTTTCGCGAAAATAAATTTTCTGAAAATAAGTAAGCTGTTAAGGTATATTTAAAGGGCAAAAATGAGTTTTAAACATTTTCTAAATAAGTCGATTTATCAAAAATATATTAGTATACTTTAACACGAAACCAAGGATATATAAAACGTAGAAAACGGACTTATAACGACTAAGTTATACGCATTTTAAATATGACTATCGCAACTATTTTTCACAAGTATTAACTCTTACATATTTTTACTAGACCAAAATGGCTATCGCAAGTGACCGTGTTTGGATCTATTTTTCATATCGATAGAATGTTTTTGAGAAAATGATGTCTACAAGTAAAAGTGAGTTCGCCTATTCTATTTTCCAAAATATTTAACCGTTTGTCAAGCGAGGTTATAATGAATAATTTACGGTCACTCAAAGTTAGCTATTTTCATGAGTTGTCAAATTATATTATTTTTCGACGAAGAACTATAATTTCTTAATAAATCACTAAATGACTATCGTAGGATATCATTTCAACGTAAGTACTTGTAAAGTAATTTATAACTTGATACGACGTTATAATCTTATTTTCGACGATCAACTTTATTTTTAAATGCACAAGTGGTATGGATATCATATGAGTTTGCATGCACAACATTGTTTCATGACTTATATTAGAGCATATCATTCATATTAGGTTGCGGATAGAGATTGCACCTCATTTCTGTGTATCCACTTTGTCATCATAATTATTGCATCAGGTGAGTATTTACAATCCCCCCATTTTTTTTTTACCGTTTTTACTATATTTTGGGGTGAAATGCACGAATCATACTCGAACTAAATTGATTACTATTTTTTTTATGAACTCTTTTGACTTGAACTTTTGAACTTGAATCAAACCCTTGAACTTAATTACGAACTTATGACTTGTTTGAACTTAATGAACCGTACATACTATGACCTAAAAGTCTCGCCGTTTTGGTGGAGCGTTCTCGACCTAAAGTCTCGCCTTATTGGTGGAGCGTGCAAAGTCTCTCATGTTCGGAGTGTTCTTAATTATATATAATAGTTGTATGATGTACCGCTCGTACATTCGCATTGTTAGTCTCCTATTAGTAGGTAGTATGGATAGCGCTATTAGAGGTCGGCCAACTCTCGTCCCACTATGTTACGGACACATATTATTTATTCTAGGGGCTTTGCCTGGCATACATTATTATATACGTGGTGCTATACTATGAACTATTATGACAACGTATACTTGACTATTAGACATACTATTTTTTGTGCAATGTGTGAACACACATGTTGCAAGTTTTGTATGGACGAACTTGAACCGAGTGGATTTACAATGCCTTTGCTTTGTGGACTATTCTCAATGACCGAAAAATTTGACTCTCTCTTAAGAGTTTTCATATTATATAACACGTGTATACTTACCAACTATTTTCATATTTGACCCGTTTTCTCTCATGCATTTCAGGTGATCGTTAGTAAGCTTTTCTTAAAGGTCTTTGCATAATGAAGTTTTCACATGTCACTACTAATCATTATGTATTATAACGCAATCTTTTGGGAACGAAACTTTATATTATATTTGCCGATGTCGGCTAAACTGGTATTGTAATGATGTAATATTTCCTTTAAATCTTAAACGTTGGTATGTTCTGTTATCTTGTGCTTGTGTTCATTTCCTGTTACACCTCGTGTTTCCACCTTCGGCGGGGTGTGACATTGCCCAACCTGTAAAAAAAATTAGGGAAAAATGTCTCTATTAGTTCCATACTTTCACGTTTTTCCCAATGTAAGTACTCTACTATGTTTGTATGTATGTTGGGTATTGTACTTCTAACAACTTGTTAAAAACTTCACTAAACTATTACATTGTTGATTAAAAAAAAAAACGTTAATGTAATCTCATGACATGGGGAAGGTAACGTGTTTGACTGTTTGCCAAGAAATCAAACATGAAACATGAAATCTATAGCCAAACTTTGAATGAACTGAAAAATAAGAAGGAATAAGGCAGGGTGTCGCTTGTAGTGGTGGCTGCAGAAGGGAAAATGCGGCACTTAATTGGGCCAAGAGTGAAAGGTGAGAAAAGATGGTTGCCGCGCTTGGAGTGTTGGTGGAAAAGGATCCGATAGTGGCTGCTATGTTTGATGATCTCTTGAACATTGAAGATAATTGTTTAATATATATTGCAGATATAACAAGAGTGGAATGGTAATGACTATAAAAGATGATAGAAAGTTAGCATACATCATACATGTTTGAGCATCATTTAACTTGTAAAACTATTGCAATTTCAAGAATATTTGGCATATATTTAAAACTAACCGTTTGTTGACCAACTTATGAACTATTAAGAGCTAATATTAAGTAGAGTACTTACATCATGGTAAAATTAGTAGAGTACTTATTTTGGGAAAAAAGTGAAAGTAGAGAACTATTATGTCCATTCATCTGTTTTGTGCCGTTTATGGACTAAATTAAAAAAATGGTTATGATTAGTCTCTAAGATCGGTGTGAGTACTGGCGAGTCCAGAGTTCAAATTCAGGGATATACAATTTCGTTGAACTAGCAAAATGAATGGCTGGGTCAAAATGGGTAGCGGATCGTTAGTGTTTCCATTTGACATAAGGGCGCCATCAATATCGGGACATTAAAATAGGTCATAAGAGTTATGTAACTAGTTAAAACGAATACTTACTTTTGTTACTATCCTATTAACATTAGAGAGGAATCTTTGAGTTATTTCGAGGATCTAAATGTCACTTTAAACAGGAGGTATCCATTCTTCCACTCTTGTAATTTTGTAAATGACATTAGGCCCTATCAGCAATATAATATCAGAGAACAAAACTCTAATTCATTATGATATTTAAACCAGAAACTATATGAAAATGTAAAAATTTGGTGAAAAAAAGCCATATCAGAACGACGCAAATGGTCTATATACTTATGGTTACCCTTTAAACAATCCAGAACTCCGCAAGCGTCATCATTCACAAAGTAATGATAATTATTACAGTAATGTCTGGAAACCTAAATTTGGCCAAAACAAGTTGAGAAATTTTAGTGTTGAAACCATGAGTTACCATACAAATAGTATAACATGAATTCAAGACCACTACAGTAGTAAACTAGTTGTTAGTGATTGCTGTTCTACTAAATATGCTGTTTCTGCAACATTTTCAGGTTTCTTTAAGAATCTTAGAAACATCAGACTTTAAATACTTTATTAACTTAATCAGAGTATAATAGAAACGGCTTTGTTATAAAAAATATCCAAAAGCATTTTTAGAGAACGATGATGATAAAAAATAAAATAAAAATCTAAATACAGAACACCATCAAACACCATGATCTCTGGGTCATCAACAGGCTTAACTCTACAAAACACAAGCACTAGCAACGAGACTGTGACAAGCGGACACTCGTAACAATAAAATTTAGTTACATATAACCCATCTATTTTTCAAATTGTCAAAACGGTAACTCCAAATACTGAATACTACAGCAATTAGACCATGAAATAAGCATCATAAACACAAATCTTCGGGCATCAAGAGATGAACAAACTTGTTACTCTGAAGATTTGCTACCCTGAACAAACTCACATCAGTCGAATACTCGAATAACATGATAAATCTGTTATTCTGAACAAATTTCATCTTGTGAGACAGAAATTATTGGAATGAAAATATGAAACAGAAATGATTCTTAATATCAAAATTAAATGAAAGTGTGATTACAGTTTAAGATAATAAATTTTACAATTAGAGTACTAGACTCAAAAACAAGTTTTCTTTCTGCAGTCACAATGATCAACACGAGAATAACTTAATGCAGCACATTCAAACACCAAACCGTACATGATAGATTTCCTTTCGTCAGATATGAATCGATTTCAGACTTTATACATTGCTACCATAAAACAAACAGTAGTAGATCCCAGAAAAATCTCTATTCTTTTGCTTTTATTGAACACAACAATACGAGACTTGTTACACGTATAGAATCATTTTGAGCAATAAACACTATGCTACAATTTACAATCTTAAAATCTTCAAAATCTAAAAAATAAAACATTGACTGCTACTAACATGATGGAGGTTGCAGTTGTTTTAATCTCCGTACTACTTGTTTCATATAGTTGGTCGTGGTCACAGCGAATCCACAGTACATACAACTGCCAAATGTAACACCTCTACCAAATCATCGTGTGGGCCTGCATCCCATAACCCTGCCGTGAAGAACTCTTTAGCCCGACCCTGTCTTAACAGCATACAAGCCCAAGCCACAATATTGAACCCATTTCCGTATGATGAAAATGACGGGTCCAATGCCTTCTTATCCGATATTAATTCTAATAGAACAACCCCGTAACTGTAAACATCCGCTTTATCAGATACTCGACACGTCATTGCGTATTCCGGGGCCACATACCCAAAAGTTCCTGCAACTCCGGTTGTTGCATGAGTTTCTGATGTACCCAAAAGCCTTGCCAAACCAAAATCAGACAAATAAGCGTTGAAATCATCATCAAGCAAAATGTTACTCGGCTTCACATCACGATGAAGAACACGCGGCACACATTGGTCATGAAGATACGCAAGTGCACGAGCAATGTCAAGAGCAATCTTGTGAAGTATTCTCCAATCAACAGCTCGCATCGATCTTTCTTGAATAAATTTTTCCAAGTTACCACCTGGCAAGTAGTTGTAAATCAAGAACATCTCGGTTTCACTAGCATGATACCCAATTAAGGTCACAAGATTCTGGTGACGGCCACCCAATGTTTTAATCTCTGCATCAAACTGTTGTACGCCTTGAAACCGCCCAACAGCTAACCGTTTATCGCTACCAAAAACCCTGGTGAGATCTCAGCTTTATAGGTAGCTCCAAACCCACCGTTTCCAATACAGTTACTAGCATTGAAACTGCCCGTTGACCGCACCACATTCTCAAAGGTCAATGGGACTCCAATGTCGGTAAAAACTGTAACTTCTTTACTGAACAGACGACGGAATTGGGACCAGGCCTAGGCCGCCATTTAGTACAGAAGAACATAACCATGAGAGCTAACATAACTGCAAATATAGCTGAAGCAGATGTTATAGAGGCGATTGCAATCGAGTTTAAGCCATTTTCACCTTTTGGTGCGGGAACCGGAGACCCGGAAAGATTTGCAAATTCATTACCATGGCTGATCAGGAGACGCATTTGATGGTGAGATTTTACATGATTGCAGATACGGGTTTCCAAGAACACTACTGCATTTCATCAAATCATCATTCGACGGCAAGGGGCCCGACAAGTTATTAAACGAGACATTGAATCTCACAATTGTTCTAACGTTTCCTAAACCAGATGGAATCTGCCCGGAAAGTTTGTTATTGTTGAGTAAAAGAACGCTTAAATTCTTTAATTCTACAAAGTCTTCCGGAATCTCACCCGCCAAAGAGTTTGAAGAAAGGTCAAGAACTTGTAAAGATCCAACCTTCCCTAAACCGAAAGGGATTTGACCTGTAAGTTTATTGCCAGACATTGAAAGGTTCTTCAGATCCTTAATCTTGTTAAAGCTAACAGGTATCTCTCCCGTTAACATATTCCGACTCAAATTAACCGCAACAAGAGAACCCAACTCACCAAAACTAGCAGGAACCGTGCCAGTTATACTATTCCCAGAGACGTCCAAAAAAGTCAAAATCGGGCAAATTTGACTAATGTTTGTCGGGATTTGACCCGATAACGCATTGGAGCTCACGTTCACAAACCATCTTTCAAATTCACACACTTTTCAAATATGGGTCCTGGAAACTCACCTGTAAGCTCATTCTGGCCAGCAAGAAAAGCATATACAGTCTTCTCACCAGTTCTCACTATCGGCACAGAAACTAACCCACCCGTAAAATTATTCCCTCCAAAATTATGCGTTACTGTAAGATCTCCAACATTGTTTGGAAACAACGAAGGGTTGATTACAGATTTTGATGCAAAATACTGAAGGTATGTTGTTGAAAGATTAATGGGTTCACATTTTGTATCACGAAAAGATGGAATGGGACCAGAAAGACGGTTACCACTAACATCAAAAACTGTCATACAAGGAACACGAAGTTTATCACTTATCTCTCCCGTCAACTTATTCCAGCTCACATCAAGAAAATATAAATTCTTGCAAATATCAAATCCTTTAGAGACTTCACCAACGAATAGATTCTGACCCAAGTTGACCATTTCCAAGCTAGCACAAGCACCCCAATTTTCAGGAAAGTTTCCCTCTAAAGTTGCTCTCGGTGCCCATAACACCTGCAGCATCGGGAGAGTAGTGATTTCCGAGGGTATCGTACCTTCAAAGTAATTAAACTCATCTTCGGGAGCTAGTTGTGATATACCATCATCCGTATTATAAACACTAGGAATTGGATTAAACAAGTTTGACAGCACGAGAACAGACAAATTTGAGCAACTTCCAAGTTCACGTGGTATTGCACCACTAAGACTATTCCTCGATACATCCAAAACTTGCAATGTTTTAAGTCTACCAAGCTCAAACGGGATTTCTTCTTGAAGCAAATTTGAATACAGCAAAAGCGACTGTAACTTCGTACAATTCCCTAAACTACTCGGAATACCACCAACCAAAAGATTACCCGAAAGCTCCAAATGCTCGAGACTCCCACAATTATACCCAATCTCATCCGGAATATCACCCGACAACAAATTAAACGACAAATACAACCCTCTTAAATCCCCTAACACATCAAGAAACACCGGTATAGACCCATTCACACGGTTCCCAGCCAAATTCAACACCTGCAAACTCTTAACCTCCGATAAACCCTCCGGTATCTCACCTGAAACCTTATTAAACCCTAAATTCAAAACACGCAAACTCCTTAATCCACTAAACCGATACGGCAAACTCCCACTAATCAAATTCCCTTCTAAATCAATCACTTCCAACTTATCCATCCCCCAAATCTCATCCGGTATCTTACCACTCAAATCATTAAAAGGCAATGACAACACCCTAAGCTCTGATAACTTCGATATCGAAACCGACAGCTTACCACTTAACTTAAAACCATTCCCATCACATTTCTTCCTAACACCGAAACCATACAAATTATACATATCATATTTCAAACAAGTAAACTCACCTGAATCACCTCCACCAGTAATATTAACCCCATAAACCCTACCATCACGTGAACCGCACGTGACACCGATCCATGAACAATGATCCGAATTACTCGCATCCCAACCCGACAAAACTCCGGCAGGATCCTTAACTGATGACTTGAACTCTAACAAAGCTGATTTATCAGAATCTTGGCAAGAAACAGTGATGATGAAGATGACCCAGATGAAATGAAACGGGTAAACGGGTTTTTGAAGATGACCCATTTGTTGAACCCGTAAAGGGTCCTTGAAAGTGAAGTTTTTATAAAAATTGGTGGGGAATTGAAGAAGATCTGAATTTATGGTTTAAAACCCTAACCCTAGAAATTGGGGATGAGGCATGGTGGTGTTTTTTGGAGAGAGATTGGATGAACAGTTAGTGAGAGAGAGAAAGAGATGGACTTCATTGAGAAAACGCGTTGTTTGTTTATTTCTTTTGTTTTGTTTTTACCAGCATTTATTACTATTGTTTTTGTTTTTTTTTTATAAAAACTTCTTTTTATGTTTTCAATGTTTAATTATTTCCAAAAAAGGGATTAAGGTGTGTAATTAAGCAATTTTTAAAAGTCTAATGATTTGCACACTCTAAAATTTTAGGGAGGTGATACTCACACCATTTTTGATACATGTCATAATTTGTGCATTACGGTATTTGTGCGTGCGATAAACTGTAATGCACAAATTATGGTGCATGGATCCAAAAATATGGTGTGAGTATCGATTCCCAAAATTTTATTTGCACACTCATGGTACAATTAGTCGAACATAATGTTTAATATTGTACAAGTATTTAATGCACAGATTGAGTGCCCCAATCAATTCTCAAAGTGTGCAAATCAAATTCCTTTTTAAAAATTGATTTTCTAATTGACCGCCGAGCCATCGGTCACGGTTCAACCGGGTTTCGCTTTAAAACCGTCTTCCAATTATCCGACCAGTTCACGATTTAACCGACCAAATCAACCCGGGTTTTAAAGCACTGTAATTACACTAAGTAGTTATTTTACCGGTTTGGTTTACGTTATTTTTAGCTTTATTGTATATGGCAGTGGATCAATTGCAAAGTGATAAAAATTACAAAATGTAAAAATCCACTCATCATATGACATGTGTTCTTCCACCTATTTTATTAAAAAAATCGTCCAAGGGTGAAATCATAATTTTACCCGTTTTTTTCTTTTCCACCTCAATTTTCAAACGCACATATCTTTTAAATGACAAACTTTCTCGAAAAACCGATTTCACCATAATTCTTAAAATTTAATCCTCTTTAATTTGGTATAAATCTTGTTAATTATTTCAATTTTTTTTAACATACCAAATGGGTCTTGATTTTCTTGATATTTTTGTCATTTTCGGCCTTATTTTTTATCTTCAAAATTGCCGAATCTTGAAATACTTGAAACACGAAAGTTGTAGACTTTGATTCACTCTTTACCCAAAATTTTGAATCACTCAAATACGATATGATATGAGTGAGATATCGCACGTTAAAGATGACATTTTAGTCATATTTGTTGCACACAAGGTGTTTGATGAAATGTCTAACTTAGATTTTTAGTGTTAAAATTGCATTAAATGCTCTAATTTTTGTACCACAACGCATCTATAGTCATTTTATTAATGTAAGTGTCAAAAAGTGATAATCTTTAATCGCTATTTTACAAAAAATAAATAAATACGTTATGTTCATGCTTAGTCTTTGTTCATCGTTAATCTTGTTCATTAGTTACTATTTTTCATCAAGCATCTTGTTCAAGGCTGGGAACAATATTAACTGATGAACAAAACATATTTATTACTAAAAGAGTTGATCATCATGTTTATCACAACGTTCATCGCTTTTCTTTATTTTTGTTCATCAGTTATATCACAATGTTTATAAGTTAGATCATGTAGCCCATCCGTTTCTAACAAAAATCATAATTAAAAATCATAATTTTCATCAGTTGTCTAAAAGAAATCACAATGTTCATCGGTTAGAGTCACGGTGTCATCAGTTCATCAATTAGTATTGTTCATCAATAAAAAGAGTTGTTCATCAATTCTCTTAAATTTTTTCATCAGCTTTATCGGTTTTAAAATCATAATGTACATCAGCTTTATCATTTGGTTGTTCATCGGTTAAAAAACCAAAAATAATAAAAGATGTATTTTGGCATATCTTTTGACAGTATATTTCCACAGGGTTAATTACCCCATCTGTTTCCAATCCTTCCATGATGTTAGGATTTAGTAAATCCGCTAGTTAAAGAGTCGGTCACCTCAGTATATGTATGTCTAGAAAGCTCGTAGTCGTAGTCATTTAGTGTTAGTAAATAGTTAGTTAAGTAACACCGTGGAGGACTGACGTCTTTACCCACTGTATGCGATCCACAGCCCCGAAGGAGGGCGTCTAAGCTTGTAATATATAATACCCTTTGCCTCCCAAGGCAAAGGTTGGAACTTTCAATATCATTTTTCTTTGTCTCACTAAAGTTTTCAACTCTCTTTACTTTCTCTCTCTAGAACTCAATTCATACGCCCCATTGATTTGTGTGTTTATGTGTTTATGAAAACCAATATGTTACAAATGGTATCAAGAGCCATGGTTTGATCACTCATCTTTCATGTTTTTGGATTTCTAGTGGTTTTCATAAGGTTTTTGGGTTTGAATGAGTTTAGAGTAGTTTGCATCATTTGGATCATTTCTAGTGTTAAACTTTGGATTTTGATAGTACTTTTGTGTTTAGAATCATTATAAGTGTTTAGGTTTTGGTTTAGAAGGTTTGAATCATCGTGGTTGGGTTGTTTTTGGATTGAAAAGTGGTGTTTTTGAAAGTTTGTTGGATGCGAGTTGAGTCACGGTATGTACTTCTTTTATGCGAGTTGTCTCATGTTTGATGCGACTTGTCTATTCTGAGTTTGCTTATTGAAGCGACTTGTCATATACTATATGCGATTTGTCACTATTTGAGAAGCGAGTTGTCTTATATGCGAGTTGTCTATTGAGACAAAACGACAAGAAAGGACAAAGTAGTGGAAGTAGTTGGTGTACTTGTGTACTATGCGAGTTGTCAGCCTATGCGAGTTGTGTTTTATGCGAGTTGTCTGTTAAGCGAGTTGGTAAACAGGGTGCGAGTTGTCTTGTACTGCGACTTGTCTTATACTGCGACTGGTCTTGGACTGCGATTTGTTTAGGGTGCGACTTGTCAAGTGTGCAACTTGTCTTTTGAGACTTGTCATTTCTTCGTGTTACGTTTTACGGTTTTTCTTTTGATTTAGTAAAATCCCGTGAAAGAATCTATTTCCCGGTTTAATCAAAGAATAGTAAAATCCCGTAGAATTTGTAATCATATCTACAATCACTTCTTCTATTGCTGACGACGTTCAAGCTGGAGGATCTGACACTCGTCCTCCCATGCTGGATAGAACCGATTATGACTCATGGGCTCAAAGAATCAGACTATACTGCTTAGGAAAGGAAAATGGGGTTAATATCCTCAAATCAATTGATGAAGGACCATATCAAGTTGAGACTACCAGAGACATTCTTGAAACTGCTGCTGATGGTTCAGTAATATTAGGATTAGATAGACCAAAGATGTATGATGAACTTACTGATAAGGAGAAGAAGAGATACGATGCAGACATCAAGGCTTCAAACATCATACTTCAGGGTTTACCCAAGGACATTTATAAGTTGATCAATCACAACACTGAAGCAAAGGCAGTATGGGACAATGTTAAGATTCTTCTCTCGGGTTATGAATTGGCTAAAGAAGACATGGAGTCTCAACTGTATGATGACTTTGAGAACTTTAAGATAAATCCATGGGAAACAGTTACAGAATACTACGTGAGATTCCACAAGCTTGTGAATGACATGAGGAATATCAAAATGACTATGCCAAATATCCAGCTCAATTCAAAGTTTGTGAACAACATGAATCCCGAATGGCACAAATTTGTCACTGCAGTCAAGCTAAACAAAGGATTGAGGAACACAAATTACGAGCAATTGTATGCGTATTTGCTTCAGAATGAGAAACATGCTGTGTTTGAACGAATGATCCTGGAAAAGTTCAAAACAAATGCTGGAGATGCAAGCTCTTCAAATGATTCAACTGCATTCTACACTAATGTAGGAATTACCACCAAAGCATCACATGTCATACCTACTGGAAATGGTAATCAAAAACTCATTCTAGATCCAGGGTATAAACCTCCAGATTCAGACACATTCATGGAACAACTTGTTAATCAACTGGCTCTAATGGTTAAGCAAAACCTGAACTTCACTCCACACACCAACAATCATCTCAGAATGGCTTCCAATCTTCACAATCACGCTACAGTTAAAGAAGGAAAGGTAGTGGTGCAAAATGTGCAAGGAAGACAGAATGAACAAGGAATGGCAGGAGCAGGTTATGGAAATGCTGGAGTAGGTGGAGGATATGTGGGTAATCAGAATAGAGGAAGGAACATGGCTCAAGGTCAAGGGAAGCCAATCAAGTGTTACAACTGTGGTGGAGAAGAACACATTGCGAGGAACTCAAGACTTCTCCTAAACGTTCACAAAATGCATAGTACTTCAAGGACAAAATGCTGCTGGTACAAGCTCAAGATAATGGAGCAGTTGGATGAAGAGAATTGTTGTTTCTTGCTGAGGGAAATGCCAAAACTTACGATGCAGACGTAGATGAACAGGCAGTGCTGGGTATGGGACACAACAATCCCAATGCATTTCAAGTTGCAGACTGTGATGCATTTGATTCTGATGTCGATGATAAACCCCTTGAGACCATCTTCATGGCTATCATCTCACCAATGGTCTCTCCAAAGGCCCCTTCACCACAACAGGCGGTCCTTCCAAGGAATCAATCATAGTATAAAACTATACGATGACGTTGATCTGCAAAAGGTGCACGACAAGGTACAACCAACTGAAATTATTGAATCAGATATTGAAAATATGGGTAATAGCAAAGTTGTCCCATATGATCAATATGTGAAGCAAAATGAAAGTGAAAGTGTACCAGCGATGCATCTTCGCGTCAATAATGACTATATTTTTTATGAATACACTGCATGTGCCCCTGATGACTCTATAACCTCTGAACTGAATGCCTATAAAGAACAAGTTGCCATTTATAAACAACGTGCTAAGTTCGAATGGACTACACGTGAGCAGGAGATGGATAACCAAATGCGTGCAATAATCAGAAAAAGTAATTTCAGGGAAGAAATGTTAAAACAAGAGTTAGATTCCTTACAAGAAAAGCTTAACAAAACTGTTAAACATAAACAAGAACTTCAAAAAAATGTAAAAGTGCTTAAGCAAGAATTTAATGCTAAGGAATCAAAACTTTTAAATGAATTTTCCAACCTAAAAACTTTAAAGAACAAACTTGAAAACAAGTTGTACGTACATGGGAACACCATTTAGACTGCTCACATGATCACTAAGCATAGAGTTCTAAGTGATAAGCATAGTGTTGCACTTGTAGAAGAACCAAATCCTGAGGCTTGTATTAAAGCAAAAGCAGCTCAAAAGGTAATTTATGATGGAAATGAGATTCTTAAGCCTAGACAAAAACCTACTTGTGTTGAGTGCACTGACTCACTGAGGATGATAGAAAATTAGAAGATGTCACTAGAGAAAAAATGAATGATAAACTTAAAGATCCTTTATGCATAAAATTTAACATCACATATAAAACACCGAATTATTCTAAGGAAAACTGGATTGCCTTTAACAAGTTTAGACCTCAGACCCAGCTAACCCCTGAACAAATGTTATGAAAAAAGGATATGGACAAGCAAAAAGTTGATGATTTTATTGAAAAGAATTCCCCTTGTAGGAAATTGTCTCTAGCCACTGTGTATCACCCAAATACACCTATGCATCTAGTGCCTAGAATTCTTCCCACACAAAGCAAAACATTAGTTAGCTTATATGTAGTTTACCAACTATTTATTGACTTTGAGAAAACATGTAAGAAGAGAATCACACCAACTGGGATTACAGAAGGGGAAAGGGGTTTTGAACAAACAAAAGAGTGTTATTTAACTGAGGTCATGCCTTTCTTTAAACAATTAAAAGATCAATTTGAGTCTCTTCAAAAGGCAATTGACACCGAGGTTAAAGACATGAATAGAGTGTTTAATGAAATGGAAATTGAGGTCAATGATTATGAACGTGAACTCAAATGTAATGAAATTGAAAGGAAGAATATGCATATCTTAAATGAGAACTTGATCTCTAGTTGTGTTGCTCAAGATGTGTTTTATACTGTCACAAATTATTCTATTACTGCTTCTCAATTTCATGAATTATCATTTGCTCACGAAAGTTTCCATGATCGTGTCATTGAGCTTGAAAACACAAATTCAAAACTAAATGAGAAAATAGAACAGGATGATCATGATAATTTCGTAAAACATTTTTCTAGTGAGAAAGTTGAACATTTTGCTTTGCAACTAAAATGTCAACATCTCAAAGAAAATGTTAAAACCTCAAATGTCAAGACATCCTCGGATGCTCTGAGTTTGATGAGTTTTGAAATAAGCAAACGTGATGAACAAATTCGAGCTCATTGTAACACGATCAGAAGATTGAAAACCCAAATTTCACAATTGAAGGGTGAAAAGAATAATGTGAATGGCTCCCAAATGCCTCCTCCATTAGATTCTCGAGAATTCTCAAAGTTTCATCTTCAAAACATCATTAACGTTTTACAACAAGAAAATGAGAGTTTTCTAGAAGAAAATGAAAAGGTTAAACAACATTTCAAAGAGTTATATGATTCAATGAAAGTCACTCGTGACAAGAACAATGAAAAAATAACTTCTTTACAAAAGGAAATTGAGAATCTAATGAGTCAGGTAAAAGGGAAAATGCCAATTGTCGGTAATGAGAATCTTGTACCAAAGGCATCTGCGGATTCTAAGTATGCTGTAACTGTAAAGTATATTCCCCCTCATCTTAGAAATAACGAACTTGTGTGTCAAGAATATTTTTCGTATCTTAAGGATAGTCTAGAATGTCTCCGTGAGATTGTCGAAGAGGATAGCATAAATAAATGATAACATCAAATAGTCCTGATTTTCTAAGCGTTAATTTCCCCCTATATCATTACATTTTGAGTAAAATACTAGTGAAAACATCCTTATTCCTTATTATTTAATTTCAGGACCCATTCAAGTAAGGAAAGCAATTGACGTTTTCAAGCCCTATTGATACGATTGTCTCTTAACTACTGGCGTAACCATTGATGAAATTCGACCAACTAAAGATTACGAAGGCTACATCGTAACCCTCGGCTCGGAGTTACGTAACAATTGATAATCACCAAATTGACAAAGACCACGGCGTAGCCCCTGACTAACTCGCCGTAATGAAGTAATACACGGATTTACTGAAGCTACGGTAACCCCCAGCAAGGATTACGCCATAACCATGGATGCACAAAGATTGAAAAAGTTACGGCGTAACTACCCTAATAAAGGTTACGTCGTAACTAGTTCGAAGCCTATAAATAGTCGATGGTTTCACCAGTTTTAGGCATCTCTCCTTTCCCAAACCTTCTAGGGTTTGGGGAGATCAAACACATAAGAAGAAGCATGGTTTAGAACTTGAATAAGCAGAGTCCTCGTCTCACGATTTCTCTTGTATTCGAGTTTGAATTCCTTTTATATTTTCTAGAACTTATACTATGAATTCATATCATTAATTGAAGTTTGCATTTATGTTATTGTTATTCTCTATAATTCTTTATAGACATTTGCTAGTCTTTTCATAGATCGCTAGCCTTGGTAGTATTATAAGCTTGGTAGTATCTAAAAGAATGGGTGATATGACCAATCCCATTGATCGATAGATAGCAAAGTATGGGAGAAATTGGCCATAGTACAACCACTCTTCGTGTCGGCTGACCAAGCGATCACTATCAGTGGAGGTATTTAAGAGGTTAAGGGGAATCTAAGTTCCTAATGGTCGGGTTCCCACCGTTTAGATCTAGTAGATTTGGTGCTTAATGACTGCTATTAGGTTGCCGAATGATCCCGGGTGACCTGCTCATCTTTGTGAGGAATCTAAGAACCATAGGCCATGATGAATCGACCAAAGTCGGTGATAATTAACCACTATATTGAATCTTCGTATCGAGAATCAATTCATATTTGTATTCTTTGTTAAGCTTCGTTTATCTATCTCTTTACCCTAAATTTTTGGTGTCTGTGTAAGTAGAATAATAGCATATCGATGGATTATAACAACTTTTGTCATACCTATATACTATCAATATCATTTCTAATCATCTTAGTTCTTTCAAGGTCACAGCTCTCTTGGGACGATACTTGGATTTACCTAAGGCTTCACTACATCTGATCGGGTTCTCTGCCAGTTAGTATGTGTCTATCCTAAGTTATCTAAGTTTTATAAATATTAAAAGCAGGATGAAATAGCACATCAATAAACCACTTGATAGAGAAGTTAGGTATGCAGGCTTATATTCCAAACGATCTCAGGAGCTTTTAGAATGTTTAAGAGCAACATGCCCTAAATCCTTTTGTACTAAAGATAAAGTCACTATGCCATGCTCTATGCCTAGTATTAAGCATGCGACTCTTGATATGCCTTGTTCTATGCCTAAAGTAAAACATGTGAACTTTGATGTACAGTAGTACTCGGATCCCAACACTTCTAGATCGAGAACCTAAAAGTAGCAAAACCAACTAATGTTCCCATCATTCCCTCTACAGGTGTCGGTGACTAAGGCAAGCGAGGGTAAAAGCCTCGGGAAATACAAAGCAAGATAGGACCTGCAAAGCTAAGAGTGATCAATGGAAGAAAGTAGAAGACCACCCTAGGAATAATAAGTTTGTGTTGAATAAGACGAATCGTGTTGATTCTAGTATTAGCTATAAGCGTCTTGTCATTAATTGAATTCGCTACTTCTTGCAAAACATGTAGTGAATGCTTGATTTACGGTATTAATCATGAATGTGTTGTGAATGATTTGAGTAATGTTGTCAAATCTCCGGTAAAAATGTTAACACTAGAAAACAGGATAAGAAGGTCAGAAAACCAAGGTGGAAGAAGGCTAGAAAACATTGGAAACCAAAAGGAAGAAAATTTAGTAATATAGGTTATCAATGGATACCTCACGGCCTTAAATTCAATCTTAATGAGTTGTGACCTAAATTATCTAGATCACCCATTAGAAATGGATGCCTACTGGTAGAACTATTCCTTTAAGAAGTGAACATACTTTGAATAGATCTCTTTGTTTCTACTAGCCCTCATCTACCTCTAATGATATCATTGTTTCGCTCGATGTGGGTGTTCCAATCTCATTTACTAACCAAGTGGAACCCATTCTCGCATGAGGATCCCAATTGTCCAGTCATCCATTCTTGTCTGTGTTCAACTGCGGTTCGCTTCAAATCGTTCTGTGGTACCTGGACTCTGGCTGTTCCAAGCATATGACTGGAGATCGATCACGACTCATGAACTTCATGAGTAAATTCATTGGGACTGTTAGATTCGGGAACGACCATTTTGGGGCAATTATGGGTTACGGAGATTATGTTGTTGAAGATAGTGTAATTTCCAGGGTATATTATGTTGAAGGTCTTGGTCATAATTTGTTTTCTGTTGGTCAATTCTGTGATTCCGATCTAGAGGTGGCCTTTAGAAAACATACATGATTCGTTAGAGAACTAGATGGTGTTGAACTTTTGAAAGGAACACGTGGAACCAATTTGTACACCATCTCTATCGAAGACATGATGAAGTCTTCTCCAATCTGCTTTTTATCAAAGGCTTCGAAAACAATGTCCTGGTTATGGCATCGTCGTCTCAATCACTTGAACTTCGACACCATTAACGATCTTTCTAGAAAGGACCTCGTAAGGAAACACCGAGATTAAAGTATGAAAAGGATCATCTTACATTGGCTTTTGGGGAAAAGCAAGAAATATACCCATAAACCCAAACCTGCAAACTCAGTTATGGAAGTTATTCATACTCTTCATATGGATTTATGCGGACCAATGAGAGTGCAAACAATAAACGGGAAGAAATATGTGTTAGTTGTTGTTGATGACTACTCTCGGTTTACTTGGGTTAAGTTTTTGAGGACATAGGATGAAACTCCAGATGTCATCATCAAATTTATCAAACAGCTGCAGGTTCGACTTAACAAAACTGTCAGAATTATCCGAACGGACAATGGAACTGAGTTTGTTAACAAAGAACTAAGTCATTTTTATGAAAGCATTGGAATGCGTCAAAGAAGTGTTCCACATACTCCTCCAGCGAGCAGTGTAGTTGAAAGACGAAATCGGACTCTTGTGGAAGCTGCAAGAACTATGCTAATTTACTCAAAGGTTCCAATGTTTCTCTGGGCTGAAGCCATTGCCACTTCTTGCTATACTCAAAACCGTTCCCTTATCCACACCACTCATGGAAAAACTCTATACGAACTTGTCCACAATTGAAAACCTGATCTCTCTTTTCCTTCGTGTGTTGGTGCTTTGTGCTATCCAACGAATGATGGTCAAGATTTAGGTAAATTAAGAGCTAAGGCGGACATTGGAGTTTTTGTGGGTTATGCACCAAACAGGAAGGGTAACCGAATCTATAACAAAAGAACCCGCGATATCATGGAAACTATTCACGTCATGTTCGATGAGCTATCTGGGCAAATGGCTCCAGGACAATCAAGTTCTGGACCCGCTCCTCAACATTCATTAAGTAGTCCCATTAGTTCTTCTCTTGTACAAAATCCCTCACCTGCAATTCTATATGTACCTCCTTCTGAAGACGATTTGAAGAAATTGTTTGATCCGATGTTTGATGAATATTATGAACCTATTGCTAATGATCAGTATACACCATCAACAGTGGCAAATCCTAATCCAGTCTACATAGATAATCCTTCAGTCTCTGTGTCACTAAGTCAAGAAGCGCCTGCTGCAGATCACTCATCGTCATCATCAAATCCTCAATCCTCGAGTGTACATCATGGAAATGCTTCTGCCAACTATGATGGAGATAACCCCTTTGCCACTCCAGAAGATGCACCGTTTGAGAACATATTTGCCCCTGATCCATCATCTGAACCATCTTCATTAGGGGACCCCAACTGTGCTACATCAGTTCCTCAACCACAACCTCACGAGCATTTCAGAAAATGGACACATGATCATCCATTGGACAATATCATTGGGAATCCTTCTCGTCCGGTATCCACTCGTAAACAACTTGCTACCGATGCCTTATGGTGCTTCTTCAATTCCATATTATCAAAGGTCGAACCGAAAGACGTTAAAACTGCAATGTAATCGAGGGACAGGTTGGTTCAATGCAATGCAAGAAGAAATTCATAAGTTTGATCGTCTTGATGTTTGGGAATTGGTACCTCCGACCGTGCTATGATCATTGCTCTCAAGTGGATCTTCAAAGTAAAACTTGATGAACATGGTGTTGTACTGAAGAACAAGGCAAGACTTGTTGCAAAAGGATATCGTCAAGAAGAGGGTATTGACTTAGAGGAATCATTTGCTCCAGTTGCACGTATAGAGGCAATCAGAATCTTCTTGGCTAATGCTGCTAGTAAGAACATGGTGGTTTACCAAATGGATGTGAAGACTGCCTTTGTGTTGGGTTCAAGAATACCCAAACCCCTTAAACTAGGATTTGAATATAAAATATCCTAAGTATTTAATCCGTTAAACACAATCGTGTCACTGACGCATAGTCTCTTAGTGAGCTATCTTCAGGACACTTAGTATGAGGCGAAGAAGGAGCCTCTCCACACTGCAAGGCGGAACTTAAAGGGTGAAGACTAAGTCAAGAAGAAGATAGTGGATTCAGTGAGCAATGACAATAACTCACTGAATCCCTCTTCCTCTCCAACTGTTAAACACGAAGACAAACAAAGGAAGAGATGAAGACTTTAAAGGCTGAAGAATGAGCTGGATTAGGCGGGAAAGTTTTACCCGGATAAAACTAAGTCCCTCAAGTGTTTATCCAGTCTATACACAGTCTCAATCTATCAAGATCATATCTACCCATTTATAGTGCGCGATTCTCTATCAAGGAAAGAAGCTTCGTCGCCTACTATAGAAAGGTGAATGCGAACCGAATATATCAATATTCGGTTTGCCGATCCATGTTTTGTCTTCTAGGATAAAGTTAATAATCATACTTGTATAAATACCATAAGAGAATGAGTGAAAAGTTTAAGCTTGTGAATTGTAAAAAACACACACACACACAAGCCAACTTTTCACTCCTCCAAATACAACTTTATCCTTGAGCTAGCTTAGTGGGTTCTAAGAGTTGTGCTCAGACTTAGCCCGAGCTTAGAGAGGAGTCACCCAACTTTGTCATTTCAATCCCAAGTACTACTCATGCGAGTACTTGGGTAACGTATTCTTTTGATTTATTTCTAATAAGAATATGATGTTGAAAATTACTTTGTGTATTTTACTTATGTTAATTTCAGTCATTATTCACTGTTAAATTGCTTTAAGTACTTAATTATTCCTTTTTTAACGATAGTGAATAGGGAACAACAAGTGGTATCGAGCAAGTCTGATTATAAAACCTTTTAAGCCGCTCTAAAACGTTTTTAAATAAGGATTCCTATGTTCAAATTGATGTACCCCAACTAGTCGATAAAAGGGTGGAGCTTATTCAATTGGTTCCCTAGACTTGAAGTTGGCAAATTCAACAAATGGAAAAAGCATGCTTTGCTATTTGATTGGGATGGAACCTTATTATATCAAGTGTATTAATGAGGGTCCATTTGTCCCAAAGACTGGTGAAGGTTTGCCCAAACCTGAAGCTCAGTGGACTCGGGATGAAAGGAGAGTGGTCAACCAGGACCAAAGACTCAAAAGTATCATCATATCATGTCTTCCTGATGATATAATGGAGTCATTATAAGTCGTAACAGCTAAACAAACCTGGGATGACCTGGTCCATAGCCATGAAGGTCCATCTAATACCAAGAAAAACAGGATAATGGACTGAAACTGAGTATAATACCTTCGGGCTAAGGACTCAAACTCTCTCTCAAACTTACACCCGTTACAAAACTCTTTTAAATGAACTGGCTAATGATGGTGTTAAGTTATCCAAACATGAGATAAATGTTGGATTTGTTAATTGTCTCCCTGAGAAATGGTTAAACTTCTCTCAAGGACTTAGAAATGCAAATCACATCCAAACTCTTGAGCTTCCTGAAATTTATGGGAAATTTGTATATGAGGAAAACCACATTAACAGACGATACCCTGACTTAAAGAAGTCTCAGGAAGTCAAGAAGTCCCTGACCATCACCTCACCTATATCAACTGCCTTCTTTTCTAACAATGTGGTTCAAGATTTTCAAAAAAATTCTGATGATGCATCCCTGAGATCAAGTGAGGAGTACCTAAATGACCCTAACGTTGAATTTCAGGAAATGGCACTCCTTGAAAACTCTCGAAGGTTTATTAAAAGAAACAAAGATTTTTCAATGCTAAAGCTAACTAGACACCTGAATGCTTTAATGTCACAAAAAGGTCATTTTGCAAAGGACTGTTTTTCAAAAACAATTTCTGAACCTTCTTACAGACCATGGGTCAAATCATCCTCATGCTTTAGCAAATTTCAACCTAAAATCTATCTCATCAAAACTTTCGAATAAATCGACCGGAACAAAACAATAGATTTTGAATCAAAGTATAGGAAGATCAAAGCTAAGCTTGCATTACTTGAGCGGTCCCCAGAACCAAAAAGTGTTCAATCAATGCAGGGTAAAACAAAGGTCTTGTTGCTTTAAACCTTCGGGATGAAGAGCCGTCTCATCGACAAAGAAATGGCATGTCAACGACCGATGGCCCTCTCGAAGACAAGCTAGCTGTTGGAAAGAATCATGCCAGAAATGGAGAATGGGTCAACAGCACAATGAAGAAGGTAAATATTCTACTTTCTATGGATGATGATTCGATTGGGTCCTATATGAATTATCAATGTAGATCTTAAGTTTGTAGAAGAGCAAAGACAAAATCTTTTTCTAAGTACAACAAGTTAAGTTTTGAATTGAATAAGTGTAGGGATGAGTTACTTGTGTTAAAACAAAACAAGCTTGAGGCTATTACCTTACAGATTCAAACATCAATTAGTTAAAAGATATCCGCTCTTCAAGATGAACTTAAGAAAGAAAAGAAATCATTGATAATTTCACCAAGAATCCAAGAGTCTTTGACAAGTGCCCAAGAGTGTAAAAAGAGTCATAGAGTGAACATCATCTTACTGACTCTCTCAACAAAGACCAAAGTCCTAAACCATTTGTGTCTGGTGGCATGATTACCAATATGTTGTCTCTTCCCAAGACCAGTGATTGGATTGAAAGACTTAATCCTGATAGTAAGCTTCCTAACTCACTCGAAGAATTCTAGAGCTTGAAAGTCAAGCTCTAAAGAGCATGCTTGGACTCCCAGATGTGCCCAGTAGCACTGAACACATCTCTGAGTCTGAAGATGAATCTCAAGAACCACTTCCACCTTTGAAACCTTGATGAGTGTCTAAATACTCATCATTTTTGTACCATCTAGACTGCAAAAACATCTGAAAACACTCAGAAATGCATCAAAATGATGAAAATATCACAAATAAGTGTTTTATGTGTTTTAAATGCAAAAATATCAAAATCAGATGAAAACGTATCAAGTTTGCATAATTGGCAGTTTTAGTCCCTCAAGTTTCAAAAGTTGTCAAATTTAGTCCCTAGTAATTCAAAAACTTGTAAAAAATCATTTTAAGTCCTTAGGGATTCATGAAGTTGTCAAAACAAGTCCTTGAAATTTAAAATTTCAAAAATTACAACTTTGGTCCCTTAACTTTTAAAAATGACAAAAATGGTCCTTGGACATTTAAAAATGGAAAATAATCATCATTGGTCCTTGTACTATTCATATATGGCAGGTTTGGTCCTTGTGTGAACTTTGGAAAAATTACAAGATCAGTCCCTCATGTTTGGCCTAATTGCATAAATGGTCCTTGTGTTATCTAAACCAAATGGACCTAAATTAAACAAACATAAACCAAAACCAACCAGTCCACTGGCCCAATCCCAACCAAAGCCCAAACCTCGAAATTTAAATAAACCCGCCAGCTCACTGTTCACCATCTCTCCCACCACACCTGTTACCGACCATTCCCCGACACCTGCTACTACCACCTCATCACCACCTTTCCAGCTTATACCAAACCTTCATCATCCCCCTTTCCACCTTGCAAACTAACCCCCACCTCAATTAATCGCTGCACCGCTCTATGACTTTTTCCGCCAAATTTCCAAGTGGACGTTAAGATGAATTCAATATTTGATCAAAGGATATTTAAGTTGACAAGAGTAAAATGGATCATTATAAAGGAAAAAAGAAGCAAGAAAGAAGACCAAGTAGTGTAATTTAGATTATAAAATGTCGTTTTAATATTTTCAAGCTTTCTAGTGTATGTTTAAATTTTCAAGTACTTGTTTAAGTGTTTCTGAATGTATTTGAACCTTTCTCAATAATAAATTTCAAGTTTCCTTTTCATTTTTCGCTTTTATGTAAAATTTCAATTTCAAAAGAATCTCATGTTAAATTGAATGTTGTTATCAGTTGTCGTAAAAGACTTATAAGCTCTTATAAAAGCTTTTCTAAGCCATCGATATTTTAAGTTCAGGTTTATAGCTATATTAGAAAAATTCACAAAAATCAAGAAAATTAGTGAGAAAATAAAAAATACATGGAGAAATGATAAAGGAGCTGAAGCAGGATTGAATTTGGATTGCTTTTGGGTATAGAGCTTTGTGGAAAGCCATAGGGTGTGATCTCAGTCCTTAGTTCTCAGTTTTGAGCATAAAAGCAATTTGTAAGCCATTTATTTGAAATTTGCATTTTCTAGAATATGTGTTTAAATCATGTTAATTTTGGCTTAATCATGTTTGAATATAGTTATTACAAGTTAATAAATAGATCTCTTAGTTTAAGAACTTGTTTTAATGCTTAATGCTTCAAAATGACCTTGTAAAGGGGTGTTTGGAATTGCTGATTAAGTGGCATTCTAGTGAATGCTTGTTGTTGTTTATTATTGTTCTAAGTCACAATAGCACCTAATAGCTCATTTCTATCAATAAAAACAGTCCTTATTAGTTTAAAAGTCAAATTCATCTTTAAAATAATCTTATTAGTCTACTGTTAGGAATTTGAGTTGTCAAATTCATTATACATGCTTAAAAGTTGTTACTATAGCTAAAGATAATCTTACTTTAGCTTATTATAATATATTCAATCATTAAAATCAATCCTAAGTTCATTAAAGTCAACGTAGTTCATAATATAAAAAGTCAAAATTTCCTAAATGCAGTTTTTGAATAAAATTTAGAATTTCACTGTGATCTTATCATTAGGATTTAAGACTTAAGCCTTTGGGATATTAAAGTTTAGTTGCTTAAAAAAATTAGAAAAATAGTAGTTCACTCCTAATCAGCTTATTAAGTCCTTATTCATTAGCTTCTTTTGACCCCCTTTTTCTGAAAAACTGCCATGTGCAAACAGTAAGCTTGTGCTTATTTGTAGCTTATTCAGTTCTTATTTATAGTCCATTTGCTTTTTTCAGTTGTCAAACTAGCTTATTAACAGTTAATTAGCTTATTTCTAGTTTCCTTGTGCTTATTTCTAGCTTAATAGTCACTTAGCTAAAAACCTTGTGCTTATTCTAATTTATTCACTTTGTTGGAAACATAAGCTTATATAGAGCTTATTATTGGTTTTTAGAAAAAGTGGTAGTTGTAAAAATTGCTTATTTACTTGTACTTAATAAGTTGCAACAAGAAAAATCAAGAAATAAATAGTTTAAAAAAAAAAGAGTTGCTCAGGTTCGAACCTGTGACCTCCTGCACAACCTTCCCACGCCACTCACACAACTTACAAATCCACTGCGCCCTTGGGTCTTTATTGGTAATTCTTTGCAATGTTTAATATAAAAGGCATCTTTGGCAGTTAAGCCTATAAGTTCTTTTGAGCTTATTTAGAGCTTATTTTTCAAAACAACACCCACTGTCTTTAATTTTCTTTGGATCGCTTAACATTAAAAGCACTTTTTGTGAATTTTCCAGATTTTTCTCATAATGTTTAGTATTTTTAATAATAAATTTAGTTTTAATTAGTTTTTAATTCATAATAAAAAATATAAATGTCTAAAAAATATAAATCTTTTTTCTAAAATTTTCTTTTGTCATATAGTAAGTAATAAAATTGTTTTTATACTTGTAGGACTTTTATTTCACAAATTTTTACGTTTTTTTTAGACTCGCGTATTTTTAGACTTAACGTACGTTTTCATTTTAAATCTAGTTTTTAGATAATTTAAGTTTACGTTTTAGTTAAAATAGTTTATTTAAGTCATTTTATTTTATAAATCACATAAACATCATTTTAAAAATAGTGATAGCGTTTATTTAATATATTTTAACTTTTTAATTTTCTTTAATTTGCATTTAAGTCGCTGTAATTTATAGATCTTTTTTTTAGGTATAATTATTCATCAAAATCCTTACTAATCACTATCCTGAGTGATTATTCGACATCTGTCGCGGTGAAACACCAATTCATCCTCCGTGGGACTTAACGACCCAGGAATCCACTATATTCCTCTGATCTTAAATTGCATTTGGTTTCTGAACTGTTTTGAGTTTCTTACGGTTAGCCATTCACAAGTGGCTAGCTTGTGTGAGATAACTTGACGGTTTGGGACCAATCAAATTTTGGCGCCGCTGCCGGGGAGGCTGTAAGCGTGTTCTAAGCATTTTTCAGACCCGTACTTGCACATATACCACCTTTTTGCAATCAATTTTTAAAAAATAATCAAAAAGTTCATTAACACTTTTCCTAAAGTGTTAACTACACCAAAAATATTTTCATTCTTTGATTTTACAAAATGTTTATCCAAAAAATCCAAAAATATTCATCTTTACCCTCTTACCCTTTTTGATTCTTTATTCCTTTACCCTCCATCCATTTGATTCTAACTTCTTCTATTCTCATGGAATCTCTCGACTACGACGAATTCCTGAACGTTGAAAAACTTCCAATCACGGAATTGTTGTGATGATCCATTAATTCTGCGTAGGGAAATGGAACGAAACCAGGGTGACAAAGGACCGGTACTTCCCTCCGATAATGGAGGTGCTAAATACGTCCAACCTACGGTTATCCAAAGATCTAACCCCTCAATTGCTCCTAAGCCGTCTAAAATTGATCCGAAACTTTCACGATTTACTAAAAGCAAGCATAATTTAGGCGGTGACTAGCAAGAATGACTTGCCTAATCTTCAAGTTTCTCAAGAACCGAACCGAGACCATAACGGAAGTGATGGAAATTGCTAGCTCTCAGAGCACACCACTTGTCCCACCTCCGAATTTTTCAAAATGTTCTTCGAGTCTTAATAGTCATTCGGATCACCATGTTGGTTTTGTTGATTCTTTGAATGAACCGATTCCTACTCATAACTCTCAAATAGAATCGTTTATTCCTTGTGTCGGTTGTGGTGAGCCTCGTTTTGGTTCACCCTGTCACCTGGTGTATGCGGTGTACAGTGTGGTAATGATATTCGTAATGGGAGTTGTTTGTTTTGTGGTTCGAGGAATTCATTTGATTATGATCCTAATCCGAACACATTTAACGACCCTCAAATTTTTCCAATTACCCACCACAGCCCGACTTATCTTCATATAATCAACATAACTGCTGTGAATTTTGTGGAGGTCCTCACCTAGGATTTGAATGTCAATCCAGAAACACGTTTGTCTATGAACAGTTTTCCGGTGATGCTCAGAACTTTGGTTATGACCAATATCCATTTGATTCACCAATCCAGCTCAACAGTTTACTGTTGTGAACCGGAGGTCCCCATTTCACGATTGTCAAACGGGGAATCCATTTCCTTGTAACAATTACGACTATCCATATCACGACCAACCTCCTAGCACCAAATGACTCAAACCCCTCAGCAAACCCAACAAGACACTTATCTAGAGCTTCCGAGTCGGTGAAAAGAATCTGAGGAGTTGAGTAAACAAAGCATTTCATAATGTTCCCGCTTTGTGTATATTGTGGGGTCCTCATGATGATTATCAATGTCAACCTTCCGGTTTTGACAAATCTCCGCTCCCACAATGTCCCGTCATTCAAAATTCACATGAGAAATCCATGGAAGAATTGCTGTAAGAGCAGGCAAGAAAATAAATTCCCAAATTGCTTTTGAAAAATCTATTGGGAATTAATTAAAAAGAAAAAGCAAACAGATCTAGCTCTCAATTTCATTTTATTCCTGATGACAGTGATGATGAGGATGCACTTGGTATCCTACAATTTTATAAAGATTCATCAAGTTCATCAGTTGATATTCCAACAGTTGAGATTCATTCTCAAGCAACTGCCATCACACCCAAAGCTCCCACTCACTCTCAACATGGGGACGAGCATCTTGACATTGTTCCTGAAACAGAATCGGATGAATTCATAAAGTCTAGTGTTGAGGACCTTGTCCCAATCCCGAGAGAGTCACAGGGAACTTTTGACCATGTGTGTGATATCCCTCCTCCTCTTGTCTTCCAAAATGATCATATTGAGATGTTCTCTGATTATGATGAGGACTATTCTTTATCTTGTGGAGACATAAGTTATGTGGGGAATTACCTCTCGAGCCTGTTAGCTTAGGAGAAGAGAATGATGAAGACATAATCCAAGACGAAGCTCTTCGTCTTACATTATTGAATGTTAATCTTCTCATTTCTAGAATCAGGGCTTTTAATGAAAAGCCTACTTCATATCCTATCCCCTTTGAGGATAGTGAACTTTTGTTCGATGATTCTATTCCCGAATTACAAACGTTCCATTTTGATCATATGGGAGAGAAGATTAGTGGTATTACCACTTCTCATTCTCTTAATTCTCTCCCCGATTATGAATCATTCACTTTTGAGGAGTTCCCCAGTGAACTCAGTCAAATCAAACCTGAATATGAATCATTCTCCTTTGAGGAGTTCTCCTGTGAACTCACTCATATCATATCTCTACCGAAGTATGATAACTTCTACTTTGATCTAGACACACTCGGGATATGTCTAGACCAATTGAGCTTTAAAGATGAAATTCATGCTATCATGAATTCCCTTCTCGATGATGATGAGTTAGTCAAGATTATTATCATGACTTTCTTTCTCTTCTTCGCTTATCCCGTGGCTTCTCCTCGTTCTTCACTCGAATGAATGAAGACATTATCTTTGACTCCGGCATTTTCATTTATCATTTTTGAGCCGGTTCTATGTATATCTCATCGGTGTGGAACTTTCACGTACTTCATTGTTTATACAAACATCTTGAATGAAAGTCCGATGGAGATTGTCTCTTCCATTATCGCCCCATGAACAAATGAATTCGGGGTCGAGTCAAGCTAGCGACTCGGTAATCAAAAACAAGTAGTGCAACATGGGTTTTCACCCCTGTTTTATGTCTTCTTACCCCTTTCTACCACCTTAGTGTGGGGGAGATGCCCCACATGTTGTATATAGATCTTAAAAATAAATGAAAATTGTAAATATTAAAAAGAGAATAATTGTTGTGTTTCTACACTTAGCTAGTAATGTTATCCTTTTACGTTCTAAGTTTCGACATAACAACCGGTACTTTGAATATTGAGGACAATATTCATTTCTAAGTGTGGGGAAATTGGCGATTTGATCATAAATGTACCCTTTTAGTCCCTTTTTCCCCAAATATGGCCAAATTTAAAAAATTTTTTTTAGTGGAAGTACTATGTACTAAACACAACAAATGGTAATCAGTCCACCAAGTCTAACCCACATAAGGATTGGCTAATCCAGGAGCAAACGGCTCTTGGTAAAGATATCTCAAATCCGTTTATGGCTTGCAATTTGCCCAAAAATTGTATGGTGTTCAACTCACCATATCTTTAACTAGTGAAAAGTTGACTAGCCCGCAAGTTTATGGCTTGTGGTAAGGAAAAACCATAATTGGTAATCGACTCACCAAAGATAATATTGATAATTTATCTAAGAGTTGGCTAGTCAGCAAACGGCCGGTAAAGACAATCAAACTACATACTGGTGATTTGCTCAAAATCATTTGGTTATCATTGTACCAAGGTTCTTACTTGAACTGAAACAATTGGCTACTCCAAAAGTAATGGCTTTTGGTAAAGAGATGAAATCCATTAATTTTTCTCAAATCATTGCTAGGGACTAGCAATATCTTAGTGTGGGGGATTGATGAGTGTCTAAATACTCATCTTTTTTGTACCATCTAGACGAAAAACATCAAAACACCTGAAATGCATCAAAATGATGAAAATATCACAAATAAGTGTTTTATGTGTTTTAAATTCAAAAATATCAAAATCAGATGAAAAACATATCAAGTTTGCATAATTGGCAGTTTTAGTCCCTCAAGTTTCAAAAGTTGTCAAATTTAGTCCCTGGTAATTCAAAAACTTGTAAAAAATCATTTTAAGTCCTTAGGGATTCATGAAGTTGTCAAAACAAGTCCTTGAAATTTAAAATTTCAAAAATTACAACTTTGGTCCCTTAACTTTTAAAAATGACAAAAATGGTCCTTGGACATTTAAAAATGGAAAATAATCATCATTGGTCCTTGTACTATTTATATATGGCAGGTTTGGTCCTTGTGTGAACTTTGGAAAAATTACAAGATCAGTCCCTCATGTTTGGCCTAATTGCATAAATGGTCCTTGTGTTATCTAAACCAAATGGACCTAAATTAAACAAACACAAACCAAACCAACCCACAGCTGGCCCAATCCCAACCAAATCCCAAACCCGAAATTTAAAAACCCGCCACCATGTTCACCATCTCCCACCACACCGTTAATGACCATTCCCGACACCTGCTACTACCACCTCATCACCACCTTTCCAGCTTATACCAAACCTTCATCATCACCCTTTCCACCTTGCAAACTAACCCCCCCCCACCTCAATTAATGCTGCTACCTGCTCTATGACTTTTCCGCCAAATTTCCAAGTGGACGGTTAAGATGAATTCAATGGTGGATCAAAGTGGGATATTTTCGGTCGACAAGGAGTAAAATGGATCATTATAAAGGAAAAAGAAGCAAGAAAGAAGACCAAGTAGTGTAATTTAGATTAGAAAATGTCGTTTTAATATTTTCAAGCTTTCTAGTGTATGTTTAAATTTTCAAGTACTTGTTTAAGTGTTTCTGAATGTATTTGAACCTTTCTCAATAATAAATTTCAAGTTTCCTTTTCATTTTTCAGTTTATGTAAAATTTCAATTTCAAAAGAATCTCATGTTAAATTGAATGTTGTTATCAGTTGTTGTAAAAGACTTATAAGCTCTTATAAAAGCTTTTCTAAGCCATCAGATATTTTTAAGTTCAGTTTATAGCTATATTAGAAAAATTCACAAAAATCAAGAAAATTAGTGAGAAAATAAAAAATACATGGAGAAATGATAAAGGAGCTGAAGCAGGATTGAATTTGGATTGCTTTTGGGTATAGAGCTTTGTGGAAAGCCATAGGGTGTGATCTCAGTCCTTAGTTCTCAGTTTTGAGCATAAAAGCAATTTGTAAGCCATTTATTTGAAATTTGCATTTTCTAGAATATGTGTTTAAATCATGTTAATTTTGGCTTAATCATGTTTGAATATAGTTATTACAAGTTAATAAATAGATCTCTTAGTTTAAGAACTTGTTTTAATGCTTAATGCTTCAAAATGACCTTGTAAAGGGGTGTTTGGAATTGCTGATTAAGTGGCATTCTAGTGAATGCTTGTTGTTGTTTATTATTGTTCTAAGTCACAATAGCACCTAATAGCTCATTTCTATCAATAAAAACAGTCCTTATTAGTTTAAAAGTCAAATTCATCTTTAAAATAATCTTATTAGTCTACTGTTAGGAATTTGAGTTGTCAAATTCATTATACATGCTTAAAAGTTGTTACTATAGCTAAAGATAATCTTACTTTAGCTTATTATAATATATTCAATCATTAAAATCAATCCTAAGTTCATTAAAGTCAACGTAGTTCATAATATAAAAAGTCAAAATTTCCTAAATGTAGTTTTTGAATAGAATTTAGAATTTCACTATGATCTTATCATTAGGATTTAAGACTTAAGCCTTTGGGATATTAAAGTTTAGTTGCTTAAAAAATTAGAAAAATAGTAGTTCACTCCTAATCAGCTTATTAAGTCCTTATTCATTAGTTTCTTTTGACCCCTTTTTCCTGAAAAACTCATGTGCAAACAAGTAAGCTTGTGCTTATTTGTAGCTTATTCAGTTCTTATTTATAGTCCATTTGCTTTTTCAGTTGTCAAACTAGCTTATTAACAGTTAATTAGCTTATTTCTAGTTTCCTTGTGCTTATTTCTAGCTTAATAGTCACTTAGCTAAAAACCTTGTGCTTATTCTAATTTATTGGCCACTGTTGGAAACATAAGCTTATATAGAGCTTATTATTGATTTTTAGAAAAAGTGGTAGTTGTAAAAATTGCTTATTTACTTGTACTTAATAAGTTGCAACAAGAAAAATCAAAAAATAAATAGTTAAAAAAAAAAGAGTTGCTCAGTTCGAACCTGTGACCCCCGCAGCCTTCCCACGCCACTCACACAACTTACAAATCCACTGCGCCATTGGGTCTTTATTGGTAATTCTTTGCAATGTTTAATATAAAAGGCATCTTTGGCAGTTAAGCCTATAAGTTCTTTTTGATATTTAGAGCTTATTTTTCAAAACAACACCCATTGTCTTTAATTTTCTTTGGATCAGTTAACATTAAAGCACTTTTTGTGAATTTTCCGATTTTTTCTCATAATGTTTAGTATTTTTAATAATAAATTTAGTTTTAATTAGTTTTTAATTCATAATAAAAAATATAAAAGTCTAAAAAATATAAATCTTTTTTCTAAAATTTTCTTTTGTCATATAGTAAGTAATAAAATTGTTTTTATACTTGTAGGACTTTTATTTCACAAATTTTACGTTTTTGTTTGCGCACTCGCGTAATTTTTAGACTTAACGTACGTTTTCATTTTAAATCTAGTTTTTAGATAATTTAAGTTTACGTTTTAGTTAAAATAGTTTATTTAAGTCAGTTTATTTTATAAATCACATAAACATCATTTTAAAAATAGTGATAGCGTTTATTTAATATATTTTAACTTTTTAATTTTCTTTAATTTGCATTTAAGTCACTGTAATTTATAGATCTTTTTCTTTAGGTATAATTATTCATCAAAATCCTTACTAATCACTATCCTTAGTGATTATTCGACATCTGTCTGTGTGAAACACCAATTCATCCTCCGTGGGACTTAACGACCCAGGAATCCACTATATTCCTCTGATCTTAAATTGCATTTGGTTTCTGAACTGTTTTGAGTTTCTTACGGTTAGCCATTCACAAGTGGCTAGCTTGTGTGAGATAACTTGACGGTTCGGGACCAATCAAACCTCTTCAGGGTGCTGATCCTAGCTCTGAGCTTACTCCATTACATTACAATCCACACTCTCCTAAAGAAAGGTCTGGACTTGGTAGAACCATTTTGAAAAGACCATCAAAACCAACTCAACAAGAATCCACCCCCAGTGAAAATTCCACATCCTCGCCCCCACTGGTCGATCGATCAAAGAATCGATGAACTTGTGAGGAAGTTAACTGACAAAATGGAATCTATTGAAAAGGTCCCTGAACCAATCAAGGAGACAAAGCCAGCTTCCTCTAGTTCCTCAAAGTCAAAAGCCACCACCAAAAACAAGCAGAAGTGTTATCTATGCCACTATACCACTATACCACTGACAATTGTTATAGAATTTTTGCATGATTCGTAAAAGGATGATCACAGGATCGCGACCACTTGCAATATGTGAGCTCTCATTCAAGAAAACTACAAAGTTGGTCATCAGTATGCTTCTTCATCCAAAGCTCAAAAATTGAGAGTGCCTTTTCCTCCTTGCCCACACCTGTGGCTTTAATGATCATCGCCCCGATGATTGTCTTATGAACACATGCGATATTTGCGATAACACGCTCATAGGACATCTCAAAGATGACAATGTCATCCATGCAAGGAGAAGTTCAAAACAACCAAAATCCACCGAGTCATCCCTCTCCTAAATGTAAAACCGTGGTAGCTCATTGCACTCCACCACTGACCATGAATCGATTGCTCAATTCAAAGAGACCATGAGACCCAAGCCCACTAGTAAGTGGGTTACGAAGAGAAACTAATTATGTTTACTACTTGTGCAGGCATGCCAGGAACCTATCCGCATCTAGACGTGGATGTTCAAGAAGTATGACTGGTGTGAAGGAATATCTGCACAAGTATGTAAAGGAACCAGGACCAAAGGTAGTATTTGGTGATAATTCATCATGTCCCATGAAGGTTATGGTTCAAGAACTGCAATGGAATAGTTTTCTAGGATTGCTTATGTCAATGGTCTCAAATACAATCTCATCTCATCGGTCAGCTATGTGATGCTAAGTACATTGTACAATTCAATGACAAACAGGGTACCATTTTCAATGCCAACAAGGAAGTTGTGTTGATTGCTCCTAGGAGAGACGATGTTTACGTCTTAGACATGTCAAATCTCTCTAAAGATGGAACTGTCTATTTTTCCAAAGCCACTGAAACTATCAACTGGCTATGGCACAAGAGACTCTCACACTTAAACTTCAAAAACATCAACAATTTGGCAAAACAAAACAAGGTCCTTGGCTTACCATCATTGGTTTTTGCTAAAGATAAACCATGCTCAGCCTGTGAAAAAGGCAAACATAAAAGAGCATCTTTCAAAACCAAGCAAAACTTTTCTATCAAAAGCTGCCTTCACCTCTTGCATATGGATCTCTTTGGACCAGTCAGTCCTAGATCAATCCAGTATGAGAAGTATACACTTGTCATTGTTGATGAGTATTCAAGATACAATTGGGTATACTTTCTTTCCAAAAGAGTCACGGTAGCTGATACTATAATGTCATTTATCAAGAACATTGAAAACCAGAATGACATTACAGTGAAACAAATCGAACCTGACAATGGTACTGAATTTAGAAATGCTGAGCTTGAGAGTTTCTGTGATGAGAAGGGAATCTCCCAAAATTTTTCATCTCCTTATACCCCTGAACAAAATGGGGTAGCTGAAAGGAAGAACAGAACTCTCATTGAGGCTGCAAGAACCATGTTAAATGGCTCGGCTCTTTCAAAGCATTTCGGACTGGCAGCTTAAAAGCTTGTTACACTCAAAACAGGTCAATCATTGTCAAAAGACATAATAAAACCCCATATGAGATATTCAAAGGTAGACTTCCTTACATCAGCTACTTCCATGTGTTTGGATGTCCTGTGTTTATTCATAACCACAAGGATCATCTAGGCAAGTTCGATGCTAAAGCTGATGATGGATACTTTCTAGGTTACTCACTGATCTCCAAAGCCTTCAGGGTATTTAACACAAGGAGACAACAAGTTGAGGAAACCTATCATGTCACCTTTGATGAAAGTATAGAAAGCATCAGATTCACCAACACTTCAGTGGAAGAAATAGGAATTGATAACTCATCAAGATATCCTCCTGATGAGTACAACACTGAAACCAATTCCTCATACCAAGCTGATGCTGACATCTCATATTATGTCTTGCCTCACAACCTGTCACAACCAACTATCAGTGAATTCATTGATAATCAGTCAGTCCCTACTGGGATAGGTAACACTGATCCATATGATCAGGATCCTATAACTCAAGAACCTCTACCTGAACAAGTCACCTCGACAGATGATCTAAATGATCCTGTGGCTCTTGCACCTGAACTCACACCTGAACTCCCAGTGACATCTTCAAGCTCAGATCCCAGACCACAAAGTAAGTGGACAAGATCTCAGGACATTGAGCTTGTAAACATCATTGGTGAACCCACTGAGGGCATGCTCACTAGAAGCATGGCTGCTAACTTAACTGCAGCTTCAGCCAATGAATGTCTATATGCTGATTACCTATCAGAGATAGAACCCAAAAGTGTCACTAAGGATCTAAAATACCAAGGCTGGGTTCAAGCTATGCAAGAAGAACTGCAACAGTTTGATAAAAATAAGGTCATGACCTTGATCAAATGTCCTCAGGATGTAGTAGTCATAGGAATGAAGTGGGTTTTCAGAAACAAAACTGATGAAAACGGCACTGTCATTAAAAACAAAGCCAACTTGTAGCCAAAGGTTACAGTCAACAAGAAGGCATTGACTATGATGAAACATTTGCTCCTCAAGGCAAGAATGGAAGCCATCAGGATCTTTCTTGCATATGCAACATACATGAACTTCAGGGTCTACCAAATGGATGTTAAAAGTGCATTCTTAAATGGTGATCTCAAGGCAGATGTATATGTTCAGAACCTCCGTGCTTTGAGAGTAGTGAATTCCCCGACTATGTCTGCAAGCTTGACAAAGCTCTTTATGGACTTAAACAAGCTCCCAGGGCATGGTATGAAACTCTCTCAGCCTTCTTGATACAAAACAAGTTTGTCAGAGGAAAGATAGACAACACACTGTTTGTCTATAGAACTCAACAAGATGTGATTCTAGTCCAAGTGTATGTTGATGACATCATCTTTGGCTCAACAAACTACAAACTTTGCAAACAGTTTGAAAAACTGATGACTAAGAAGTTTGAAATGAGCATGATGGGGGAACTCACATTCTTTCTTGGACTACAAATAAGGCAAATGACAAAGGAATATCCATCAGTCAAGAGAAATACACCAGAAATCTCTTGAAAAAATATGAGATATCTGAATGTGCCTCAGTGAAAACTCCAATGGTCCCACCTAACAACCTTGGACCTGATCTCACTGGCAAATCAGTCAATCAAACTCATTTTAGAGGGATTGTAGGCTCACTGATGTATCTAATTGCTTCTAGACCAGATATCCATTCTCAGTCTGTCTAATAGCAAGATATCAGTCCAATCCTAAAGAATCCCATCTCACTGCAGCTAAAAGAATACTCAGGTACCTAAAGGGAACCCCAAGCCTTGGACTCTATTATCCAAGATGCTCAGGGTTTGATCTCAAGGGTTACTTTGATTCTGATTATGCTGGCTGCAACATGGACAGAAAAAGTACCTCAGGGGTCCTGTCAATTTCGTGGAGGAAAACTGGTTTGTTGGAGTGCTAAAAGCAACAATCAGTGGCTATGTCCTCAGCTGAAGCTGAATATGTAGCCGCAGCAGGATGTTGTGCCAATGTATTATGGATGAAAAGTCAACTCAATGACTATGACATCCATTACAAAATGGTGCCCATCTTCTGTGATAATACCAGTGCTATTGCAATCTCCAACAACCCCGTCCTCCACCAAAGAACCAAACACATTGATATCAGATATCACTTCATCGGGGATCACATAATGAAGGGAGACATTGAACTTCATTTCATCCCTACTGAATATCAACTGGCTGATATCTTCACAAAACCTTTGGATGAACCTACCTTCAGGAGACTGAAAGCTGAGTTGGGAATGCTTGACATTGAAAGTCGTATCTCAAAACCAATCTCAGAAGTTCTCTGAAATGGTTCATTCTCCCTTAACATCCAAAACAAACCTCTCACTGAATGAGTAAGACTCACTCAGGGTCCCCACTGATGAAAGCATTGAATGAGTAACTAAATGCTCCAAGTATTAGTTACTTAAATGTCCTAGGTTGGTAATCCCACCAATTTAATATAGGAATACATGTCTTAATGTCAGGAGTATCATCATTTACCTCACCCCACTTGGCATTAAATGCCTTCTCTCACATAAAATATCCTATGGATATTTTATTACTGCTAAAGTGCACTATTACTGTGCATTGCAACTGTTTTTCCTTGAAAAACGGATTTTACTGCGTGAAGTGGTGGGTGGCATTAAATGTGGAATATCAAACGATTTCAAAAATGGTCTTTACATATCCACATTTATACAAAAACCACCCCTCTCACTACTCTATAAATACCCTCTTCAAAACCACAAAACACACACAAATTATTTTCTGCAACTAAACTCTGTCAAAATCCCTTCTCAAATCCAAAAATTTGTGTGTTCTCAAAATTTTTAAAACCTCTTTTGGAAAACCCTCCTTGTAAACATTTACAAAAGTTTTTCATCACAAACTTGAGAGATCCAAATACTTTGATTGTTCTAGTCAAAATATTTTTTAACCCTAAAATATTCTTTAATAAAAATGGCTAGAACACAATCTCTCCAGTTTGCTTCTCAGTGGGTAGGGGATCTTACTAACGTTGAATTTAAAACAAATAATGTCATAGGAAATTTTGAATACCCTGAAAATGTGCCAACCTATAAAGACATTATAAAATTTTTATTCAACTGCCCACTCAAAATGGCCTTTGTAAAGTGTCCTCAGACTGTACCCAAACTACCTCAGGGAGTTTTGGGCTACAGCTAAAGCCCTTGACCCGACACCTTCTACTGATGAGAATAACCTTAGACCACTCAGGGAGTATCTCATCAGTTCGTCTTAATGGGGGGCAACAATACACCCTGGATTACAAAACATTTTGCACTTCAACAAGGTTAGATTATAACAAAGGTACTTATGTCGCCCATCCTGAACCCTCCACAGTGAAGGATGGGTTAAAACAAATTGTTTTAGATCCAAGTTTTTTGGACAAGACCCCAGTCACTAAAAGCTCATTCCCCGTAGCTTGGAGGATCCTCTTCACTTTTGTGATTCAGGTCCTCGGCGGGAACCACTCATCCACTGAACAAGTTAACTCTATTCAGTTGATGATGGCATACTGCTTGATGAATGGGGTCACTGTCGACATAGGGGTGATCATTTACAGTGATCTCGTAACGAAGCTACAGAGCAAAACTAGGACTAAGTACGTTTCGTATCCTAGGTTTGTCTCTTGTGCTTTGCAATCGCGCTATTGGGTTCAAATTATACTCGATGAAAAATTTGGAAATTTACCGGCATCCTGAGCCCATCAAATTTTCAAAAGGACCATCCTTGTCACTCCCATTGAATTGACGGCCCACATGATTGCCTGTAAACAATCAAAGTGGATCGTCTCCAAACCCCGCTCCTAAAAGAGAAAGGGAAGTCTCAGACTGGGACTAAGACTAAACCAAAGTCTCAGGGCCCTGAGGCTTCAGGAGCACAGCCTAAGAGGCACAAAAAGCCCGAGACTAAACAGACACCCACTGACCTGGCAACAACCACCCCCGTGACAACGAAGGACAACGATACATCACAGTCAGGCCCTTGGTCACACCTACTACTCCCCAAGATCCAGAGGGAAACAAACAACCCGCTGGTAGGGGAGCGCCTTCCACCATGCATGATGATGACATTAACAAATCCAAGTCTTTGTCTGAGGGCACACTGATCGATCCCAAAGACTCATGGGGAAACAAACAACCCACTGATAGGGATACAACAATCACTGACTCGCCAAAGGCACTGGAAACACCCACCGCTGTCGTGGTCAGGGGACAAAGACTCGGAGGGAAAGAAACAACCCACGATACGGAACCCAAAACCAATCCCTCCGAAAAGGCACGGGAAACTCCCACCAGGTCTGAGGGGTCAACGGGGGACAAAGACTCAGAGGGATATATACCACCCGCTGATATGGAACCCATCACCAACCCCTTGCTCACTATTGCTGATGTCATTGGTATTCTATTCTCAGAGGATGATCTTGCTGAAACTGAAGATGAAATTTTATCAGCTGGAGAAGAAATGGACGCCGAGGTTCAATCGAACAAGAGCCCAGCCTGATCCAAAGGAGCATACTGAATCCCCATTCCAACATGATGATCATGCTTCTAAATCCTCCTCAAGCTCTGATGAATTCAAAGAGTTTGACAATGTTCTTCCCCTCACCGAAAGGCAGGCTTCAGTGGATCACCGGCTTCAAGGAAGCTATACTCAGGGGTCACTAAAACATTGTGGGAACAACATACTGAGGCTGCTGCAAGTTATGCTGATCTAAAGGCAGAGGTACAGGGCTTCGATGAAAATGTTCATGAGCACAAGGACTTGATGTATGACCAAATTCACCGATTGGATGAAAATATGGCTAACTTCTTAAGGCACCTTCAGGATGCTGGCACAAAGATCGATGACATCAAGGAGTTTGTCGAGAAGACCCAGCCTTACTCTTAACTCTCAAGTGCTAAAGGCTATGAGGCATACTTGCAACAATCCTCACCCTTACCGAACTGTTAGATCTGCTCAAGTCTGCAAATGTTCCGGGTCTTCCATCATCAGTCCAGTCTCTTCAAGCTACATTGGACTCTTTGAATACACATGTGGCGACCATGGCTCAGCATCCCTTCCCTGGCCCGAATCTTGGTCCCTTGATGACTGCTTGGAGCTTCTCAGGCTAACTTGGATGCAAAGGTCACTGGCATTCGACCAGACACTTCAGAGATTAAGGCTATGATGACTGAAATCTATCAGCCTTCAAGGGTCAAGTGCCACCCCCTCAGCACTAACGCCAACTCTTGCCCTCACTGACGCCCCGCAACAGCTGAGGGGGAGAATATCTGCCAAGAAACTCCTCTTCACACCGGGGAGCAAACACCACCTGTCTCAGAGCTCCAACATCATCTACAATTAGCCAAAGAATACCCATCTCCTCACTACCACCTCAAACATCAACAACAACAACAACACTGACGGTCACAACAACAACACCACCCTTAGTTGCATCATCTTCCTCAGGCCGGACAAGGGCAAAGGCATAATGACAACCAGCCTGAGAAGATTCCCTATAAAATCGGCGACATGAATACTGCTCACACCTCAACAGCTAAGTAAACATCTTGCTAAAGAAGAAAGAATATTGAAATTAGCTGAGGAAGAGAAAAAGAACAGATAAGCACTGGCAAAGGTTGTCGCTGAAGAAGCTGAGAATATGGGATTAGATGCAAGCAAGCTCCCAAAGGGTCAGGCAGGACAAAAGTTCAAGGATGCTCAGGCTGCTCAAATGGCTGCAATGAGAAAGCAGTATGAAGAAAAAAGAGAGAAAACTGAAGCTCTCAGAAAAAGCAGAATTAAGGAATACAATGGACAATGAACACCGAAGGCTCTGAAAAATCACCGATGTCAAGATTATTCCCAACACCAAACCATTGGCTATGAATGTTTACTGAGGGGATGACAAAAGACACTTTGAGGTTCATGATCCCTTAAAATTCAGTGACTTTGGGATCACTGAACTTGATGAACTTGGTCCGATCATTGGAAAGAAGCAAAATAAGGTGGTCAAGGAGCTGATGAAGATGCTCAGCCAAAGATATGAAAGGCTGAGGGATGACCGCGCCCAACTGGGAATTCAGCCTGCCTTGACTGCACCTCAAGGATCTCAACCACAAACCTCTACTGGCAAAAGGAAAAGAGTTGAGTTCCACTGAAATAAAAGTGCCGGCTTAGAATGCAACAGAGAATGCCGAGGGTGTCAAATTTGTGAACTGTTTGGTGATTGAAGAGCCTGAAAGAGGGCTATTCCATATTGATGTCTATGGAAACCCAGCATTTCAAAGATGGAGTGATATTGATCAGGCTGGTGTAGCTGCAATGATCAGCTATATTCCAGTGGCCTCTCAGATCCAATCCCCAGGAAACATCAGGTTCTGTCAAGACCTGAATGCAAAGATAAGAGACCATCCTGACAGGGAAACACTCATCACCAAGAAAGTGAAGCTCGAAGCATTGGGTATCCATCTGGACTGACATCATTTTATCCTTTTGTACTAGTGATTGGAAATATGTAATCTGATCAATAAAAGATGTATGTTTTTGTCAAATTACTCAAATGTTCCTTATTGTATTCATTAGTACATTCAGTGCAAGAAGAAGCCTTTTTGCTCACTTACACTGATCAAACACTTAGGCTATTTGTATATCCAAATAGGGGGAGATTGTTGGGTTCAGAAATACCCAAACCCCTTAAACTAGGATTTGAATAGAAAATATCCTAAGTGTTTAATCCGTTAAACACAATCAGGTATCTTCAGGACACTTAGTATGAGGCGAAGAAGGAGCCTCTCCACTCTGCAAGGCGGAACTTAAAGGGTGAAGACTAAGTCAAGAAGAAGATAGTGGATTCAGTGAGTGATGACAATAACTCACTGAATCTCTTCGACTCCTCTCCAACTGTTAAACACTGAAGACAAACGAAAAAAGAGACTGAAGACTTTAAAGACTGAAGAATGAGCTGGATTAGGCGGAAAAGTTTTACCCAGATAAAACTAAGTCCCTCAAGTTTTATCCGTCTATACGTCTCAATCTATCAAGATCATATCTTCCCATTTATAGTAAGCGGCGATTCTCTATCAAGGAAAGAAGCTTCGTCGCCTACTATAGAAAGGTGAACAGTAACCGAATATATCAATATTCGTGTTTGCTGTGATCCATGTTTTTGTCTTCTAGGTTAAAGTTAATTATCATACTTGTATAAATAGCATAAGAGAATGAGTGAAAAGTTTAAGCTTGTGAATTGTAAAAACACACACACACACAAGCCAACTTTTCACTCCTCCAAATACAACTTTATCCTTGAGCTAGCTCAGTGGGTTCTAAGAGTTGTGCTCAGACTTAGCCTGAGCTTAGAGAGGAGTCACCCAAACTTTGTCATTTCAATCCCAAGTACTATTCCGCAAGTACTTGGGTAACGTATTCTTCTGATTTATTTCTAATAAGAATATGATGTTGAAAATTACTTTGTGTGTTTTACTTATGTTAACTTCAGTCATTATTAACTGTTAAATTGCTTTAAGTACTAAATTATTATTTTTTAACGATAGTGAATAGGGAACAACAAAATGTACCTTCCCGGTACCTGAAAAATGTAGAAATTATATATTTGGAAACGATTTCTTAAATGTAATAATACGACATTATTATTTCATTGAAATTTGATTATTATTGTTTGCCGTTATTACTTTGGTGTCGGTATGCGTGCGGTGTCGTGACTCTCTAAATTCACGAGATAACCTCTCATTTTTAAATTTACCTATTGACAAATGTCAGAAAATAACCGATTTGAATTTTATGACGTAGTAAATATTATTATAATAATCCGAAAATTTACGGGTTGTTATAGATGGTAGTGTATGGATGTACCAGATAGAACGTG
>OU343220.1:180688185-180844376 GCA_910596185.1 Chrysanthemum makinoi
TAATGAATACCTGCATCTTTTAAAATTAGTACTCTAAACTAGGTTGATATATATGAATGTGCTAGACGAGTACCCGCGCCTAGCGGCAGCGATGTCTAGTTTTCTGCAAAGTTCTGATGACCCATAAGTTTCTTTCAACAAGTCAGTATTTGTAGCATTAGAGAATCGTTTTCGAATAACTACAATTCGATGCTGCACAGATACAAAGATAAATATATAGTTTTTAAAAAATTATACTGAGTCGATCTAAGTGTATAAGATATTTTCTAATGTGATTGTTTTAAGTTATTAAGATTTTTAGTAATAATAGATTCAAGCATTACAAAAAGCAACGGTGTTATGTAGTTGGCAATATTATATTATAGTTTAGAGGTATAGGCAAATGTGACCGCTTTTCTTGTTTTGTCAAGAATTTAAAAGCAGTGATAACTATTTTTTTTACATGTGTAACGTTTATCATTTGGTGTGTGGCTTTTAAAATTGGAACTTTGCAAATTGGATATCACCATATAAGATTATTTTGTACTATCAATTTGTATAGATATTTATGCATTGTTCAAAGCTATTTGTTTGAGGTACAAATAATTATCGCTAAAGATAACAATACTATTTATTTTTGTGATTTTAATAAACTTACATAACATTATTGATATTATTCCGACAAAGGGCTATACAATATATATTAACTTTTAAACGATGATTCATATACGCCCCTTAAATGGTGCAAGAGCAATATTTTTTAAAATAACATTATACAAATGACAAATTACATGTATCAAAGCAAAATAAACCAAAACTACAATTACTTGGTCTCTCCTTTCAAAAAATTGTCACGGGTTCCACAACTACTTCATCATTTCTCATATAATTTTGTCAAATTTGAAACCCGATTTTACCCGGGTGGTTCAACCTGGTTGAACCGTCTCCTACAAAAACAGTCGATTTAAACCGAGTCAAACCGATAGGTTGGGTCGAAAATGCAAATTAAACCGGGTCACCCCGGGTTTGAAGCGTCCCGTCAACCCAAGACGGTTTCAACGTCAACCCAGATCGGTTTCAACGGTCAACCCGTGATCGGTTTCAATTGATTGTTTTAATTTGGTAGATGTGCTTTTAATTGGGTGTACAATGTGAATAAATTATTGTACTTTTAAGTAATGGGGTGTTTTAATAAGAGTATTAATTATATTATTTATTTCTCTCTCCATTGACCATGTTTTCAACATTCAACTTTCAACATTTTTCACTTTTCCACTTTGACCATTTTTCCATTTTATATAGTACTAGACGAAGACCCGCGCTAGCGCAGCAAATGATGCTGGGTTTTATGCAAAGTTCCAACGACCCATAAGTTTCTTTCAACAAACTGTATTTGTAGCATTAGAGAATCGTTTTTTGAATAACTACAATTCGATGTGTGGTTGCATAGCAAAGATAAATATATAGTTTTTAAAAAATTATGTGGAGTCGATCTAAGTGTGTGAGTATATTTTCTAATAGGATTGTTTTAAGTTATTAAGATTTTTAGTAATAATAGATTCAAGCATTACAAAAGAACAATATGTGATTGGCAATATTATATTATACTGTAGTTTAGAGGTATACCAACATGTGTGACCGCTTTTCTTGTTTTGTCAAGAATTTAAGCAGTGATAACTATTTTTTTTACATGTGTAACGCTTATCATTTGGTGTGTGGCTTTTAAAATTGTAACTTTGCAAATTGGATATCATCATATAAGATTATTTTGTACTATCAATTTGTATAGATATTTATGCATTGTTCAAAGCTATTTGTTTGAGGTACAAATAATTATCGCTAAAGATAACAATACTATTTATTTTTGTGATTTTAATAAACTTACATAACATTATTGATACACTTGACAAAGGGCTATACAATATATATTAACTTTTAAACGACGATTCATATATGCTAGTCCCTTAAATGGTGCAAGAGCAACATTTTTAAAATAAATTACACTGGACAAAGGGCTATACAATATATATTAACCTTTAAACGACGATTCATATATGCTAGTCCCTTAAATGGTGCAAGAGCAACATTTTTTAAAATAAATTACATGTGTCAAAGCAAAATAAACCAAAACTACAATTACTTGGTCTCTCCTTTCAAAAAAATTGTCACGGTTCCACAACTACTTCATCATTTCTCATATAATTTTGTCAAATTTGAAACCCGATTTCACCCGGGTGGTTCAACTGGTAGAACCGTTCCGATAAAAAACATGATCGATTTAAACCGAGTCAAACCGATAGGTTGGTCAAAAATGTCAAATTAAACCGTCACCGCCGTTTGAAGCGCCCCGTCAACCCGGTATTGGTTTCAACGGGTCAACCCGGTATCGGTTTCAAATGATTGTTTTTAATTTGGTAGATGTGCTTTTAATTGGGTGTACAATGTGAATAAATTATTGTGCTTTTAAGTAATGGGGTGTTTTAATAAGAGTATTAATTATATTATTTATTTCTCTCTCCATTGACCATGTTTTCAACATTCAACTTTCAATATTTTTCACTTTTTCCACTTTGACCATTTTTCCATTTTATATAGTATAGATAGAATGAATTTGAATATAGAGTATTCATTCATTCATGGTTTATTTTCTGAAATTGTATCAGGTTGAGTTTGAAAGTTAGCATTCATTCATCATATATGGTTCATTTATAAACGGATGTGATACTCACACCATACTTTTTGATTAATGCACCACAATCTGTGCATTACAGTATTGTACGGTACAAACTGTAATGCACATATTGTGGTGCATTAATCAAAAAGTGTGGTGTGAGTATCAATTCCCATTTATAAAGTATATGCGAGAATAATGACTTTTTTTTTTTTTTTTTTGATTGTTATATCAATATGGTGTTGTGCGTTCAAGTATTGTAACGGATTGACATTGAGTCGCTCTTGTGTCCGTGTTACAACAATAATGTGGAAGATAGTAATCATGTGTTTTTTACTTGTAATGTTGCTTTAGAGTTATGGAACAGAATCGCGTTGTGGTTGAATCTTCCTATTCTAGAGTTCGTTAATATGGCTGACATGTTTCAATGGATCGATGAGCACAGTGAAGGTTCTAAGCAACGAAAGATCTTAAACACAACTTGTGTTACTCTTATTTGGATTCTTTGGATGTATCGGAACTCGGTGGTGTTTGATAACTCAAGAATTAAAAAGCATCAACTTTTTGATCTAGTAGTTGTTTCTTTTAATTGGTTATGTAATAGGAATAGTAAAGGTAGAATCAATTGAAACACGTGGATGCAAAACCCGTGTATGTAGTTTTGTTTGTTTTTCTTTTGCTAGTTTTATCTAGCTGATATATATTTCAACCGTTCAAGGAAAAAAGAAATAAATAAAAAAAATAATGACACTATATTGTTTAGGGAAATAACTACAGGGAAAGATACAAGTACTTCGTTTTATGTGTGGTTACAATATAGAAGGCATGTTTGTAAACATAAGCTTTCAATTTTGATTCGTGTATGTATGTGTATATGTTTCAAGTTTATCCAAATGTTTTGTCGGGTGCATGCTTAGTAGGTTAGTTGATAGGTTTAGAATCAATATTGGGTTATAGAATGTGCGGTTTGGTATCAATCATATGGCATATCAAGACTCATGTGTTTAACTTAATGCTTTTATTTTTAAGACTTACAATCAATATAATATTTTGAACTCCTAGTCCATTCCTATGTCGAGTTTTAGTGTTTGACCCTCCAAGGTTCAAATTTAATAGCACTTCATGGTTGTTTTTGTTAATCATTAAACTAAACCGGAAGGCCGGTGGAATTTTTAATACTATTTCCCATCTGGTCGGTGGCATTTTTAATACTATCTCGCGATAGTTTGTTTCACCTCATCCTTTACGATGTGTCACCATATGTGCTCTTGCATGAGCGCCACCTGCTTTTCCCCGATTTGTGAGTGTTGAGATTCTTATTAGCTCTTTGCGCCACTTTTTTTTTGGCGGCTATGCGTTTAATCGAGATATGAAAGTTAGGGTTCTTTTGGGTTTTTTGCCTTGCTGATTTTGGGTTTTATGGTGGATTACTTAACCGGGATAAATCGCTTTACAGGTTGCTTCTTTTCGTGGTTACTTTTGATCGATGTATAAGAGTTAGGGTTTCTGTTTCGGTTTTTTTTGGACGCCTTATTTTGGGCTTTATGGTTGATTAATTTTCAATACAGCTAATTGTAAGAATCAATAAGGTATGTAAGGTCTTGACGGAAGAGATGGTTAAAGCCTGAGTTTTTGAGGCCTGACTGGCCTTCCGTTTTAGTTTCAAGATATAGTGTTGGCTTCCTTGTAGTATGCAATGAAGGCCTTGAGGGAAGTAGTCTGAGTTTTTGAGGGCTCATTGACTTCTTACTTTTAATTGTTTTTAACTAGGCTGAAGAAGTTATCACACACTTTGTAGCTGTTAACTTTTGTAATGCCTAATAGGGTAACTGAAAGGTTGTGATGATAGCTTTTGAACGCGGTCAACTGGATTGGACCAAAGTTGAGGTTCTCCATCCGTTGGCGCAGGCAACTTTTGAAGTTTGCGTACCATCTTTGTTTGGCAGGGCAGCTTACAAATTTTGCAGCCACGTTGGAGCAATCCTCTTTATTCGGTTGTTTGCGAGTCTGAGCCTAATGAAGTGTTGGGTTTACCTGTTATGCATTATCCAAAATAGATAAACATGCTGTATTTTAAGTTGAATCACGTTGTGTGTTGCTAAAAATAATTATTATGGCATGTGTAACAGGTTGCCATTTTTTGTTGCTAATAATGATTAAGAAATTAAGGGTGATTAGGAAGTTCTGAAAATGTTGCATTGAGTTACTGATTTCAATTCAAATCATGGTTAGTTTTGCCTAGGGGTTTTGAGTGTCACGACAATAATTCTTGAACCGCCTTTTTAGGTGTGTATAAACCGCTTCATACGTACGGCGTTATGATACCCACTACGATCGAGCATTTGTTACGATGGTACCGCTAGCCATAAGGACTCTCTGCTTGTGGCTTCGTGGTAACAATTTTAGACCGCATCTTCATCGTAGGTTGTGTAAATAAAGTTTTTGTATCATGGTATTTTGTATGTTTTTCTTGCATAGGTGCGTTTGTCTAATATAGCTAACAATACATACTTTAACGATCTGTTTTGTATGTCTGTAGGTTGTTCGTTGGGTCCCAAAGTTTTGGGCGCTTTTGATCTAAATCTTGGATTTCTTTGGTATCCGATTTTGCCGACAAGATTCAAGAATGTGTGTTGCGACCAGTATTCGGTCAAGAAAAACTAATCCTGTTACCGGTACTCGGATTGCTTTTTCTTGGTCAAATCGATCACAACCGATGATTTCGTAAGGAATCCACCGTGAGCGCCTGGTCTTTCATACAACATTCCAATCCTTTTGGACATAGGTATTTATTTTCAATCTGAATTTTGTTGTTTTTTTTAGGCTTATCAAGAGGTAGCAAGAGAATTTTATGTTTGATTCATTATCGACAGGCGATGATGACAATATGCCGCCATAGCGCATACGCTTACTTTGCGCACATCGTGGCCCGCCGTCATATCGTATGTGGCTACTGACCATTGTGGTAACCTCGTATCGCTATTGTGTACAACAGTAGAATCATATGGTTGATTCATTATGAACAGGTGGTAACAACATCGACCATAGTGCATACACTTTGTTTGCGCGCGCATCGTAGCATGGCGGTCATATCGAGTGTATGGTCGCGCCATGGTAGTCGCCGGTATCGCTATTGTGTACGATATCGAGCCTCATTTGGTAAGAACATGAACGTGTTTCTTTGGCTTACGACGATATCAAACCGGGCCGTGCCGGACAAGCATACGTTCTCACGTTGTTTGGTATGTGTATTATATCTTTAAACTAAAACGGACGACAGGTGGAATTTTTAATACTTCCACTGCTTCCTTTGCTTTTCATAGTTTAGCAGATATTTTCCAATGGCCGGTGGATTTTTTAAATAATTTTCAGCAAGTTATGGATAGCTTAAAATGTTTCGAGATTAAACGACGGTCGGTGGGCATAAATATTGCTTATATGAAAACCATGGCGGTGCACCTTACTGATATGTTAGTTGTATTTTGTTTGGGGCCGAAAGGCCGGTGTTTTTTTTTAATTCTTGGCCACTGGTCGGTGGACTAAAATACTACTTTCCTCCTTGATGGTCTGTGGGCATAAATATTACGCGTGCGAGAACCGGGTCGGGGCACCATGGTGATATTTTAATCGTAATTTTTTTGGGGCTTGGGCTTCCTTTTGATAAAGTTGGGCTTAGGTGTATCCGGCCTTTTAATTGTGACGTTTAGATAGTGGTTATTAGTCGTATCATTTTCCATTCCGTTTTACAATTTTAGATAGCTTACCTCACCTGGGAGGAAATTTGGTAGGCGGTGAGATCCGCACGCCGCTTAGGTTTTCTTCGATTTACTTTGCCGTTCTTATGGTAGTTTTTGATGTGGTATTGCTTGCTTTATCGCTATTGCATACGCGTGGCTAAGCCTCATTTGGTGTGAATATCCAAGAGTGTCGTTTGGTTTTGAGCCTACCTGGGTCGTTTGGTTTAGAATATATGAACTTTGGTGTTCTCCCTTCGTAAAACCCTAAAATCCGTAAACGTGCTAAATGACCATTGTGCCCTCAGGTTATATAATTATGAAAATTCGTAAACACGTCCGGCTCGTTAAATGCGTTTTACTTTAAATTACATATGTGTAATTACAAATTGATGCAAGATAATACAATTTATTTTTTTTACACTTATGAATTTAGCACATCATATAAATTACATAGTATATATATAAGTGATAAGATAATTATACTAAATAAATGATGGAATAATAAAATTATGGAAAGTAAATAAAAGTTCAGATCCCTCCTTAATTTCAAACCTAATAGAAACGCCAAACCAAATCCTCCTAATCACACATTTAACTCTCATTTAAAACTTTCCATCACTTGTAAAAATAAAAAACAAGAAACCCTAGTTCCCATTATCTAATGTGACGGCAGGGAGTTTTTCCTCCCATTCGAATGAAGCAAGGTGCTCAAGGAAGGGTGCCTGTATTGCCGCCGTGGAGTGCTAAGACAAAAAGGGAAGCTAGGCGTGGTTTTCTTGGTCGTGGGTTGTGGTAAAGCCCGATCCCGGTCGCGAGTCGCTAGGCAAAGGGAGGTCGCTTGGTGCCGCTCCCCGGTCGTGACCGTGGCCTAGGCGGGCGTATCTTCATGGTTTCTTGGTTCTTTCCTCATCAGGCTACAAGGTATCGCGTAGCATCCTTGATCTCGTTCCTTCTTTTCAATTGTTTTCTTGATGAGTCGCATGTCTTCCTCTCGAATTCATGTATGCACTACTAAAATATGGCACATGAAATAATAACTTGGTCACCTAAATGCTATGTTAAAAATCTTGGCGCATGAATACTATTTTCGCCACGTAAATAATAATATGTATATGTAAGTTGTCGAATGAAAGGATCATTGATTAGTGTGTCAATTTCGGGTGAGTCGAATCTGTAAATAACGAAATTTTCATGGGGTAAAAGACTTTTGTACAAACTGTTTAGAAAGTATGATTCTGTGACGCATGTTAGGCCCTTGTTTCATTATTGATTTTTGCATGTGCATGAGAATGAATGGTTTAAGTAGGGTGTCTCTCGAGTAAATGAATCAGATTGTGATCATGTATGAAGTGGGGATACGATGTGGGTATGTATTTGTATTCGGGTGCTTAATTAAAGTGGTTGCATAAGTTTTGTCTAGAGTCTTGCATGTAGTCCTTTTATACAAGTCGCATGTGTAGTTTGTTATGTTCTATTTCCAAAGATAAATTGACTTAATATCATGTCGCGTGTGAGTTAATCAAGTCGTGTGTGTGTGGAGCTAACAAGGGTTCGGAACTCATAACCTATACGACTACAACTATAATAACAAGCTGATATCAAGTGATGTATAGTGCGAGTCAATTTCGGCCATGTTCCCTGTAGTAAGGTTATACAAAATAAAAAAGGAATTTGCATGCATGGGTCTAGTGTGGTATTGTGTTTTTCTGTTTGGCTCATTATATGTGTTGGGTGCGAATCATGCGTGTGTCGACAAGGGTTGGATCAATGCATACGTATGAAATATAAAACCCAGATAGGAGGGCATGTATGATCATGAGTTAGGTGTTAAATTGTTTTAGTGTCTTTATTTCATGTTGGCATGTGAAGTGAGTGTTGGAGTTTTGTATTGCATGTGAGTTTTGGGAAGTGTCGACAATGGTATGCATGTGTCTTTTTCGAAAAGGGTTGCATGTTTGGTACGAAATAAAATGAATACCGATGTGGGTTTGTTTAATCTTTTACGACAAAAGGGTTAAGATCATGTCTAATGTAAGTAATAAAATCGGTGAAACCCTAAGTGGTCATTTATTTGGAATAAAACAATATAAACGCTAAACTATAATGATAAGCATTGCCATCACTTTAACCTAATATGACATTTAAATGCATCATAAATGGCTAAATCTGATAAATAAGGAAATCTGCTATTTTGGAAAGTTACTAAATATGAAAACCTACTAAAAATGGAAGCCGTCTAAAAAGAGTAATCTGATCTTATAAGCGTTATCTAATTCTTAGGTTCCGGGCGGCAAGATTGATCCATCGTGTGATCTTACTTTTTATTTTGCTGCTTCGAATAAGGTACAAATATTCTATCCCTTATCAGTAGGGATTTCTCATGACTTTCTGATCCTTTGACTTTGTTCGCTTATGATATTTCATTGCTATGATTTCCTTTGCTATTGACCCTCTGATATTGAACCATTGTTATTGACCCCTCTGTTATTGGACCTTTGTTACTGAACCTCTGTTATTGAACCTCTGTTACTGAACCTTTGATATTGGACTTTGATATTGACTGTTGTTATGAACCTTTGAATTGTGAGCTACTGATATTGAACCTCTGACTGTGATGACTGATATATTGCTACACTGTGGACCTTTGTTTAACCCTTCAGATTGATACCCGAGCCAAATATTGTTCCCTAGCCATGAAGGTAACATGGCCGTGTCATTGATGCACCAATGACATGACTCTAGTGTGGTTGAGTGATGTTCCACACCGTCCCTTTCTGTTATCTGATTATGAGCTCAATATATATTGTATGGCCATTATTTGTCTGCAGGGGCGTATGGATGCATCCTAGATTTGTTCTGTTATCTGATATGTTATGATCTGTCTGGTGAATGATGTCGTGTGCAATACGCGTCTTCACAGTCTGGGAGCTAGCTACTCCATTGGTTACTGAGGTCTCCCCTCCTATTGGTTTGGTATTCCGAGGTCACCCCTCCGAATACAATGGCTACTATTGGATACTATTGGCGACTATTTCTACTATTGATATTGATTTGTTTTGTTGGCTCGGGATAGATTTCTGACAACCCTTACACTGTTGATATACTTATATTGTACCATCTGTTTACCCTAACGCACCATATTCTCGTATTGACTCCGCCTTACCCTGCACTCTTATGTGACTTATTCTTCTACCATTCCATTCACGAACCGGGTTATTATTATTATGGTTATTAAATTTGATTATGCTTTTACATGTTTTAGGTGTCAATCGTTTGCCCTGCTACTATATGATTAATATGTGATTGTCTGATTCATCTATTGACATGCTAATAACTGACAAACGGTTTACCATATTGTTATGTGACTCTTTGATTCATCTGGTCCATGTTAGTGTATAAATGATTGTTTTGAAGGCTTATCATGTAAACTCTATTTTGTTAACCTCGTGGTCTATGAATATCTGTTAGTATCTTTTCCCGCTTATTGTTGATCTGCCATGTGTACATTGTTGTTTATGTTACTCTGTGATTGGATAAATGGTTCGACTTATGTGGTCTGGCTTGTTAACTTGTCAATTTGCTCTGCTATGTCCTTAAATCATTCAATTGTAGTGTGTCATGCCGAAGTTCATGTTTGATATGCGGTGGTTACCATGTCCGCTAATGATAGTATTTCTGCTGTAGTGATACTTGTGATGTTATTAACTGTAGTTACTTGACTTGTATGATTGCCATGCTCACTTTCTAATTTAATTGCTTCCGCTTGCGTTTAGTTTTCCATTTCGCTTAATTATATTCTCACTTCCTCAATTGATTGTATGCTATTCTTGTTGAGTGAATACGGCGTTTGCTATGTTTGATTTTGTTTTCGGTACATGTATGTCGGTCCCGCTTATATGTGATTATGTATATGTCGCGGATGCCTTACCCGCTTCGTTCTCCTTGTTATCTGCTCATTCCGATATCGGTATAATTGTGTTCTCAGTAGACCCTCATTGACTCATTGATTCCTTTCCGCTATGCACCTTGTTATCGGTTCCTTATTTCATTTCGCATTTGATTTTATGTAGCTTTCGCTTTGTTATATCTGCTTATCGGGCTTTTTAAGCTCACCGCATTTCTTTCCTCCCGCAGGTTTTAGGTTTGAAGATGGGCTTTGATGGGCTGAGAGTTGGATTATCTGAGTGGACCAACCCTAGTTACCTTATTATTTGGATTTATTTTGTCGGGCTACTGTTTCGAGATTTCAGTTTATTTTAGACATCTTGAAGTTTAAAATTTTCATTGTAATCATTCATTTATATGACCTTATACGTTATTCTTTAAGATTTTCGCTTGTAAAACTTTAATTGTATGTTCTGATATGACACCAGAATGTGACACTTCTACCCTCGTCGGGTTGGGGTGTTACACCCTTTTTATAGGCGATGATGATAATATGCTCACCGTGGTTCATACCTTTCCTTTGCACGCATCATGGCACGACGGTCATATTCACTGTAAGGCTGCAGCCATGCTGGTAGCTTGGTATCGCTATTCTATACGCATATCTGAGCCTCATTTCGTGCCAACAACCATGCGTTACTTGCCTGTCCATCCAGGTCGGATGATCATACGCACGGTTAAGGAAGAAGGTAATTTTTAACTGATATTGTGTTTTTTTTAATATATAAAAGCGTTGTAATTATGTCAACCAATATTCGGTTTCTTTACTATGAACATCCGAGCTTTCTGTGTTAAATGGACAGGTGAATTGGTGCATTCAAGAGGGTTTTGCCGATGTTGGCGTCGCGCTAGGTGAATCGTTGTTTTGGCGCGCATTTTCACATTGCAAGGTGCATTCAATAAATTTAGTTACAAAGCTAACCCTGGATAACAAGGGCATTGTATAATCTCCTAAAAACTATGTCGTAAGTTTTATCACAACGCTATCATTTGTTCCTATTCACGCTCAAGAACCAAGCACAAAAATTGGTAACAAAGGTAAATGCTGACAGATAGGTTTCGATTTGACGTGGTGGTATAAATACGTAATACTTAGATAGTTGTTATACAAGTATTTGGTAATTGTAATTATGTTAAAGATGACAGGCTACTTCGTGATTTTTGACATACTAATTAAAAGAACTGGATTCTCCTCGTTGTTACCTAACATTTTCTCGCTTATACACTCTGTGCAAGGCGCCGAAGGAGTGCTCCGGATTCGCGTGTTGTGCGGGCAGTGTGCACTAACAAGTCCGGCCGTGTCAACTGTTGACAATGATAGGTTTACAGCACGAATGCCAAACGTCGATGACCAAATGTTTTATGATGCGATAGGAGAACTTGTAACCGATACGTGTTGTGTTATTTGGAGTACAAAATACTACAAGCTTCGTGGTCTGTGATGTCACCAAAGTTTTATGTTTTTTTCTTGAATATTTGCAGCCTGTACGTTGCATACAAATGTGCTAGAAAAACTGGAAAAGTAATTCACGCCGACGCCACTATTGGAAGTCAATTCGTAAGATCACAACGTACCAACTAAGTTTCTCTTAACACTTGATACCTCCGCCATTCAACTCCGAACTAACAATATATCTTTTTTTGGCGAAATTGATGGTAGTGATGCACGAATCCTTTTTTAGTAACATTGAGAATCCAACGGAGTTACATGATGGAAACTTGGCGTGAAGTTCATTGATTAAAAAGGCTTAATAAAGACTTAGAATGCAACGGTTAGTTTTATTGCCTTCATTTTTCAAATACGCACGTGGGGGTGTTTCGTTAAACGTTATATAAACATGTGTAGTTACCGGCTTATATACTTTCGAAGTTTTTCTAAGCTATTTAGACTAGGCTACGCTACTTTATTAAGCCGAGTTTATTTCGCTGCCAAAAGATAGTGTTCTGATTTCAAAAGCTAATATATAGGCCAACCAACCATATTTTTCAGTGGAGTTGCATCTTACCTATTGAATTCCTGTTCATTTATTCTCACGCTTAACCGATATTCTAATATTGTTCGTCGCTTATATGACCATCCAAGATCAATGGTTGCCGCTGGTGTCGTAGCAAGCAACGATTGCAGCTTGGCAAGCCGCTTGTTGTCGGTTTGCGCTGACTCGATCTAACCGGATTGTTGTGTCACTGATTGGGATCTTTCCACCTGGCAGGATATTTTAGGCCTCATTTTCTAATATTGACATGAGATGTTTATGATATTGCCCTGTTCTAATTTACCCCTCGAAATCCTTTCGCTCCCACAGCAGTCTAGCAATACGTCTGGTGCAGACATTTGCACAACACCTACTGAAATGGCAAAAGGAATTCGACGGGGCGACTAGACGGGCACCGCTATCGTGAACATCACGTGTCAACATTAGCGACTGAAGCTTTGACTACACTCCCAAATGGAGAGAGCCCAGTCGATGACGCAACAATATTCAGGTACAGAAGAGAATCTTATGCAACTTGATGTTCGTGTCAACGATTGGAATCTTTCCACCCGGTAGGATATGGCAGATTTCATTTAGTTATATTGAAACGAGATGTTCAAGATACCGTCCCGCTCGATCTTCCGTTGAATTCCTTTCGCCTACCCGTCTAGCAATATGTCCGGTGCGCACGTTGCAAAAAGATCGCTGAAATAGCAAAAGGGACTCTGGAGGGGCGATCGACGGTCTCACTATCTTGAACGCCGCCTCAACATTACCAAATGACGCTGAGATGTGCTTTTTATGAAGTGGAAAGAAGCCACTCGATGACGCAACCATATTGAGGCATGAAACAAAATAGGGACTGTTTAGGCAACCCAGTTGTTGTGTTATCGATTGCAATCTCTTCACTCAGTTTGTTTAGATATGAGTTTTCATCTTCCCCTCGAATTCCTTTCGCTGCGACAATGGTCTAGCAATTTGTCCGGTGCGCACTTTTGCGCAAAGGCTCTTGGCACATCAAAAGGAATTCGGTGGGCGATGAGACCGGGTGACTATCCTAAACAACGCGTGCCAACTACATTGGTCGGGCGATTGAGGTATCCTTCCGACTAGAAGCTTTGACTCGATGGCTTAAATGCCATTCAAGTACGGGACAAAAGGGTCCTAGACGTGAATAGTACTTGTGCTTCTACGTGTTTATCGTGTCATCAATTGGAATCTTTCCACCCGTTAGATATCGCAGAAGTTCATTCGATTATATTGAAACGAGATGTTCAGATACAGGCCGGTTTCGATTTTCCGCTCAATTCCTTTCGTTCTTGCAACGGTCTAAGCAATACGCCCGTGCGCATGGTTGCAAAAAGACTGTTGAAATAGCAAAAGAGATTCGGGAGGGTAATCAGATGGGTCTCACTATCTTGAAATCGCGTCTTAACATTACCAAATGACGTCTGCGATGTGCTTGCGAGTGGAAAGAGGCCACTCGATGACACGACCATATTCAAGTGCGAAAGCAAAGAAAACTGCTTTACGCACCCCAACCGCCGTGTTTGCTCAAACTAAGGTATGTATTATTTTTACTTATTTGTCACTTTAATCTTATTACTAGGAAAATAGTATCATGTTGTCAATTTAGATTATACTTATGAAATGATGTCATTATGTTAGTTAGTCTTAATACAATTGTTTTGGTTACGCAGTTGCTTTGGTGTGCAAGAGTTCCTCCGGTTTATCAGAATTCAAACACGAGATACCTATGGAAAAATATGACAATGAGGTTCGTGTTCGGGATACGCAAAGAAAAGTGGTCGCTGTGAATGGGACATCGCTATAATTCCAATTTACTAACTTGTGCGTTAATGTATATATACTAAATGTAGTATTCATGGTTTTGAATAATTTTTTTCTCATTACTAATATGTTTGCCTACTAAACCCGAGATATCTTAAACTACCGACTCCGAACGAATTTGACTCTTAATTAACTAAACTCGGTTCCGCATTCTAAGGACAACGTTAATATCTCCGCTTAGCACTACAAGCACGCTGCGTTTAAAAAAAAAACACAGAATCCCCCCTGCGGGTAACATGAGGAGCCGCGTTTTCACCTCGTTCTCTATATATAACAAGGCGCGAGAGCTAGATTTCCAAAGCGTATAAAATAATAATTTCTCAACCAAATAAATAATAAAAAAAGCAAGCAACAATAAAAAAACGATTTTTTTTTTTCGAAATAGACCCTGAACTTCTGACTATTAACGACTTTTTTATACACCAAACATTATTTATCAATATCTAACAAATATATCTTGATTTTTCTAATAAAAAAGATACTGGTAAAAAGGTCTCTCGATAACGAACAAAACAAGTCCAATATTGATATTTTTTGACATACATACGATTTTATAAAAATTGTTGAAGTTTAATATATATATATATATATATATATATATATATATATATATATATATATATATATATATATGTATGTATATATAGTTTTTAAATAAAAGAAACTTTCGAAATAGACCCTTAACCTATCAACTACTTTCAAAATTATTTTAAAGTTTTTTAAAACTACAGGGGCCTAATATGTACAACTTTTTATAAAAGTTTATATTTTATATATATATATATATAACAAAGTTTATTCCTCTGCATTACAAACCAAACGCGCCCAATATTGATATACTTTTGACATACGTGCAATTTTATAAAAAATGTTGAAGTTTATCATATATTTTTTTTAGAAAAACTTGTTACTGCTTACCGTTTCAAAAGAATTGATAAAAAAGATGGCAACCAACAACAAGGAACTAGCAGCTCCTGAAACATCTAAAAAAATGGCAAACACCCCCGCCGCAACGCGTCGGGTTCCTCTCCCTCGTTCTTATAACGTTGTTGACAATTGTCGGTCTAGTTTTAGAGCGTTGTCTTACTTCCCCCCATTGCATTTTGATTGGACCGCCTTCATATTCGCTTAGAGTTATTTCACTTATTTGCTCATGTATTAGATGGGTCATGGGCCTCCTAAAGCAAAATTTAAATTGCTTAGCAATAGGCAAAAAAGATTTCACCAACAGTCGTGGGTTTTGTAATATTGGAACATATAAGTTTGTGTATCATGCATCATATCAAAAAGGCTTTTGATACGCGCATCATAACTTTTTATTCTTTTACCGCAATTTTTGCATTACAATATATTGTGTGCTATACATCTTGTACAAAATCGTGTTTTTATCGAAAGAAATGGCGTGCCAATCAATCTACTATCAAAAAGTGTGTAATACATATATTTTCCTAACTCAAAATCTACAGTTTTACAATTGCTTATATAATTAGCATCAATAAAAGTATGGCAATTTGTTGCAAGTTTCATGGTGTGGATTAAACAATAACAAGTTGATAAGCAACTTGATATGCAGCTTGATATATTCAATTGAATAGGTGTTTCTAGATAAAAATAAAATACAATTTGGATATAAAGGGAAAGATTGAAGTGGAACTAAGACTAAAAATGAACCCACTTGACGGTATATTGTATGCTAAATTAGATTTTAGATATCAAATATAACATAAGAAATTGCAACTTGGTCATGTTACGATTGACCATCTTGAAATTTCAAACGTGGGTTTATAACTTAGACTAAGCTTGAAAAATGTCCTAAGCATAAAAAAGGTTTTTACCGTGAACCAAATTTGCACAAAACTAAAGCTTGTGAAAGTGCTCGAACAAGGAAATAAGCTTCGGATAGTTTGATGCTGAGGCTCATATTGCCTAAAATGGGGCAGATGGCGCTTTATGTGTGGGCATTGAATGTTCGGGGTTTTCCTCTTCCTCCAAGCTGACATATTTGATTCAAGTTCATGATCTAATTAGACCCTATACCACGTACAGGGTGGATTGATAGCCCGTCTTCTTTGTAATAGTTGAACACTTAATTACAACTCCCTATGTCCGAAAATGCCTAGGTTATTGTTGATCATACCGTAAAACTTCTTTCTAGGCTTTTACACCATGATTTTCATATAAGACAACGTCACTTCTATAAGTTTTTATCCTAATTTCAACACCGCGCATTAAAAAAAAAATTAGTTTAATCTAGGGAAAATGACAAAAAAATGCATCGAATTTGACACTTGTTGTGATTGTGTGTATCCAACTATTTTTTTTTTCATTGTAACACAAAACTTTTGAATTTTTGTCATTATATATCGTAACGATTGCCAACGTGTCATAACACGTCCCTAACTCATCCGGATGTTACACGTGGATCGCCAACTCATTTTCTCACTATTACTTTTAGGATAATAACAAAAAATGTGATCGAACTTGACCACTTTTGACATTGTAACACAAACCTTTTGAATTTGTGTTAATGTATGTATCAAATAATCTAAACTTGGCATCGTTAGTCCTTTATACTAACTCCGTTAGCACATAACTTTAAAAAAAAAATCTTACGCTTTCATCCCTTTTATATACGCTTTCGTTTGTTTTCTTATGTTTTCATCCGTATTTATACATTTTCGCTCATTTTCTTATGTTTTTTATACGTTTTCTGCCCTGTTTTAACGTTTTCCCGCCAATTATCTTACGCTTTTATACGCTTTCATCCGCTTTTATATGTTTTCATTCGCTTTTGTACGCTTTCATCCGTTTTAATAGCTACACACGTCCATTTATTTTATTAATGCAACGCAGTCTTTTATACGTTGCCCGCTCTTTACACGCTGTCCGATTTTACACGCTGCCCTGCTTTTACACATTTTCATTTGATTTTACATGTTTTCGTCTGCTTTTACACGCCTTTGTTTGATTTTACATGGATGAAAGCATATAAAACGAATGAAAACGTAAGAAAATCAAGAAAAGTATAAAAACTACAAAATGTATAAAACGTAAGAAAATGGACGAAAATGTATAAAAACGGATGAAAACGTAGAAAACGATAAAAACGGATGAAAACGTAAGAAAACAAAATTTTTAGTTATGTGCTAACGTCGTTAGTATAAAGGACTAACGATGCCAAGTTTAGATTGACCGATACATACATTAACACAAATTCAAAAGATTTGTGTTACAATGAAAAAAGTGGTCAAGTTTGATGCATTTTTTTGTTATTATCCTTAAAAGTAATAGGGGAAATGAGTGGCATTCACGGTAACACCTGGATGAGTTATTATCCACGTTGTTAGGACACGCTAGCAATCGCATATACATAACAAAAATTCAAAAGGTGTTGCCATACATACAAAAAAATAGTGGCTACACACAATCATAGCAAGTGTGAAGCTCGACGATTTTTTTTTCATTATTTTCCTTTAATCTACACACTTTTTTTTCACATTTTCAAAAAGTGTGTAAAACTTCCTAGTTTTATTGTTATGACACCACATTACAAAAAATTAGTTCAATCTACACACATTTTTACACTTTTAAAAAGTGTGTAAAACTTATCTCGCTTATTAACACTTAAAAATATGTAAAAATTGGTTACATTAATAATTGTGAAGAAAAAAGTTGTAAAACAATATATTTTCCACACTTATAGTTGTCAAAAAAAGTTCATACTTTTAAGAAAAATTACACGCGTCCCTCTGGTTTGCTCATATTTCAAGTTTAGTCCCTAAGTCGCTTTTAATTACATCACGTGATACCTATTTTGAAACCTTGCACTCATTTAGTCCCTATTTTGGATGGGCGTTAGTGCAATCCCTGTTGTTTTTATACCGTTAGTCATTCGCTAATAAATTTTGCAATTAGTCCTTATTTTTTAAAATATAGTTTTCCCCGCAATAGTCCCTCCGTTAATAATAGTTATCCCGATTTTTTAGGTTTTTGTCCGCTTTATCCGTTTTGCTCGCTTTTATCCGCTTTCCTCATTTTATTTCGTTTTCGTCCGCTTTTTACGCTTTTATCCCTTTCGATCGCTTTTATATGTTTTCGTCCGCTTTTACGCTTTTGTCCGCTTTGTCCTTTTATTTCGCTTTTTTACCGCTTTTAATGCTTTTGTCTATTTTTATCCGCTGCTCGTTGTTTATTCGCCGCCAGCACGTTGTCCTTGCGCTTTGCCAGCTGTTTTATCGCTTTTGTCTTTTATCCAGCTTTTGTTCGCTTTTATCCGCCGCAATTTTTAAGTTAGTTTTAGTCTATTTTCGTTTTACGCCGTTGTTAGCGCCGCTCGTTATTCGCTACCGCTTTTATAACCGCCGCCGCTTTTTGCTTGTCCGCTTTTTCTTCGCCGCCGTTGTTTACGCGTTTTATCCGCTTTTCGTTGTTTATTTTCCGTTTGTTATACGCTTTTTGTCCGCTTATCCGCTTTCATTCATGCTTTTCCGAAAACAACGTAAAACGAAAACGTGGACAAAAGGAACAAAAACTGGCGAAATCGGATAAAAACGTAAAAAAAACAGGCGAAAACGAATAAACAACGAACGAAAACGGATAAAAATAGACAAAAACGTTGAATAAAAGTGCGAAAAAGTAAAAAAAAAAAAAAAAGAGGACGAAAACGGATAAAAACCGACAAAAACAGAAAAACGTGAAAACTGACGAAAACGATAAAACGTGAAAAAGAAGGCTAAAACGGATAAAACGAACAAAACGGATAAAACGAGACAAAAACGAAAACAACGGCTTAAAAAAAAAACGAACAAAAACGTAAAAAAATCAAGGCGTAAAACGAATAAAAAACGAACGAAAATGGATAAAACATACAAAATGTAAAAGCTAAAACGTAAAAAAACTGACATCTAAAACGGATAAAAACGTAAAAATAGGTCGAAAACGGATAAAAAACAGACAAAAACGGATAAAAACGACAAAAACGTAAAAAAACGGACGAAAACATATAAAACAGTAAAAGGGATAAAAACGTAAAAACGACGAAAACGGTAAAAAAATGGGAAAATGGATAAAACGAACTAAAACGGATAAAAACGTAAAAAATCTGGGCGATAACTATTATTAAGGAGGACTAATCAGGAAAACTATATTTTAAAAAATAAGGACTCACGGTGCATAATTTATTAGCTTAAGGACTAACAAATAAGAAAACACTTAACGGATTGCACTAACGCCCATCCAAAATAGGACTAAATGAGTGTAAGGTTTTAAAAATAGGTATGTCGTGTAATTAAAATGACTTTGGACTAAACTCAATATGAGAAACCAAAATGACCAAACGTGTAATTTTTCTACTTTTAATTGTGGTGAAATTTAAGAAATATTGATACTTATTAGTGTAGAGGTTATTTCAGAACAGCCAAAATTTTCACACTTTCTAGTGTGAAGAATTTATGTGCTACAAATAGCCTTTATATTTAAAAGTGTAAAAAATCTTATAATTCTTTACGCCTAAACATGTGATTTTTTTTTGATACAGTTATAAGCGGAAAAAATTTATTGTTTTATAATTTTCTTCTACACTTATTGATGTAACAAATATTTACACATCATTAAATAAACTAATAAAATACGCACTTTTTAAAAATAAAAATGTGTTAAATAAATTACAGTGTTTTTTTTAGTGCCGGTATGAACTTTACAAAAGTACAAGAACGAAAGAGTATCATAAATCATAATATGAGAAAGTTTACATATATGGATTCCCAAGCAACTACAAAATTATATTTTACAAGAATAAAAAAAGCCCAAAGATTAAAATCGTGATAAATGAATTCAACCAATGCGTGTGCGAATATCTGAAAATTAAAATTCTTAACGTGAATTTCGTATTTGACGTACAAAAGAAACAAGCCCATTGTTTTGACGAAACCAAAAGCTATCTATCAATCATAATTCAACACGTGTCAAGACGGTGGTTGTTGTCATTTTCTAATCCCAAAAATGTACCAATAAAGACAACCACTTGCACAAGTTGGTTGACACGTTTCGTATTGTTATTCTTCCACGTCACAAACACACCCACCCATGACAGCTATTTTAACGATGCAAAACACAAAAATGTGAAAACCCAACAAGATTTACCGCAATACGTGTCAATGACTCATAGACATTAATATACCAAAACGTGTCAATTTACAATTGGTTCATTACGAACGCTAGTTTCGCCGTTTGTTTTTGTTTCCTACATACGTGGACAACTCCCTCACCACCGTGTGTCAAGCCCACCATCCATTTCATAAATCCAAGGGCGTTTCAGTCATTAGACTTTTAGAAAATTCGAAATTACTTTCTTCCTTTTAAGATAATTGATACATAATTTAAAGAAAATCATAATCACCACTATTTATTTTTCATTTTATTTTTTTACCAATTTTAAAATAATAACAGTTTTATCTTTAACCGTTAATTGATTATTGTTTTATTAAAGTTTATAATAATAATATCAAATAAGGGTAATATAGTAATTTACATTATATTTTATTATTTATCTTTACTAAAATTTAATATATCTAAAAAACGTGAATAATAATATTAATGCGGTCGATTGGAATATTTGTTAACTAAACTTATGGTATTTCATCTTTTGAAAATTATATATCATCTCATATAATAACATCATTAATTTGTTTATAATAAAACTTGAACCACAAACTTTTAATAATATTTCATTCAATTTATATGTATTCATTTCATAGTTCATTAATCTAACATAAATAAAAGGTAAAGATTAAACTTCAGATGTATATCTAGGCTTACAATTTTGTTGTAAGTTTATTCGATTCGACCTATATCCTAAATGAAATAATCTATCCAACACTTACATTTGATAAAACTAACACGAGAACTTTGACTAAAAAAAATCTTGTTTTTTCAGCTTATTTTGAAGGTTTTGAACTTAAATTTTATATTTAAACAAATAAAGACAAACATGAAAAAAAATAAAACAAGAAAACTAACCTCACAAATTATAAAACTTTACACAAAATAAGCCAAAAACATAATTCTATAGTAATAAAGCGAAAATAAATTTAATAAAAAAATAAATAGATTTAAAAAACAAAAAGCAAATTTGAAATAAATAAATAAATAAATAAATTTATACAGTAATAAACTATAAGGGCATTTTCGTCATTTGAAAAATCCCCATACTATAAAAACACCATCCTCATACAAACCGCGTCTCTTCTCTTCTCTTTTCTTCACCGGCGTAAAAAACTCTTCCATTTCCGGCGAAAATATATAAACTTCATCATACAAATCACCTTTTTTTATTAAAAAAAAAACATGAAGAAAGATTTAATGGGTTCACTAGACTTACTAGAAAGACTAAACTCCAACACCATTCAAGTAAACCCAAACCCTGAACCCAATAATCCAGATAACACGGAGCTAACCTTAGGCCTATCGCTAAACGGAAAATACGGATGGGACCCACAAACTAATAATAACAACAAGCTATCTCGTGCATGCTCTTCTGTTATTATACCGGAAGTGGTGGACATTGAGTTGTCGTTGAATAATAATAATAATATTCCGTTAAGTAGGACGTGTTCTTTGCCGGCGGATGAGGTGGAGTGGAGGAAGAGGAAGGAGATGCAGATGTTACGACGGTCGGAAGTTAAACGGAAAAGAGTTGATCAGAAGATGAAGAAACAGTCTCCACCTTTGCCGGGAAAGGTGAAGAGTGAGAAGCTTGTGAGGTTTAGTTCAGATGGGTCAAGTGGTGGATCATCTGGTGTTTCGGATTTGGATTATCAACCTTCCGGTAAATTTTACTTTTTTATTTTTTTTGGGTTAATTGTGTGAAGGCAAAAGTTAAATATAGAACCAAAATTTACCATAGATCCAATCAACCAATAATAGCCATTCATTTTTTATTATGATAAACTTTCACCCTTTTTTAAAAAATTAAGTATCTCGCAAAACCGTTAATCGTTACACGATAAAAATTATACCATCGTGACGAGAATTAAATTATCTTTCTATAGATATGCACTACTATATATTTTAACAACTTTTTTTTTTCAAAATTTCGTCAACAAAATTATATATGAGTAAAATCATATATGATTCGATTTTTACTAATCACATATGATTTTTGAGAATCATATATGATTTCAGAAAATCATATATGATTCAGTAAAAATCGAATCATACATGATTTTTTAGAATCATATATGATTCGTAAAAATCATATATGATTTTCTGACTTAATTTTGAAAAAAATGTTTGTCGAAAATACGTGAAAAGATATCTATAGAAAGATAATTTAATTCTCGCCAATGATACAGATTTTTTATATTTTGAAGATTTACCGCTTGTAAGATATGTCTTTTAAAAAAAGAAAATGATTTTCATTAATTTAGATAAAAATTAAGCATGACGGTTCATTTGTTCTATGATAAATATGAGTTCTATATTGATCTCAACTCATTGTGTGAATTGTCACTTTTTTGACTTGTTAACTTTTTGAATTTCGATTATTCGGTGTATATGATGTATTTTTGGTATCGAATCAAATATTTTTGAGAATCGAATCACGTATGTTTGGAACTCAATTACATAGAATAATCGAAATTCAAAAGGTTGGCTATTAAATAGTCTGATTCTAACGAATGATACATGAACTCAAAAAAGTGACAAGTAAAAGATACATTTTCAGACAAATATTTCTTTATTTTTTGTCTTTTGTTTTCGAATTATTGAATTATTATTATTATAATGACGTAGTAAATCGCGTGTTATGATTAAAAGAATGATTTAAGATCATTTGAGGACAAAAGATTATCAATCTCCACCCTTCATTTTTATTTCATCTAATGGATGAGATTAATCCCAACAATTTAAAAAACCCACTTTCATCATCTGTTTTCAAATATTAATATTTCAACCGCTAATCGTTAAAAAAAAAAAATATATCATTTGCGACGAAGATTTAATTATCTTTCTATAGATAGCACTTTGATATACTTTCGACAAAATTTTTAGTTTTCGTATTTTCACCTTTTTTTTAAGTTTTTCGTTTTTACGCTATCGAAATTTGCATTGAAAAATCATATATGATAAAACACTAATTTGAATATCAAATGTGATATTAGTATAATATCATATGTGATATTAGTGTAATATCACATATGATATTACATATAATATCACATGTGATATTACATATCATATATGATTTAACACTAATATCACATGTGATATTCGATTTAGTGTTTTATCATATATGATTTTTTCATGTAAATTTCAGTAACGTAAAAAAACGAAAAACATAAAGAAAAAACGTGAAAAATACGAGTTTTTTTCTTTTTTCGAAAGTATATCAAAGTGCCCGTATATAGAAAGATAATTAAATGCTCGTCGCGATGGTGTAAATATTTTCACTTAACGATTAACGCTTTAAGAGATATTTAAATTATAAAAAATAGGTGAAATAATAAAATGCTTTTAATCTCACCATTAATTTCCTTTTATGATGTATTTTGAGATTTCCTCAGATGGTAAAAGTTGGATGTAAAATAACTCCTCTAAAAGAATTGAGGAACATGATTAAAACCTATGACTTCCATTTTACATGGAATGTCCATTAGGTTACCATCGCGAGGACTTATTGAATTAGGTTGTGTTTGGCTGCCAGTGTATAGGAGTTTACAAGTTGTGTTTGTGACACAAGTTTATGAAAGCCTATATAAAACTTGTATAAGCTCGGGATAAATAAAATGAGTGTTTAGAATTGAGCAGAGCTTGTAATTACTCAAATTACTTAAAACCCTTAAAAATATTATAGATGAACACGTCAAAGCTTAATATATATTTGAATTTAATTTGATTTAATTATATCACTTTATAACAATAAGCTCTAGATCTAACTAATTCGCTTAACACCTTTATTAAAAACTCTAGCTTTCGGCTTACAATTTCCGCCAAACACACCCTTAGTATTAGATCTTTAAATAAGGGGATTGTTAAGCACATGTACTGATATGATTATTGTAGTTGTATATAGAAGAAGGTATAAATGAGCAAATAGGCAAAATCACAAACCTCATTTATACCTTAGTTTGCTAATATGAAAGGCTTTGTTGGATGACATTTATTTTTAGATAGGAATTTGGCAAGCATAGTTGTGCTTAAGATGTTACAACATGTATTAAAATGTAATTGTTTAAACAAATAACAATTGTTTAAGTACAAAATGTTGTTAAACAAGACAATTATGCATTTGTGAAGTCAGTATATCGGATCACCACAACGTTATGCAAGCATGAATGTATGATATGCACGTTCTTTGATCAGAATGCTTATCATGGATTATTAATTAGGTTCCTTTATACGACTAAATACACCTTAATATTGCGCACGTAATAAGAAAGTAATAGTTGAAGGTAAGAATCCTCAATGTTATATCCGGTATTTACGCCAAAAGGTTGATTTTTAAAGTTAATGTATACGTCATTTATTCATCATAGTGTTCAACTGTTTTTATAATTACATGCTTATCCCCCAAAGTAGAGCCATCTCACATATGTGTTTGACTATTCTTGTTCAACAGAACCAACGAGACACGAAGCGGAACAAATGAACCTTCTAATACTAACAAAGTTCAAGGCAACCTGAAGATTGCAACAAATGAACCTGTTAAGACTAACAAAGTTCAAGGCAACCCGAAGATCACACCCAACGTACATTGTGTAATCGATCAAACCATGCCATGTGTTTCCACCAAAGAGGATGGTCCCGATGGCAAAAGGATACAAGGGTTTTTATACAGATATGGAAAAGGCGAAGAGGTTAGAATAGTATGTGTATGTCATGGTAACTTTCTAACTCCAGCAGAATTTGTTAAACATGGCGGTGGAGGGAACGTCGAGCACCCACTAAGACATATCATTGTAACTCCATTGTTTAGTTGACATTTTTAGTATCTTGGTTTTTTCATTAAACAAGAAATCTATTCTTGCCTCTTTTTCTCGCTAAAAGGTAGCGTGAAAAAATGTTTGGTAATTCCAAATATTTTGAGGGCACGTTTTGCTTATGGAAAAATTAACATATTGAAAGATGTCAATAAGAAATTCTTTCTTACGTCGCCCGTCACAATTCTCAATTTCCGGTCATTTTGCAAACTTTAAAAAATTTTACTATTCATTTCGGGAATTTACTATTCATTGGTTACTATTCATCGGTTACTATTCATCGTTTTTGAAGTCGATTTGATATTTTGAAAGGTTATTTCAAAATTTTACTGTTCACAAAACACTATTCATTCCTGAGAAAAATTTATATTCATGATTTTAATCATCATTTTTCAGTAAACTAGGTTTACTTAATATGAAATTGCGAACCGTAAGGGTTTAGCTGCGTATTCATGAAACATCATTGAGAACACTTCATATAGACTAGAGTTAGTCTACATACCATCAAGAACGCCATTTTATATTAGTTCATGCATGGGTTTGCATATTTCATTAACGTATATTTTTCTATTAAATAAACGCTATCGCACGATCATTTATTTTAATAATTGATCCGACACTTCCAAAAATTATCCTGATATATACTCATTTTAAGACTATAAAAATTATATTATTAGTTTACCCGATGTTTCGAATTTATTTTGGTATTTAAATTTGTTATATATATATTTACGACGGTTTTCGTAAATTCAACCCGATAATTATTTATTCACTCAATTCTTGCGAGAAATGTATTTTTATAATTTTTATGACTTCAATATATTTTATTTTGTTAAGTTAAAAATCGATTTCTAGCTAACGCTACACTAAATAATTTATTATATGTACCAAATACACATTATATATAACTTTAAATGTATTTATACATCAAAAATACACAACCTATTCCCATTTATGCCCTTGGCCGACCTCCCCATGTTAGTCATCACTTTTTTTTTTAAAATATCTTCAATTAAATGGACACATACTCACTTGTAACTAGATATTCGTAATATACAATTATTATACAAAAATTGAAACACATACACTTACACATACAAAAGGTGAAAGTAAAAATCAAATCCTCTCCTCTTTTCTCTTTGATATTCGGCCAAGGCAAGAACAAGCAAGAAATCATAAATTTTTTCAAGAACAAGTGCTTATATAAACCTTAGTATACTTCCATATAAGGTTTTGAAATAAAAACCAAGAAGTATTTAGGAAACCTAGTTACTTAAACCTCATCATAATACTAGTAAGCTTTTCATAATCTTTATTACTCTTTCATAATCATACATGAGCTATTTTATCATTCTAGTAAGAAATCATGCAAGTATCATATGTATTTATACCACTTTTATTAGTTTTTAGTACTTATTATAAGTTTTAATCATCCTATAATTATTCCCATGAAACTTATCATTGTTGATGAAGTTTAGGAACCCATGACACCTTAAGAAGGTGTATGGTAGGTTTAAAATAGATTTGGTGTTGATTGGAAGGGTTTAGAACAAGAATTACACTAGAAAAATCATTTTCGACAACTTAGAATTGAGGTCTGATCATTTTTACAAAATCTGGAAATTTCGACAGGTCATGAATTATTTTGGGCTAGATATTCAGAAAATATACTTTAAAACGAAACCGTGGTCGCTTGAACGGGTTAAAACGGATTTATAACGAAGAAATTACGCTATTTTCAAGTTTTGCGACGAAAATAAATTTTCTGAAAATAAGTAAGCTGTTAAGGTATATTTAAAGGGAAAAAATGAGTTTTAAACATTATCTAAATAAGTCGATTTATCAAAAATATATTAGTATACTTTAACACGAAACCAAGGATATATAAAACGTAGAAAACGGACTTATAACGACTAAGTTATACGCATTTTAAATATGACTATCGCAACTATTTTTCACAAGTATTAACTCTTACATATTTTTACTAGACCAAAATGGTTATCGCAAGTGACCGTGTTTGGATCTATTTTTCATATCGATAGAATGTTTTTGAGAAAACGATGTCTACAAGTAAGAGTGAGTTCGCCTATTCTATTTTCCAAAATGTTTAACCGTTTGTCAAGCGAGGTTACAATGAATAATTTACGATCACTCAAAGTTAACCATTTTCATGAGTTGTCAAATTATATTGTTTTTCGACGAAAAACTATAATTTCTTAATAAATCACTAAATGACTATCGTAGGATATCATGTCAACGTAAGTACTTGTAAAGTAATTTATAACTTGATACGACGTTATAAACTTATTTTCGACGATAAACTTTATTTTCAAATGCACAAGTGGTATGGATATCATATGAGTTTGCATGCACAACATTGTTTCATGACTTATATTAGAGCATATCATTAATATTAGGTTGCGGATAGAGATTGCACCTCATTTCTGTGTATCCACTTTGTCATCATAATTATTGCATCAGGTGAGTATTTACAATCCCCCCATTTTTTTTACCGTTTTTACTATATTTTGGGGTGAAATGCATGAATCATACTCGAACTAAATTGATTACAATTTTTTTATGAACTCTTTTGACTTGAACTTTTGAACTTAAATCAAACCCTTGAACTTAATTACGAACTTATGACTTGTTTGAACTTAATGAACCGTACATACTATGACCTAAAAGTCTCGCCGTTTTGGTGGAGCGTTCTCGACCTAAAGTCTCGCCTTATTGGTGGAGCGTGCAAAGTCTCCCATGTTCGGAGTGTTCTTAATTATATATAATAGTTGTATGATGTACCGTTCGTACATTCGCATTGTTAGTCTCCTATTAGTAGGTAGTATGGATAGCGCTATTAGAAGTCGGCCAACCTCTCGTCCACTATGTTACGGGACGCATATTATTTATTCTAGGGGCTTCGCCTGGCATACATTATTATATACGTGGTGCTATACTATGAACTATTATGACAACGTATACTTGACTACTAGACATACAATTTTTTTTGTGCAATGGGTTGTGAACACACAGGTTGCAAGTTTTGTATGGACGGAACTTGGAACTGAGTGGATTTACAATGCCTTTGCTTTGTGGACTATTCTCAATGACCGAAAAATTTGACTCTCTCTTAAGAGTTTTCATATTATATAACACGTGTATACTCACCAACTATTTTCATATTTGACCCGTTTTCTCTCATGCATTTCAGGTGATCGTTAGTAAGCTTTTCTTCAAGGTCTTTGCATAATGAAGTTTTCACATGTCACTACTAATCATAATGTATTATAACGCAATCTTTTGGGAACGAAACTTTATATTATATTTGCCGATGTCGGCTAAACTGGTATTGTAATGATGTAGTATTTCCTTTAAATCTGAAACGTTGGTATGTTCTATTATCTTGTGCTTGTGTTCCTTTCCAGTTACACCTCGTGTTTCCGCCTTTGGCGGGGTGTGACAGATTGGTATCAGAGCCAAAGGTTATAGAGAATGCCGATTTTTCAAAAATAAAAATCGCAACTATAACCAGAATAAAGTTTTATTAAACATCGAACATCATACGAGTCAACTAGTCCTATCGTTGCATCGTTAATCCTAAATTATACATAGCCTGATCACCTATGTCTAACTCATGAAGAATCATGCAACGATAAGAGTGGTAGTCTTGGATCATGTTTAGTCGAGTCGTAAGAGTCTGGTCACCTGAAACTGCATTGGTCGGGTGGGTATGCATAGCATGTTTTTATGTTCACGTTTACGTTACCGTACCTTGTTTATACCTTCTCTTTTCCCACCTTTCGACTTGTTAGACATAGCATGTCTCTGTTCCTGTCATATTTCGATCACTATAACACATATTACAACCGTTTCGCACCTCATCTCGCTGCTCGAAAGTGTCATTTACTCAACCCGATGTTTTGGTCCACTGCAGGATCATGGCTGCAAGAAACACACGCTCAGGAGTCAACAACCACGTCGGCCCAAATAACAATGCCAACGCAAACAACAATGACAATCCAAACAATAACGCTGCTGGAATAGCGGACTTACTCACCCAAATTATGACGCACCTTGATGCTAGACGAACCAACGTTGGAGAAGGTACTGCAAACACTGGTCATGGATGCAGCTACAAGACTTTCATGACATGCAAGCTAATGGAATTTTATGGTACCGAGGGTGCCATTGGACTGCTAACATGAATGTTGAGTCGAAACTCAGTATCACGAAATGTACTGAAGAAAATAAGGTTGAGTTCTCTGTTGGTCTACTACAGGGTCGAGCATTGACCTGGTGGAACAACCAACTACGCACTGAGGAAGAGGGGTTGCAAATGCGTTATCTTGGGAAGCGTTCAAGAAACTACTAACCGATGAGTACCGCAAAAGATGAAGTGCGAAGCTGGAAGCGAATTTTGGAACCACCGATGGTAGGAGTAGAAGTCGACAAGTACACGATCCGTTTCCACGAGTTAACTAGAATGGTTCCTCACATGGTTTCCACTGTGGAGAAGTTGATCGACCGATATTTTGGGGATTGATACCGGAAATTAGGAGGGATGTCACCTCATCAAACCCAACCACTCTGCACGCCACTGTGGGAATGGCGTACCGCTTAACAAATGATGTGATCAGGTCTGGTGAACTAACGAAAGGAACTGACGGTGGACGAAAGAGGCAAGAAGATCAGCAAAGAAGCCGTGACCAAAATCAACATGACAAGAGACAACGAGTAGTTGGGAACTACGGAGCAATAACTCAAGGGCTCAGAAAATACGCAGGTCCACATCCTATGTGCACTCGATGTAACTATCACCACTCAGGAGACTACCCAAGGTGCAACAAATGTGGACAGACGGGCCACTTCGTGCGAAATTGCTCAAACAGGACTGAGAACCAAGGACAAAGAAAAGCATGTTACGAGTGTGGAAGTCTAGATCACCTTCGGAATACCTGTCCAAAGTTGAAAAGAACTCCCAACAAAGGAGGAAATCGTCCAAACCTGGCGTTGGCAATAGAAGGCCCACAAGATCAGAACATTGATACTTCCCCCGCACGTGGTCGAGCATTCTATATGGGTACTGAGGAATCCCGCAATGCGTAACGGGTACATTATTTTGAACAACCACCTTCTTTCTGTACAACATGATTTTGAGTGCATAACTTCCTTCCAATTTTTACCACGTTCACGACATTGATTAATTTGAGACCTAACGATATCGACCTTAGTTGTAATTTATTTTGTTGATTTAATTTGATTTGTGTAAGCAATTCCAACATCGAGCGAATCTTTCAAAAGACTTCATTCAAAAGACTTGCTTCCTAGCTTGATCTAGTGACAGTTCTTGTTTGATGAGTTGCGAAAATCAAGCTAAGAGTCAAGTTTTTACTCAAATCGATTTAGTTTAATCTCATGACAGTTCTTGTTTGATAAGTTGTGAGATTAAATTAGAATCGACTACCTAAAGGTCTTTTGAGGGGTACGTTCGATATTGGGTAAGTTTACCTCATCAAATCTGATCACGAGAACGTACCTAGTTGGATGAGGAACCCAAATGCATGAGCATTGACATAATCATTTAGACTATACACGAGCATGAACTTTTAGAACCCTTGTCGCGGTTCGGACTATAGTTATCAATAATTGAATCACGAGGACGTGATTCCTCTAACAGGGGAAGAATGTCACAATTCTCAATTTCCGGTCATTTTGCAAACTTTAAAAATTTTTACTATTCATCTCGGGAATTTACTATTCATCGGTTACTATTTATCATTTTACTATTCATCGTTTTTGAAGTCGATTTGATATTTTGAAAGGTTATTTCAAAATTTTACTATTCACAAAACACTATTCATTCCCGGAGAAAAATTTATATTCATGATTTTTAATCATCATTTTTCGTAAACTAGGTTTACGAGTATCAAATTCGCGTAACCGTAAGGGTTTAGCTGCGTATTCATGAAACATCATTGAGAACACTTCATATAGACTAGAGTTAGTCTACATACCATCAGTAACGTCATTTTTATATTAGTTCATGCATGGGTTTGCATATTTCATTAACGTATATCTTTCTATTAAATAAACGCTATCGCACGATCATTTATTTTAATAATTGATCCGACACTTCCAAAAATTATCCTGATATATTTTTAGAGTAGTGATTGGGAGGCCTAAAAGGAGTGACTAAATTCATGCCTAAACATGTGTGTCTTCATCTTGATGGCTTCAATAAGGGGACCCACTTTTCCACTAACCATCAAGATCATGACACATATGTTTAGGCATGTATTTAGTCACATAATTAGGTCTCTCTATCATTTTCCATATTTTTATACTCATTTTAAGACTATAAAAATTATATTATTAGTTTACCCGATGTTTCAAATTTATTTTGGTATTTAAATTTGTTATATATATATTTACGACGGTTTTCGTAAATTCAACCCGATAATTATTTATTCACTCAATTCTTGCGAGAAATATATTTTTATAATTTTTATGACTTCAATATATTTTATTTTGTTTCGTTAAAAATCGATTTCTGGCTAACGCTACACTAAATAATTTATTATATGTACCAAATACACATTATATATAACTTTAAATGTATTTATACATAAAAAATACACAACCTATTCCCCTTTATGCCCTTGGCCGACCTCCCCATGTTAGTCATCACTTTTTTTTATAAATATCTTCAATTAAATGGACACATACTCACTTGTAACTAGATATTCGTAATATACAATTATTATACAAAAATTGAAACACATACACTTACACATACAAAAGGTGAAAGTAAAAATCAAATCCTCTCCTCTTTTCTCTTTGATATTCGGCCAAGGCAAGAACAAGCAAGAAATCATAAATTTTTTCAAGAACAAGTGCTTATATAAACCTTAGTATACTTTCATATAAGGTTTTGAAATAAAAACCAAGAAGTATTTAGGAAACCTAGTTACTTAAACCTCATCATAATACTAGTAAGCTTTTCATAATCTTTATTACTCTTTCATAATCATACATGAGCTATTTTATCATTCTAGTAAGAAATCATGCAAGTATCATATGTATTTATACCACTTTTATTAGTTTTTAGTACTTATTATAAGTTTTAATCATCCTATAATTATTCCCATGAAACTTATCATTGTTGATGAAGTTTAGGAACCCATGACACCTTAAGAAGGTGTATGGTAGGTTTAGAATAGATTTGGTGTTGATTGGAAGGGTTTAGAACAAGAATTACACTAGAAAAATCATTTTCGACAACTTAGAATTGAGGTCTGATCATTTTTACAAAATCTGGAAATTGCGACAGGTCATGAATTATTTTGGGCTAGATATTCAGAAAATAGACTTTAAAACGAAACCGTGGTCGCTTGAACGGGTTAAAACGGATTTATAACGAAGAAGTTACGCTATTTTCAAGTTTTGCGACGAAAATAAATTTTCTGAAAATAAGTAAGCTGTTAAGGTATATTTAAAGGGCAAAAATGAGTTTTAAACATTATCTAAATAAGTCGATTTATCAAAAATATATTAGTATACTTTAACACGAAACCAAGGATATTTAAAACGTAGAAAACGTACTTATAACGACTAAGTTATACGCATTTTAAATATGACTATCACAACTATTTTTCACAAGTATTAACTCTTACATATTTTTACTAGAACAAAATGGTTATCGCAAGTGACCGTGTTTGGATCTATTTTTCATATCGATAGAATGTTTTTGAGAAAATGATGTCTACAAGTAAAAGTGAGTTCGCCTATTCTATTTTTCAAAATGTTTAACCGTTTGTCAAGCGAGGTTATAATGAATAATTTACGGTCACTCAAAGTTAGCTATTTTCATGAGTTGTCAAATTATATTATTTTTCGACGAAGAACTATAATTTCTTAATAAATCACTAAATGACTATCGTAGGATATCATGTCAACGTAAGTACTTGTAAAGTAATTTATAACTTGATACGACGTTATAAACTTATTTTCGACGATCAACTTTATTTTTAAATACACAAGTGGTATGGATATCATATGAGTTTGCATGCACAACATTGTTTCATGACTTATATTAGAGCATATCATTAATATTAGGTTGCGGATAGAGATTGCACCTCATTTCTGTGTATCCACTTTGTCATCATAATTATTGCATCAGGTGAGTATTTACAATCCCCCCATTTTTTTTTTACCGTTTTTACTATATTTTGGGGTGAAATGCATGAATCATACTCGAACTAAATTGATTACTATTTTTTTATGAACTCTTTTGACTTGAACTTTTGAACTTGAATCAAAACCTTGAACTTAATTACGAGCTTATGACTTGTTTGAACTTAATGAACCGTACATACTATGACCTAAAAGTCTCACCGTTTTGGTGGAGCGTTCTCGACCTAAAGTCTCGCCTTATTGGTGGAGCGTGCAAAGTCTCCCATGTTCGGAGTGTTCTTAATTATATATAATAGTTGTATGATGTACCGTTCGTACATTCGCATTGTTAGTCTCCTATTAGTAGGTAGTATGGATAGCGCTATTAGAAGTCGGCCAACCTCTCGTCCACTATGTTACGGGACGCATATTATTTATTCTAGGGGCTTCGCCTGGCATACATTATTATATACGTGGTGCTATACTATGAACTATTATGACAACGTATACTTGACTACTAGACATACTATTTTTTTTGTGCAATGGGTTGTGAACACACAGGTTGCAAGTTTTGTATGGACGGAACTTGGAACTGAGTGGATTTACAATGCCTTTGCTTTGTGGACTATTCTCAATGACCGAAAAATTTGACTCTCTCTTAAGAGTTTTCATATTATATAACACGTGTATACTCACCAACTATTTTCATATTTGACCCATTTTCTCATGCATTTCAGGTGATCGTTAGTAAGCTTTTCTTTAAGGTCTTTGCATAATGACGTTTTCACATGTCACTACTAATCATAATGTATTATAACACAATCTTTTGGGAACGAAGCTTTATATTATATTTGCCGATGTCGGCTAAACTGGTATTGTAATGATGTAATATTTCCTTTAAATCTTAAACGTTGGTATGTTCTATTATCTTGTGCTTGTGCTCATTTCCTGTTACACCTCGTGTTTCCACCTTCGGCGGGGTGTGACATTGCCCAACCTGTAAAAAAATTTATGTCTATTCATCTGTTTTGTGCCGTTTATGGACTAAATTAAAAAAATGGTTATGATTAGTCTCTAAGATCGGTGTGAGTACTGGCGAGTCCAGAGTTCAAATTCAGGGATATACAATTTCGTTGAACTAGCAAAATGAATGGCTGGGTCAAAATGGGTGGCTGGGTCAAAATGGGTAGCGGATCGTTAGTGTTTCCATTTGACATAAGGGCGCCATCAATATCGGGACATTAAAATAGGACATAAGAGTTACGTAACTAGTTAAAACGAATACTTACTTTTGTTACTATCCTATTAACATTAGAGAGGAATCTTTGAGTTATTTCGAGGATCTAAATGTCACTTTAAACAGGAGGTATCCATTCTTCCACTCTTGTAATTTTGTAAATGACATTAGGCCCTATCAGCAATATAATATCAGAGAACAAAACTCTAATTCATTATGATATTTAAACCAGAAACTATAAGAAAATGTAAAAATTTGGTGAAAAAAAGCCATATCAGAACGACGCAAATGGTCTATATACTTATGGTTACCCTTTAAACAATCCAGAACTCCGCAAGCGTCATCATTCACAAAGTAATGATAATTATTACAGTAATATCTGGAAACCTAAATTTGGCCAAAACAAGTTGAGAAATTTTAGTGTTGAAACCATGAGTTACCATACAAATAGTATAACATGAATTCAAGACCACTACAGTATGTTATGGTCTCAATTGATTTATGTAGAAATGATAGTGTATTAATCACAAACAGGCATTCAAAGTGAGAAGATGAACACGAATCTGTAATCAATGGGATTTGTTATATGATTTATGAAGTGGAATTGTTACAGAGAGAATTGAGAGAAGTACAAAATCAAGAATGAATAGAAATGAGAGATTACAATGCATTATATACAATGAGAAAGGAGAGAAAATCTGTTATGGGTTGTTTGACCAAGGGTTGACTTTCCAGCATGTGCTTCTCACGTGCTGATGTTAGAAGAGCTTCTAACATTCCATTCCCCTTAGCATTCTTGTCCTCAAGAATGTAGCTCCATCTCAGGAAATCTTTGAATCAAATCAGCATAGAGCTCCCAAGTAGCATCCTCCTCTGACTGATTGACCCACTTAACCAGAACATACAACACTGCTCTGTTGTTTATCTTGCCCAACCTTCTTCCAATGATGGCTTCAGGTTCCACACTTAACACACCATTTGGACCACAGTGAGGTAAAACTCCCATCTTGTTATTGCTTCCTTTACACAACTTTAGCTGTGACACATGGAATACAGGATGAATCTGACTATCCTCTGGTAGTTGCAACTTGTAAGCTACCTTTCCCACTTTAGCAATGATGAGAAAAGGCCCATAGTACTTAGCCACAAACTTATGATAAGATCCTTGTCTAACAGAAGCTTGTCTATAAGGCTGCAGTTTCAAATAGACCCACATGCCAACCTCAAAACTTCTATCACTTATGTGCTTGTCAGCCATATTTTTCATTCTAACCTGTGACCTCTTCAAATGGAACTGCAACATCTCAATAGCTTGCTCCCTTGCTTGCATGGTCCTGTCAACTTCCTCTACTGCACTAGAACCAGCTAAGTAAGGCAAATGAATGTTAGGAGCTTGTCCATACACAACCTCAAATGGAGTGGTTTGAGCTGAACTATGGAAATTGGTATTGTACCAATATTCTGCCAAAGCTACCCATTTGACCCACTCCTTGGGTTTTTCACCAGTCATACACCTTAAGAAGCATTCCACACATTTATTGACTATCTCTGTTTGTCCATCAGATTGTGGATGATAAGATGTGGACAAGTTCAACTGCACCTTGAGGACCTTGAATAGAGATTGCCAAAAATGACTGATGAAAATCTTGTATCTGTCACTAAAAATAGTATTAGGCATTCCATGTAGCTTGTACACATTATCCAAGAACACCTGAGCAACCTGGCCTGCAGTGAATGGGTGACTCATTGGAATGAAGTGTGCATACTTACTAAGTCTATCCACTATCACAAACAACACTGTTTTGCCCTGTGATGGTGGTAAAGTTTCAATGAAGTCCATAGAAATGTCATGCCACACTTTAGTAAGAACTGGAAGTGGTTGGAGTAGGCCTGGGCTTGCAGCTAAATCAGACTTATTCCTTTGACAAATATCACATTCAGCCACAAATTTCTTAACTAACTTCTTCATTCCTCTCCAATACAACACAGTTCCCATCTTCTTAATAGTAACTTGGACACCTGAATGTCCACCAACCGTCCACAATGGAAATGTGTCAGTAACATCTTCCTCAACTGCTCATCATTACCAACTACTAGTTTTCCTTTCCTTCTTAACTCATCACTATTCCAGGTATACTTGCTCCCAGTGTAAGTCTTATCTTTCAGCTTGGTAATTACTCCTTGCAAATCTGTATCCTTATCCCAACTTTCTTTAATCAGCTTCAACAAGTCACTTGTCACTGTACTTAGAACCATGGCACACAACTCAGAGCCACTAGAGACCCTAGAGAGTGCATCAGCAGCCAAATTCTCAGTACCCTTCTTATAAGAAATTTCATAATCATACCCCATCAATTTTGGCAACCATTTAGCCTGAAAGGGTGTAGTCAGTCTTTGATCCAACAAGTATCTAAGACTGAAGTGGTCAGTCTTAATTTTGAAATGTCTATCTAAAAGGTACCCCCTCCATCTTTCTAGAGCCATTAAAACTGCATAGAATTACTTTTCATAGGTTGATAAAGCTTGATGTTTTGGAGCTAAAGCCTTGCTCAGATAGGCTATGGGATGTCCACTTTGTTGCAACACTGCTCCAATACCTGTTCCTGATGCATCAGTCTCAACTGTGAAGAGTTGATTGAAATTTGGTAGAGCTAAAACTGGGGCTTCCATCATGGCTATTTTTAACTTCTCAAAAGCTTCCTGTGCACTGTTGTCCCATGTGAAAGAATTCTTCTTTAGCAAAATAGTTAGAGGCTTACTAATCATTGCATAATCTTTGATGAATCTTCTGTAATACCCTGTCAACCCAAGGAAACCCCTTAATTGTTTCACAGTGTTAGGACTTGGCCACTTCTGCATAGCTTCTATCTTGGAAGGATCTGTTGATACACCTTCTCCTGAAATAATATGACCCAAATACTCTACTTGTTTAGCAGCAAAAGTACACTTGCTCAGTTTAGCATACAAAGAGTTAGTCTTCATGACTTGTAGGACTGCTCTTACATGTTGCCAATGTTCTTCCAATGTAGCACTATAGACCAAGATATCATTAAAAAACACAAGCACAAACTTTCTCAAAAAAGGCTTAAACACCTTGTTCATGAGTGACTGAAAGGTTGAGGGTGCATTGGTCAAACCAAAGGGCATCACAAGAAACTCATAGTGGCCTTCATGAGTTCTAAAAGCTTTTTTTCCCACATCTTCAGAATGCATCCTTATTTGGTGGTAACCATACCTGAGATCCAACTTTGTGAAGAACTGAGCACCATTCAACTCATCTAGCAGTTCCTCAATAACTGGGATGGGAAACTTGTCTTTAACAGTGTATTTATTGAGCTGTCTATAGTCAATACACATTCTCCATGTACCATCTTTCTTTTTCACCATGACAATGGGAGAAGAGTATGGACTTTGACTATCTCTTATGACCCCAGATTCTTTCAACTCTTTAACCATTTCTTCAATAGCATCCTTTTGGTGAGGTGGGTGTTTGTATGGTCTAATATTGATAGGAGAGGTGTTTGGTAGTAATGGTATGGTATGGTCATGTGTTCTTTGTGGTGGTAATGAGGTTGGTATTTCAAACACTGTTTGGTACTCATCCAACAGGGTAGTCAGTTGTGGTGATTTTGGTGTCTCTGATATTGGTGTTACACTGAACAAAGTATTTAGGTAGACACATAGCATGGGCACATTAGCTTTAGTACCACAGCTACTGATCTCCTTGTTGGTTTTCTTCCCAGATATCCAATGTAAAACAGCCTTTTGAGCTCCCCTGATCACCATTCTTTTTCCCTTGTACATGAAATCCATCACCAGTTCTTAGAAGTTCCATAGAATACCACCCAAGGTAGACAACCATTGAACTCCTAGGACCATTTCATATCCACCCAAAGGCAAGATTAACACATCAGACACAAATACTTCACCTTGAATAGTCCACTTGAAATCCTTGCACTCAAACAAACTAGTTATGACCTGTCCATTAGCCACTGAAACTTCCATAGGACATATCTTTTTGAGCCTACAACCCAGTTTTTTAGCTGTTTTGAGGTCCAAAAAAGTATGTGTACTGCCAGAATCAATGAGAGAATGCAAAGTATTCTTTCCCACATAAGCCTTTACCCTCATGGTCTTGTAAGTACTTTCCCAGGTTAAAGCATGCAATGAAATTTGAGGTTCCTCCCCCATAGTGTTCTCAAACTGATGCATAACCTGCTCTTCACCATCTCCAACATTATCACCACTCCCCTCTTCACCTTCATCCACACAAATCTCCAAAGAAAACAACTGTCCACTACATTTATGGCCTGGTACAAACTTCTCATCACAATAAAAACACTGATTCTTTGCTCTTTTATCTGCTATCTCCTTTTGAGTCAATCTTCTCCTATTTTGTACATAAGCAGGTCCAGTATGTTGTGGTGCAGGAAATGCTAAAGTAGTAGTGGTATTCTTAGGTGGATAAGCTGAATTCCTATTAGCATATGTATTGGTACTAACATAAGTAGTTTTGGGAGTAGTGAGCAAAGGTACTGATCTACTCTTCATGACCACAAGAGTTGCTTCTTGCATTTTGGCTAAACAATACACATCTGATAGGGTGGTTGGTTTAAAGATTCTAACAGCCATTCCTATCTCATCTTTCAAACCCCCTATGAACAAGCTAATAGCATAAGACTCAGTCAACTCTACCTTATTCATCAACACCTCAAACTGATGTTGATACACTTGTACAAGATGACTTGTTTCAAATTCTTTAATTCTATCACAGGATCTTCAAAGACAGACTCAAAACGTATTTTCACTTCTTTTTCATACAAAGACCAAGCAACACCTTCACCATGTCTCCTAATGAACTGTTTATGCCAATCAAGTGCTTTATCAAACATGTGCATAGAAACTAACCTTACTTTCTGAGTTTCAGCAATGGAATCAAGAAGAAAGAACTGATTAACTCTATATAACCATCCCTGCACATCTTCACCATAAAACTTGGGAAACTCCAGCTTTGTCATCCTTCCAAATGATGAACCTTCACCTCTGTTACTAGTACCTTCCCCAGCATTCAATCGGTTAGTAGTTTGTTGTTGAACGAATAACAGACCTCTAATCTGTTCATTCATCTGCTCCATTGACCTTTGCATTGTTAACAGAGCTGTATTCAGATCATCAGCAGTTGTAGAGGTCAAACTTGCTAGATTACCACCTCCATTACTGTCAGTTGCGCGTGTATTCACCATTGCAACAATTGATTGATTATCAGATGGACAAAATGATTGGAATTGATCGGAATTGTAACAGAATGTTGTTAGGCAGTTATAACAGAATTGTAACTGAATTGTAAAAGAGTTTTGGTGCCAAGATTGAGCTCTGATACCACTTGTTATGGTCTCAATTGATTTATGTAGAAATGATAGTGTATTAATCACAAACAGGCATTCAAAGTGAGAAGATGAACACGAATCTGTAATCAATGGGATTTGTTATATGATTTATGAAGTGGAATTGTTACAGAGAGAATTGAGAGAAGTACAAAATCAAGAATGAATAGAAATGAGAGATTACAATGCATTATATACAATGAGAAAGGAGGGAAAATCTGTTATGGGTTGTTTGACCAAGGGTTGACTTTCCAGCATGTGCTTCTCACGTGCTGATGTTAGAAGAGCTTCTAACATTCCATTCCCCTTAGCATTCTTGTCCTCAAGAATGTAGCTCCATCTCAGGAAATCTTTGAATCAAATCAGCATAGAGCTCCCAAGTAGCATCCTCCTCTGACTGATTGACCCACTTAACCAGAACATACAACACTGCTCTGTTGTTTAACTTGCCCAACCTTCTTCCAATGATGGCTTCAGGTTCCACACTTAACACACCATTTGGACCACAGTGAGGTAAAACTCCCATCTTGTTATTGCTTCCTTTACACAACTTTAGCTGTGACACATGGAATACAGGATGAATCTGACTATCCTCTGGTAGTTGCAACTTGTAAGCTACCTTTCCCACCTTAGCAATGATGAGAAAAGGCCCATAGTACTTAGCCACAAACTTATGATAAGATCCTTGTCTAACAGAAGCTTGTCTATAAGGCTGCAGTTTCAAATAGACCCACATGCCAACCTCAAAACTTCTATCACTTCTGTGCTTGTCAGCCATATTTTTCATTCTAACCTGTGACCTCTTCAAATGGAACTGCAACATCTCAATAGCTTGCTCCCTTGCTTGCATGGTCCTGTCAACTTCCTCTACTGCACTAGAACCAGCTAAGTAAGGCAAATGAATGTTAGGAGCTTGTCCATACACAACCTCAAATGGAGTGGTTTGAGTTGAACTATGGAAATTGGTATTGTACCAATATTCTGCCAAAGCAACCCATTTGATCCACTCCTTGGGTTTTTCACCAGTCATACACCTTAAGAAGCATTCCACACATTTATTGACTATCTCTGTTTGTCCATCAGATTGTGGATGATAAGATGTGGACAAGTTCAACTGCACCTTGAGGACCTTGAATAGAGATTGCCAAAAATGACTGATGAAAATCTTGTATCTGTCACTAACAATAGTATTAGGCATTCCATGTAGCTTGTACACATTATCCAAGAACACCTGAGCAACCTGGCCTGCAGTGAATGGGTGACTCATTGGAATGAAGTGTGCATACTTACTAAGTCTATCCACTATCACAAACAACACTGTTTTGCCCTGTGATGGTGGTAAAGCTTCAATGAAGTCCATAGAAATGTCATGCCACACTTTAGTAGGAACTGGAAGTGGTTGGAGTAGGCCTGGGCTTGCAGCTAAATCAGACTTATTCCTTTGACAAATATCACATTCAGCCACAAATTTCTTAACTAACTTCTTCATTCCTCTCCAATACAACACAGTTCCCATCTTCTTAATAGTAACTTGGACACCTGAATGTCCACCAACTGGTCCACAATGGAAATTTGTCAGTAACATCTTCCTCAACTGCTCATCATTACCAACTACTAGTTTTCCTTTCCTTCTTAACTCATCACTATTCCAGGTATACTTGCTCCCAGTGTAAGTCTTATCTTTCAGCTTGGTAATTACTCCTTGCAAATCTGTATCCTTATCCCAACTTTCTTTAATCAGCTTCAACAAGTCACTTGTCACTGTACTTAGAACCATGGCACACAACTCAGAGCCACTAGAGACCCTAGAGAGTGCATCAGCAGCCAAATTCTCAGTACCCTTCTTATAAGAAATTTCATAATCATACCCCATCAATTTTGGCAACCATTTAGCCTGAAAGGGTGTGGTCAGTCTTTGATCCAACAAGTATCTAAGACTGAAGTGGTCAGTCTTAATTTTGAAATGTCTATCTAAAAGGTACCCCCTCCATCTTTCTAGAGCCATTAAAACTGCATAGAATTCCTTTTCATAGGTTGATAAAGCTTGATGTTTTGGAGCTAAAGCCTTGCTCAGATAGGCTATGGGATGTCCACTTTGTTGCAACACTGCTCCAATACCTGTTCCTGATGCATCAGTCTCAACTATGAAGAGTTGATTGAAATTTGGTAGAGCTAAAACTGGGGCTTCCATCATGGATATTTTTAACTTCTCAAAAGCTTCCTGTGCACTGTTGTCCCATGTGAAAGAATTCTTCTTTAGCAAAATAGTTAGAGGCTTACTAATCATTGCATAATCTTTGATGAATCTTCTGTAATACCCTGTCAACCCAAGGAAACCCCTTAATTGTTTCACAGTGTTAGGACTTGGCCACTTCTGCATAGCTTCTATCTTGGAAGGATCTGTTGATACACCTTCTCCTGAAATAATATGACCCAAATACTCTACTTGTTTAGCAGCAAAAGTACACTTGCTCAGTTTAGCATACAAAGAGTTAGTCTTCATGACTTGTAGGACTGCTCTTACATGTTGCCAATGTTCTTCCAATGTAGCACTATAGACCAAGATATCATTAAAAAACACAAGCACAAACTTTCTCAAAAAAGGCTTAAACACCTTGTTCATGAGTGACTGAAAGGTTGAGGGTGCATTGGTCAAACCAAAGGGCATCACAAGAAACTCATAGTGGCCTTCATGAGTTCTAAAAGCTGTTTTTCCCACATCTTCAGAATGCATCCTTATTTGGTGGTAACCAGACCTGAGATCCAACTTTGTGAAGAACTGAGCACCATTCAACTCATCTAGCAGTTCCTCAATAACTGGGATGGGAAACTTGTCTTTAACAGTGTATTTATTGAGTTGTCTATAGTCAATATACATTCTCCATGTACCATCTTTCTTTTTCACCATGACAATGGGAGAAGAGTATGGACTTTGACTATCTCTTATGACCCCAGATTCTTTCAACTCTTTAACCATTGCTTCAATAGCATCCTTTTGGTGAGGTGGGTGTTTGTATGGTCTAATATTGATAGGAGAGGTGTTTGGTAGTAATGGTATGGTATGGTCATGTGTTCTTTGTGGTGGTAATGAGGTTGGTATTTCAAACCCTGTTTGGTACTCATCCAACAGGGTAGTCAGTTGTGGTGATTTTGGTGTCTCTGATATTGGTGTTACACTGAACAAAGTATTTGGGTAGACACATAGCATGGGCACATTAGCTTTAGTACCACAGCTACTGATCTCCTTGTTGGTTTTCTTCCCAGATATCCAATGTAAAACAGCCTTTTGAGCTCCCCTGATCACCATTCTTTTTCCCTTGTACATGAAATCCATCACCAATTCTTTGAAGTTCCACAGAATACCACCCAAGGTAGACAACCATTGAACTCCTAGGACCATTTCATATCCTCCCAAAGGCAAGATTAACACATCAGACACAAATACTTCACCTTGAATAGTCCACTTGAAATCCTTGCACTCAAACAAACTAGTTATGACCTGTCCATTAGCCACTGAAACTTCCATAGGACATATCTTTTTGAGCCTACAACCCAGATTTTTAGCTGTTTTGAGGTCCAAAAAAGTATGTGTACTGCAAGAATCAATGAGAGAATGCAAAGTATTCTTTCCCACATAAGCCTTTACCCTCATGGTCTTGTAAGTACTTTCCCCAGTTAAAGCATGCAATGAAATTTGAGGTTCCTCCCCCATAGTGTTCTCAAACTGATGCATAACCTGCTCTTCACCATCTCCAACATTATCACCACTCCCCTCTTCACCTTCATCCACACAAATCTCCAAAGAAAACAACTGTCCACTACATTTATGGCCTGGTACAAACTTCTCATCACAATAAAAACACTGATTCTTTGCTCTTTTATCTGCTATCTCCTTTTGAGTCAATCTTCTCCTATTTTGTACATAAGCAGGTCCAGTATGTTGTGGTGCAGGAAATGCTAAAGTAGTAGTGGTATTCTTAGGTGGATAAGCTGAATTCCTATTAGCATATGTATTGGTACTAACATAAGTAGTTTTGGGAGTAGTGAGCAAAGGTACTGATCTACTCTTCATGACCACAAGAGTTGCTTCTTGCATTTTGGCTAAACAATACACATCTGATAGGGTGGTTGGTTTAAAGATTCTAACAGCCATTCCTATCTCATCTTTCAAACCCCCTATGAACAAGCTAATAGCATAAGACTCAGTCAACTCTACCTTATTCATCAACACCTCAAACTGATCTTGATACACTTGTACAGTACTGACTTGTTTCAAATTCTTTAATTCTATCACAGGATCTTCAAAGACAGACTCAAAACGTATTTTCACTTCTTTTTCATACAAAGACCAAGCAACACCTTCACCATGTCTCCTAATGAACTGTTTATGCCAATCAAGTGCTTTATCAAACATGTGCATAGAAACTAACCTTACTTTCTGAGTTTCAGCAATGGAATCAAGAAGAAAGAACTGATTAACTCTATATAACCATCCCTGCACATCTTCACCATAAAACTTGGGAAACTCCAGCTTTGTCAACCTTCCAAATGATGATCCTTCACCTCTGTTACTAGTACCTTCCCCAGCATTCAATCGGTTAGTGGTTTGTTGTTGAACGAATAACAGTCCTCTAATCTGTTCATTCATCTGCTCCATTGACCTTTGCATTGTTAACAGGGCTGTATTCAGATCATCAGCAGTTGTAGAGGTCAAACTTGCTAGATTACCACCTCCATTACTGTCAGTTGCGCGTGTATTCACCATTGCAGCAATTGATTGATTATCAGATGGACAAGATGATTGGAATTGATCGGAATTGTAACAGAATGTTGTTAGGCAGTTATAACAGAATTGTAACTGAATTGTAACAGAGTTTTGGTGCCAAGATTGAGCTCTGATACCACTTGTTATGGTCTCAATTGATTTATGTAGAAATGATAGTGTATTAATCACAAACAGGCATTCAAAGTGAGAAGATGAACACGAATCTGTAATCAATGGGATTTGTTATATGATTTATGAAGTGGAATTGTTACAGAGAGAATTGAGAGAAGTACAAAATCAAGAATGAATAGAAATGAGAGATTACAATGCATTATATACAATGAGAAAGGAGGGAAAATCTGTTATGGGTTGTTTGACCAAGGGTTGACTTTCCAGCATATGCTTCTCACGTGCTGATGTTAGAAGAGCTTCTAACACAGTAGTAAACTAGTTGTTAGTGATTGCTATTCTACTAAATCTGCTGTTTCTGCAACATTTTCAGGTTTCTTTAAGAATCTTAGAAACATCATACTTTAAATACTTTATTAACTTAATCAGAGTATAATAGAAACGGCTTTGTTAAAAAAAGATCTAAAAGCATTTTTAGAGAACGATGATGATAAAAAAATAAAATAAAAATCTAAATACAGAACGCCATCAAACACCATGATCTCTGGGTCATCAACAGGCTTAACTCTACAAAACACAAGCACTAGCAACGAGACTGTGACAAGCGGACACTCGTAACAATAAAATTTAGTTACATATAACCCATCTATTTTTCAAATTGTCAAAACGGTAACTCCAAATACTGAATACTACAGCAATTAGACCATGAAATAAGCATCATAAACACAAATCTTCGGGCATCAAGAGATGAACAAACTTGTTACTCTGAAGATTTGCTACCCTGAACAAACTCACATCAGTCGAATACTCGAATAACATGATAAATCTGTTATTCTGAATAAATTTCATCTTGTGAGACAGAAATTATTGGAATGAAAATATGAAACAGAAATGATTCTTAATATCAAAATTAAATGAAAGTGTGATTTCAGTTTAAGATAATAAATTTTACAATTAGAGTACTAGACTCAAAAACAAGTTTTCTTTCTGCAGTCACAATGATCAACACGAGAATAACTTAATGCAGCACATTCAAACACCAAACCGTACATGATAGATTTCCTTTCGAAGTCGAGTCAGATATGAATCGTATTTCAGACTTTATACATTGCTACCATAAAACAAACAGTAGTAGATCCCAGAAAAATCTCTATTCTTTTGCTTTTATTGAACAAACAATAGAGACAATACGAGACTTGTTACACGTATAGAATCATTTTGAGCAATAAACACTATGCTACAATTTACAATCTTAAAATCTTCAAAATCTAAAAAATAAAACAACATTGACTGCTACTAACATGATGGAGGTTGCAGTTGTTTTAATCTCCGTACTACTTGTTTCATAGTTGGTCGTGTCGACAGCGAATCCACAGTACATACAACTGCCAAATGTAACACCTCTACCAAATCATCGTGTGGGCCTGCATCCCATAACCCTGCCGTGAAGAACTCTTTAGCCCGACCCTGTCTTAACAGCATACAAGCCCAAGCCACAATATTGAACCCATTTCCGTATGATGAAAATGACGGGTCCAATGCCTTCTTATCCGATATTAATTCTAATAGAACAACCCCGTAACTGTAAACATCCGCTTTATCAGATACTCGACACGTCATTGCGTATTCCGGGGCCACATACCCAAAAGTTCCTGCAACTCCGGTTGTTGCATGAGTTTCTGATGTACCCAAAAGCCTTGCCAAACCAAAATCAGACAAATAAGCGTTGAAATCATCATCAAGCAAAATGTTACTCGGCTTCACATCACGATGAAGAACACGCGGCACACATTGGTCATGAAGATACGCAAGTGCACGAGCAATGTCAAGAGCAATCTTGTGAAGTATTCTCCAATCAACAGCTCGCATCGATCTTTCTTGAATAAATTTTTCCAAGTTACCACCTGGCAAGTAGTTGTAAATCAAGAACATCTCGGTTTCACTAGCATGATACCCAATTAAGGTCACAAGATTCTGGTGACGAAGCCGACCCAATGTTTTAATCTCTGCATCAAACTGTTGTACGCCTTGAAACCGTCCAACAGCTAAGCGTTTTATCGCTACCAAAAACCCTGGTGAGATCTCAGCTTTATAGGTAGCTCCAAACCCACCGTTTCCAATACAGTTACTAGCATTGAAACTGCCCGTTGACCGCACCACATTCTCAAAGGTCAATGGGACTCCAATGTCGGTAAAAACTGTAACTTCTTTACGAACAGACGCACGGGAATTGGGACCAGGCCTAGGCCGCCATTTAGTACAGAAGAACAGAACCATGAGAGCTAACATAACTGCAAATATAGCTGAAGCAGATGTTATAGAGGCGATTGCAATCGAGTTTAAGCCATTTTCACCTTTTGGTGCGGGAACCGGAGACCCGGAAAGATTTGCAAATTCATTACCAGCGGGCTGATCAGGAGACGCATTTGATGGTGAGATTTTACATGATTGCAGATACGGGTTTCCAAGAACACTACTGCATTTCATCAAATCATCATTCGACGGCAAGGGGCCCGACAAGTTATTAAACGAGACATTGAATCTCACAATTGTTCTAACGTTTCCTAAACCAGATGGAATCTGCCCGGAAAGTTTGTTATTGTTGAGTAAAAGAACGCTTAAATTCTTTAATTCTACAAAGTCTTCCGGAATCTCACCCGCCAAAGAGTTTGAAGAAAGGTCAAGAACTTGTAAAGATCCAACCTTCCCTAAACCGAAAGGGATTTGACCTGTAAGTTTATTGCCAGACATTGAAAGGTTCTTCAGATCCTTAATCTTGTTAAAGCTAACAGGTATCTCTCCCGTTAACATATTCCGACTCAAATTAACCGCAACAAGAGAACCCAACTCACCAAAACTAGCAGGAACCGTGCCAGTTATACTATTCCCAGAGACGTCCAAAAAAGTCAAAATCGGGCAAATTTGACTAATGTTTGTCGGGATTTGACCCGATAACGCATTGGAGCTCACGTTCACAGCCATCGCTTTCAAATTCACACACTTTTCAAATATGGGTCCCGGAAACTCACCTGTAAGCTCATTCTGGCCAGCAAGAAAAGCATATACAGTCTTCTCACCAGTTCTCACTATCGGCACAGAAACTAACCCACCCGTAAAATTATTCCCTCCAAAATTATGCGTTACTGTAAGATCTCCAACATTGTTTGGAAACAACGAAGGGTTGATTACAGATTTTGATGCAAAATACTGAAGGTATGTTGTTGAAAGATTAATGGGTTCACATTTTGTATCACGAAAAGATGGAATGGGACCAGAAAGACGGTTACCACTAACATCAAAAACTGTCATACAAGGAACACGAAGTTTATCACTTATCTCTCCCGTCAACTTATTCCAGCTCACATCAAGAAAATATAAATTCTTGCAAATATCAAATCCTTTAGAGACTTCACCAACGAATAGATTCTGACCCAAGTTGACCATTTCCAAGCTAGCACAAGCACCCCAATTTTCAGGAAAGTTTCCCTCTAAAGTTGCTCTCGGTGCCCATAACACCTGCAGCATCGGGAGAGTAGTGATTTCCGAGGGTATTGTACCTTCAAAGTAATTAAACTCATCTTCGGGAGCTAGTTGTGATATACCATCATCCGTATTATAAACACTAGGAATTGGATTAAACAAGTTTGACAGCACGAGAACAGACAAATTTGAGCAACTTCCAAGTTCACGTGGTATTGCACCACTAAGACTATTCCTCGATACATCCAAAACTTGCAATGTTTTAAGTCTACCAAGCTCAAACGGGATTTCTTCTTGAAGCAAATTTGAATACAGCAAAAGCGACTGTAACTTCGTACAATTTCCTAAACTACTCGGAATACCACCAACCAAAAGATTACCCGAAAGCTCCAAATGCTCGAGACTCCCACAATTATACCCAATCTCATCCGGAATATCACCCGACAACAAATTAAACGACAAATACAACCCTCTTAAATCCCCTAACGCATCAAGAAACACCGGTATAGACCCATTCACACGGTTCCCAGCCAAATTCAACACCTGCAAACTCTTAGCCTCCGATAAACCCTCCGGTATCTCACCTGAAACCTTATTAAACCCTAAATTCAAAACACGCAAACTCCTTAATCCACTAAACCGATACGGCAAACTCCCACTAATCAAATTCCCTTCTAAATCAATCACTTCCAACTTATCCATCCCCCAAATCTCATCCGGTATCTTACCACTCAAATCATTAAAAGGCAATGACAACACCCTAAGCTCTGATAACTTCGATATCGAAACCGACAACTTACCACTTAACTTAAAACCATTCCCATCACATTTCTTCCTAACACCGAAACCATACAAATTATACATATCATATTTCAAACAAGTAAACTCACCTGAATCACCTCCACCAGTAATATTAACCCCATAAACCCTACCATCACGTGAACCGCACATGACACCGATCCATGAACAATGATCCGAATTACTCGCATCCCAACCCGACAAAACTCCGGCAGGATCCTTAACTGATGACTTGAACTCTAACAAAGCTGATTTATCAGAATCTTGGCAAGAAACAGTGATGATGAAGATGACCCAGATGAAATGAAACGGGTAAACGGGTTTTTGAAGATGACCCATTTGTTGAACCCGTAAAGGGTCCTTGAAAGTGAAGTTTTTATAAAAATTGGTGGGGAATTGAAGAAGATCTGAATTTATGGTTTAAAACCCTAACCCTAGAAATTGGGGATGAGGAGAGGACATGGTGGTGTTTATTGGAGAGAGATTGGATGAACAGTTAGTGAGAGAGAGAAAGAGATGGACTTCATTGAGAAAACGCGTTGTTTGTTTATTTCTTTTGTTTTGTTTTTACAAGCATTTATTATTGTTTTTGTTTTTTTTATAGGGGGAATTTCATATATACCCAAGAAAACTTCAAAAGTTACATATTTTCTCAAAACACAAGTTTCTAATGCATGATGTACAATGCTATTAAAGCATGCTTTGGGGAAATATGTAATTATTGAAGTTTGGGTGGGGATGTATGTAAATGACCCTTTTTTATAAAAACTTCTTTTTATGTCTTCAATGTTTAATTATTTCCAAAAAAGGGATTAAGGTGTGTAATTAAGCAATTTTTAAAAGTCTAATGATTTACACACTCTAAAATTTTAGGGAGGTGATACTCACACCATATTTTTTTGATACATTCATTATAATTTGTGCATTACAGTATTTGTACGGTACAAACTATAATGCACAAATTATGGTGCATGGATCCAAAAATATGGTGTGAGTATCGATTCCCAAAATTTTATTTGCACACTCATGGTACAATTAGTCGAACATAATGTTTAATATTGTACAAGTATTTAATGCACAGATTGAGTGCCCCAATCAATTCTCAAAGTGTGCAAATCAATTTCCTTTTTAAAAATTGATTTTCTAATTGACCTGGCCGAGCCATCGGGTCACGGTTCAACCGGGGTTTTCGTTTAAAACCGTCTTCCAATTATCCGACCAGTTCACGATTTAACCGACCAAATCAACCCGGGTTTTAAAGCACTGTAATTACACTACGTAGTTATTTTACCGGTTTGGGTTTCGTTACTTTTTTTTAGCTTTATTGTATATGGCAGTGGATCAATTGCAAAGTGATAAAAATTACAAAATGTAAAAATCCACTCATCATATGACATGTGTTCTTCTACCTATTTTATTAAAAAAATCGTCCAAGGGTGAAATCATAATTTTACCCATTTTTTTCTTTTCCACCTCAAATTTCAAACGCACATATTTTTTAAATGACAAACTTTCCTGAAAAACCGATTTCATCATAATTCTTAAAATTTAATATTCTTTAATTTGGTATAAATCTTGTTAATTATTTCAAACTTTTTTTTAACATATCAAATGGGTCTTGATTTTCTTGATATTTTTGTCATTTTCGGCCTTATTTTTTATCTTCAAAATTGCCGAATCTTGAAATACTTGAAACACGAAAGTTGTAGACTTTGATTCACTCTTTACCCGGAATTTTGAATCACTCAAATACGATATGATATGAGTGAGATATCGCACGTTAAAGATGACATTTTAGTCATATTTGTTGCACACAAGGTGTTTGATGAAATGTCTAACTTAGATTTTTAGTGTTAAAATTGCATTAAATGCTCTAATTTTTGTACCACAATGCATCTATAATCATTTTATTAATGTAAGTGTCAAAAAGTGATAATCTTTAATCACTATTTTACAAAAAATAAATAAATACGTTATGTTCATCAGTTAGTCTTTGTTCATCAGTTAATCTTGTTCATCAGTTAATATTGTTCATCAGTTAATCTTGTTCAAGACTGATGAACAATATTAACTGATGAACAAGACATATTTATTACTAAAAAGAGTTGATCATCAGTTTATCACAATATTCATCAGTTTTCCTTCTTTTTGTTCATCAGTTATATCACAATGTTAATAAGTTAGATTATTTAGCCCATCCGTTTTCTAACAAAAAAATCATAATTAAAAAATCATAATTTTCATCAGTTGTCTAAAACAAATCACAATGTTCATCAGTTAGAGTCACAGTGTTCATCAGTTCATCAATAAAAAGAGTTGTTCATCAATTCTTTTAAATTTTGTTCATCAGTTTATCGGTTTTAAAAAAAATCATAATGTACATCAGTTTATCATTTGATTGTTCATCAATTAAAAAAACCAAAAATAATAAAAGATGTATTTTGGCATATCTTTTGACACAGATATACGGCCTTACAGGGTTAATACCCAGACTGTTTCCAATCCTTCCATGATGTTAGGATTTAATAAATCCGCTAGTTAAAGAGTCGGTCACCTCAAGTATATGTATTCGTTAGAAAGCTCGTAGTCGTAGTCATTTAGTGTTAGTGAGTAGTTTGTTAAGTAACACCGTGGAGGACGGACGGGTCTTTACCCACTGTATGCCTGATACACAGCCCGAAGGAGGGCGTCTAAGCTTGTAACTATAAATACCCTTTGCCTCCCAAGGCAAAGGGTTGGAGCTTTCAATATCATTTTTCTTTGTCTCACTAAAGTTTCCAACTCTCTTTACTTTCTCTCTCTAGAACTCAATTCATACGCCCCATTGATTTGTGTGTTTATGTGTTTATGAAAACCAATATGTTACAAATGGTATCAAGAGCCATGGTTTGATCACTCATCTTTCATGTTTTTGGATTTCTAGTGGTTGTTAGGAATTAGAAATTCCAGGTATTAAAGAGTCGGCCACCTCAAGTATATGTAATCGCTAGAGAGCTCGTAGTCATAGTTATTTTATGATTAAGTAGTATTTAGTTTTGTAACACCTTGGAGGACGGACAGGTCTTTACCCACTGTATGCCTGATCCACAGCCCGTAGGTGACGTTTGTTTGTAAGATACTATAAATACCCTCTACCTCCCAAGGTAGAGGGTTGGAGCTTCAATACCATTTTTCTTTGTTTCACATAGTTCCCAACTCTCTTCCTTTCTCTCACTAGAAATTTCTCTCTCTAAACACTTTTGTACGCCCCATAGTGATTATGGTTTAGTGTGTTTGTGAAATCCTATATCTTACAATTGGTATCAAGAGCCATGGTTTGATCACTCATCTTTCATGCTTTTTGTTTTAGTAGATTTCATAAGGTTTTTGGGGTATTAAGGGTTTAGGAGAGTTTGATTCATTTGGACAAATTCTAGTGTTAAAGTTTGAATTTTGCTTGTACTTTTGTGTTTAGGATCATCATATGTGTTTATGTTTTGAATTGGAAGGCTTAAATCATTGTGGTTTGGTTGTTTTGATTGATAAAGTGGTTATTTTGAAGTTTGTACGAAGCGAGTTGAGTCTCGGATAGTTTGTTCTTCAAAGCGAGTTGCTTTGTTATTGGATGCGAGTTGGTACATGCGACTTGGCTGTTTAGCGAGTTGATATTTATGCGACTTGGGTTCTAAGCGAGTTGTTTCTTTAAGCGACTTGAGATCTAAAGCGACTTAGCTATTAAGCGAGTTGTAAAGCTAGCGAGTTAATTTAAGCGACTTGGTGTTCAAGCGAGTTGATTGTGTTGCGAGTTGATACTAAAGCGAGTTGGCTATTTAGCGACTTGACTCATTAAGCGTGTTGACAGTGTTGCGAGTTGATGCTAATGCGACTTGGCTATTTAGCGAGTTGATACCTTAAGCGAGTTGTCTCCTTGAGCGAGTTGGGTGTTTAGCGAGTTGATAACTAAGCGAGTTGTGTGTTTTACTACTTGTCTAATTTTAGACTTGTCACTTCTTCGTGATACATTCTTACGGTTGTTCTTTTGGTTTAGTAAAATCCCGTGAAAGAATCAATTTCCCGGTTTAATCAAAGAATTGTAAAATCCCGTAGAACTTGTAATCATGGCAAACATCGTTCCTACTATTGTTTCTTCCGTAGCTGAGGACGTTCAAGCAGCAGGTTCAGATACTCGTCCACCTATGCTTGACAGAACTGACTACGACTCTTGGGCTCAAAGAATCAGATTGTACTGTCTTGGAAAGGAAAATGGGGTCAACATTCTCAAATCGATTGATGAAGGACCGTAGAGAGTTGAGACTACTAGAGACATAATTGATACAGCTGAAGATGGAACAATGATCTATGGAATAGACAAACCAAAGACGTATGATGAGCTCAATGATAAGGAGAAGAAGAGATTCGATGCGGATATCAGGGCTTCTAACATCATATTGCAAGGACTTCCAAAAGACATCTACAAGCTTATCAATCACAACACTGAAGCAAAGGCTGTATGGGATAATGTCAAGATGCTTCTTTCTGGTTCTGAATTAACCATGGAAGACAGAGAATCACAACTCTATGATGAATTTGAGCACTTCAAGATGAAACCAGATGAGAGTGTCTATGAGTATTACGTGAGATTCCACAAGCTTGTTAATGACATGAGGAACATCAGAATGACTATGCCAAACATTCAGTTGAATTCAAAGTTTGTGAACAACATGAATCCCGAATGGCACAAGTTTGTCACCTCTGTGAAGCTAACCAAAGGATTGAAGAATACAAACTATGAGCAACTCTATGCCTTCCTTCTTTAGAATGAGAGACATGCCATGTTTGAAAAGAGGATTCTTGAACAATTCAAAACAAATCCAGGAGAGACAAGCTCATCAAATTATTCAACTGCCTTCTACTCAAACATTGGGATTACCACTAAAGCTTCACAAGTTATACCCATGGGTGATGGAACTCACAAACTCATTCCCGATCCAATGTTCAAACAAGCTGATGCTGATGCACACGTGGGTAACTTCATTAATCAACTGGCTCTCCTGATTAGTCAAAACATGAACTCTCTCCCACACACCAACAATAACCTCAGAACAGCATCTAATCCACACAATCAAGCCACTGTCAGAGATGGGAAGGTTATAGTACAACCAGTTCAAGAAAGGCAGTATGAACAAGGAAGAGGTGGAGTTGGTAGAGGCTATGTGACAAATCAGAACAGGGGAAGGACTGGAAATCAAGGACAAGCAAAGCCAGTCAAATGCTACAACTGTGGTGGTGAGGGACACATTGCTAGAAACTGCACATCTCCAAAACGACCACAGAATGCAGAATACTTCAGGGATAAGATGCTGCTAGTGCAAGCTCAGGACAATGGTGCTGCTTTGGATGAAGAGGAGCTGTTGTTTCTCGCTGAAGGCAATGCCAAGACCTATGATGCAGATGTGGATGAGCAGCCAATTAAGGAGATAGGTCACAATCATCAGAATGCCTTTCAAGCCGCTGACTGTGATGCATACGACTCTGATGTTGATGATGGACCTACTGCACAAACAATTTTCAAGGCTAGCATTTCTCCAATGGTCTCTCCTAAGGTCTCTTCTTCACCACAAGCTGGACCATCCAAAGACAAAATCATCTCAGAGGTATTAAAATTATATGATGAAGTTGATGTGCAAAAGATACTGATCTGCGCTAAACCGTCAAGTCTTTACAGACTTAAAACAGCTTAAACACAAATGCAATGAAGATCAGAGAATACAGGGGATTCCCGGGTCGTTAAGTCCCACGGAGACTCAATGGTGTGTTAAACACATGATCAGACGATAGAATGACCACTAATGATAGCGATCAGAAAAGGGGTATTGATGGATACTACACTACTGAAAAAGATAATACATAAAAGCGACTTAAATACAAATTAAGAAAATTAAAAAGATAAAAGATATTAAATAAACGCTATCACTATATTTAAAGTGATGAACGTTTAAAATCTAAAACTTACGTTTAAATAAAAAACTACGCGAACGTACTAAATAAAACGTAAAAATAAAGAAGGAAAATACCTACGGATATGAAAAATACATTTTTACAATCCTAAATATAAAAGAAAATTATTAGAAAAGGAAAATTATTTTTTTAACTATTTAATTAATTATTATTAATTAAAAACTAATTTAAACTATTTAATAATACTTTAAAATAAAAGAAAATATGAAATAATACTAGAAAAATAAAATTAAGACTTAGAAAAATCTAAAATATGATAAAACTGATTTTAAAACAGAAAATATATTTTTCACACTTTTTATATATTTATTATTAATTTAATACTATTTAAAACTAATTAAAATGCTAGAAAATACTATTAAAACCAAGAAAATTATGGAAAAATACTTTTTAAGCTTTTTATATTTATCTAAACTTAAGAAAATTGAAAAATTATTTTTTTTGAACCTTTTCTTAATTTTTTGTATTTAAAGCTAATTAAAAATGATTAAAAACTAATTTAAATTAAGAAAAATAGCAAAACAACTTAGAAAAATCTGAAAATTTCAGGAAAACTTTAAAATAATATTAGGAATATGAGAAAAATGGAAAAACAGGCCCTTGTTTGGAAGAATATGCAACTGATGTGCCAAGTGCTTATAAATAAGCACTTGGATAAGCCAAACCCACACCAAAGGGTACCAAACTGATATATAAGTTACAATATGCTAAAGGAACAGAAATGGAACAAGAAACAACAAGCTAAAACCTCTTGATTACAAGCTAGATCAGATTGTTGACATGAGAATAAAGCTAAAAGGCAGTTCTGGGGGCCAACTTGCAGCTTATGCACAGGCCACTCAATAAGCTCAAACTCAAAATAGAAAATGGGAACTTGACAAAGACCTGGCTAACTACTAATGAACCAAAATGCAGACTTGGGTGAGCCAAGATGGCCCTTGTGCAGACCTTGCAAGGCCTGCATAATCCCTGTGCACAGGGCACCATAACAGTCAAGGTGTCCAAAATAAGTTAACAAATAAGCACTCTATAAGCTGACTAAAGGCAATCTAGTATTTTTATATTTTTGTTGAGCAACTAAATATTAATTTCCCAAAAGTACTTAAGCTAACTTTTAATAATAAACACACAGTGAAATTCTAAATTTTATTCAAAAATGGGTATATGAAAATTTTGACTTTCTAATAACACATACAGTTTGACTTTAATGAGATTCAGATGCAATTTAAAGACTGAAATGGATGAAATATGGTGAAATGATACTTAAACAAGCTAGCTTATCAAATACTAAACCTATATTAACAGATTTCAGAGACTGGATTTCAACAGTTAGCTCACAAGATCAGTCACAAGATCATTTTGACTTTTAAAGCAGTGTGATGCAAAATAAAGACAGAGATAGACTTAATGATCAATACTAAGCCTAAAGCAACAGATTAAATCAACTACTGTATCCTCTAAAACAGTCTTAATGACTAAACCAAACACTACTTAAGTACAACTGTTATGAAGATTAAAAGAGTAAATCTCTAAACCAACAAATGTTAATGATCAATCTAAGTCCAACTGACCTAAGTACAACTAGTTAAACAGGTATTAGCAGTTTATGACCACAAATACAAAAACAAGCAAATACTGCAAATAGACTTGAAATATGAAAACTGAGAAACTCACCTACATGTGTCCAAATGTATTGCAGGCTAAACCAAACCCAAACCTAAGCTAACCTAAGCTATTTCCAACCCATATCCATCCTTTGCAACAACCCTTTTCCATTTCTGAACCAAGAATAGTCACCAGTTGACTTTTGTTGACCAAAGGTTGATTGAGAGTATAATCTAAATAGAAGCTTATATAAGCATTCAATAAGCTATATGAGGGCTTATCAGAGCTTATAATAACTCAACAACAACTGATAATAACATTCAATTTAACATGAAAATCTTTTGAAATTGAAATTTTACATAAACTAAGAATGGAAAGGAAACTTGAATTTTATTATTGATGAAGGATCACTTACACTCAAAAACACTTAAACAATAACTTGAAAGTTTAAACATACACAGGAAAACATGAAAATATAAAAACGACATTAACTAAAAACTAAACTACACTACCCCCCTAGTTTCTTCTCTTTCTTCACTTATTTATACTTCAAAAGCTTCCTACTAGACCTCTGATTGAATCCCACTTGGAATTGGGGCCGTTGGATGTCTTTAGAGGATTTTGGCCGTTTGATGCAATTTGGCGCCAAAGTGGTTTTAGCCAGGTGTAGGGGTTGAGTGAAATGAGGGGAAGGAATTTAATGCCTTTTGTTTTGTGTTGAGGTGGAGGGGACAAGTTAGTGTGAAGATTGACTGGAGGTGTGGGCAATGGAGTGATTTCAGGCAAGTGGTGGGGAAGAGAAGAAAAGGGCGCGAGGGTGTTGTATTTGACTGGGTGGGTTTAACCCTTTGACCGGGTATAAGGGTGGGTAGACGGGTTGGATTATGGGTTTGGATATTGTTTGGGCTATGGATTGGGCCAAGGTAATAACAAAGGTCCATTTGGTTTGTATTTAGTGTTTAAGTAACATAAGGACTAAAAGTGTAAATCTGCCAATTTGAGGGACCAAAACTGTTACTTCTGAAAATGTTATCCAAGGGCCAAACTTGTCTTTCTCAAATAATTAAAGGACCATATTTGCCATTTTCTGAAATTTGAAGGACCATTTATGACATTTTTAAAACTTGAGGGATCAAAGTTGTAATTTTGCAATTTTACATTTCAAGGGTTTGTTTTGACAACTTTTGAATCCCATGGACCTTAAATGACATTTTTCTTTATTTTGATATACCAGGGACTGTTTTTGACAAATTTTGAAACTTGGGGGACTAAAACTGCCATTTTTGCAAATTTGATACGTTTTTCATCTGATTTTGATATTTTTGAATTTAAAACACATAAAACACTGATTTGTGATATTTTCATCATTTTAAAGCATTTCTGAGTGTTTTCAGATGATTTTGCAGTCTATACAGTACAAAAATGATGAGTATTTAGACACTCATCAATCCCCCACACTGAGATATTGCTAGTCCCTAGCAATGATTTGAGAAAACTTGATGGATTTTATCTCTTTACCAAAAGCCATCACTTCTGGAGTAGCCAAATGTTTTAGTTCAAGTAAGAACCATGGTACACCGATAACCATGTGATTTTGAGCAAATCACCAGCTTTCAACGGATTTGATTAGTCTTTACCAGAAGCCGTACCCTTCTGGACTAGCCAACTCTTAGATAAATTATCAATATTATCTTTGGTGAGCTGATTACCAATTATGGATTTTCCACTGCCTTTACCACAAGCCATAACCTTGCGGGCTAGCCAACTCTTCACTTTTTAGGATATGGTGAGTTGAGAACCATACAATTTTGGGCAAATTGCAAGCCATATAAACGGATTTGAGAAATCTTTACCAAGAGCCGTTTGCTCCTGGATTAGCCAATCCTTTTGTCTATTAGACAAGGCGGACTGATAACCAAATGAGTAAGTGTAGAACACTTACTCCAAAAAAAAAAAAATTTTGGCCAAAAAAAAAAATTTTGGCCAAAAAATTTTGGCCAAAAAAAAATTTTGGCCAAAAACGGGGGAATTGGGTGGATAATACATGATAAAATTCGTGAGAATTCCCCCCCACACTTAGAAATGAATATTGCCCTCAATATTCAAAGTACCGGCGGTTATGCCGAAACAAAGAACGTAAAAGGGAAATATTACGGCCATTATTTAGAAAGATTTTTTTTTTTTTTTTTTTTTAAACATGTGGGCAACCCCCACACTAGGGTGGTAGAAAATAGAAAGAAGTCAGAAATATGGGTGAAAACCCATATTGTGTGTGCTATTGTTTTTGATTTCCGAGTCGCTAGCTTGACTCGACCCCGAATTCATTGGTTCATGGGGAAGCAAAGTGGAAGAAACAATCTCCATCGGACTTTCATTCAAGATGTTTGGACAAACATTTGAAGCACGTGAAAGTTCCACACCGATGAGATAAAGAGAAACAGACCCGGCTCATAGATGATAAATGAAAATGCCCGGGTCAAAATAGTGTCCTCACTCCCGAAGGAGTGAAGAAGAGAGGAAGTCACCGAGTAGGTGAAGAAAAGAAAGAAAATCATGATAACAATCATGACTAGATCTTCTTCCTCGGGATTAAGTGCAGTTGCACTCGTTTGGATTTTATCGGTTGAGCTCTTTGGTTTGGAAGGCATCTCGGTGGGGAGGGTGGGAAGATTTGTCATAACTATGCAAATTGAGATTCTCTCCCCCCGATCATGATCTTTGCCATCCAAGCAATCATACTCCAGCGGAGATATGATATGAGTGAGTTCACCGGCGAACTCCTCATGAAGAGAATACGGAGGTGGGACATGTGCGGTACTTCGTGGGCTATAAATATGCACCTCGTCCATTATAGTCTCCGTGTCAGACTCATCACTATCAAAGATTGGATTAACTGAATTTAGAGTAAATTCAGAATCGAATTCGAATAAGGGATTAGTGATAGTCGTATGAAATGTTGTGGAAACAACATGGTCAACATCCTCGTCTAAGTTGACGATCTCAGAATGTAGAAGTGATGCATCAATAAACTCTATGTCTATAGAATATAAAGAATCGGCATCACTATAATACACACGTCGAAATCTGAGAAAGTCTCAACAAGATTATTTGTAAGAGGAGAAAACACATCACACTCATGGTCAAGAATTCCCTCGAGACTCACTTGGGATGGGATAAGGCTCTCAACATTAGATGATTCCGTTTCCGGAATAGTGCTGAGATGCTTATCCCTCATTATGAGAGAGTCAATGGGAGCTACGGGTGTGATTTCAGTAGATTGAGGGAGTTGAGAGATAACATTGTTCAATGGAATAGCACTCTCCTCGTCATCGTCACCAATCAAGTGCATCTTGCGAAGGCTAGCTTTTAGCTCTTCGAATAGTAATTCTGCCATAGTTTTATCGCAAGATGCCATAAGAATTAAAAGCGAGAGGGTTGAGAAGATAGAATTATCGGTTTAGAGGATAAGGAATGGAGAATTAAACAGATTAGAGGGTAAAGATGAATATTTTTGGATTTTTTGAAAAACATGCCATAAAAACAAAGAATGAAAATATTTTTGGGGTAGATAACACTTTAGGAAAAGTGTTAATGAACTTTTTGGATTTTTGAAAACTTTACAAAAAACTTTTTACAAAAGGTGGGGTATGTGCAAGAATGGATCTGAAAAAGGCTAAACACACGCTAAAGCCTCCCCGGCAGCGGCGCCAAAATTTGATCTGCGCTAAACCGTCAAGTCTTTACAGACTTAAAACAGCTTAAACACAAATGCAATGAAGATCAGAGAATACAGGGGATTCCCGGGTCGTTAAGTCCCACGGAGACTCAATGGTGTGTTAAACACATGATCAGACGATAGAATGACCACTAATGATAGCGATCAGAAAAGGGGTATTGATGGATACTACACTACTGAAAAAGATAATACATAAAAGCGACTTAAATACAAATTAAGAAAATTAAAAAGATAAAAGATATTAAATAAACGCTATCACTATATTTAAAGTGATGAACGTTTAAAATCTAAAACTTACGTTTAAATTAAAAACTACGCGAACGTACTAAATAAAACGTAAAAATAAAGAAGGAAAATACCTACGGATATGAAAAATACATTTTTACAATCCTAAATATAAAAGAAAATTATTAGAAAAGGAAAATTATTTTTTTAACTATTTAATTAATTATTATTAATTAAAAACTAATTTAAACTATTTAATAATACTTTAAAATAAAAGAAAATATGAAATAATACTAGAAAAATAAAATTAAGACTTAGAAAAATCTAAAATATGATAAAACTGATTTTAAAACAGAAAATATATTTTTCACACTTTTTATATATTTATTATTAATTTAATACTATTTAAAACTAATTAAAATGCTAGAAAATACTATTAAAACCAAGAAAATTATGGAAAAATACTTTTTAAGCTTTTTATATTTATCTAAACTTAAGAAAATTGAAAAATTATTTTTTGAACCTTTTCTTAATTTTTTGTATTTAAAGCTAATTAAAAATGATTAAAAACTAATTTAAATTAAGAAAAATAGCAAAACAACTTAGAAAAATCTGAAAATTTCAGGAAAACTTTAAAATAATATTAGGAATATGAGAAAAATGGAAAAACAGGCCCTTGTTTGGAAGAATATGCAACTGATGTGCCAAGTGCTTATAAATAAGCACTTGGATAAGCCAAACCCACACCAAAGGGTACCAAACTGATATATAAGTTACAATATGCTAAAGGAACAGAAATGGAACAAGAAACAACAAGCTAAAACCTCTTGATTACAAGCTAGATCAGATTGTTGACATGAGAATAAAGCTAAAAGGCAGTTCTGGGGGCCAACTTGCAGCTTATGCACAGGCCACTCAATAAGCTCAAACTCAAAATAGAAAATGGGAACTTGACAAAGACCTGGCTAACTACTAATGAACCAAAATACAGACTTGGGTGAGCCAAGATGGCCCTTGTGCAGACCTTGCAAGGCCTGCATAATCCCTGTGCACAGGGCACCATAACAGTCAAGGTGTCCAAAATAAGTTAACAAATAAGCACTCTATAAGCTGACTAAAGGCAATCTAGTATTTTTATATTTTTTTTGAGCAACTAAATATTAATTTCCCAAAAGTACTTAAGCTAACTTTTAATAATAAACACACAGTGAAATTCTAAATTTTATTCAAAAATGGGTATATGAAAATTTTGACTTTCTAATAACACATACAGTTTGACTTTAATGAGATTCAGATGCAATTTAAAGACTGAAATGGATGAAATATGGTGAAATGATACTTAAACAAGCTAGCTTATCAAATACTAAACCTATATTAACAGATTTCAGAGACTGGATTTCAACAGTTAGCTCACAAGATCAGTCACAAGATCATTTTGACTTTTAAAGCAGTGTGATGCAAAATAAAGACAGAGATAGACTTAATGATCAATACTAAGCCTAAAGCAACAGATTAAATCAACTACTGTATCCTCTAAAACAGTCTTAATGACTAAACCAAACACTACTTAAGTACAACTGTTATGAAGATTAAAAGAGTAAATCTCTAAACCAACAAATGTTAATGATCAATCTAAGTCCAACTGACCTAAGTACAACTAGTTAAACAGGTATTAGCAGTTTATGACCACAAATACAGAAACAAGCAAATACTGCAAATAGACTTGAAATATGAAAACTGAGAAACTCACCTACATGTGTCCAAATGTATTGCAGGCTAAACCAAACCCAAACCTAAGCTAACCTAAGCTATTTCCAACCCATATCCATCCTTTGCAACAACCCTTTTCCATTTCTGAACCAAGAATAGTCACCAGTTGACTTTTGTTGACCAAAGGTTGATTGAGAGTATAATCTAAATAGAAGCTTATATAAGCATTCAATAAGCTATATGAGGGCTTATCAGAGCTTATAATAACTCAACAACAACTGATAATAACATTCAATTTAACATGAAAATCTTTTGAAATTGAAATTTTACATAAACTAAGAATGGAAAGGAAACTTGAATTTTATTATTGATGAAGGATCACTTACACTCAAAAACACTTAAACAATAACTTGAAAGTTTAAACATACACAGGAAAACATGAAAATATAAAAACGACATTAACTAAAAACTAAACTACACTACCCCCCTAGTTTCTTCTCTTTCTTCACTTATTTATACTTCAAAAGCTTCCTACTAGACCTCTGATTGAATCCCACTTGGAATTGGGGCCGTTGGATGTCTTTAGAGGATTTTGGCCGTTTGATGCAATTTGGCGCCAAAGTGGTTTTAGCCAGGTGTAGGGGTTGAGTGAAATGAGGGGAAGGAATTTAATGCCTTTTGTTTTGTGTTGAGGTGGAGGGGACAAGTTAGTGTGAAGATTGACTGGAGGTGTGGGCAATGGAGTGATTTCAGGCAAGTGGTGGGGAAGAGAAGAAAAGGGCGCGAGGGTGTTGTATTTGACTGGGTGGGTTTAACCCTTTGACCGGGTATAAGGGTGGGTAGACGGGTTGGATTATGGGTTTGGATATTGTTTGGGCTATGGATTGGGCCAAGGTAATAACAAAGGTCCATTTGGTTTGTATTTAGTGTTTAAGTAACATAAGGACTAAAAGTGTAAATCTGCCAATTTGAGGGACCAAAACAGTCACTTCTGAAAATGTTATCCAAGGGCCAAACTTGTCTTTCTCAAATAATTAAAGGACCATATTTGCCATTTTCTGAAATTTGAAGGACCATTTATGACATTTTTAAAACTTGAGGGATCAAAGTTGTAATTTTGCAATTTTACATTTCAAGGGTTTGTTTTGACAACTTTTGAATCCCATGGACCTTAAATGACATTTTTCTTTATTTTGATATACCAGGGACTGTTTTTGACAAATTTTGAAACTTGGGGGACTAAAACTGCCATTTTTGCAAATTTGATACGTTTTTCATCTGATTTTGATATTTTTGAATTTAAAACACATAAAACACTGATTTGTGATATTTTCATCATTTTAAAGCATTTCTGAGTGTTTTCAGATGATTTTGCAGTCTATACAGTACAAAAATGATGAGTATTTAGACACTCATCAGATACATAATGAAATACAATAAACTGAAATCATTGAATCAATATTGAAAATATGGGTAATATCAATGTTGTTCCATATGATCAATATGTGAAACAAAGTGAAAGTGTGATTGTATCAAGTGATGTATCTCCTGCAGTCAATGATGATCATGTCTGTGATGAATACACTGCATGTGCCCCTGATGATTCTGTTATCTCTGAACTTAATGCCTATAAAGAACGAGTTGCCATTTATGAACAACGTGCTAAGTTTGAGCTAACTACTCGTGAGCAGGAGTTGGATAACCAAATGCGTACAATTATTAGAAAAAGTAATTTTAGAGAAGAAGTGTTAAAGCAAGAGTTAAATTCCTTACAAGAAAAGCTTTCAAAAACTGCTAAGCAAAAACAAGAACTTCAAGAAAATGTTAAAGTGCTTAAGCAGGAATTTCATGCCAAGGAATCAAAACTTTTGAATGATTTTTCTAATCTAAAAAATTTGAAGAACAAGCTTGAAAATAAGTTGTACGTACAAGGGAATACCATTCAGACTGCTTCACATGGTCACTAAGCATAGAGTTTTAAGCGATAAGCATAGTGTTCCCATCATAGACAAACCCAACCCGAGTACGTAAGTTAGCTAAGGCGGCTCAAAATGTCATTTATGATGGCAATGAAATTCTTAAACCTAGACAGAAACCTAGCTGCATTGAGTGCTCTGAGGAAGATAGAATATTAGATGATGCATCTAAGGTGAAAATGAATAAGAAGCTAGAAGATCCTGAATGCAAAAAGAATAACATCACGATCAAACCCCATGATTACAAGAAGGAAAACTGGATCTCTTTAAACAAATTTAAGCCTCAAACGTTATTAACACCTGAACAAGTTTTCTAGAAAAAGGATTTAGATAAGCTAAAAGTTGAAAATCTTGTTGAAACAAACCCTTCCCTTAGGAAAATGCTTGCTGCGACTGTGTATCCTCCAAATACACCGATGCATTTAGTTCCTAGAACTATTGCTACTAAGAGCAAGACCTTAATCAGCCAATATGTTATTCTTCAACTATTTGTCGATTTTGAGAAAACTTGTAAGAAAAGGATCACACCCACTGGGATAACTGAAGGGGAAAGGGGTTTTGAGCAAACAAAAGAATGCTATCTAACTGAGGTCATGCCTTTCTTTAAACTACTAAAAGATCATTTTGAGAGTCTTAAAAAGGGGAAAAATTCATATATTAAAGGAATGGAAAAGGAATTTGATGCAATGATAGTTGAGGTTAGTGACTATGAGCGAGCATTAAAATATAATGATATTGAGAGGAAAAACTTGCATACCTTGAATGAGAATCTTATTTCTGAATGTATTACTCAAGATGTGTTTTACACTGCTACGAATTGCTCCATTAATGCTTCTCAATTTCATGAATTATCTGTTGCTCTAAAAGTCTCTCATGATCGTGTCATTGAGCTTGAAAAGATTAATTCGAAACTTAATGAGAAAATTGATCAGGATAATCACGATAATTTGGTAAAACATCTTTCTAAACTAGAAGTTGAACATTTTGATTTACAACTAAAATATCAACATCTAAAAGAAAATGTTAAAACCTCAAATATCAAGACATCCTTGGATGTTCCTGAATTTGATGCAGTTTTTGAAATTAGCAAACATGATGAACAGATTCGAGCTCAGTGTAACACGATCAAAAGGTTGAAAGCCCAAATCTCTCAATTAAAGGGTGAAAAGAACAATGTGACTGGATCCCAAATGCCTCATCCTTTAGATTCTCAGTACTCTCAAACTTTTCATCTTCAAAACTTAGTTAATGCCTTACAAAAGGAAAACGAGAGTTTTCTAGAAGAAAATGAAAAAGTTAAACGACACTTTAAAGAGTTATATGATTCAATGAAAGTCACTCGTGACCAAAACAACGAAAAAATAACGTCTTTACAAAAGGAAATTGAGAATCTGAGAAGTCAGGAAAATGGGAAACTGCCACTTGTTTTTAATGAGAATGTTGTTTCTAAGTCACCCTTAGACTGCAAATACACTGTGACGGTTAAATATATTCCTCCTCATCTTAGGAATAATGAACATGCGTTTCATAACTATTGTGCTCACCTTAAGGATAGTCTAGAATGTCTCCGTGAGATTGTTGAAGAGGATTTCATTAATAAACCTCTTGATAGAGAAATTAGGTTTGCTTGCCTCCAGGACAAACGATCTCAAGAGCTGCTTGAATGTGTTATTGCAACATGTCCAAAATCCTTAGGTGCAAAAGGCAAAGCTGTGATGCCTTGTTCTATGCCTAGCGCCAAGCATGAAATCCTTTCTATGCCCAATGTTATGAATGTCAACCTTAGGGTGCCTTCAAGTAGTTCAGATTCTAGATATGTTAGTGCTAAGAAAGTGAATTTTATTGTGCCTGCAAATAGCTCAAATCACAGTCTTAAGAAAGTAAACACTAATGTGTCTTCTAGTAGTTCAGATCCTTGCACATCAAGTTCAGGAATGCAAAAATTAGATCAACCAACTAATGTTCCCATTCCCTCTACAGGAGTAATCAGTGACATTAAAGCGAGCAGGTCAAAGTCGCAAGACAATACAAGGAATGATAGGACCTTGCAAGCTAAGAATGTGCATTGGAAGAGAGTAGAAGACCAATCTAGGAACTTTAAGTTTGGGTCAAATAAAACGAATCGTGTTGATTCTAGTATTGGCCATAGGCGTACTGTAATTAATTCGAATTCTGATACTATTTGCAAACCTTGTAATGATGTCTGCTTGAATTCTGTTGCTAATCATGAATGTGGTGTGAATGCTTTGTCTAATGCTGTCAAATGCCCAATTAAAACTGTTAATGCTAATAATCGTGTAAAGAAGGCTAAAAGGCAAAGACGAATGATTGTTAGAAAACAGTGGAAACCCACAGGAAGAATATTTATAAAGATAGGTTATTATTGGATACATTTTGGCCATAAGAATAATCAGTTTTGCCCTCAAACTGCTAAGACTATGCCCACTAGAAAATGGATGCCTACTGGTAGAACTATTCCCTTAAGAAGTGAACATACTTTGAATAGGTCAAATACAGACACCAGACTGCATCTATTCCCAATGATTCAATTGCTTCTACTTCCGATATGGATGTTTCTATTTCTGATGTGGGTGTTCCAATTAATGTTACTAACCAAGTGGAACCCATTCTTGCATGGGGATCCCAATTATCCAGTTATCCATTCTTGTCTGTTCAACTGCAGATCGTTCAAATCGCTCGTGGTACCTGGACTCAGCGTTCCAAGCATATGACTGGAGACCGGTCAGGCTTATGAACTTCGTGAGCAAATTCATGGGACAGCTTAGATTCGGGAATGATCATTTCTGTGCAATTATGGGTTATGGAGATTATGTTGTTGGTAAAAGTGTTATCTCCAGGGTATATTATGTGGAAGGTCTTGGTCATAACCTGTTCTCTGTTGGTCAATTCTGCGATTCTGATCTAGAAGTAGCCTTCAGAAAACATACTTGTTTCGTTAGAGAACTTGATGGTACGGAACTTTTAAGAGGTTCACGTGGTTCAAATCTATACACCATCTCTATCGAAGATATGATGAAGTCTTCTCCAATTTGCTTGTTGTCAAAGGCTTCTAAAACAAAGTCATGGTTATGGCATCGTCGTCTTAATCACTTGAACTTCGGCACCATCAATGATCTCTCCAGAAAGGACTTAGTTGTAGGTCTACCTAGAATTAAGTATGAAAAGGATCATCTTTGTTCAGCATGCCAATTGGGAAAAAGCAAGAAGTATGCCCATAAACCCAAACCTACAAACTCAGTCACGGAAGTTCTTCATACAATTCACATGGACTTATGTGGACCCATGAGAGTGCAGAATATCTTTGGGAAGAAATATGTGTTAGTTGTGGTTGATGATTTCTCTAGATTCACCTGGGTAAAGGGCATGGTATGACACACTGTCAAAGTTTCTCTTAACCAACGGATTCAAAGAAAGGAGCAGTTGATCCCACATTGTTCACCAGAAAGTCAGGCAAACACTTAATTCATGTTCAAATCTATGTTGATGATATTATTTTTGCCTCAACCGACCCTAATGAATGTGATAGTTTTTCAAAGGAAATGGGCTCCAAATTTCAAATGTCTATGATGGGACAAATGTCATTTTTCTTAGGTTTACAAATTTCACAAAGTCCCGGAGGAATTTTTATTAATTAATCTGAATATGCTAATGAAATTTTAAAGAAATTTGAATTTGATACTTGTGACCCTGTTGACACTCCCATGGTGGAGCGCACTAAATTGGATGAGGACCACTCGGGGATCATAGTTGATCAAACAAAATAGCGAAGTATGATTGGATCCTGATGTACCTCACAGCCAGTAGACCTGATATTCTGTTTGCTGTATGCATGTGCGCTAGATACCAGGCTAAGCCTACCAAAAGGCACCTTGAAGCGGTTAAACGGGTCTTTCGGTATCTCCAAGGAACCATTAATATGGGAATTTGGTATCCGAAGGACACCAATATGTCACTAACAGCATATGCAGATGCAGACCATGCAGGGTGTCAAGATACACGTCGAAGCACGTCTGGTGGTGCTCAATTCTTAGGAGAAAAGCTTGTAAGTTGGTCTTCTAAGAAAAAAATGAGTACGTCTATATCCTCTACAGAGGCGGAATACATAGCCATGTCTTCTTGTTGTGCTCAAATCCTATGGATGAAATCCCAATTATCTGACTAGGGCTTTGAATTCAACAAAATCCCTCTGTATTATGATAACAAAAGTGCCATTGCTCTCTCATGCAACAACGTTCAACATTCAAGAGCAAAGCATGTCGACATTCGACATCACTTCATCAGGGAGCAAGTGGAGAAAGGTGTGGTGGAATTATATTTTGTGAGAACTGAATATCAGCTGGCAGACATCTTCACTAAAGCTCTTCCTAGAGAACATTTTGAGTTTATTCTTCCACGACTTGGACTAAAGAGTCTACAGCCGGAAACACTCAAACGTCTTCAAGAGGAAGACGAGGAGTAAAGGCTTTTCTTCATCCATCTCTTGTACATATTTATTCAAAAAGCAATATACAAAATTAGAAAACCCACAAAAAGAAAATAGAAAAATATAAAATTTCAAAAATCCATAAAAATCAGAAAATCTTTGAAAAAGCCCAAAAATTTTATTTTTTCCATCTATTTCTGTTCTTCGATAACATCTACAAACTTTGATTTGTCACTCAAAGAATGGCATGGGTCTTTAGATGAAGTTCGAATGTGCATAAACCTTTAAAAAAAAGGGATGGAGAAAAATGATAGTTTACTATCATTTCAGGCAGTAACCAGCTTTAAAAGAAAGAACAGAGCCATGCTTAAACTAATTTTTGAAACCTCATGCTCTGATTCTAAATACAAATGTTTGTCGCCAAAAAGACAAATATTTCCTTCACAAATATTTTTCCTTCTAAATATTCTTCTGAAAAATATTTATCATCTAATGAAAACAAAATTGCTTTGAAAATAACTCGGACCATATTTTTTGGAAATCATATGGACTTATCATTTGTCAAAAAACTCTGACTCTCAATCAACAACTTATGTCATTGATTGAGGGAGAGAATGATTTCAATCAAATCAATAAGTTATTTTCAAACAATTGGCAAGTAATCGAGCAAGGTCTAATTTTGGATAATCAAAAAGAACAATGTTTTTGTACACTTGGATCCAGACCAAGGCTAATGCTGTGTTTTCATAAGATACTTAAGCATGTTTAATCATTTGAGTTTAAAGTCTCAGAATTTGATCCTTATCAGTTAAATATTTTAAAAGCAAGTCACAATTCCCCTCAAAAGCTTTCAAAAACAATTTAAATCAATAGAGATCACAAATCTCAAAGAATTTGAAAATTGTGATCGGGGGAGAATTTGTGATTTAAATTGGATATAAACTGATAATTCAATAAGTGATTTTATAAAGATAATAACAAGCACTCCTCCCTACATGTGCCAAACCATTTCAAAATTTTCATGCACATGTTAAGGGGGAGCATCTATCTCAAACCAAAAAGAATTGAAACGTGATTGATTTGTCTCTAAGTGCAGGTTCCCTATAATATGTGCAAAACACTTTCGAATCTCAATGCACATATTAAGGGGGAGCAATATTTTGAAAACCACATCCTTTCCCAAAACATCTTCAACAAAGTATTTAAAATACTATTTTTGATCGGAAAGTGATGTTGATAATTTTAGAAAATGTTGATCAAAGAATTGAATTTTTCATTCCTAATCTATGATTTCCAAGTCCTCTTGCCTCCATGTGCCAAAATAATTTCAAATATTTGATGCACATGTTGAGGGGGAGCGTTTTCTAAAAATATCAAAAATGATTCAGGTACAAAATGATTTGATCTTGTATCACAAGTACCTGGATTGATTTTCAAATGGTTTTCAATTGGTTTCAATGGCAGAAGAACAATACCAAAAGACCGACCAATTTACTTTATGCATGGTCTTATAAGGATGGTTAGGTTAGGTATTGGTTCCCATGATCCCGCCAGAGCCGGAGGGATCTACCCAGGGACAATCCACTAGATAGTGTAGAAGTCCTTAGGTATGATGAAAAAAGGAGAAAAGTAAGAAATGGGAAGAGTGCTGACTGAGATAGAGCTAGAACTGGAATAAACCCAACAAGGTTCTAGTTATGAAGTCTCGGTAAGCACTGAAGGGGTTGAAGAATGAAAAAGAAATGAATAAGAAAAGGGTGAAAAGAAACAGCCCTCCATTATTTCAACCTTAGGCGAAACCGAGTTCAATTCATATGCTACTGGTGGTGACCAAGGTAACACCGGTATTGAAGACAAGACGTCATGGACCCAGTGACGCACTGTACTACAACTTCCCAAGCTACTCAAGTTCCTCTTAAAAGGGCTTGTTTCATTCTCACGGGGAACCTACATAATCTATTAACCTTCTCTTAGAGATTGTTAATATTGAAGAAGGAGACCCTCTCCCTAGTCTCCGGCATAGAAACCAAATGTGCATCATTGAGTCTAGAGCCACGAGATCATCAATAAATCTCACTAGGACACAATGAATGAAGACTCACTATTTCACACAATGTGGAAAGTGAGAATACATCTTAAGAGTCCTACGCACTATCCTTGTGGTATTGCCAGAACATCTGAGTGATATGTTGTTATATTCACAATGAAGATGGAAAACCTTCTAGAGCCAACATCAAACAAGCTCTTGGTGGGTGGCATGTGAGATCTACCCAATAGATCAAACATGTGGCAACTGGACAGAAACGATAGGGCGATTCATATTTTGAATCAATCCTGGTTCAGGAATGGATTGACGGATACCTTTGAAAAACCGGTCGTTGTGCTTAAAAATTCTTTTCTGCAGCACATCGACTGTGTATTAATGTTTCAAAATTAAAAAGGGTATTTATGATTGATAATTGATTTTCTAATAAAACCTTCATTGTATTGCAAAACACTTTATATTAAGCAATACACAATTGTTTTTCAAATCATTTTTCATCAATCAGTGAATCTCAATTCGCTGGTTCACTCACTCCGTGTTATCTTCTTTGAGACGTTCCGGTTTGAGAACAGCTAGAGCAGCTGCGAAACCCTGTCAAGGAGATTCTTTGAAATTATACCTGATCACAGGCAGTACTTGTACTGATCAATGGGGAACCGTGGGCCGTGTACCTCAATTCAACGAAAGTGATCAAAGACACTTTCGTGCGCTTTTATTGCTAACTGTTGTCTGCAGGAACACCCGATGGTTGCAGCTGATCAGAATTGAGGTGTCAATCCATAGCCGCATGCTCACACATCACATTCACTTCTAAAGAAATCATGATAAGTGCATACCGTCATCAACTGGCTCTGATATTTTTGATCCATGCTTCTGCTACGCTGCTGAAAATATTATGAATCAACAAAAGCTTCCACTACTCTGATGAGAAGATATCATGATCCAAAATGTGAGCATGTCGGTCCGAAAGTCACAACATCACACAATGGTAATACAACAATAAAGGATGAGTCAGAGATTTGTTGTGGCTGATGATCTCAAAACTGGCTCAATACTCACCATCACATGGATCAGTTAAAAGACCTCCACTAGAAACAACAAAACATGCGGAACATGAAGAATCAAAGACTACGTGCTACAGAGCAAAGAACTTAATCAAGAATCCAAGAACACCAAAATGTAATATCTGTTTGTAATTAATGTAAATTGAGGTGACCTCCCTTAGGGGGAGATTGTTAGGATTTAGTAAATCCGCTAGTTAAAGAGTCGGTCACCTCAAGTATATGTATTCGTTAGAAAGCTCGTAGTCGTAGTCATTTAGTGTTAGTGAGTAGTTTGTTAAGTAACACCGTGGAGGACGGACGGGTCTTTACCCAATGTATGCCTGATCCACAGCCCGAAGGAGGGCGTCTAAGCTTGTAACTATAAATACCCTTTGCCTCCCAAAGCAAAGGGTTGGAGCTTTCAATATCATTTTTCTTTGTCTCACTAAAGTTTCCAACTCTCTTTACTTTCTCTCTCTAGAACTCAATTCATATGCCCCATTGATTTGTGTGTTTATGTGTTTATGAAAACCAATATATTACACATGACTACCCTCAAATGTACGCATATAGCGAGATTTGAACTCTTGACCTCTTATTTAAAAGTGAAGAACCTTATCACTAGGCTATTTGTAATAAGGACCCTTAAGTGACCTACGTATTGGTATGTTTGAAAACACATACCTTTTCTTTATCAAAACCGACCAAAATAAACCGGAAACGAGTCGTTAATGCTTAATATTTTTGTGTTTCTTGAGTTTATGCATGTGCAGGTACAGATAACGCAAAACGGACAAAGAAAAGACAAAACAGAAGAAAACCGAGCACGAGAATAAAAAGAGAACAAAAGCCGGAGCCGGGATTCAGATTACGGGTTTTTGGATCATGTTTGGAATATTTACACAACACACCCTCATCATTATCGTATTTACACATTTCACCTTCACTTAGCCATATTTACAATCACACTCCAACTTTACCAAAGTTACATTTTTGGTCCTTTGAAATATCACAAATTGCAAAATGGACCCTTATGGTAATTTTATGTTTATATCCGGATGAATAAAAGCCATTTGTACCAAATCCAACTAATCCAAATAATACCCATCCCTTTCCTTTGGCCCAGATCCACCTGTCACACCCCGCCAGAGGCGGAAAAGCGAGGTGCGACGAAATCAATATACATTGCAAAGAGATATAGTACAATACCATAATTTAAATTTAAATAAATAGTATAACATTACAACAAGGTTCTAGCCGACCTTGGCAAATGAAACATAAAGCTTGACATCTAAAAGATGACACTTTAATACATAACGACCCAGTTGACTTGTGACGACTCCTTTATTTAAATTCTTCATAAAATATGCTAACCAACGATCACCTGAAATGCATGAGAAAACGGGTCAACTATGAAAATAGTTGGTGAGTACACAGGCTTTAGGTAGTATAAAAACCATTTTTAGAAAGTCTACCTGGCAAATGTCATGTCAACTCACTATGTTACAAATTCCGCCCATACAAGACTTGTAACATATAAGTTCACATACACTTTCATATTTCAAGTCTAGTAAACAATGCACATATGGTTACAATACGCCTTGTATATAATAAAGTATGCGGCAAAGCCCCTAAAATAAATAATATGCGTTCCGTAGAGAGGGGAACGAGAGGTTGGTCGACCTCTAATAGCGCTATCCATACTACCTACTGCTCCGCACAAGGGATCTGTATGAACGGTACATATAATTGGAGTGCGAACGGCAAACCAATCGGGGACTAACAATGCAAATGTACGAACAGTACATCATAATGATGCAGGTTTTACTGACCAGGTCTTAATATTTATTGTGTCTCGCTATACCTATGGTCTACCCTAATGCACTAACGGGCAGTGTACCCGGTCGTGTGTAGTGTAGTAAATGGTAAAGCCGAGGTCGTCCCAAGAGCTACGAGGATCGGAAATTAACTTAAGTCTATGTCACGATTATAAGATAGTTTCGATAAGGATTTAATTAATTAACTACTAAAAGCAATAAAAGGAAAAGGTGAGATCAATAAAGGAGAGTGGTGCTAACCTAGTTAATCCCCCTAGCTAGTTATGTCTACGTCTACTTACTTCCAATTACTTCAGGTGGGGTCAAATTCGAGAGGACATCATTTGGTCAATTCGCCCTAACCTATCAGCAAAGATGCCACCACATGAGAAATCAGGCGCACCGTCATAAGTCCTGTTGTTCCTAGTCCCCTAAGCTGAGTCATTAAGTACCGCTACATGCTAGATTCTAAATAGTGAGTGCCCGGCCGTTAGGAACTTAGACACTACACCCCCCAATTCTTAAGTTCATCCAAACGATAGGTGATCAGTTGGTCAAATCGCACAAGTAGAAAGGGTCGTCAGTTGGTCATATCTTACCCTTCTCGTCTCAGTCCGCTCACCTTGGGTCAGTTGGTCATATCTCCTAGGCAATTGGCCTCTACCGCCATTCAAAACTACCGAACCAGGGGTGACTACCAAAGAACTATGCATGCATACACTTAGAAATAATTGTACGGAAGTAAAGTAAACATAAACAAAACAATTAAGGAATCATAACAAGGCCACACCAGGGTGCTTAGCCAAACATATAGTAAATCATACCAACAAAAATGAATAAATCATAAATTGAATTGAACATAATGTTTGATACAAATTACTTGATGTAGAGCTAATAATGATGATGAATGCGAGTGAATTCTTCCTTCAAAACTGACTTCAGACTGCTGGAAAATACCCTGGAGTGGTGCCCTAATCGACCCCTAGGAGAGGGGTGAAGAGAGATACTAAAAAATGCAGATTTAGGGCTGTATTTATAGGCCCCGACATGGTTACGGCGTAATTAAATAAATTAATTACGTCGTAACTAAAGTTACGCCGTAACTAATATAATTAGTTACGTCGTAACTAAGTTACGCCGTAACTAATACTGTAACTTCCAACTTCGTAGTTTTCATTATCCATTCCATTAATTGAAACATTTTTGCACTAGATGTCACTTTTGGCCCCTCATCGTTCTTCTTCATTTAAATTGTAGTCCTTGAAGTAAATAAACTTCATATAAGTTGTCACCTTTAGTCCCTGATCGCACTTGTTATTTTTACTTTTCATCCTCGGAGTAAATATTATCTTCATTTAGCCACGGGACTTCAACTCCTTAGCGCCTAAGTAATAATTACGGCGTAATTAAATTACCGAATTACGCCGTAACTCTTCAACCGTATATATTTATCTGCTCCGTAATTATCTCTACGGCGTAACTAAATTGCCATGTTACGCCGTAACCTTCATAAAAATAATTACGACGTAACCATAAGAGATGGTTACGCCATATCCTTCAAAGCTCATATTTACGCCGTAACACTATTAGCTAGTTACGGCGTAGTCTTCACATAAAATTCAAAGGTCCTCGTAAATCAATCTTCAGAACATATACTTGGCCTTTTATCACTTCTTTTCCGCTCCAACGCCTCATTTATCCTGAAATGCAAATATGAACGAATATGAAAGAATTAAGTACCATATTAATGCAAATGAGGCCATAAACACGGGAATTTGATATATAAAAGATCAGGCAATTTGATGTTATCAAATATCCACCCACTTGAATCCTACTTGTCCTCAAGTAGACCCTTAAATAATTCTTAAAAAGATATCTCCCAGGATTAATTGGAAGATATGAGTCTAAAAATCACCTAGCTAGAAAATTCCCAACCGAGCACCTCACGAAAAGGGAATTGAAATCACACCCTCTCTCATAATTCACGTGTTTAATATTTTTGGGGTGATCACTCAACTGCTCAGTCATGGCGAGTATTCTATCATAGGCTTGGTAAAGATACTAATCTCCACCACTAGAGTCTATAGATGCAGCTATTCTAAAAGGCAATGGGTTGACACAACACAGGCTTATGGGGTTATTTTGTCATTACTAACGAGCTACGCCGAAGGGGACAAAACCAACGATACATGACCAAATCCATGGCCAAGACACCAATGATTGCTCGCTTCCTCACCTAAACTCGATTCATGACTAAGGATAGGATAAGACATGGGAAATTTTAATGGGTGTAAACAAAAAGACACGAAACAAATAGATTCCTAAGTCCACAGTCGCCCCACCACTAGTCGCATTCAATCCCGTAGCAAAAATCGAGGGTCAAGAGTCAAGGGGTCTTCAATAATCCAATACACGAGTTAATGCATAAAACATGTAATGCAGTGCCTCATAAACTCCATAATCTAGGCAAATAAGATGCATTAACTCGGCCTTCATCATCAATGAAAAAAGAATGTGCTATATAAAAAATTTTAAAGTTAGGGTCCATTTAGCACATATTTCTATCAAAATCGACCATTTCTATCTCCCATCCCCCCACTTGAAATGTACAATGTCCCCATTGTACGAATATTAAATTTGAAAGGCGAGATGGAAATGTACGGGTTTCTAATTTTATCCGTAAGACAAAATGGATTTGTAAAAATTTGCGCCAGATGAAACAAGGCGAGAATACTCAACACAATACGACACACAAGCTGATTTATATTACGATCAGCAATAAACAACTAACAAACTCTTGCTTGCATTCTCATCATTTTTTTGGATGCAAGACAAGGTATACATGAATAAACAATACGAACATAAAAAGTATCCCCCCACTTGAGATCAACTATTATCTAAACCCGATTTTCTTCCAAAACCCTTTATTCAAAACCCGAGACTTTCACTAGTGGAACCAAAATTAACCAACAGCGCCCGGACCATGGACATAAGGAAACTACAGGGTAGGCTAGGCGATGGGTGTAACGAAACATATATTGGGTGGACAAAATGAAAGGAAAGGCTCTGAAGGGTGTATCTAGGGGTATCTTGCACTAATGATGAGTGCAAACAAAAAGGGTTTAACAGGGGGATTGACTAATCGATGTGAAAAGTCAATATACACAAACATATATGGGCTATTTGGGTTTACTCTTAAAATTGCCTTACATCCTAGCTGCACTGATCACACCAAGTTTCCTCAGTGTAATGCTCATTATTGTGGTCTCGAAAAGATATACAAGGCCAAGTTCTAAAGTCTACTACAACCACCGACACACTCATTTTTATGGATTTATGTATAAGGGGAAAACAGAAAGGCTTAACCTCACACAATGGAAATATATGGTAGGTGTGCTCAGTCTAGATTAATCTAGTTAAGTAATGAAAAACATGTCAAAATTTTATTAATGAAACACTTTTCATCAAAAACTAGAAAAATAAGGGCAAGTAAAATTAAGCGGGTGTCTATGTCTAATCCCTTCCCCTCACTTGGGTCATACATAAGCATAAAAATGAAAGATAAGAAGGGTTAGAACTGGAACAGAAAACTCCCCTGGATTTGCTCGGCATGATCGAAGACACACGAACAAACGTGTCCTGCTTTGAGATTCATGAGCAAACTTTAATAACCTGAATTCACTTAGGACAACCAAATGCATCATACAAGAAAAACAACAAGCAATAAAAGAAAAAGAAAAACCTAACTCACTTTCGTAGGAATCACGATTGCATTTAGCGTATGCAACAAGCCTTTTAAACCACTTGGTGTCCCAAGTGGACGAGTGAAGTCTCGTGAGGGTTTACAGGGAACACACCCACAAAGTTCATTTAATACTAATACAAGGTTATTGTGTTATTATAGAAAGAATTTGAACAACAGGAGAATTACGTCGTAACCCCAATAAAAGAGTTACGCCGTAATTGTGGCAAACCTGGCAATTTGCTACAGGAGAATAGCTACGGCGTAACCACAGAATGGGATTACGCCGTAATTGGTAATGCTCTGGAGAGAATCGCTACTTGTGATGTGTTACGGCGTAATCATTGGGATTAGTTACGCCGTAACTGATGGACAGGTCAGGTCCCCGTTTATGTTACTGATGCAATCTTCTCTGATTCCTGCAAAATGGTTAAAAACACAAAACCCAACTATACTAATTAAATGCAAAAGAAAAGATAGGCATGGGGTGCCTCCCACGAAGCGCTTGTTTTTGTTCGAGTCACGAGCTTGACTCCACCCTTATTTACTAAGTAAAAGGGTGTTCATCTCTTCACTTAAAATCAAGTGTGGGTGAAAATAGCAATAAACACCAAGAGGGTGCGAATTTGCTATGGGATGGGGAAATGATGAATTATAGTCATACCTTAGAGGATAAGTCATTTCCATACTTACCGGACCCATGTTCATTGACGGATTAGAGGATTGGCTAGTTCCATGTTGTTGTTGACTAACTTTCTTCAAAACCATATTCGTTTCATCAATTGCCAGATGTGCCCTTACGTCCGTAAAAGATGATGAAGGATCTTTATAAAGCGGTTCCTCGAGCTCCTTCACATCTTTAGCAGGGTCGCATTCGGCTTCTTCGTCAACCACGGAAATATTCAAAATCTCATCTCCGAATTCCTTTATAAGCTCGTTCAACACTGGGTTGGTAGTTGGTGCTACAGAACAGTCATTGTCAGGTGTGATAGGTGATGTCAAGGGTTGCATTACCGGCTCTGGGATAGGTTCATTACGCATGGGAGGTGTTAGAATTTGCCTAAGCCTTTCAACATCCTCTACCGTGATATCCCACATGTCATAAAAATTCCATTCATCACATTCCTCCTTGGCTTCCTCTTCCTCCTTTGTAACGTCGAAATTGACATTATCTGCATCCTGTTTACAAACACTACCAAAAATATTAGTAATAGGAGAATTAGGAAAGTTAAGAAGGTCCTCACTTCCAAGGTTCACATCCTTAATAGACTCATCATGAGTCTCCTCTTGTTCCATGCGTTGAAGATTTTCAGCACCAATTCTGAACAAATCGTCCAACGTTCTTTCAATCATCAACTCGCTATTGTTAGGTTCAGGATCAGGAGTGTTATAAGAATAATCACTAAAGCTGTTCATCTTCCGACATCGGTTGGCTGTATATAATTCATATTCATGAATGGTCATGTTATCCATGTCCAATTCATCATACTCTTGAGGAGATACATAATCATCATAGGCATATGGTTGAAAGAAATGCTCTAGGGAAGGCGATCTCATAGAAGTTCTCCAAGATTGACGATTCCTCAAAACTTTTCTTTCCATTTCGCGCTCGTACTCCCAGTATTCTTCCAATGTCATATTATCAAAATCTGGTTCCATTTCCATGATTACCTGAAACGTACTCAAGAAACAAAGAAAACAGCAGAATAGAAAGAAAAGAAAAACTTAAATTAAAATCCTAAAATAGCTCCCCGGCAGCGGCGCCAAAAACTTGATGCAGGTTTTACTGACCAGGTCTTAATATTTATAGTGTCTCGCTATACCTATGGTCTACCTAAATGCACTAACGGGCAGTGTACCCGGTCGTGTGTAGTGTAGTAAATGGTAAAGCCGAGGTCGTCCCAAGAGCTACGAGGATCGGAAATTAACTTAAGTCTATGTCACGATTATAAGATGGTTTCGATAAGGATTTAATTAATTAACTACTAAAAGCAATAAAAGGAAAAGGTGAGATCAATAAAGGAGAGTGGTGCTAACCTAGTTAATCCCCCTAGCTAGTTATGTCTACGTCTACTTACTTCCAATTACTTCAGGTGGGGTCAAATTCGAGAGGACAGCATTTGGTCAATTCGCCCTAACCTATCAGCAAAGATGCCACCACAGGAGAAATCAGGCGCACCGTCATAAGTCCTGTTGTTCCTGGTCCCCTAAGCCGAGTCATTAAGTACCGCTACATGCTAGATTCTAAATAGTGAGTGCCCGGCCGTTAGGAACTTAGACACTACCCCCCCAATTCTTAAGTTCATCCAAACGATAGGTGATCAGTTGGTCAAATCGCACAAGTAGAATGGGTCGTCAGTTGGTCATATCTTACCCTTCCCGTCTCAGTCCGCTCACCTAGGGTCAGTTGGTCATATCTCCTAGGCAATTGGCCTCTACCGCCATTCAAAACTACCGAACCAGGGGTGACTACCAAAGAACTATGCATGCATACACTTAGAAATAATTGTACGGAAGAAAAGTAAACATAAACAAAACAATTAAGGAATCATAATAAGGCCAGCACCAGGGTGCTTAGCCAAACATATAGTAAATCATACCAACAAAAATGAATAAATCATAAATTGAATTGAACATAATGTTTGATACAAATTAGTTGATGTAGAGCTAATAATGATGATGAATGCGAGTGAATTCTTCCTTCAAAACTAACTTCGGACTGCTGGAAAATACCCTGGAGTGGTGCCCTAATCGACCCCTAGGAGAGGGGTGAAGAGATATACTAAAAAATGCAGATTTAGGGCTGTATTTATAGGCCCCGACATGGTTACGGCGTAATTAAATAAATTAATTACGTCGTAACTAAAGTTACGCCTTAACTAATATAATTAGTTACGTCGTAACTAAGTTACGCCGTAACTAATACTGTAACTTCCAACTTCGTAGTTTTCATTATCCATTCCATTAATTGAAACATTTTTGCACTAGATGTCACTTTTGGCCCCTCATCGTTCTTCTTCATTTAAATTGTAGTCCTTGAAGTAAATAAACTTCATATAAGTTGTCACCTTTAGTCCCTGATCGCACTTGTTATTTTTACTTTTCATCCTCGGAGTAAATATTATCTTCATTTAGCCACGGGACTTCAACTCCTTAGCGCCCAAGTAATAATTACGGCGTAATTAAATTACCGAATTACGCCGTAACTCTTCAACCGTATATATTTATCTGCTCCGTAATTATCTCTACGGCGTAACTAAATTGCCATGTTACGCCGTAACCTTCATAAAAATAATTACGACGTAACCATAAGAGATGGTTACGCCGTATCCTTCAAAGCTCATATTTACGCCGTAACACTATTAGCTAGTTACGGCGTAGTCTTCACATAAAATTCAAAGGTCCTCGTAAATCAATCTTCAGAACATATACTTGGCCTTTTATCACTTCTTTTCCGCTCCAACGCCTCATTTATCCTGAAATGCAAATATGAACGAATATGAAAGAATTCAGTACCATATTAATGCAAATGAGGCCATAAACATGGGAATTTGATATATAAAATATCAGGCAATTTGATGTTATCACATAACAACTATTATATACTATCAATTAATGACTGCTCCGAACATGGGAGACTTGGCATTGCTCCGAATATGGGAGACTTTAGGTCAAGGACGTACGTTCCTTCAGGTTCAAACAAGTCATAAATTTATAATTAAGCCTAAGGGTTTAAAATATATCAAATAGTTCAAAGAAAAAAATTTAAGTTTATATTCATGCATTTCACCCCAAATAAGTAAAGTGGTAAAAATAGGTTGTGAATACTTACCTTGGCAATTAGCAGTATGAACGAGGGTCAAGTCAGATAATATGAGAGTGTGGCACCAACACGCAACCTAGATTAGTACGACAAGTCTCAGTTTCTGATCCCAAGTAAAATTTATCTAACTTTATTTATTTCACAAGCGTTGTTGTTGTTGTTTTTGTTGTGTCGACGTTAGATTTTAAAATTTTCATTTTCAAAATAGTGTGTATATTTCGACTAATAGAACTTGTTTAAAAACTATGTTGAAAAGTATATATTTCGGCTAGAAATGGGTTACATATAGTTTTTAAACAAAAGCTCTATAGAAAATATAACGTTTGATCGATAAAGAAAGTTTGGCTTAATAATGTTATAAGTAAAGTACATATTTATTTATGAAATTATATGTATATATGTTTTATCGATATGAGTAAAGTATATGTAAATTTATATATATATATACAAGTATGTATAACATTTTCATTGTCGGTTTTGAAAATAACATAATATGTTTATAACATATTTGAACCGAGGTTTATAAATTACTTCTTGATGAGTCCATTCTGGAAAAAGAGTTTTATACGTTAACTTGACTTGCTTTATGTATATAAACGTGTCGGGTCTAAATGAAATATTAGTTTTTGAAGAATCTTCATATAAACATTTCCGTTATTTTAGTCATAATTGGTTTAATTGTTTTACACGATTACAAATCTTGCTCATAAAATTCTTTAATCAATGCAAGTGTTTATATGTAATTTACAATGACGACGTACGTAAAAATATTAATCGGCGAGAAATTTTGAAAAGGCGAGCGAGTGGTTCGTCGTGCTCGGGCTGTGGCCCGTACCAACAGTCAACAGAATGTTGTGGACTTTGAAGTGGGCTTCGGCCCATTCTTACGCCCAATGGACCCTTAAGCAGATTGGGCCTTTGTGGCCTGAACAAAACTAACACCTATTAACACAAATTTTAGGTCCAAAGTGGTTTATAGTAAAATCTGGTTTTTTGAAAATGTTGTATCTCCCAGTTTTAACGCAAGAGATGTGCAGTTGGACAATACGCACGACAATGAACATAACGCGAGTATATTGTTTATTAAATTTAACCAAAACGGAAAAGGGACGGGAGTGATGTGAACTACTCATGAGTCCAAGACTTATGTCGAGGAGTAACAAGACCCACATAACTAGCCAACTCTTGAAAAAGAGCAAGGTCATGACCTTAACCGAAACTTAGACATGAGTCGAAACCAATTTAAGGAATAAGCCAACATGAGCCATACATGCGTCGAAATCAAATGAGCATTTTCTAACTATGCGGAAAATGTCAGTAGCTAGTAAGTTTTCAATTAAGCCGTATTTGAACAAATAAAAAATATTTCTGTTTTTCTCTTTAAATTGTCGCCAACAGCAACAACAACTTCTTTTCTTCCATTTTTCATTATCAATATCAATTCAATACATAAAATTCGAACATAAAGAGTTTAGTTACAATTTTAATGGACGAACATGTTCTTGATTGACTAATATCATTAATCCATTTTCTCTTGTTTGTGCCTCGACAGAAAAATCAATAACAACAATAAAATTATTTTTAACCATTCATTCGACTAACAATATTAATAAATCCATTAACAATTATCAAAAACAATAAAAGATATCATTCTTACCATAAGGTGTCGATTTAAGGGATGAACCGAAACAAAGAAGGATCAAATTGAACACGAACTTTCCTGGGAATTCGCCAATTGGGGCTTGAATCGGACTTCTAACACCTCAATCTACAAAACCCCTAACCTAATTTCAAGAAGCCCTTTGATTTGACAAGCCCTAATTTTTTTTGAGATGGAAGTTGATGAATACCATTTTGAGATTGAACCCGTTTATAGGATATGATTTAGGTTTGTGAGAGTGACTCAATTGAAAACCCAAAACATGTTTCTTTCTGTTTTAAGCATTCCTTTCCTCGAATTCGGTTCATAGGCGCCACATGTGTGCTCTAGTGCATAGATTTTTAGGTTTAGAGGATGGTGATGGTACAAGGAAAAGGAGAAGGGAACAAGAATCTGACAAGAGGGTGAGGCGTGAGCTTGGTTTTCCAAAAAAATAAGAAGAAACTGAGAAAGAAAGAAAAGGGAAGCGGCTAGGATTAGGTTTTAGGAAAGAATTTGTATTATTAGTTTTATTATTATTATTACTAACTCTATTATATGTACCCCGTACTGTATAATTTGTTCTGAAAGAAATAACGTTTACTTATGTAAAATACTTTCCGGGTGTCCGTAATTTAAAACTTTTATATTTTCGGAGACGTTTTGACGAGCGAAATATTATGGTATTATTATTATCTTGAAATTAGAAAGTAGATTTCGTGCCAGATTATTATGGTGCCAGTATGCGTGTGGTGCCGGGACTTTAGAAAACACAAGACGGCTTCTCGTTTTTGAGTCATACTTATTTCAAAAATAAAATTTCACATTTTCTGACAAAATGACTTATTAAATAATAGTCTGAAAATTACGGGTTGTCAAAGTCTGCCATCCTTAAAAAGAATCTCATCCTCGAGATTCAGTCCGTCTGCCCTAAAGGCCTACGTTCTCATGGTCCGAACTTTCTCATTCTCGAGCTTTGCCCTCAAAAGACTCTTAGTTGGTGGGTTCTCAAAACTTATTGACCTGACTGGTCATGTGTTTAAGTTGTGTATATTGAGTGACAACTTGATCCTAATTTGATTTTCGCAACTCATCAAACAAGAACTGTTACTAGATTAAGCTAGGAAGCAAGTTGTCAGAAAGAAATAGTTTCTCATCTTTGTAAGAGACCTTTTGAAAGTTTGGCTCGAGTTTGAAATCATTTAAACCAATTAATTCAACTAATAGTGGTGGTTCAGATTAGTGAGAAGGCTAAAATTCAACTAAGACTCATGATGCTAGGTTCTACACTAATTGATGCCATGAACTAGAACTAGAAGATATTGAAAATAGAGTGGGTGATCAAAAGAATGTACCGTCACGGTGCTTGTGTCTTAGCGATCTTCCTTAGTGCCCAAGAAGAATGCTCAACCCCGAGCTGGGCTGATATTGCCTCCACGGTTCGGGTTATCTCCATCAATTGCTAAGGAAAGATTCATGTTACCCTGCTCCGGCTTCTGGGCCCTATTAAACTTAGGACACGTGTTACGGAGGTGGTCCGGGCTTCCACACTCATAGCAGGTTAGCCTTCATCCTTGGTTTCCATTTCTGTCGGAGCAATTTCGACTAAGATGGCCCGTCTTCTGGCACACGTTACACCTTGGGCAGTTTCCTATGTGATAGAGCTTGCATTGAGTGCACTTAGGATGCGGCCCTGCATACCCTCTGCGCTCCTGAGTTGTTGCTCCATAGTTTCTGGCTACTCGTTGCCTCTTGTCTTGCTGGTCCTGGTCTTGGCTTCCTTGCTGATCTTCCTGTCGCTTTCGTCCATTGTCGTTTGCTTTTGTTAGTCCTCTAGACCTGATCACATCATTAGTCAAGCGGTATGCCATTCCTACAGCGGCTTGCAGAGTAGTTAGGTTAAATGAGGTGACATCCCTCCCGATCTCAGGGATCAAACCCCAAATGTATCGATCAATCAGCTTCTCCACAATAGAGACCATGTGGGGAACCATTCTGGTCAGCTCATGAAAGCGGGCTGTGTACTTGTCAACTTCTACTCCTACCATCAAATGGTTCCAGAATTCTGCTTCTAGTTTCTGTACTTCATCCTTCCTGCAGTACTCCTCAGTTAGTAGCTTCTTAAATTCTTCCCAAGATAATCCATTTGCAGCTTCTCTCCCTCTGGTTTGTAGCTGGTTGTTCCACCAGGTCAGTGCTCGACCTTGAAGTAGACCCGCAGAGAACTCAACCTTATCTCCCTTAGCACATTTAGTGATGCTGAGTTTCGACTCGACATTCTCAAACCATGATAGCAAGCCAATGGCGCCCTCGGTGCCATGAAATTCCTTTGGCTTGCATGACATGAAGGTCTTCAAACTGCACCCATGGCCATTGGTCAAGGTACCAACTCCCTCATTCGCTCATACTGCATCAATGTGTGCGACAATTTGAGTGAGGAGGTCCGCCAATTCAGCATAACTGTCTCTTGGGGATTCATTGTTGATGCTTCCTGAACGGGTGTTACTTGTAGTCATGATTCTACAACAGGCCAAAACATTTGGTTGTGTGAGTCATACAGGGACAACGACGGATGATGTGTGGGACGACGATAGGTAGTAAGTGTAATATGACGGGAACAAGGACGTGCTTAGCCTATCGAGTCATAATATATAAAGGAGGAGGCATATATAAAATGTATATAAGGCATAGTGAACATATAAACATGTTATGCATACTCACGCGGCTAATGCAGTTCCAAGTGATCAGACTCATTAAGACTCGACCAAACATGATCCGAGGCTACTAATCCCATCATTGTATGATTCTTCCTGAATTATGCATAGGTGTACAGGCTATGCATAATTTAGGAGTAACGATGCAATGCTGGTGCTAGTCGACTCGTATGATGTTCAGTGTTTTAAGAAAATTTTATTTTGAGTTATAGTTGCGATTTTTATTTCAGAAAAACCGGCATTCACTATAATCTCGGCTCTAATACCAATCTGTCACACCCCGCCAGAGGCGGAAACGCGAGGTGCGACGAAATCAGTATACATTGCAAAGAGATATACCATAACTTAAATTTAAATAAATAGTGTAACATTACAACAAGGTTCTAGCTGACCTTGGCAAATGAAACATAAAGCTTGACATTAAAAAATGACACTTTAATACATAACGACCCAGATGACTTGTGACGACTCCTTTATTTAAATTATTCATGAAATATGCTAACCAATGATCACCTGAAACGCATGAGAAAACGGGTCAACTATGAAAATAGTTGGTGAGTACACAGGTTTTAGGTAGTATAAAAACCATATTTAGAAAGTCTGTCAGGCAAATGTCCTGTTAACTCATAATGTTACAAATCCCGCCCATACAAGACTTGTAACATATAAGTTCACATACACTTCCAAATTTCAAGTCTAGTAAACAATGCACATATGGTCACAATACGCCTCGTATATAATAAAGTATGCGGCAAAGCCCCTAAAATAAATAATATGCGTTCCGTAGACAGGGGAACGAGAGATTGGGCGACCTCTAATAGCGCTATCCATATGATGCAGGTTTTTACTGACAGGTTTTAATATTTATAAGTCTCGTTATACCTATGGTCTACCCTAATGCACTAACGGGCAGTGTACCCGGTCGTGTGTAGTGTAGTATTCGGTAAAACCGAGGTCATCCCAAGAGCTATGTGTGTGGATTTATACTAAGTCTAGGTGTCACAGATTTTAATATGATTTCGATAAGTAATTAAATAATTAAAGCAAATAAAGGCAAATGATGTGATCAATAGAGGAGAGTGGAGATAACCTACTTACTCATCCTAACTAGTAATGTTTACGTCTAATTACTTCCAATTACTTCAGGTGGGGTCAAAGTCGAGAGGACAACATTTGGTCAGTTCGTCCTAACCTATCAGCAAAGGGTACCACTGGAGAAGTCAGGTGTCCCCTCATTAGTCCAGTTGTTCCTGGTCCCCTAATCCAAGTCATTAAGTTCCGCTACATGCTAGATTTATAATAGTGAGTGCCCGAGCGCTAGTATCTTAAACACTCACCCCCTACTTCTCAAGTTCATCCAAACGGTAGGTGATCCGTTGGTCAAATCGCACAAGTAGAAAGGGTCGTCAGTTGGTCATATCTTACCCTTCCCGTCTCAGTCTACTCACGTAGGTCATTTGGTCATATCTCCTAAGCAACTAGCCTCTACCGCCATTCAAAACTACCGAAACAAGGGTAGCTACCAATAAACTATGCATGCATACACTTAGAAATAATTATACGGAAGCAATGTAAATGCAAACAAAATAATTAAGGAATCATAACTAGGCCAGCACCAAGAGGTGCTTAGCCGCTCATATTAACCATACAAATCAATTCAATGTTTAATGTTACGAAATACATGAATCGAAAGTAAAGAAAAGATAAAAAGCTAATGCTTATCGTAGGGGAGTGATTTCTCCCTTGGAGATAGCTTCGTATGCTCCTCTAGATCTGCCTTCGACTTCTTCTCACGTTCTCTGATTGTTGTGTGTGAAATGGGATGATTTGAAATGCTGGAAATCGTGGGGTATTTATAGGCCAGATCTGGTTACGGCGTAACTATTAAAAGAGTTACGCCGTAACATATAATTCTTCGTAATTTGCACTAATAATGCTGGTTACGGCGTAACTTCTGGAAGGAGTTACGCCGTATCTTCAATAAATCTTGGTTACGCCGTAGTTGATGCATGAGTTACGGCGTAATTAGTGGCGGCGCGGAACCTCATTTGACCAAATATGGTTACGTCGTAATCTTGGATAGAGTTACGCCGTAATCTTTAGTTAAGTTGGTTTTCCTGAACCACACTTTAGTTACGGCGTAATGTGAGAGAGGAGTTACGCCGTAACTTCTTCAAAGTGAGCATACTATGATAAATCTTTAATAAACTCTCCAATTCCGGGTCTCTTTAGCTCCAATGCTCGTAATTTACCTGAAAGTGAAATATAATGGAAAACAAACGTAAATCCATATAAATGATATAAATTACAAGAATTATCGGGGGAAATTGGCACTAAATATTCAGGATTATTTGATGTTATCAAATATCCCACCACTTGAACTCTACTTGCCCTCAAGTAAACCTTATTAGATAGATTCCTAAAAAGATATCTCCCATTACCTGGAAAATATAAGTTTACAAATCCCTTATGCTAGAATAAAACAAAGCCGAACACCCCACGAAATGGGAGCGAAACACTCAAATCTCTCAAATATTCTAAGTGTCAATTTCGGGGTGATCACTCAATCGCACAGTCATAGCATGTATTCTATCATAAGCTTGGCGTTTACACAAATCTCCACCACTAGAGTTAAGGATAAAACAATTCTCGAAGGCAATATGGGTAGATACGACAAAGGTTAAGGGTGATTTGTCATTACTAACATGTCACGGCGAAGTGGACAAAATCAATGATACATGACCAAATCCATGGACAAGACACCAAAGATTGCTCGCTGCATCACCTAGATACGCTTCATGACTAAAGGGCAGGATAAGACATGGGATATATAAACGGTGTAAAATAAAAATCAAGCATATAGTCTAAATCCATAACTAAGTCATCACCACTTACCCTCCACCCAAAGTTCAAGTTTTGAAGTTAAGAAACCGGATCATGATATACTAGGTAGATGTGTCATTAGAGGATGTCATGATGGGCACACTACCTTTTCTCCAAATGTTGGCGCAATTACCAACTCCAATCTTCAAATGTGACCGAGGTGGCCTCCTCGATACTAAATCTAAATTAAGCTCATAATTAAGTGCTTATAACATCGCACTTTACAATCAACTGAATAACAAATACATAACCTTTTTTTCATAACTAGAACAAATAAATATAACATCCCCCACTTGAGATGAACAATGGGAGTTCAGGGGTTCTTCAATGATCTTTAAGAATATGTCGTCGACGAAAGCGTGGTTCCCGAACCTTTCCACTTGAACCTTGAACTTAGGAAAATGATGACTTCCCAATCATAAATAAAGACTACAGGGTAGGCTAAGGTGTAGAGGTATAATGAAACAATATATTGGGTTAACAAAATGAAATGAATGGCTCAGATGGGTGTATCTAGGGGTATCTTGCACTAAAGGTGAGTGCAACAAAAGGATTTCACATGGGGGTCTAGAAGTCGAGGTGACTAATCGATAGACACACAATGGTAGGCTATTTGGGTGATAATCCTATAATACTGCCTTCTTAAACTGAAAAGTCCAAATACATCGAGCTAACTCAACATACCTCGTCTATGGTCTCGAAATGATGTAAAGGCCAAGTTCTAAAGTTTACAAGCTACCGGCACACTCATAATTTGGTGGATTTGGGGTAAAATTTTGGAAACGGATAAGGCTAATCTCACCATATAATATCAAGGGTTGTATGTGCTCGACTAAGGTCTACTCTAGTTAGGTTAAGGAAAACATGTCAAATTTTTTAAAAATGGCATAATTTTTCAAAATAAACTAGAAAAACGAGGGCAAAATAAAGTTCAAGAGACAATTCTACTCCCGTCCCCCACTTGAATTATACAAAGTCCCTTTTGTACTAAGCGTTAAATAAAGGTGAAGAGAAAAGTAGAATTAGAGCTAGAACTTCCCTGAAATTTGCTTCAAAAAGAAAGAAGGCCCACGAAAGAGAGTCGTGCCTTCGCATAAGCATCCATGAGCAAACTTCAATCCTTGAAATCACAATACCGACAAGCATAATTCTAAAAAGAAAAAAAATGAAAATTGAAAAATAAACCTAACTCGCTTTCGTAGGAAACACGGTTGCATTTAGCGCATGCAACAAGCCTTTTAAACCACTTGGTGTCCCAAGTGGACGAGTGTAGTCTCGTGAGGGCTTACAAGGAACATACCCACAAAGTTCATTTAAAAGACTAGTACAAGGTTATTGTGTTTAAAATGAAATAAGTAATGCAGAGGATCATTACGTCGTAACTGCAGAAGGAGTTACGCCGTAACTAGGCAAAACCTGGCATACGCTGCAAAAGTGAAGCTACGGTGTAACCACTGAGATGGGATTACGCCGTAAGTGGTTGTGCATCTGAATTTCTGCTGCAAAAGGGCCTATTACGGCGTAACCATGAGAATGAGTTACGCCATAATCCTGGTCAGATCAGCATGCTGCAGCAGCAACTTTTATTCGTTTTCTGCAAAAATGGTTAAAAACACAAAACCCAACAGAAATGGAAATAAAACAAATGAAAGGGATAATTCGGGTTGTCTCCCGAAAGAGCACTTTTCTTTATTTGCGAGTCTTTAAGTTAGACTCAGAGCCTCGGGGCTTTATGGTGGCCTTTGGACTTGGCTAACCTCCTCTACTAGTTGGCGGGAATCATTCATCCATTTGATAAAAACCTTTTTTCTTGCTATGTTCCCGATGCTACATGTTCCAAATTTTTGCGAGAGCCACTCACTGAATGATAAACATTACTTTCCCCAGTTGTCACCTGATAATGCTCAGATTGTACATGTTTTTAGTAGCGTTATGTGTGCTTTTGTATATGTTATTTGGTTATATTTGTACGATTTCAGTGCTTAATCGCATCAAAAGATGTTTGTCTAGTGTTTATGACCAAGTGCAGGGAAACGGAAGGAAAAGTAAAGGAATGTTCAACAATTAGAAGATTCCCGTTTCTGTGTAGCATGTCAAGTACAAATCAGTATATCAAGTACCATAGAAGACCAAGGTGATTGAAGAACCAAGTTCTACAAGTCAAAACGAAGTAAAGATCAATTTTCCGTAACTCAGGAAGACCAACCGGATCGGTTGGAAGATGACCAAAAAGTGCCCAAGATGCCCATCTAACTGTTCGGTCGCCGCCCGCAACCGATACATTTGGAGCCCTTGTAGAAGACCAACCGGATCGGTTGGTCATATGACCGATCCGGTTGGAGAGCCTGTTTCTGCCAAATCTTCATCACTAAGTTTCCCCTTTGCATCCAAACGATTCTAGGTCCTTCCCTTGGTGTATTCTAGTCCCTTCCTATCTCCTTGGAGGCCAAGTTCAGCAATTAATACCCTAGGCCTTGGAACTAGTATAAATAGAGACCTCTTGTGAGCATATGAGACACACACTTCAATACAACTCTCTCTACTCATCAAACAAAGCTCTTAAGCTCTCAAATTCGTCCTTAGAAGTCCAGGAAAGTTTGGAGTTCCAGAAGTTCCACATTTGGAGGCCAAAACACAAAGGAGTCTACCCCAATACTTTGGGAATCATTACTTCACCATTTGTAATCTTATTTCAAGCATTGTAAGACTCTTAATTATGTTTTCTAATGTTCAAAGATCTGTGTTTATGTTTATGTTTACTATGAGTGGCTAGTTTCTTTATACACCTGCTTAAATGATGTTGATTATCATATGATTAGTTAGTGATTGTGTTAACATGTTTTAATTCAATTTCAAGTTGATTCTAGGATCCAATTATGCTAAAGTTTCATAGTGACATTCGTTAATCAAGTTTGACTAGTTGATAGTAATTGTAGAGGTCGAAAGAACTTATTGTTATTTAACTAGTTATAATCATTTTTTCTATGGATGATTTTTTTTACCCATTACTCTTGATTAAACAAAGGAACTAAGGTGTGGTTGTAATAAGCACGCTTTTTGATTATCAAGTTGGATTGATTGGAAACATCTAAAAGGTCGTAAGATTAGTTGTTGACAATCAATTGTACCCTTTTGTCTATAATCGGTTACCTTTTGTATTGACAATTTCTTAAGCAATTTGATAAAGCAAATGGATGTTTTTGTGTTTAAGTTTGTGAAAGTAAACTTATGAAACTTGAATTGATCTTGAATTGATTGGTTAAACTTAATGCTTGTTTTTATGAACTAAAATCTTGACGAAGGTTTAACTTGTAAGAACAATAGATTAGAACACCAACTAATTATCACAACCAACATGTTAAGAGGTTAACACAATCATACTAATCAAGGATAAGAAACTAGTTTAAGTAAGTGTAGTTTTTAATCATCTGAATTTCATTATATCTATTTGCGTTGTTATATGTTTTGGATTATCTTAGTTGATTCAAGCTTGTTAATCAGATTCACTCAAATCTCTGCGAACGATCCCGACTTACCTTTATAATCTTGCTATAACGGACGAGTGCACTTGCTCGTATGTGTTATTGGTAAAATTGGTAATTCGTCCTTTATAAATTTAAAACTTGTACACACGTAGCACATCATCACCTTAAGCTATAGGACCAATTGTTGTACTCATGTTTGATCTTTCATCATTGGTTATTACATCAGTAAGGCGATCGTAATTGCATTTTAGTTGTTTTACCAATCCCGTATTGATTTATGAGTCTCCAAATCTTAGCTTGTACCAATCTTCAAAAGATAATTTCCCAAATTTTATATCGTGTCTTTCAGCCTCATGAGGGCACATCCATTCATCCGCCCTTCCCTTATAAAATTCATGAAAAAGGTTACACGAGGGCCATGCTTTCATTGATTCGTTATCTTCGGTTAATATAGGGTTGCAGTAATGTTTGTTTGGATCCGGAGCTTCCTTAATACCCTCAGCCTGGACAGTCTCTTCCTGTTCCTGCTTACAACTATCAACATTTTCTCCACCATTGTTAGTACTAAGATTATAACACAAAGGTGGATCGAGCGATTTAACAACATCAACTTTATTTGAAACTTCTAGTTTTAGGTTTAATTGCTCTTTCATACTGAAAGTTATTCGTTCTTTTTCAGTTCTCAAAGAAATTTGTTTTTCAAAGACCTTAATTTGTGCACGACAAGTGGCCAGAAAAGGTCTTCCAACAATTAAGTTGTAAGTCTCTCGTTTTCCCATATCAATAACCACAAAATCAGTGGGAAAAAGGAATTTTCCAATTTTAAGGAGGACATTATTAACCACTCCTCTAGGTACAGCCTTAGAGGAATCAGACATTTCAATCATCATTGTCGTTTCTTTTAAATTGGTAAGTTTTATTTTATCAAACAAGGTGGTAGAAATAAGGTTTACCCCAGCCCCCAAATAAGCTAATGCAGGAATTTTAATATTACCGATAGTGCATGGAAAAAGAAAACTTTCCTGATAGTGTTGCTTCTCAGGAATTTGGCTTGGCAAGTCCTTGTCGTCTTCCGATTTATTATCTTCTTTTAGGTAGTTGATCCCAGATAGATCATTAGTCACGGAAGGGGTGCATTGTTCTTTCTTCGGTTTATCTTGTGCAAATATGGCTTTGCAGGCAATGGCTTTGTCATTACTGGTCTCAAGGTTTTTAGCTAATTGCCTAATTTGGGTTTCGAGGTTTTGAATTGCGGCATCTTGGTTTCGCAAGTTCATGTTGGTGTCTTCTTTTACCTTGACCATCCATTCTTTGAGTCTATTGCTTTTCTTTGTAGATTCCTCGATATGTTTATGCATTATTTCTTCAAGGCTTGGTCTAGGAGGATTGTTGTAGACTCTTGTATAGAACCCTGGGGATTTTTCTCGGTATCTGGCCCCGTTACCATTGTATTCGTTGAAGGGACTTCTACCTCCATATTTTACTTCTTCAATCCTTTTAACTTCCTCGTTGGAGGAGCATTCCTTAGTAGGGAGAGCTCCATTGTGTTCATTTCGTTCAATTTGTATGGAGTGCACATTTTCCTTGAGCTTTTTCATGTCTCTTCCGAGACTTTCTAATTTGTTGTTTATCGCTGCAAGGCCCTCCATATTCCAACTCTTACTTCGATTGCTTCCCCCATTGTGCCATTTGTGAGAGTGGTCAGCCATCTTCTGAATAGTTTCAAGGGCTAATGTCGGAGTCATTTCGGGTATTGGTCCCTGAGAATCGATCATTTGTCTTGAGGAGATGTTCAGATCTTTGTAAAATACGTTCACCTTTTGCTGGCTGTTGAGGTCGTGAGTAGGGCACTTGTATAATAATTTGTTGTATTTTTCTCATGCTTGGTACAACGTTTCATCACCCTCCTGCTTGAAGTTATGAATTTCTTCTAATTGTTTAGCAGTCCTGGATGGAGGACAATATCTCTGAATAAAATATTTTTTTAGGAGGGGCCAGGTGTTGACTGTTCCGGCAGGTAATCGATCAACCCATCTTTTAGCAGCCCCGATGAGAGAAATAGGGAACACACATAACATGACAACATCGTTTGAGACTCTAGGGATTTTGAATAGGCTGACAATGTATTCTACGTTGTCTATATGCTCATGAGCATCATCGGTAATGCTTCCTGAGAAAGGGTTTGCACGCAACTCCTTTATAAATTGAGGTTTGATTTCTAATTGAGCATCTTCTGTGTTGGCCGGCCTAACAATCCCCGATCCTTGTTCTTTTCTTGTCAATGCCAAATATTCCTCAAGAGTGAGGTCATCAATGTTAACAACTTCCATGGTACTTGAAAACTTGAAAAGAGATCGTGAGAATTTGAGAAAATTAAAAAAAAAATAAAATAAAAGACTTAATAGCAATCCAAATATAACTCCCCGGCAGTGGCGACAAAAACTTGATGCAGGTTTTACTGACCAGGTTTTAATATTTATAAGTCTCGTTATACATATCGTCTACCCTAATGCACTAACGGGCAGTGTACCCTGTCGTGTGTAGTGTAGTATTCGGTAAAACCGAGGTCGTCCCAAGAGCTATGTGTATGGATTTATACTAAGTCTAGATGTCACAGATTTTAATATGATTTCGATAAGTAATTAACTAATTAAAGCAAATAAAGGCAAAGGATGTGATCAATAGAGGAGAGTGGTGCTAACCTAGTTACTCATCCTAACTAGTAATGTTTACATCTAATTACTTCCAATTACTTCAGGCGGGGTCAAAGTCGAGAGGACAATATTTGGTCAGTTCGTCCTAACCTATCAGCAAAGGGTACCACTGGAGAAGTCAGGTGTCCCTCATAAGTCCAGTTGTTCCTGGTCCTCTAATCCAAGTCATTAAGTTCCGCTACATGCTAGATTTATAATAGTGAGTGCCCGGGCACTAGCATCTTAAACACTCACCCCCTACTTCTCAAGTTCATCCAAACGGTAGGTGATCAGTTGGTCAAATCGCACAAGTAGAAAGGGTCGTCAGTTGGTCATATCTTACCCTTCCTGTCCCAGTCTACTCACTTAGGGTCAGTTGGTCATATCTCCTAAGCAACTAGCCTCTACCGCCATTCAAAACTACCGAAACGAGGGTAGCTACCAATAAACTATGCATGCATACACTTAGAAATAATTATACGGAAGCAATGTAAATGCAAACAAAATAATTAAGGAATCATAACTAGGCCAGCACCAAGAGGTGCTTAGCCGCTCATATTAACCATACAAATCAATTCAATGTTTAATGTTACAAAATACATGAATCGAAAGTAAAGGAAAGATAAAAAGCTAATGCTTATTGTAGGGGAGTGATTTCTCCCTTGGAGATAGCTCCGTATGCTCCTCTAGATCTTCCTTCAACTTCTTCTCACGTTCTCTGATTGTTGTGTGTGAAATGGGATGATTTGAAATGCTGGAAATCGTGGGATATTTATAGGCCAGATCTGGTTACGGCGTAACTATTAAAAGAGTTACGCCGTAACATATAATTCTTTGTAATTTGCACTAATAATGCTGGTTACGGCGTAACCTCTGGAAGGAGTTACGCTGTATCTTCAATAAATCTTGGTTAAGCTATAGTTGATGCATGAGTTACGGCGTAATTAGTAGCGGCGCGGAACCTCATTTGACCTAATATGGTTACGTCGTAATCTTGGATAGAGTTACGCCGTAATCTTTAGTTAAGTTGGTTTTCTGAACCACGCTTTAGTTACGGCGTAATGTGAGAGAGGAGTTACGCCGTAACTTCTTCAAAGTGAGCATACTATGATAAATCTTCAATAAACTCTCCAATTCCGCGTCTCTTTAGCTCCAATGCTCGTAATTTACCTGAAAGTGAAATATGATGGAAAACAAGCGTAAATCCATATAAATGATATAAATTACAAGCATTTTTCGGGGGAAATTGACACTTAATATTCAGGATTATTTGATGTTATCACCATACTACCTACTGCTCCGCACAAGGGAGCCGTACGAATGGTACGTATAATCGGAGTGCGAACGACAAACCAATCGGGGACTAACAGTGCGAATGTACGAACAGAACATCATAAAAACTATTATATATTATCAATTAATGACTGCTCCGAACATGGGAGACTTAGGTCAAGGACGTACGGTCCATCAGGTTCAAACAAGTCATAAATTTATAATTAAGTCTAAGGGTTCAAAATATATCAAAGAGTTCAAAGAAAACAATTTAAGTTTATATTCATGCATTTCACCCCAAATAAGTAAAGCGGTAAAAAGGGGCTGTGAATACTCACCTTGGCAATTAGCAGTATGAACGAGGGTCAAGTCAGATAATATGAGAGTGTGGCATCGGCAGGCAACCTAGATTAGTACGACAAGTCTCAGTTTCTGATCCCAAGTAAAATTTATCTAACTTTATTTATTTCACAAGCGTGTTGTTGTTGTTGTGTCGACGTTAGGTTTTAAAAATGTTATTTTCAAAATAATGTGTATATTTCGACTAATAGAACTTGTTTTGAAAACTATGTTGAAAAGTATATATTTCGGCTAGAAATGGGTTACATATAGTGTTTAAACGAAAGCTCTATAGAAAATATAACGTTTGATTGATAAAGAAAGTTTGGCTTAATAATGTTATAAGTAAAGTACATATTTATTTATGAAATTATATGTATATATGTTTTATCGATATGAGTAAAGTGTATGTAAATTTATATATATCTACAAGTATGTATAACATTGTCATTGTCGCTTTTGAAAATAATATAATATGTTTATAACATATTTGATCCGAGGTTTATAAATTACTTCTTGATGAGTCCATTCTGGAAAAAGAGTTTTATACGTATAGTTTGACTTGCTTTATGTATATAAATGTGTCGGGTCTAAATGAAATATTAGTTTTTGAAGAATCTTCATATAAAAATTTCCGTTATTTTAGTAATAATTGGTTTAATTATTTTACACGATTAAAAGTCTTGCTCATAAAATTCTTTAATCAATTTAAGTGTTCATATGTAATTTACAATAACGACGTAAGTGGAAATATTAATCGACGAGAAATTTTGAAAAGGCGAGCGAGTGGTTCATCGTGCTCGGGTTGTGGCCCGGACCAACAGTCAACGGACTGTTGTGGACTTTGGAGTGGGCTTCGGCCCATTCTTACGTCCAACGGACCCCTTAAGCAAATTGGGCCTTTGTGGCCCGAACAGAACTAACACCTATTAACACAAATTTTAGGTCCAAAGTGGTTTATAGTAAAATATGGATTTTTGCAAATGTTGTATCTCCCAGTTTTAACGCAAGAGATGTGCAGTTGGACAATACGCACGACAATGAACATAACGCGAGTATATTATTTATTAAATTTAACCAAAACGGAAAAGGGACGGGAGTGATGTGAACTACTCATGAGTCCAAGACTTATGTCGAGGAGTAACAAGACCCGCATAGCTAGCCAACTTCTGAAAAAGAGCAAGGTCATGACCTTAACCGAAACTTAGACATGAGTCGAAACCAATTTAAGGATTAAGCCAACATGAGCCATACATACGTCGAAATCAAATGAGAAGTTTCTAACTATGCGGAAAATGTCTGTAGCTAGTATGTTTTTAATTTAGCCGTATTTGAACAAATAAAAAATATTTCTGTTTTTCTCTTTTTAATTCTCGCCAACAGCAACAACAACTTCTTTTCATCCATTTTTCAATATCAATATCAATTCAATACATAAAATTCGAACATAAAGAGTTTAGTTACAATTTTAATGGACGAACATGTTCTTGATTGACTAATATCATTAATCCATTTTCTCTTGTTTGTGCCTCGACAGAAAAATCAACAACAACAATAATATTCTTTTTAACCATTCATTCGACTAACAATATTAATAAATCCATTAACAATTATAAAAAACAATAAAAGATATCGTTCTTACAATAATGTGTCGATTTAAGGGATGAATCGAAACAAAGAAGGATCAAATTGAACACGAACTTTCTTGGGAATTCGCCAATTGGGGCTTGAATCGGACTTCTAACACCTCAATCTACAAAACCCCTAACCTAATTTCAAGAAGCCATTTGATTTGACAAACCCTTTTTTTTAGATGGAAGTTGATGAATACCCTTCTAAGATTGAACCCGTTTATAGGATATGATTTAGGTTTGTGAGAGTGACTCAATTGAAAACCCAAAACATGTTTTTTCTCTTTTAAGCAATCCTTGTCTCGAATTTGGTTCATAGGCGCCACATGTGTACTCTAGTGCATAGCTTTTTAGGTTTAGAGGATGGTGATGGTACAAGGAAAAGGAGAAGGGACAAGAATCTGACAAAAGAGTGAGGCGTGAGCTTGGTTTTCCAGAAAAAGAAGAAGAAACTGAGAAAGAAAGAAAAGGGAAGCGGCTAGGATTAGGTTTTAGGAAAGAATTTGCATTATTAGTTTTATTATTATTATTATTAACTGTATTATATGTACCCCTTACTGTATAATTTGTTCCGTAAGAAATAATGTTTACTTATGTAAAATACTTTCCGGGTGCCCGTAATTTAAAACTTTTTTATTTTCGGAGACGTTTTGACGAGCGAAATATTATGGTATTATTATTATCTTGAAATTAGAAAGTAGATTTGTGCCAATATTATTATGGTGTCTGTATGCGAGTGGTGCCGGAACTTCAGAAAACACGAGACGACTTCTAGTTTTTGAGTCATAATCATTTCAAAAATAAAATTTCGCATTTTCTGACAAAATGACTTATTAAATAATAGTCTGGAAATTACGGGTTGTCACACCACCCAAGCCCAACATCCAAATAAAACTACTACCCATTTACAAACAAAAGTCAAAAATAGTCAAAGTGCTTATTTTCTGTCTTATTCTCTTAAACTGCTTAAATATTGTCTCATCTTAAGCTTATTCTGCTACCGTTTTGTTTTATTGTTCAATCTCAGTTTAGACTTTCAATTGTATTTAAATTTCATAAAAAACTCAACAAAAGTCAACAAAGTCAAAAGTTTAATCTCATCTTATTAACTGTTCTTTATCTGTCTTAACTTGTTTCTCATAGTCTCTGTAGTCTCATTATTCTCTTTGTGTCACATTTCAATCATGCTTTATGGTTTAAATAGTTTTTAAAGAGTGTTTTGAAAGATAAAGGAGTGTTTGGAATTACGTGGTAAATCTCTGTGTATTTGAAATAAGCTGTTTTTAAGTACATTTCAAGTGTCAAATTCAATGCTAATATTGTTTTCAAGTTTATTGTGTTCATAAGTTTCCAAAATTTTAAGGTTAATATGCATTTATAAGTGTTTCTTCAAGAGTCTAAATGTCCAAACTCAGTCCTTATCAAATTTTTTTAGCTTATTTATCAGTCATATTAGTTCTTATAATGGATTTGTAAGCTCTTTAGCATTCAACCTTAATATGTTATTGGCTTTTTTGATGTTTGGAGATCATTTCAGCATTCAAAAGTGGTCTAAAAGTAAGCACTTATGCACCAGGGTAACCTGGTACAGTGTGTTTTCTGTCTTTTTGAAAAGCTGTTTTGACAGCTTAATTAGGCTCTTTTCTCATTTCAAATTGCTTTTTAATAGTGTTTAGTTGCTATTATTAATATGTTTCTAGCTTATTAGGGTTTTAGATTTCATAAGCACACCTAAAAGTAAGCTTAAATCTTGTTCCTTTGCCCCTTTTTCTGTTTTGCTGAATCACTGATTAGTCTTAGGTTTATCTAAAGTTTTATTTGAATTAGCTTATTCCCTGCTTATTTTCTGCTTATATCACCCTAGGTTTCCTAAATGATCCCTTGTAGATGCTTGAAGCGTATTATGTTCCTTTATAGCTTTTTCCTAAAGCTTATTTCCAAACAGCTTTTAGTAAATTTTCCTTAGATTATCCTTTAAACTCTTTTGGCTTATTTATAAGTTCCCCCAGCTTATTACTATTTGTCCATGTTTTCCCTAGCTTAATTAGTTTCTCAGTTGCTTATTCCCCTAGTTTAGCTTATTTTTGTTTAATTGAGCTTAATTTGTTTTTCATTATTCTTAATTTGCTTAATTTAAGCTTGAATACCTTTTTTTGTCTTATTTTCTATCTTAAATCAGCTTATTTTCTGTATTTAAAAAAAAATTAGTTTTGCAAAAAGTTCATACTTTTAGCTTATTATTAAGTTTGTATAAAAAATTTTGAAAAATAAAAAAATAAAAATAAAAATAAAAAGTGTCAAGACCAATGTTTGAACCCTAGTGTGCACACTCACAACACAAGCACTCCACACCCCAACCCCTTACCATCTGCTCTCCCTATGTGTTGCGTGCTAACATTCTTCTTTTATTTCTTTTATACACTTTTTAGATTATTAAGCTTATTTAATTAACTGCTTTTTTTCCAGCTTATTTAGGATAGCTTATTTTATGTTTTTATTTTTCTTAGATTAAGGATACTTAAAAGTAGTTTTCTGAATTTTTTGATAATTTTTCATAAAAATTTGCTATTTTTTATAATTAGTTTTCTAAAGTTTTGGTGAGACCGACCGACATGGGGACCAACCTAGTGTAATAAGCACAACCGACTCGGACGAGTTCTTGTAGTAGCAACCGGCTGACTATTTTCTCTTTTCTCTTATTACAGCCAGTCAAATACAATAAATAAATAAATAGTAATAATAATAATAATAATAATAATAATAATAGTAATAATAATAATAATAATAATAATAATAATAATAATAATAATAATGATAATAAGGACTGGGACAAACTATGAATGCCAGGGCTTATCGTTGTGTGTTGTGCTATAGGTTGGGTGTTCCTCTTTTCACTGTTCAGGTGCCGTGTTCAGCCTGTTCTAGGGTATTTTCTGGAGATATTTATGGGGATCGCGCTGTTTCATGTGCGGGTATTGTTGGCATTAAACATCGGCATAACATAGTGCGTGATGTTCTGGTTGATATATGTTCCCGGTCCGGGATTTCAGCTCGTAAGGAGGTGGATATTGGGCTTTATGGAGATAGGGACAGATCCTTACGACCGGCTGATATTTTACTCTACTCTTGGGACGGTGGGCGCGATGTATGTGTTGATCTTATCGGATCGTCGCCCTTGACGCAATCTGGGATGACTGATTTTATGCGAGGGCTTGCGGTTCTTGATGCTGCACAATGTAAACGTGTCAAGTCCGATGCTAAATGTGCGGATATTGGATATGGGTTTCTCCCCTTTTCATTCTCTTCTTTTGGAGAACTTGAGAAGGATGCAGTAACCTTACTAAAGCGTATTCGACGATTCTCTATGATTCAAGACATTGGGGCACGCGTCTTAGCTTCATATTTTAATAGGATTGGTTTTGCTATTGCTAGAGGTGTGGGGGCTCAGTTGGTTTCTCGGCTTCTCACTAATTTTTTGTAAAATCCTATGAGTTTTTAATAAAGTGATGATTTATAATTAAAAAAAATAAAAATAAATAATAATAATAATAAATAAAAATTTTCTATTTTCTCTTTTCTCTTATTGCAGGTGATGTCTTGAACTATGCTTTTCTTGCATCGAGATTCCAGTCTGCTAGCCTACAGACTAAGCTCCTACTACATTATGGTATTGTAACTTCTGGGCCTTCCTTTGATGATGCCTTGTGTGATTTTAATGCGAAGATGGAGATTAACCTTTTGGGTAACCCAAGTGAGATCGTTGCCCCAAAACTTATGAAGAAATTGGCAGATATATATTTCACTCATGTTACCGAAACGACTGAATCCACTTTTTTACTATCTACTCGACATATGGCGCTTTGGAGATCGCAAATGGAGGACCACACTTCTGATTGGCTTAGGGTGGTTCCGATAACTGGGTTGGGACAGACTATGAATGCTAGGACTTACCGATGTGTGTTATGCTATCGGCTAGGTGTTCCCCTATTCTCTGTTCAGATGCCGTGCTCAGCTTGTTCTAGGGTCTTTATGGGGGATATTTATAGGGATCATGCTGTATCGTGCACTGGTATTATTGGTATTAAACATCGGCATAACATGGCGTGCGATACTCTTGTTGACATCTGTTCTCAGTCGGGGATTTCTGCTCGTAAAGAAGTTGATATCGGGCTTATTGGAGAAAGGAACCAACCCTTACGTCCAGCCGATATGTTGCTCTACTCGTGGGACGGAGGGATTGATGTATGTGTCGATCTGATAGGGTCATCACCCTTGACGCAAACTGGTATGGCTGATTTTGTACCTGATCGTGAGGTGATTGAAGCCGCACAACGTAAACCCGTCAAGTATGAGGCTAAATGTGCGGATATTGGATATCATTTTCTTCCCTTCTCATTCTCTTATTTTGGGGAACTTGAGAAGGATGCAGTAAATTTACTGAAGCGGATCCGGAAGTTCTCAGTTACTCAAGACATTGGGGCGCGTGCTGCTACCCATATTTTTAGTAGGCTTTGCTTTGCTGTAGCTAAAGGAGTAGGGGCCCAGATAGTTTCTCGGCTTCCTACTAATTTCTTGTAAAACCTATAATTTTCTAATAAATTGATGTTTATAAAATAATAATAATAATAATAATAATAATAATAATAATAATAATAAAAACAAAAACAAAAACAACAACAATAATAATAATAGAAAAAGTTAATTACTTTTTTGGTCCTTGTGGTTTGCTGAATATTTCATTTCAATCCAATTTGACAATTTCCGGTTTGGCCCAATTTATGTAACACCATTAAATTTGGTCATTATCAGCTGCATGTGATAATCACGTGAGGGCAAAAGTGTCTTTTTAATCCCACATCTTCACTTACTCCTTTATCTTACACACTATAAATAATTTGTTGACTGATTTGGTCAAAAGAAAAAACACACAAAACACATACCAAAAAACACAGTAATGGTTTTTTGTAGCAGATGTTGATCACCAGCCGTGATTCGCACATCATGGACTCCTTTGAATCCAGGAAGGCGTTTCTATTGTTGTCTAAAAAAGTAAACCATCAATTTTGAATTTTGTTTTAGTTTTATAACTTTGACCTAGTTTTGTAATTTTCTTTGATTAGGTTTCAAATTGTGGGATCATTGATTGGTATGATCCACCTACGTGTGAAAGGTTTGTGCAAATCATTCTTGGGTTGTTAAGGTCTATTAATGGATTACAAGTAACATTTGCTCAAAATCATGGTGAAGCAAGAAAATGGAAGATATTTTTAGGGTTTAGTTGGTTGTTTTTTGTTCTTTATCATCTTGTGAAATGAATTGTGGTAGTTGAATTTATTTGAAGTTAATGGCAGTATTTTGAATGTACTTGGTTGTAGTTGATTGTAGTGGCAATATTAAGTGTTGTAGTTGGGACTTGGATGTAATGACAATATTTTGAGTGAATGAATGGTATTAGACAATGAATGATATATGTTGTATGCTATATGTTATAGTTTGCTATAAATACCAAATGTCAAACAACCAAATGTCAAGAAAGACTACATATACCCAATGTAAACAAAGACTGCAAAATACAAAAATAACAAAGGTTTTAAATGTCTAACAACCCAAATATCACACATAATGCAAATGCCCAAAATACCAAATGCCAAACAACCAAAATAGCACAAAAGAATGTGACTGCATATAGCCATCATCAAATACCAACTAAATTAACGTATATACCCATCTGCAGATATCCATCTGCATATATACTATGAAAACTCGTATTTTTGAGTCATTATTCAACTCCGATATTCACTTTTCATTTTTAGAAAAAGTTACTATTCACTATCGTAGTTTGCACTATTCATCAGTTTTCGAAAAAAAATTATTTTTCTAGTATTACCTACGCGTAACTTGAGAGTTACATCGTGTACAGAGAAACATCATTTGGTGCACATTATATAGACTAGAGTTAGTCTACACATTTCTAGAATCATCAGTTTCATATTGGTCATACACATGTTTGCATATTTATTCATATTATATTTATTATATAAATATACGCTTTCACACGATTTTTGATCATGAACCATATACCCGATACTCCAAATAGAGGTCATAATATATTTTTTACACTTCTTAAAAGATTACAAAAATTCTATAATTATTTTACTTGGTGTTCTAATTCATTTATTATATATATTTCTTAAATATATATACTTACGATAAATTAGGTAATTACGAAACGATAATTATTTAAAACACACGATACTTATACAAATTAAATTTTTATAATTTTTATGACTTCATTACACTTTATTTTATTCCGCTAAAATTTACTTCTAGCTAACTCAATACATAACTAATAAATATCTAAATTATTATAACTTATATATATATATTAATCTAGACAAACTATTTCACATACACTACCATACCTTACCAATCAATCTTTTCCCATTTTTTCTTGTAAAACTAGCAAGCAATCCCTCGTTATTGCCATCAGAGTTGGCTAAGGAGAAAGGTGTTGGCATAGCATTTCCGTCAGGAGGAAGAGTCCACCCCCCATTTTCACTTCACCAATTTTACAATCAACAATTTAATGCATGTACTTGATTTTATAAAATATAATTATATAGATTTGATATATATATATATATATATATATAGGCTTTGGTTCCATTGAGAAGAAATTTTGATTGAGAAGATTGAGAAACAATCTTGACCATTGAAACATTTTTAACTTCCATACATTGAGGAGAGTTATTTTACATACAAAACTTTTCTTACATACCAAGGGACTCATCTCAACCATTTATTTAAAAAGAAATCAATGGCTGAGATTAAAAGCATTTTATTATTTCACCTATTTTTTAAAATTTAAATATCTATTAAACCGTTAATCGTTAAGCAAAAATAATTACACCATCGCGACGAGCATTTAATTATCTTTCTATAGACGTACACTTTGATATATTTCTTCAGTCGAAAAAAGAAAAAATCGCTTTTTCACGTTTTTTTTCCTTTTTTTCATTTTCTTCGAAACTGTAATTTGCATGAAATATCATATATGATTTAACACTAATTTGAATATCACATGTGATATTAGTGTTAAATCACATATTATATGTAATATCATATGATACTATTGTTAAATCATATATGATATAAATATCATATATGATATAACACTAATATCATATATGATATAACACTAATATGATTTTTTAATGTAAATTTCTGTAACGTAAAAAAACGAAAATACTTAAAAAAATACGTAAAAAATACAAAAAAAAATTTTGGTCGAAAGTATATCAAAGTGCCTATCTATAGAAAGATAATTAAATGCTCGTCGCAATGATATTTTTTTTCCGCTTAACGATTAACGGTTTGAAAGTTATTAATATTTGAAAAAAGATGATGAAAGTGGATTATTTAAATTGTTATGATTAATCTCATCCATTAGATCAAATAAAAATGGATGGTGGAGATTGATCTATTGATATGTAAATAATTTTTTGTTCTTAAATCCCATACATTAATTAAACTCTTAATAGAATAAGAAGGGTAAAAAGGTAATTAGATCAAGAAAAGTAACTAATGAATCATAAATTCCTACATTTAAGGGCCCGTTTGGTTTGTTGCTAGGAATGACAATGGGTATCGGATTTGGAATGAGGTGGAATGATAATGGGTATGAAAAATTATATCATTACGATTGTTTATGTTTGGTTGATAAAATATGGTATAAAAAGTGATGATATTTGAATTTTGTAGTGAAAAAGAGGGGCCCATGGGAATGGATTTCATACACCAAATGTGTGTAATAATCTATGACTATGATATACGCATTTCATTACCGGGCGCACAAAACAAAACAAAACAAACACAGACTATGACTTTGAAAGTCATAGTCTCATTCCCATTACACCAAACCAAACGGACCCTTAAGCTTCCATTGATTCGAATTTGTTACAACAAATTAAGACGACTCTTCATTTCTTCGATCAGTTCAAGTATTTTTAAATTTTACATCTCCATGCTATATTATTGAATCATTCATTTTTTAGCACCTACTTTGAAGATTAATATTGAATCGTAGACAAATATTCGAATGTCCAAAACACTAATAAAATTATTATTTAGATGCATGATTCATTTTCTTATGCGACTCATTTTTTTATGCGACATGACTTTCTCATGTGTATTGAGTTTTACTACGTAATATATTTATAGTGTGAAATGTTAAAATTGTTTGAATTTTGAATCATCAAACACTATAGCAATATAAATAATAAATCATTGAAATTTTTTTTTTTAATTTTGAATCATTTTCGGAATTCTTGAATCAAACATCAAAATTCTAATTGATCTTTTTATATCTCAAATCAAATATTAAAACTAGAGTTTGTAAGTAATTTATTTCGAATCACATTTCAAAAAGTGAATCACAATTGTATTAATGAGGTTTATTTATCCAGATAGGTGAATCAAGATAAAAATTGTGAATCGTAATCGAGCGAGTGAATCACTACACGAATGTGTGGTGCTTACTATTGAATCATATTCGAATCAGTAAATAAATAAATGAGTTTAGTTCACCTTTTTGAATCAGTAGATGAAACAGTGATTCGCAAATCATTAACTTTTCTTATTGAATCTTTACTAGTTGGTAAGATAATGATTCACTATGCATGTTGTAGAATATAAAAAATAGCAATTTATATAAAAAATTGTTCAAAATGGAAAAAGTTAACGTGTACAATAAAAAAAAGGTTATATGTCTCCGTTGACACAATTGAAGTTTTGGACTCAATTCCTTTTTCAATTGGATTATCCTTTCTGTAGGAGAAGAAGAAAAAACTTTTTATAGACATAATTAATGAATGTTGTATAATACCCATTATACCCTTTAATGATTTAATAAGATGAATGGACATGATTTTCTCAATCTTCTCGATATAAAAGTCTTCTCAATCGATCCGGATTCTATATATATATATATATATATATATATATATATATATATATATATATACTACATATAATAGAGGAATGACTCTCTCTCCTCATGGTTTTAAAATTAAGACTTACAAAATACAACACCTATAGTACAATACACAATGCACTATTAATGATCTTTCTCGTCAATCTTAATTGAAGACTTACAAGTCTTAAAGCTTAATGTACAAAATGCAGAGCACTATTAATGTGGTCAAAATATTTAATGTTGTCAATTAATTAACTGGTCATTAAATACAATTAATACAGTTATTAAAACACCCATTACAAAAGAAATACAAATTATCAAGCATATTGTACAACCAACTTAAACACAATTCCTACATTAAATGTCACTAATACAAATAATAAAACACATTATACAAATATTCAAGCCCAAACGGGCAATGGGCCAAACGGGCTCTAGCCTGAACGGGCGCGGGCCAAACTTGCTCGAGCCAGATGGGCAGACTACCAACGCTCGAGCCCTCAACATGCACTAAGCTAAACGAATTCTTGATATCCGTAAATTTATTGTCAAAAAGAACATAATAAACTAAAATACATGATTCACCGGAAATTTTATTTCAAATATTCTGCTAGTATATATATATATATATATATATATATATATATATATATATATATAGACACACACACACAACTAGCTACTACTTCTTATTTTTATCACATAAACTATCTCTAGCTCTTGAGGTCCAGCCTACATAAAAAGAAGAAGAAGGAAAATTGTTTTGATCATTTCAAGTGTTTATAAGTGTATATTCGGTTTAATAAATTAGTATTATCGGGTTTTGGAGTATCGTTCGGGTTTATTCGTTCTTGTTCTCACCATTTATCTACTATTATCAAGTAAGTATAAAAATAATTTTTATACTTTTACATAAGTGTTTTTCTATTATAAATATTTATTATAATGATTGTACACATTCATATCCTCTAACTAGTAACCTTCACTTTTATGATTACTTTGTAACTTCCGATATGTACTTAATATCATTCATGTTGAGGTCCTTATAAATAGAGGCACCTAACGTGATATGAGACACACCAACAAGAAGTTCTATATTTCTCTTCCATACTCGCTTATATTATCTTGCTTATTGTTCTCATTGTGCTATTAGGCTCGTTGTTATACAACACGTTATCAGCACGCTCTATTGGTGATTTATTTTTATTTTGAATTCTGAGAGGTACGTATCAAATTCTTTAATATGCTAAGTTAATACTTTACTGCATGTGTCATGTTTTCTATAATAAATGTATATCGCTACCTGTATGTTCGTTAATACGCTAATACCACACGAGTATTCAATAATTTAATTTAATATTTATATGATTTAATGTTCATAGTTTATGGTTTGATCTTGTGACATGTTATTTTTATTTATTTTTTATTTTTTTTATTCATTTATTCATTGGTATCTCACAAATATATACATGTTGTTACCGCATGCTATCTAATTTCTTTTTTTTACCATATGTAGTTACCATTATATGCTATTCTCGTGAACTTGCTTTTATTTGTATGTACATGGATATAAACTTTAAGATGTTAGGATTTTGTTTCGAATTGTTCATCTCACAAATATAGTTTATTTATCTACTTGTGTTCACCATAAAAAAAGTTTTTGTTTTTTTGTAGTTGATTATGTTAAACATGCATAGATTTGCTAAAAACTCTAAGAATTATTTTGTTAACTCAAAACAGTGCACTAGGACACCATCATTTAGGGAAAATTAATATTTTGAATTACATATGTCGGATCTGTAAAACTAAAGTTGTGACATAAAACTTTACGATATAAATATGATAACTTATATACTCTAGTAAAATAGAGTTAAGCATTTTTATTGAATTTTTTTTAACACCATAATATAGTTTAGTATAATGATTGACTTTGCCAACGAAATCTCATAAAGTTATCATCTATTATACTTGTGAGCTATGCATTTGTCATATATGGTTAAAATTGTTCACCTTTACTATTTACGAGTTTGATTATTTGTTTGATAATAATAATTGTTTTTTACTTGGCATTAATTGGAACCTAAATATGAATTTTATAGAGTGTAATGCTTTGAAATTTTAATAGACATTTATGTGCCTAGTAATATGACCTTTTGGTAAATAACCATGCTTTCTACTTGCTATAATTGATGGCCTTCTGGTAAAAGAGCAATCCATTAAGTTGACTATTGTTCATTTATATGATTTTTGTCTCATTTTTATTTTTCACTTGGTTATTGATACTTGGCCATGGTTCAATATACTAATTAATTATAACACGTGATTATAATATTTGGAACAATAATACGAGTAACATTCTTATGTATTGCAATGCTGCAACTCGCTAGTATGACTGATTTTAAGTAAAGTAATACGGAATGATAACTTGATGATATGAATGTTGATAATAGCTGGTGGACTGTCAACAATGTATTTATTAGTGATATGTTTTTAGCTTTTATATACTATGGCATAGCTAACAATTATGATTGTTTTAGCATAAAAATGACGTAAAAAATATGTGTATGTTTAACATGCTTAACATGCACATATATATTTTGTGAAAATAGTCTTCAAGCCATGGTGACTAGAAAATAAGGCATGAGATAGAAAATAAGGTGTGCGACACCATGTGTAATGATTCTCGTGAAAAAATCATCTATAATTTTAAGATATTAATTGATAAATGAATTCGGCCACCTAGTTACTTGTGAGTTAATTTATGTGAAGAGGGTTATATATGAAAAAACTTTTAAAACATGATGATAAGAAAAAATATAAACTGGTGTTTCAATGTTAATTATATATGTGTGACTTATTTATCATTCGGTTTTTGTTTGCTTACAAGACTTTACTAGCTGACATGGTTTACGTGCATATGTGTTTGGCAAATTGTGCTACTTCACAAGTATATATTATGTGTATCCTTTTTAATAATGCTATAGGCTATGAGGTATTATATTACATTGTGTTGAAGCTATAAAAGTGTTTCTATAAATTTGATTTGAGAAATAAAAATATGAATATGATAATGTATTAAGTTCTCTGTTTATTCGATTTAATATAGAGTCAAGTGCAATTCAAACACTGTGGTCATAAACAAGAAGTTTATGCGCCAAGATTTCACATGCAAATCAAGTGCACTAGAAGCACATGTGGCGATAAAGTAAAAAGTAATGTGCCAAAATATCTTATTGAGTGGCATGACCGGTTGGACCATCCCGGGTCAATAATGATGCGAAATGTATAAAAGAACCATGGGTTCTTCAAGGCTGATTTGTTTGATCTTATTGTTCTTTATGGAATTTAACGTTCATCCATCACCACCAAATTAAAGTAAGGATTTTGTCCTATCATGTTGATTATTTTGAGTTTTAAAATCGATGCATCGTCAAAATGATTATCAAAGACGCAACTTAAAGTTGGCGGGATTAGTGGCTTGGCTTATAAAATGCGAGCATGGTTATCCAAATTATATCTTTGGAAATGGTGATGAATACTTCCAAGTATTTGGGCAATTATTGGAATAAGTGTAGAACTTTTATCTAGCCCAAGTCCATACACGAATTGCTTTTTTGAAATATTCTGAAAATGTTTCACTTGATTGCAAAGCCAATAATATTATGAGAACAAAACATTTAGTTTATGGGGCATATTATAACATATGAATTCACATCTTGCCACTAATTTATAATGAATCCTCCCGAGTAGAATGATTTTTGGCCACAAACCATATTTCCCATGTGAGATTTTGTAATTGTGTGAAATGGGATGTTGAATTTTATAATTCATTCAGGGGGAGATAATGAGCAGCGAGAAATATGGAATGAATTATGATATAAAAATGTTGATCCTCACACCAATGGAAACGAACTTAAAGTTGAAGGGACAATTTACATTCGAGATCTAGTAGTTGCCAGACAAGTTTTGTGACCTAAATAAAGTGACTAGATCATACAAACGCTGCTAATGCTCCAATTATAATGTGTGTCCCAACATGACAACCAATGATTAGTAGTGAGTCTATGGTACGCCTGTAGCATGATAGACTAATCGATTCCAATTAAAAGTCCTCGAATGAATATATAAAATGGAGCAAGAAAATTAATATGGTCGAATCGAGGTAATAAAGACCCCATAGTCTCTTAAAGAGACACTAGACATGAATGTTATTGAAAGGAAAAAAAACCCGGGTTGGTGAAAAACTACGAGATCTCAATAATGATATATAATGTATAGTAAAGTGTGGAATTGAAAATAAATAAATCGACGTCGATAGTACTATTACATATGAATGATTATGAAAGTAAATAATATAGCGCTAAAATGAATGTGAGGATCTTGGATTAATGAATGGTCAAATATAATTACGCAAGTAAATAATGCATGATTGAAGTCTCGTATGATGAGACATGTGATTGGGACTTAAAGTTGATATACATAAATGTGTAAAACTTATTGGAAATGCATTTGTATTTTTGAGATACCGATATTAAATTGTGCATAAGCACAAGTGATGGCACACACATTTTTGCAAAAGATTTTGAAATGATAATGACAATAAATGTTCACATGTGGTGGATTATAATTTTATATTGTATAAGTCTGGCAATGTGAATAATAATTGATATGTGTCTAAAAGAAAATGAATAGAGCTCATTTGAAGTTGAGATTCCATGAGGGATATAAAATGCATGAAGCATGTCTTATAATTTAAAATGCTAAAAGCATATAAGATAGTTTTCAAGAATAACACTTGATTAAGTTGAATAAATTATAAGTGAAAGGCAATACGGTATTGGTTTAAAATGAGTCATTGAAATAACAAATTTACCCATGTTAGTTTAAAAGAGATTTGAATTTGAATATGGTATAAGTTACATATGTTTTGATGAGGTAAATGTGAATGAAATTCATAAGGACACTTTCAAGACGGTTGAATACCTTGAAATGAAATACAAAGTTTTGTCTTGTTTTATGAATTAAACATCTTAAAGATGAAATCATTGTGCATAATGAAAGCTAAAAAAAGATGCTATGTATCTTTATATAAACGACGCTCATGTTTATGAGGTCAATTTATGAAGAAAGACCCATTTACTTATAAATATGATGATCACAATATCGATTTATAGGTGTCATAGTTAAATGTATATAAAACATAGATTGTTCTCACTAGTGGTCATAAATGATATAATGTATCATTTACTTTGCATTCATTGATACTATATAACTTGTGAAGTGCGAGGATGTACTCGTATATGATAAGTATGACATATGTTTAATCCTTCTTGATATGTGAAGGTTAAGTGGAGAACACTTGTTTATATGAGAATCAAACATATATTCTATCAAGACACTTACTATACTGACATTAAAGAAGTTGGTTTATTACATTGGATTGCACCAACTAAGATATTTAAGTGATGTGATCATCAGGTGGAGAGAAGATACGCGTTGCATTTTTTTTCTTTGACTATGATTTTGTCCCATAGGGTTTTCCGGCAAGGTTTTTAAAGAAGCAACATCTCCAAGCGTATAAAGGAGTTATGTTTTTTTTCCTTCACTAGATTTTTGTCCCACTGGGTTTTGTCTAGTAAGGTTTTAACGAGGCATAATCCTCAAATGGACATTCAAGGGGGAGTGTTATGGATAATTATAATATGAATGTCCATATCTTATAGGATACTGATTAGAAGTATTTGAGTTATATTAGGAGATTACATATCTTTCAGAATGTCTGACCCTCACAATGGTTGATTTCAAACTCGATATGTATTTACAAGTGGAGGAACTGCAATTTCATGACGTTCAGTTAAGCAGACGATCTGAGCGACTTGATCCAACCATGCAGAAATTCTAGCGATACATGAAGCAAGTCGAGAATGTGTTTAGCTAAGAAGTGTGCTACAACACATACGTAGATCATGTGGTAATTCTTCAGAGAAGGAGGCACAACCAGTTTTGCATGAAGATAATGCAGCATTGCTCAACTTAAAGAAGGTTATATCAAGAGCGATAGGACGGAATATATTTTACCAAAGTTCTTTTTACTCATGACTTGCAAAATAATGGTGATATTATTGTTCAAAAGATTCGTTCAAGTGACAATCTATCAGATTTATTTACCAAGGAATTCCCTACCTCAACATTCAAAAAATTGGTATATGACATAGGAATGCGGCGATTCAGTGAGGTCAAGTGAAGTGATCATAGGGGGGAAATACACACTGCACTCTTTTTCCCTTAGCTATGGTTTTTTTCCCAATGGGTTTTTCCTAGCAAGGTTTTTAATGAGGCGGTATCCAAAGCATATTTTGAATGATGTACAATCAAGGGGGAATGTTATGAATATTTATTATAATGATTGTACACATTCATATCCCCTAACTAGTAACCTTCACTTTTATGATTACTTTGTAACTTCCAATATGTACTTAATATCATTCATGTTGAGGTCCATATAAATAGAGGCACCTAATGTGATATGAGACACACCAACAAGAAGTTCTATCTTTCTCTTCCATACTCACTTATATTGGCTATGTTTGGCGCAGAGCTTTTTGAAGCTTTTTGGGGCGATGAGCGGTGAGGAGTGAGCTTTTTTATTTTTAGTGTTCGTTTGGCAAAGGAGCAGTGAGCTTTGCTATTTTTTAGGAAAGCTCATTTTTCCAATGCTTCTTTAAGAAGCTGTGAGCGGTGGGCAGTGAGTTGTGGCTACAATACGCTCATCTGCTAATGCTCATCATGCACGCCACTGCACTGCTCACAGCTACTTTTGCCAAACATAGCCATTATCCTGCTTATTGTTCTCATTGTGCTATTAGGCTCGTTGTTATACAACATTTTCATATTTATTTCATTCACTTATGCATTTTTAGAGTTTATATAGTTATTTAAACTCATTAAATCAATATATCACCCATAAATATGTCTATCAAATTTTATAATCAAACCAAATTTTTATGTTTTATAAACTTATTGGATGAGGAAAAATAAGTACAAACAAGTCTTGAAACATTTTACTTTGATTTATAGAATCTATAGTTATATAAGTGTTCATATGAATTATAATTATTAATACTAGAATTTTAGTCATTATTTCTAGATCTATATTTTTATCCTATCATATTGGTCATTTTGAAACTATAATTGTTAGTTGAGAAATTGGTGGAAGAGTTTAGGATAGACTTGGAGTTGATTTAAGGGTTTTTAGTTAGAAAAATGGATTATCTAAAAATATGCGCGGAAGCGCTGCCGAAATTTCTAATTTTTGGAAAATCAAATTATTTTGAAAAGTTTTAATTGAAGAAATGGAAAATAGATTTTAAAACAAAAACTTGGTCGTTTGAATGGATTAAAACGGATTTGTAACGAATAAGATACGAGTTTTCTAAATATATTGTAGATAACTATTTTTAGAAAATTAAATAGTATGCTGTCCAGATTTTCATCACGGTAAAACCAAACATTAAAAGATAAACCGAGTCATCGAAACCTGAAAATGTTGTAGTATACTTAAATACCTTCACGAGGATAGGTAGAATATTGAAAACGGAGTTAAAACGAGGGAGTTTTGACACTTTTAATTTTTGCTTGAAAACTATATAAAAAAACTATTCACAGCTTTTTACCAAAAGCTGTTAGAAATCTTAAATGTCATTTTTGGAGGTCTTAACGATCGTTTCAGGCAAAATGGACTGAATAAACGAAGTAGCGTTTTATGTATATATTTTAGTCGAGTCAAAAACTTTTCAAAATATATATTACCGAAAGTTTCTGTTGGATCGATATACTCTAACCAAACTAACTTATGTAGCTTGTAAGGGCTTAGCAACCTCGGATAAATCCTAAGTTACTAACAATGAAACACTGAATTAACTCTATTAAGTATGCAGAATTTACTTCAATAAAGCTAAGAAGAATTAACTTTAACTTCAACGATTTTATTAATACTTAGAACCTGCTTGTTATACAGATTCTCTAACAACTCTAATAACTCTAATACTGCGTATGAATTCGTACTCTTAAACTCTAAAACACACACATACATCTAATGCCAATCTAGGGGTCCTTTTATAGGCATAAGGATAACCCTAGTCGGTTTACAACTCTAATTCTTGTACGCAAGTAATCTAAACAAAGAATATTCTAGAATAACAAAGCTTTCCATAAACGATGTAACAGTTCTTTTAGCTTTGCAATACTTTAATGTTGAGCGGTACTTTGACTTTCTTCTTTAGCAAGAGACTTTGACTCTTCAGTACTTTGTACTTCTCTAGTACTTTATATCCCAACAATCCTCCCCTAACTTGAATTCTACTTGCTTGATTTCAAGTTCCTTTGTATGTGTATATTTAGCTTCTTTGTCTTCAAGGAAAGATTGTGTCTTTATCTTCAAATTTTGTCTTTGTATCCACTGCGTTTGTATTATTATCATCAAAGTAGTCTTTAGAAATTATTCTTTATAGCATCAATCAACAATCTCCATCTTTTCAGCAACATATGACAATTTGTACATCAGTTCATTAAGTTTCAGTCTATTCTCATCACTTCCAGGTGTGTAAACTCCTGTGAGAGGTGAATCATTGAAATTTTAATGGATTTTGATGTCTTTTTACCAAAGCCATTAACTCTGGAGTAGCCAATGTTTTGGTGTGTAAAACCATGGTACATTGATAACCATATGATTTTTAGCAAATCATCAGCTATCAACGGATTTGTTCAGTCTTTACCAAAAGCCGTACTGTCACACCCCCAAATTACCTGTTTTGCAGCGGAATGGAATTCCTGGGGGTTGACTGTCATAGCATCACAATCACAGTTATATTGAACGACCTAAAGTGTCGTTTGGAAAATACATCGTTTGATTGAGTAAAATAATCAGAGTTTACAAAGTGTAGGTCCCAAATGAAAATCATCATGTGTGGAAATAAGTTTGTTACAAGCCAAACGATGTTTTTAAAGTGTATAAATCCCATGTGAGACGCGTCGTCACAGCGACTCTATGATAAGTCCACATGCATGCCATGAAGTGTATGCCTTAGTTACCTGAAAATACATTGCTAAAAGTGTCAACACAAAGCTTGAGTGAGTTCATAGAGTTTATGTAAATGTTTTATACGACCACCACAAGTATAAGTTATGTATGACAAATATGTCACATAAAAATGATACAATTGCTATAAGCACATGACACCGAAGCTTGACTGATCATGATGTTCGCCCAACAGAGTGTTTTGCCAAACAACTCAAATAATGATAATGAAATGAAATGCATCCGTTTGACCAGTTGGGACCACCAACCCGGATGAGGAGTCACCCTCAATAGATCTATCCACTCACCCTGGCTTCTTTCGGAATTAACGGTTCATGATTATGAAATGGGACATTCAATTGGCAATGAGGTAACTTAAGCAATGTAATGAATTTAAATATACTTGGGCTCGTAATAAAATGATGTGCAATGTATTCTCCCCCGTAGGTTTGAAATAATGTATAAACTTGAATAAAACGGGGCTATAAAAACTCACTTGGACAATGATGCGATGGCAAAAGTGAGTACACTGAAATGTAGCGCAAATCTCTAACCGTGACCTATTATGAATGATATGATCTATGATAAGTCATGATGTAATGTAATGTTATGCATGCAACTCGTATGATATCTATACCACTTGTGAATTCTTGAAAATAAAGTTTATCGTCGAAGAATAATCTTATAACGTCTTGACAATTTATAAATTACTTTACAAGTATTTTCGTTGAAAGGATATCCTACGATAATCATTTAGTGATTTATTATGAAACTATAATTTTTCCTCGCAAAACAATATAATTTGACAATTCATGAAAAATGACTAAATGGCCTCGAAAAGCTAGTCGTAAAATAGTGAATATCGAGTGTTAGAAAACAAACTCAACGGTTTTGGAAAGCTTGTAGCATTATCTCAAAGTTTTAGCTTTTAAGTTTTCATCATAGAGGTCTCGATCATGGAAAAAAAACATAGGTAAAGTAGGGTACTTGTACCAAAAATAACATTTAAGGGTAGTTTTCGGCAAAGTTTGAGTGACCGTATTTTATTCGTTACAACTTCGTTTGACGAACGGTTGGACATTTTGGAAAATAGGCTAGGCGAACTTACTTTTACTAGAAGACATCGTTTTATAAAAAGTACTCCATCGATGTTAAAAACGACTCCCAACATGGTCCTTAGCGGCAACTAGTTTTTGGCTATTAGAAAATATATTAGTGTTTTATACTTGTAATAAAAAGTTACGACGACCTTGTTTAAACACGTGTAATTTTATCGTTATAAGTCCGTTTTCTACGTTTTATATGTCCGTAGCTTCGTGTTAAAGTATACTAATATATTTTTGATAAATTGACTCATTTAGATAACGCTTAAGACTCGTTTTTGACCCGTAAAAAATCTGGACAACATGCTGATTTTTCCGGAAAGTATAGTTTTCGTCGTTAAACTTGAAAATATCATAACTTCTTCGTTATAACTCCGTTTTAACCCGTTCAAGCGACCACGTTTTCATTTTAAAGTATATTTTCTGAATATCTAGCCCAAAATATTTTGTAAACTGTCGAAATTTCCAGATTTAGCAAAAATGATCAGACCCTTATATATTGTTGTCGAAATGGATTTTTCTCGCGTAATACTTATTCTAACCACTTCAAATCAACGCCAAAGCTATTCTAAACCTACCATACACCTTCTTAGGGTGTCATGGGTTCCTAAACATCATAAAAAATGATATATTTTAAGGGATTAATTATAGGATGATATATATTCATTATAAGTACTAAAAAACACATAAAGTGGTATAGATAATCATATAACTTGCATGTTTTCTTCAAGCATGATAAAGATAACCAAAGTATGAATATGGAAGAATGAAAATGATCATGAAATGCTTACTAGTAAAGTGATGAGGTTTAAAGAACAAGGGTTTTCCTAATTACCCTAGGTTTTTATTTCAAAACCTTGATTAAGAGTATGCTAGTGTAAATAATTTATCTTGTTCTTGAAAAATTTTGCTTCCTCCTTTGGTTTCCTTCCTTGGCCGGCCTATGTGATGAAATGGGGAGAAAGATATTTTTTTTTACACTATAAGTTATGTGCTAGTATGAAAGTGTTTGTATATTAATTAAAGGTGTACAAGTGAAGGTCTTGTATGGAATATGTGTTAGTCTAGGGTAGATATTTGTGTCAAACTTTGTTGTGTCATGAATTCTAGTCGACAATGGGTAAAAGAAATAAGAAATGATGTATTTTATTGAGTAGGTATATAAATGTGTAAGATTAGTTTGTAAGTTGTAATTTAAAGTAGGGATTTGGGGTAGCGTTAACTAGAAATAAATTTTAACGGAACAAAATAAAATATTTCGAAGTCATAAAAATTATAAAAATACATCTCTTACAAAAATTGAGTGAAATAATAGTTATTGAGTAGTATTTACGAAAACCGTCGTAAATATATATACATAACGATTTATGTACAAAATAAATTTAAAACACCGGGTAAACTAATAATATAATTTTTATAGTCTTAAAATAAGTATAAAAATATATTAGGATAATTTTTGGAAGTGTCGGATCAAATGTTCAAAATAAATGATTACGCGATAGCGTTTATTTAATAGGAAATTATACGTTTAATGAAAAATGCAAAACCATGCATGAACTAATATGACGATATTGTTACTAATGATATGTAGACTAATCCTAGTCTATATGAAATGTCCTCGATGATTGCTCATGAATTCGCAGCTAAACCATTAAGGTTACGCGAATTTGATACTCGTAAACCTAGTTTACGATAAATGATGAATAGTGAAGCATGAATAGTGATTTTCTCCGAAAATGAATAGTGTTTTGTGAATAGTAAAATTTTGAAATACGTTCTCAGAATATCAAATCGACTTCAAAAATGATGAATAGTAAAATGATGAATAGTAAATTCCTGAGATGAATAGTAAAAATTTCCAAAGTTTGTAAAATGACCTGAAATTACGAGTTTTCACACGTACCCTTTTGGACTAGTTAGTTCTTGCAACCATGGTGAACTAATTACCATATAAATGGTTTTTCCACAGCCTTTACCACAAACCATTTTTCTTGTGGGCTAGCCAACTCTTCACATTTGCTGATATGCTGAGTTGATTACCATACAACTTATTAGCAAGTAGTCAACTATATAACGAATTTGAGATATCTTTACCAGAGCCGTTTGCTCATGGATTAGCCAATCCTTTTGTTAGACATGGTGGATTGATAACCTTTTGTTATGACCATCTCAAAAACCATTGATTACTATTAACTTTTGTTTCAAAATATTTTCCACTTAACAAAAGTTTTCTTTTAAAAACATTTACTGGTTTTGTGCTGCAAGCAGTACTTTGGTTAAAGTACTGTTTGTCCAGCAGTACTTTGAATAAAGTACTTATTTTTCAAAAAATTATACAATTAAACATCATACCAGTATTTATGCTTCGTCATCAGCCATAGTTGTCCATCTGATATACAATCCAATAACCATTAGGGCTGTTTCAGTCTCTTCTTCGACTTCCATTCCATGATCTAGCATCCTTCTCATAAGATCTCTAGTCAAAGGATATCTTCTTTCAGCTAACATATGGATCATAGTTCCATATTCCAATTCCAAAGCATGCACTCCTGATTCTTCAAAGAATCTCCAGCTTGTAATCTCCCATACTTCTTGATTTAGCCAGATTTGTTCAGTGCTTATCTCCTCAGTTTCCTAGATAATTGTCAGATCTCCTAGCAATACTAAGCCAACTCCAGTTAATGGAATATGTTCAAAGTATTCTTGCACTAATTGATATAGTTGAAACAGATCTGCTCTATCTATTATGTGTAGTATATCCCATAACAAATTGAACACTCTAAAGCTTTCATCCTCCCTATGGAACATCAGATAGTCTCCATCTTTTGATTTTACTACTTCAAATGTAGTTATTTTAGACTTCTTTACTGCAACATCTTTGGATTTTGAATGATCAAATTCTACAACTCTTAAGTAATTTCTCAGCTCATCAACTGTATCTGATCTCAATTCTACCTTCTCTGATGGCTGTTTATCTTCAATTGTTCTTTTTCTCTTTAAGCTTCTTTTTCTAGCATCCTCCTTCAGCTTATCATCATCTTTAAAAGAAATAATACTATCAACTTGCTTTTGATAAGCTTCTCTTACCAATTCATACAACTTTTTATCTCTCAATGCTTCAGCTTGTAATCCAAGATATCCTTGACCCTTCAGATAAGCCATCATGGCATTTCTTTCCTTAGCAATACTTGGTCTTCTTGGTAGAACAGGAACAGATTGCTTCACTGGTATAGCAGGTTCAGGTTCTTTCACTGGTATAGCAACCTCAGCATCATATTCAGCTTGAAACTTCTTAGCAACTTCTTCATTCTTAGCCACTTCAATAGCTCTTATATCAGCCAAAGTGAGTTTCTTCTTCTTAGTTTCAACCAATTTACCTTTACCTTTGTCTTTAGGATCTAACACTGGTTGAGAAGCTTGAGATTGTTCTTCAGTAACTCCTGGAATACTAACACCCCTTGGTCTTGATAGATTTTGCAGTATTTGAGCAACAGGCTCATCATCACTTGCAGTGCGCTGTACCTTGGGTGTATCAGCTTCCTCTTCTTGTAGGATTGTTAAAGGACCAGCTTCTTCTTCAAAAATTAGAGTCCTTGGTGTAATTAGCTCTTGTCTATATGTTCCTTGAAGAGCAGCAGTACCTTGATCAGCAGCACCTTGATCATCAGTACTTTGTACACCAGTACTTTGAACTCCAGTTCCTTCAGGCTCAGTACTTTCAATATTTACTTGTGCTTCAGTACCTTGAGGTTTATCTTCTTTATCTACATGAAATTCAACATCTTCTTTCAAATTATCTTGCTCCAGATTCCTCCCCAATTTGGATGAAGACTGCTGTTGAGCCTTTTTGCCTTTGGAAGTCTTCTTGAAATTCTTCCCTTGCCTCGTATGTGACTTGACCCATAACCTGTGATGTTGAACCAAAGGCCAGACAAACTTCTTTAATCTTCTAAATTTGATTTTCAACGTTTTGATTTATGCAGCCTGAGCTTCATAAGATTTCTTCAATCGTGACAATTCTCTTGTCAAAGCATAGTTGTCCAAAACTTGACCCTCAGTTGCCACATCTCCCACATCTCCTCCAGATGTTTGAAGCCCATCTGTGGAAGTGTAATCATTGGGATAGGATGGTGGGTTTACTGGCTGAATCACCATGAGCAGGTTCTTGGTGAGATGTAGTAGGTGAAGCTGCAATACCTTCTGGTGCAGCAGTACCTTGTGAAGAAGCAGTATGTTGAGAAGCAGTACCTTGAGTTGATGCAGTACCTTCTGTTGATGCAGTACCTTCTCTTTCTTCACTTGCAGCAGCCTCATCTCTAACTGCTTGAACAATCTCCATCATAGAAGTAGTCAAAGAAGTATTCCTTCCAGAGAACTTATCACTCTTCTTAGCCATGAAGGTGAAAATCTTTGCAGGTTGTACCACAACTGGTAATAAGCTCGAAGGTTTTGGGACATCATGAAGTTGTTTATTCAAGAAAACTTGAATAAATCTTGGATACATTAACCAGGGTGATCCATTAGAAATGTGAGATAGCATACCATCTAGAATGAGTCTTGAAAAGTTAAAGACACGATTTGTAGCCAATCCCACTAAAGCAGATGCTATATTAGATCCAAATTGCTCCCATGAAGTACTCTTTGAACTGATACAATGAAGTAGGACATGAACCATGTACTTCCATTATGGACTAAACAAGGGTTTCTTGAATGTTGTTTCAGCCAGGACCCTTATACCCAATATCTCTTAAAGTATCCCAAAGAAGCTGTTTGTCAACACGTATAGCTCCTTCTTCATCATCAAATAATAAATCTTCACGAATTGAAGCTTCACTAACTTTCACTATCTTCCCAGCAACCTTAGCTTGTATATATGACTCATCATCGTTCATGTGAGTTCTAGCAGTTGCCCAAAACTGTTGAATCCATGGTTCAATAACATCAGGTTCAACCAAAAGTGCACAATTGATTGAAGATCCAGCGAGGAAATCAATTATGTCATGAAACGCGACATTTGCTTCAGTCTTATCTAAGTTGGCCACCATGTTGTGTTTAGAAACTGTGTTTCGATTCGCCATTGATTAATGTTTACAAAAGAAAGTGGTTCGATTAATAGTGAATGTGAAAGAGAGAAAAATATGGAAAAGATTGATAAGTATAAAGATGAGAGGTAAAATCGGAGGGTAGTTATTTATAGGTGAGATTTGAAAAATCACAGCCCATAATAACAAAGTTACCATTATTTGAATTTTAACCCATCTTTTAACCGTTGGAACAGTACGTTGATAAGACAAACAGTTCTTTCCACGTAAGCAGTACTTTCCAAAGCAGTACTTTTAGAGCAGTACTTTCATATAACCAAAAAGCAGTACTTTTCCATTCTCTTCTTTACAATGGCAAAAACTTCAAATAGGCATTAGATTGCTCCCCTCAAGCAGGCATAGGATGCCTAACTAACTAATCAGCCCTCCCTTAAATGTAGCTTATTAATTAATCATACCAATGCTCACCACCAAGTGATTGAATCTTGAAACATCAAATCCCTTTGTGAGTAGATCAGCTACATTATCATCTGTGTGAACCTTGACAAAATTAATGAGCCTATGCTCATAACAATCTCTCGAAAGTGATGCCTAATCTGAATATGCTTGGTCTTGGAGTGATAAAATGGATTCTTCACAATGCAAATTGTACTCTCATTATCAATGTTGATAGGAGTATTCTTGAAGTTGAACCCATAATCCAAAAGTTGATTTTGCATCCATAACACTTGTCCACACAATGCTTGTAGCGCAAATATTATTCGGCTTCAGGGATGATGTTGCTGCAATGGTTTTTTTCTTACATTGCCATGAAACTAATCTTCTTCCAAGATACTGGCATCCTCCAGTGGTTGATCTTCTATCATAATTATCACCTGCATAATCACTATCTGAAAAAGCTTCCAAGTGAAAAGGTGAATCCTTTGGATACCACAACCAAGGCTGTCAAGATCGCGATCCTACGTAGGATCGTTTTTGCCTTTGCAAGATCGAGATCGTAAGATCGGATCGAGATCGTACGATCCTACCAATTTGTAATATTTTATAAACAAATGATACATGAGTCAAACAGTTTAATATTTCTACTCAACGTCAAAGATAAATTCTTATAGTATCCTATTGAAAATACTAAAGTTCAAATTTCAAACACCAAAGTACTTGTTAAACACAAAAAAGTCAAGTTTCAAAGCTATAACATCACTTTTTTGGTGTCGTCGATTTTTTTTCTATTTAATATAAACAATATATATAAATAACATTTAATTTCATTAAAAAAAATTACATTAAAATTTAATTTCATGTGGGCGTGCCATATATTTATGTCTTGGATAGCTTTGTATGAGTCTATAGTTTCTTGGTTGTATCAAAATATAAATAGCAACCTATCCAAAGACATATGACAACTTTAACTTACGTGGCTTGCTTTTACCACATATATCCATCACCCATGCCACTTTTGCTTGTCACCATTTATATATCACAATAAAGTCAAACTTTTCATTTCCAACGCTGTATATCGTCTTCTTCCTTCAACTCTTCAAGTACCGCAAAACACATAAAAGGAAAACATTACAAAGATCATCACTCAAACACAATAGTACGAAGTGATGGCTGCAATAGTATTTAAAGTGAGAAAAATAAAAGTTAGATATTGGCTTATGTAGGATCAGAATACACGCGAGTTTACATTTTACGTGCGAGTTTACGATCTTGATACGATCCCACCTAATATACGATCTTATGGCGATCCTACACGATTTTACCTGGTAAACACGTAAGATCGTATGATCTTACGTGTTTACACGCGATCTTGACAGCCTTGACCACAACCCTAACTTAGGTTGTTGTTTCAAATAACTAAAAATTATCTTTACTGCATTCATATGAGAGACCTTAGGTGAGACTTGATATCTTGCACATAAATAGATATCAAACATGATATCAGGCCTAGATGCAGTTAAATACATAAGACAGCTAATCATAGATCTGTATAGCTTGACTTCAACAGGTTGACCATCTTCATCCTTGCCTAATGAGTTGATAGATTTGATAGGTGTAGTGACTGGCTTCATAGCATCAAAGTTGAACTTCTTAAGAATGTCAGAGACATACTTATCTTGACTTATGAAAATACCTTCCTTTGATTGTTTAACTTGAAGCCCTAAAAAGAAAGTTAATTCTCCCATAGAACTCATTTGAAATTCATGTTGCATCAGCTTCTCAAACTCCTTCACCATTGACTGTTTGGTAGCTCCAAAGATTATATCATCTACATAAACTTGAACCAAAGATAATATCCTTCTTATCTCTCTTGATAAACAAAGTTTTGTCAATTGCTCCCCTCCTGTAACCATGTTGCAATAAGAAAGTGGAGAGCCTTTCATACCAAGCTCTAGGTGCTTGATGAAGGCCATAAAGAGCCTTAACTACTTTGTAGAATTTGTTTGGATGTGCAGGATCTTCAAAACCAGGAGGCTGTTTAACATAGACTTCCTTTGTAATCTTGCCATAAAGAAAGGCACTCTTGACATCCATTTGATAAACCTGAAATCCCATATATGATGCAAAAGCAAGAAATATTCGGATGGCTTCAATCCTGCTGTGAGCAAATACTTCATCATAATCTATCCTTCTTCTTGTCTATATCCTTGTGCTACGAAGTGCTGCTTTGTTCTTGATGACATTCCTCCCTCATCTCTTTACTCAAAACCCATCTTGTACCAAGAACTTTCTTTCCATCTGGTAGATCACATAGTACCCAAACCTCTTGTAGTTTGAATTGAAGAAGTTCTTCTTGCATGGCTTCAACCCAACTCTCTTTAGTTAATGCTTGAGCTACATTCTTCGGTTCTTCTTGAGAGATAAAACAAGTGAATAAACACGCTTGATGATCCTTATGATTCAAATTGCTTTTGTTTATACACAAAGCTAAGTAAAGCATTATGTGGCTTAGGAAAAAGCCTTTTTAGCCTTGGTTCTTTTCATCACTCCGAATTAGAAGGTCCAATGATTTAACCAGAGGATGATCTTTATGAACTCTTAATGTAGGAGTCCAGGAACTTCAAAATCATCATCCAAATTTGTGAAATCGCCTTCATTGGAATTTGAGAAAATACCTTCATCTTCAAACTCATCATCAAGATCGTGCATGGTTGGATCATTCAAATCATGGTATCGGTATTTAGTAAGCAAAGACTTTGATCCAAAGTATCGCGTGATCTAAAGTACTGTGATCCAAAATACTGTAAGAGTAATTCAGACTTACCCTTTTTCTTTGCCTCTTTATAAGCTCTTCTTTGATCATCATCATAAGATTGTGCTATAGTATCTTGAAAAATCATCCTATTAAGTTCATCTTGAATAGCTTGATCCTCAACAGACAAATTGGATTTTGGTTCATCGGTACTTTTCTCCTTCTCAACAGTTATAGGTTCGTCATCAGGAACAACATTAGGTCTAAGACTAACTCCATGAACAATGTACTGTACATCTTCTTCTTTGTGATCAACTTGATTTTCTTTTCTAACAGGAACATAATTCATAGAAGGTGTCAAAACCTCAAGATCAAACATCCAATCACGACCTTTACCCTTTTGATTTTCTTGATCTTCTAAAAACTCAACATGAAGACAATCTTGAACCTTCTTTGTTGTACACCCTAAATCCTTTACTATTGGTGCAGTATCCCATTAAGTATCCTTCTTCTGACTTTCCATCAAATTTTCCCAAAGTATCAATAGTATTGAGAATAGTCAGAGGACATCCAAAAGGTTTCATAAAACGTATGTTAGGTTTGTTTCCCATTAGCAACTCATAAGGTGTCTTCATCCGAGGTTTAGACCGATACTCTATTCAACACATAGCAAGTAGTATCAACGCTTCACTCTAACCTAATAGGTAATTGAGAATCTGCAAGCATTGTTCTCAGACTTCTATCAATGTTCTGTTTCTTCCTTTCAAGAACACCATTCTGTGGAGTTCTAGCAATACTAAACTCCCTCTTAATCCCTTTTTTAGCACAAAATTCATCCATGAGCTTGTTCTTGAATTCAGTCCCATTGTCACATCTAATACCTCTTACTTTGAGTCTCAATTGGTTTTCAAGGGCTATTATAAGATCATGAATAGCATCAAAGGTATCATCTTTAAATCCCAAGAAAAATACCCAACTAAATCCATCGCAATCATCCGTCACAAACTGCATACTTCTTCTTGTTTAGACTTGCAACAGAAACAGGTCCAAACAAATCCATGTACAACAACTCAAAAGGTTCTCTAACAGTTCTTTCTTCAATCTTCTTGCATGAAGCTTTGTGTTGTTTACCCTTCTTGCACGCCAAACATGAATGATCATTCTTGTATGTTTTGGAAGGTAAACCTCTAACTAAATTGCCTTTAACCAGCTTGTTGATATTCTTGAAATTCACATGGCCTAATCTTCTATGCCACGATGTGCTTCAATTGTTTCCTTTGCTACTAAACATGTAGCTCTTTCAAAAGAGTGAAGACTCTTTTATCCGTGACCGTACACATCATTGGTTCTTGGTACTCTTAGTATCACCAAGTTATCATCAACAAGCTTGAATTGTGAGAAAGAATGAGACATTATGTGTCGCTGAATAACAGGGTGCTTCTTGTCACGATCTCAGAAACCTGACAAAATATTGAACTTGAGCTCCTTCACATATCTTACATTCTCAAAGTCTATACGCCCTGCTTTGATGGTTCCTTTTCCAGTTATTCTTCCTCCACTAGCATCATTCCCAAATGCAACTCTTCCTCCATAATAAGATCTAAAATCGGCTGTAATCTCTTTGTCTCCGTCATGCTTCCGAGCAACCGCTCTACAATTAGATGATCTTAAGCTCCTCTTCGGGTTGCTCCGCATAAAGATAAAGAGTTAGATAATTTTAGGAACCCAAGCCATATCGACTTGTGTTCCCTAGGAGTTACATACTTAAATTCTTTAAGTATGTAATTTAACGCCTTCAAGCACATGATCAATTATCTTTGGTTGTTCCAAAACATGTGTTGGTTTTTCAACAAAAATATCTTTTTCATTCAAATTCTCCTTATTATTTTCAATAAGAATCTTTCACTTTTATTTTGCCGAAGTATCGTTTGTTCACCATCGACTTTCTTTCTTGACCTATTTGGTTTTAACTTCCGGTGTAGAGTCCTTGGATCTAGCTTACTTTTGAGGTGTAACGCCTTCAGATTGATAGTAATTAGATCTCCTAGGGTTTCCATTCCAAAAGTGTTAGCTAGCACTTGATTGTTTGAAAACTAGCGCATACTTTGAGAAGTAATGCTTGAGAAACTTTGACTTATCACCTTGAAAAATATTTAGATGGTTGTTTTGAAAAAGGTCTTCTCGTGAGGTACCTATAGTCTTTTGAAAAGTTGTTGTGGTTAACCCTATGTGAGTGATTCCGAATGGTTTATTCTCCTTGGGTTTTGGTTGGCGATCTGGTCTTTGGGAATTTGCTTAGATATTCTGAGTGAAAGTCACAATGCTTAATCAAATGATCGTGACTATAACAACAAAACACAAATTTTGACCTATAATCCCAAAATTTCTTCCTCTATGTCTATGACCAAAACTACCCTGACTTTTTGGTGAATTATTAAAATTATTTTGACCAAAATTATCCCAAAAAGGTTTAACAGTATTTAGAAAAGGTTTTATTAAAGGTACTGCTGAACGCAGAAGCATTTGAGTCAAGGTACCTTGACTCATAACATTATCATTCTTAGGTTTCTCAACTATTTCTTTTTGGGTTTCAGAAGTAGATTTACCAGTAAGCTTCTTCCTAAACTCTAAATTGTCTACTCCAAAACAAGAAACATCTACCCTAGTTGGTTGAAACTACCAGTTGGTGGAGGGACTGCATGATAGCCCTTGTCTTTCTTAAATTCAGGAGGTGTTTCACTGATTGATTCCTCATTACTAGATGTGTCTACATAGTTAATGAGTTCATCATCACTAGTTGTTATATCCTCAAAATCAAGTTCATCCTTATCACTAGGTGGGTTCTCTTCTATGCTACTGAAATCCATACCAAAACCTAAGCCAGTTTTAATGTGTGCTCTTTTCTGTTTTTCAACAAAACTAACATGTGAAAGGCCGATTTTCCAAGCAAAGAAAATTTTCTAACTATTCATCCCTTTCCTTAGTAAGCTTCTCAATTTCAGAAATCTTACATCCTAACTTCCATTCACTTAATTTTAACTGATAATCCCGTTGTTCATACTTTTCTGCCCAAGCCATTTCATTATTTTCATGTGTTATAATTTTGGTTTCCATAGACTCTAAAGTAATTTGATAAACTACCTCGGACCTAGCCCTTCTATAATTATCTCTTTCGCCATAATCATTAAGGACTTTTTGATAAAAATCATGACACTTAGAGCATACCTCAAAGATAGGGGTGAACTTGGTGAAGTAGCTACCTTAGCAAGAGAATCGTTCTCTTCACATTCCATGCTCCAATCAAAGCTTCCTAGACCATCTCTAGATTCCAAAGCAAAGAAATAAAGTTCTTCATCAAAAGTCGTGCTCCAATTAAACTCTTCCATTGTGACCATATAGTAGGTTATTGGTTCATCATCAAATTCAAAGACTCAGTAACCTCTCGATAGATTTTCTTGAGCAACCAAAGCTTTTGTTTCAGTGATAGGGATTTCCTTTAGTTCAAGCTTGGGTTTCGGTCATTCTATTTGCCTGATATTTAGCAAATTTTCACTCTCTTGCAAAGTGTCTAGTTCTTTGACAGTTAAAGCATTCAATCTTGGTTTTGTCAAACGTTATACCCTGCTTAGGCTTGAAGTTAATGCCTCTTCATGTTTTCTTCATGAACTTCTTGATCCTAGCAGTGATCATAGCAACTTGCCACATGATATCAATTTCTTCAAGAGCATCCTCTTCAATTTGTGACAAATCCTCTTCAAGTAATGTAAAGTGGCTTGTCGAAAGCAAAGAATGAGTATACAACTTCATCGAATGGATGGTGTTTGTTGGTGTGGCTTCTGAGCAAAGGTGGGGTAGAATAGGCAACGTACTTTGAGTAGGAGAAGCATTACTTTTAGTGGAAGTACCGCCTCTTCTCAAGACAAAAAGGCAATACTGTGAGATTTTGAACTAGGTTGGCCATTCATCTCATGCTCATACACCTTCAAATGGTTGTAGAGATCATCAAAGTCCATAACATCCAAACCAGGTTGTCCTATGATCATAGTAGCAATCACATGCCATGAAGATGGCAAACTTCTTAAGAACTTCAGATTTACATCTTCAACAGATACCTCAAATTTTTATAACTCAAAGATATCGAGAAGATTTTGGAATCAAGACCTTTCACCAACAAGAAAGTTTTCAATGCTGTTTCAACAGATTTCTGTGCATCTTCTTGGAAGCATCATTACCTCCAAATCTTGTCTTGAGAGCAACCCATAGTTGCTTTGCATCCTTAGCATCATGGAACTTGAGTAGATGACCATCAGAATAGTGATGTTGAGAGCCTTTTCTTGATTTCTTATTGTATGGCCGGTAAGACGCCTTAGGTGGTTTAGGTTTTCCGTGAATTTCTACGTGTTCTAGAACAACTTCATTACCATTGACAATTACATTCCATAGTGCATGGTATGTAATAGCAATGTACTGCCTCATCTTCATGCTCCAGAGATCATACTCTCCTTCTTTATGATAGGAATTTCGAGTGAGGTGATGGATGGGGGTGGTGCACCAACACATCTTTAGGGTTTTGTTAAATTGGTTTTAGGGTTCTTCTTAATCGAGTTTCCACACAAGCTCTGATACCACTTGTTGGATCGATGTACTCTAACCAAACTAACTTATGTAGCTTGTAAGGGCTTAGCAACCTCTGATAAATCCTAAGTCACTAACAATGAAACACCAATTAACTCTATTAAGTATGTGGAATTTACTTCAATAAAGCTAAGAAGAATTAACTTTAACTTCAACGATTTTATTAATACTTAGAACTTGCTTGTTATACAGATTCTCTAACAACTCTAATAACTCTAATAATCGCTGTATGAATTGCACTCTTAAACTCTAAAACACACACATACATCTAATGCCAATCTAGGGGTCCTTTTATAGGCATAAAGATAACCCTATTTGGTTTACAACTCTAATTCTTGTACGACAAGTGTAAGATATAGGATTTTACAAACACATCAAACACATAGCATATGGGACGTTTATAAGTTTTAGAGAGAGAAAGGGAAGAGAGTTGGGAACTATGTGAAACAAAGAAAAATGGTTTTGAAGCTCCAACCCTCTACCTTAGGAGGTAGAGGGTATTTATAGTGTCTTACAATAAACGCCACCTACGGGCAGTGGATCGTGCATACAGTGGGTAACGCTTCATCCTCCGGTGTTACTTAACTAACTACTTATTAACATAACTTGACTACGACTACGAGCTTTATAACGAATACATATACTTGAGGTGACCGACTCTTTAACGACTGGATTTTCTAAATCCTAACAATCTCCCCTTAAGGGAGGTCACCTTACCAATTAATACAAACAGATATTACATTAAGATTGTTCTTGGATCCTTGTTTAAGTTCATTGCTCTGTAGCACATAGTCTTTGATTCTTCATGTTTTGCATGTTTGGATAATTCAAGTGGAGGTCTTTAATCGATCTAATGATGATGAGTTTTGAGCCGCCTTTGAGATCATCACCATAAATTCTGACTCTTCCATTGTGGTGTTGACATTATGTGATGTTGTGACAATGGACCAACATGCTCACATTCTGGATCATGATTTCTTGTCATCCGAAGCTTTAGTTGATTCATGATATTTGCGTGCCAGCAGTAGCGTATATGGAGTGAGAATATCAGAGTCATTGATGCACTAATCATGATTTCTTTTGAAATGAATGTGTTGTGTGAGCATGCGGCTATGGTTTGACCTCTCCATTCGATCACCAGAACGTCAGCGCACTGCATAAAACAAGCAATTAAAAGCATCAAAGTTGATCACTTTGTTGAATTGAGGTACACGCCCATGGTTCCCGTTGATCGAGCATAAGTACCGCCAGTGATCATGTATAATTTCAAGAATCTCCTTGGCGGTTTCGTAGTTGCTCTAGTCGTTTCAAACCGAACGCCTCAAAGAAGACAACACGGAGTGAGTGAACCAAATAATTGAGATTCACCGATTGATGAAAAGAGATTTGAAAACAATCGTATCGTCAATATAAATTGTTTTGCAATACAACGAAGGTTTTAATGAAAATCAATTATCAATCATAAACACCTTTTATTTTGAAATATTAATACATAGCCGATGTGCTAGAGAAAAGAGTTTTAAGCACAACGACCGGTTTTCAAAGGTATCTGTCAATCCATAACCTCGAACCGGGATTGATTCATAAATTTGAATCGCTCCATTGTTTCTGTTCAGTTGTCACATGGTTGATCTATTGGATAGATCTCACATGCCACCTACCAAGAGCTTGTTTGATGTTGGCTCTAGAAGGCTTTCCATCTTCATTGTGAATATGTTTGCATATCACTCAGATGTTCTGGCAATACCACAAGGATAATGCGTAGGACTCTTAAAATATATTCTCTCTTTCCACATTGTGTGAAACAGAGAGTCTTCATTGATTGTGTCCTTAATGAGATTTATTGATGATCTCGTGGCTCTAGACTCAATAGTGTACATTTGGTTCCTATGCCGGAGACTAGGGAGAGGGTTTCCTTCTTCAATATCAACCATCTCTAAGAGAAAGTCGATAGATAATGTAGGTTCCCCTGTGAGAATGAAGCAAGTCCTTTTAAGAGAAACTTGAGTATCTTGGGAAGATGTAGTGAAGTGCGTCACTGGGTCCATGACGTCTTGTCTTCAATATCGGTGTTACCTAGGTAACAGCCAGTAGCATATGAATTGAACCTGATTTCTGCCCTAAGGTTGAAATAATGGAGGGCTATTTCTTTTCACCCTTTTATCATTCATTTCTTTTTCATTCTTCAACCCCTTCAGTGCTTACCGAAATTTCATAACTAGAACTTTTTTGGGTTTGTTCCAGCTTCTAGCTCTATCTCGAGTCCGCACTCTTCCCATATCTCACTTTACTCCTTTTTCATCATACCTAAGGACTCTACACTATCTAGTGGATTGTCCCTTGGTAGATCCCTCCGCTCAAGGGATCGTGGGAACGAATAACTAACCTAACCATCCTTATATCACCATTCATAAAGTAAATTTGGTCGGTCCTTTTGGTATTGTTCATCAGCCATTAGAACCAATTGAAAACCATTTGAAAATCAATTCAGGTACTTGTGATATATTATCAAAGCATTTTGTACCTGAATTGTTTTTGATATTTTAGAAAACGGCTCCTCCTCAACATGTGCATCATATGTTTGAAATCATTTTGGCACATAGAGGCAAGAGGAAGAATTCACTTCTTTGATAAATATTTTCTAAAAATATCGGCATCACTTTCTCGATCAAAATCAGTGTCTCACATATAGTTAAAGATATTTTTGAGAAAGAATGTGGTTTTCAAAAAATTGCTTTCCCTCAATATGTGAATATGATTTTGAAGTTGTTTAGCACATATTAGGGAAAACCTACACTTAGAGAAAAATCAGTCACGTTTCAATCCATTTTGGTTTGATATTAATGCTCCCCCTTAACATGTACATGGAAAATTTGAAATCATTTGGCACATGCAGGGAGGAGAGCTTGTTAATTACGTATAAAACCATTTATCGAATTATCAGTTTAAATCCAATTTAAATCACAAATTCTCCCCCGATCACAATTTTCAAATCCTTTGAGAGTTGTGATCTCTATTGATTTAAATTAAATTTTGAGAGCTTTTGAGGAGAATAGTGACTTGCTTTTGAAAGACATTTTAACTGATAAGGATTAGATTTTGAGACTTTAAACTCCATTGACCACTCATGCATAAATATCTTTTGAAAACGTAACATTAGCCAAGGTCTTGAATCAATTGTATAAAACATTGTTCTTTTTGATTTTCCAAAAGTAGACCTTGCTCTTTTACGTGCTAATTGTTTGAAAAATAACCTTTTTGATTGAATTGAAATCATTCTCCCCCTCAATCAATGACATGAGTTGTTGATTGAGTGTTAGAGAGTTTGACAAAGATAAGCCCGGATGATTTTCAAAAATAGAGTCCTAGGTATTTTCAAAGCAATTTTGTTTTCATTAGATGACAAATATTTTTCAGAAGAATAATTAGACGGAAAAATATTTGGAAAGAAAACATTTGTCTTTTTGGTGACAAACATTTGTTTTAAGAAGCAGAGCATGAGATTTGAAAAATGAGATTAAGCATGGCTCTGTTCTTACCTATTAAAACGGGTTACTGCTTGAAATGACAATAAACCACCATTTTTCTCCGTCTCATTTTTTTTAAAGCGATTTATGTACATTCGAAGAACATCTAAAAACCCGTGACATTCTTTGAATGTCAACACAGTCCGTAGATGATATCGAATTAAGAAAAACATAACAAAATAACAATATTTTTGGGATTTTTCAAGATTTTCTAATTTTTATGGATTTTGAAAATTTTATATTTTTCTATTTTCTTTTGTGGGTTTTGAAATTTTGTATTTTGCTTTTTGAAAAAATATATACAAGAGATAGATGAAGAAAACCGTTTACTCCTCGTCTTCCTCTTGAAGGCGTTTGAGTGTTTCCGGTTGAAGACTCTTTAGACCAAGTCGTGGAAGGATAAACTCAAAACGTTCTCTAAGAAGAGCTTTGGTGAAGATGTCTGCTAACTGGTATTTAGTCCTCACAAAATAGAGTTCTACCACACCTTTTTCCACTTGTTCCCTAATGAAATGATGTCGAATGTCGATGTGCTTTGCTCTTGGGTGTTGAACGTTGTTGCAAGAGAGAGCAATGGCACTTTTGTTATCACAATACAGAGGGATTTTGTTGAATTCAAAGCCATAGTCAGATAATTAGGATTTCATCTGTAGGATTTGAGCACAACAAGATGACATGGCTATGTATTCAGCCTCTGTAGAGGATATAGAAGTACTCATTCATCTCTTTGAAGACCAGCTTACAAGCTTATCACCCAAAAACTGAGCACCTCCACGCATTTCGACGTGTATCTTGACATCCTACATGGTCAGCATCTGCATAGGCTGTTAGTGACATACCGGTGTCCTTCGGGTACCAAACTCCCATGTTGATGGTTCCTTGGAGATACCGAAAGACCCGTTTAACCGCTTCAAGGTGATTTTGGTAGGCTTAGCCTGGTATCTAGCACACATGCATACAAAGAAACAGAATATCAGTCTACTGGCTGTGAGGTACATCAGGGATCCAATCATACTACGATATTTCGTTTGATCTACCATGATCCCCGAGTGGTCCTCATCCAGTTTGGTACGCTCCACCATGGGAGTGTCAACGGTGTCACAAGTGTCAAATCCAAATTTCTTTAAAATTTCATTTGCATATTTAGATTGATTGATAAAAATGCCTCCCGGACTTTGTGAAATTTGTAATCCCAAGAAAATGACATTTGTCCCATCATTGACATTTGAAATTTGGAGCCCATCTCCTTAGAAAAGCGGTCACATTCATTGGGGTCAGTCGAGGCAAAGATAATATCATCAACATAGATTTGAACGTGAATTAAATGTTTGCCTCACTTTCTGGTGAACAATGTCGGATCAACCTCCTTTTTGTGAATCCAAAGATAGAAGAAAATTTGATAGCGTATCATACCATGCCCTTGGAGCTTGCTTCAAGCCGTAAAGAGCCTTCTTCAAGCGATAGACATGAGTAGGATGCTCTGGATTCACAAAACCTTCCCGGTTCGACGATACGACTTCTTTAAGATCTCCGTTAAGAAAAGCCGTCTTTACATCCATCTGATAGACTATCATATTCTTACTTGCAGCATTAGCCAGGAATATTATGATTGCCTCGATGCGTGCAACTGGAGCAAATGATTCTTCAAAGTCAATACCTTCCTCTTAACGGTATCCTTTTGCAACCAATCTAGCCTTGTTCTTTAATACATCGCCATGCTCATCAAGTTTTACTTTGAAGATCCACATCAATGATCATAGCACGTCGAGCGGTACTAATTCCCATACATCTAGTCGATTGAACTCATGAATTTATTCTTGCATGGCATTGAACCATTTGCCTTCATTCATGGCGCTTTTAACGCCTTTTGGTTCTACCTTGGATAGTACGGAGTTGAAGAAGCACCATAAGGCATCAGTTGCAAGTTGTTTACGAGTGGATACCGGACGAGAGGGATTTCCAATGATGTTGTCCAATGGATGATCATGTGTCCATTTTCTAAGGTGTTCGTGTGGTTGTTGTTGAGGAACTGAAGTAGCAGAGTCGATTTCTCCTGATGAAGATGGTTCTGATGAAGGTTCAGGAGAAAATATGTTCTCAAAGGGAGCATCTTCGGGAGTAGCAAAGGGGTTATCTCCATCATAGGTGCAAGAAACATTTCCATGATGTACCCTCGATGATTGATGGTCTGATGATGAGAGTGAGTGATCTGCAGCAGGAGGTTCTTGACTCAATGACATAGATACTGAAGGGTTAACTTCATTGACAGGGATAGGAGCAGCCTCTGTTGATGGATTTGACAGATCACTAGCAATTGGCTCATAGTGTTCATCAAACATTGGATCAAATAATTTCTTCAAATCATTTTCTGAAGGTGGTACATATGGAGTTGCTGGTGAGGAATTATGTACAAGAGTAGAACTGACGGGACTACTTGATGAGGGTTGAAATGCGGGTCCAGAACTGGGTTGTCCTGGAGCCATTTGACCGGTCAGCTCATCGAACGTAACGTGAATTGTTTCCATGATATTTCGGGTTCTTTTGTTGTAGATTCGGTATCCTTTTCTGCTTGGTGCATATCCTACAAATACTCCAATGTCCGCTTTAGCTTTAAGTTTGCCTAAGTCTTGACCCTCATTAGTTGGATAACACAATGCACCAAACACACGAAGGAATGAAAGATTAGGTTTTCGATTGTGGACAAGTTCATATGGAGTTTTTCCATGAGAAGTGTGAATTAGGGATCGATTTTGAGTGTAGCATGCAGTGGCAATGGCTTCAGCCCAGAGAAACATTGGAACCTTTGAGTAAATCAACATTGTTCTTACGGCTTCCACAAGAGTTCGATTTTGTCTTTCAACTACACCGTTCTGTTGAGGAGTTCGTGGAACACTTCTTTGATGACTGATTCCAACACTTTCATAAAACTCACTAAGTTCTTTATTAACAAACTCAGTTCCATTGTCCGTTCGGATGATTCTGACAGCTTTGTTAAGTCGAACCTGCAGTTGCTTGATAAGTTTAATGATGATATATGGAGTTTCATCCTTTGTCCTTAAGAACTTAACCCAAGTAAATCGAGAGTAATCATCAACCACAACTAACATATATTTCTTCCCGAAAATATTTCGCACTCTCATGGGTCCACATAAATCCATGTGAATGGTATGAAGAACTTCCATAACCTGAAGTTTGTAGGTTTGAGTTTGTGGGCATACTTCTTGCTTTTTCCCAGTTGGCATGCTGAACAAAGATGATCCTTTTCATACTTTAGTCTAGGTAAGCCTATTACTAAGTCCTTTATGGTGCCGAAGTTCAGGTGATTTAGACGACGATGCCATAACCATGACTTTGTTTTCGAAGCCTTTAACAACAAGCAAATTGGAGAAGATTTCATCATATCTTCGATAGAGATGGTGTATAGGTTTGAACCACGTGTTCCTCTTAAAAGTTCTTTACCATCAAGTTCACTAACGAAACAAGTATGTTTTCTGAAGGCCACTTCTAGATCAGAATCACAGAATTGAACCGACGAGAATAAGTTATGACCAAGACCTTCAACGTAATACGCCCTGGAGATTACACTATCACCAACAACATAGTCTCGATAACCCATAATTTCACCGAAATGATCATTCCTGAATCTAACAGTCCCGATGAATTTACTCATAAAGTTCATGAGCCGTGACCGGTATCCAGTCATATGCTTGGAACACTGAGTCCAGTGTACCACGAACGATTTGAACGATCCTGCAGTTGAACACGCACAAGAATGGATAACTAGATAATTGGGATCCCCATGCAAGAATGGGTTCCATTTGGTTAGTAACAATAATTGGAACACCCACATCGTAAGTAGAAACAATGGAATCATCAGGGATTGATACAGTGCTAGTGTATGCATTCTAACCTATTCAAAGTATGTTCACTTCTTAAGGGAATAATTCTACCAAGTAGGCATCCATTTCCTAATGGGCATTGATCTAGATAATTTAGGGCACAATTTATTAAGATTGAATTTACGCCAAGAGGTATCCATCGATAACCTATGTTACTAAATTTCCTTCCTGTGGGTTTCCACTATTTTCTAACCTTCTTTCGCCATTGCTTTCTACCCTTCTTAGCTTGATTTTTGGCATTAACAATCTTAACAGGGCATTTAACAGAATTAATCAACTCATCCACACCACATTAATGATTAGTAAGAGAAACCAAGCAATCATCATAACATGTTTTGCCAAAAGTAGCAGAATTCGAATTAATTACAGTACGCTTATAGCTAATACTATAATCAACACGATTCATTTTATTCAACTCAAACTTAATGTTCCTAGGGTGATCTTCTACTTTATTCCATTGCACATTCTTAGCTTGCGAGGTCCTATCTTGCTTTGTATTGCCTGGAGGCTTTGACCCGCTTGCTTTTGTGTCACTGATTACTCCTGTAGAGGGAATTATGGGAACATTAGTTGGTTGGGCTACCTTTTGTATTCCTGAACTAGAAGTGTGGATCTCGAACTACTTAAAGGAACTTTAGAGTTCACTTTCTTAACACTGGGCATAGAATGGTTTGCATACTTAGCACTAGGCATAGAACAAGGCATTACAGCTTTATCTTTCTCACATAAGGATTTTGGACATGTTGCTCTTAAACATTCTAACAGCTTCTGAGATCGTTTGGCCTGAATGCAAGCAAACCTAATTTCACTATCAAGTGGCTTGTTTATGTAATCCTCTTCTACAATCTCACGGAGACATTCTAGACTATCCATAAGGTGAGCGAAATAGTTATGAAACACCAGTTCGTTATTCCTAAGATGAAGAGGAATGTATTTAACGGTCACAGTATATTTACAGTCAGCAGATGACTTTGATGCAACATTCTCATTAAAGACAAGTGGCATTTTCCCTTTTACCTGACTCCTCAGATTCTCAATTTCCTTTTGTAAAGACGTTATTTTTTCGTTGTTCTTGTCACGAGTGACTTTCATTGAATCATATAACTCTTTAAAGTTTCGTTTCACTTTTTCATTTTTTTCTAGAAAACTCTCATTTTCCTTTTGTAAAGCATTAACCAAGTTTTGAAGATGAAAAGTTTGAGAACACTGAGAATCTAAAGGAGGAGGCATTTGGGAACCAGTCACATTGGTCTTATCACCCTTTAATTGTGAAATTTGGGCTTTCAACTTTCTGATCGTGTTACAGTGAGCATGAATCTGTTCATCACGTTTGTTTATTTCAAAAGTGCATCAAACTCTGGAACATTTGAGGATGTCTTGATGTTTGAGGTTATGACATTTTCTTTGAGATGTTGATATTTTAGTTGCAAATCAAAATGTTCAACTTCTAGCTTAGAAAGATGTTTTACCAGATTATCGTGATCATCCTGATCAATTTTCTCATTTAGTTATGAGTTTTTGTTTTCAAGCTCAATGACACGATCATGGGAAACTGTCAAAGCAACAGTTAATTCATGAAATTGAGAACCAGTAATAGAATGCTTAGTAACAAAGATAAAACACATCTTGAGCCACACAACTCAATACTAAGTTCTCATTTAAAATATGCAGATTCTTCCTTTCAATTTCATTATATTTGAGTTCCCGTTCATAATCATTAACCTCACCTATCATTGCATCAAATTCCTTTTCCATTTATTTAATATTTGAGTCTATCCCTTTTTGAAGACTCTCAAATTGACCTTTTAATTGTTTAAAGAAAGGAATGACCTCAGTTAAATAGCATTCTTTAGTTTGCTCAAAACCCCTCTCCCCTTCAGTTATCCCAGTAGGTGTGATCCTTTTCTTACATGTCTTCTCAAAATCAACAAATAGTTGATACACAACATACAGGCTGATTAAGGTCTTGCTCTTAGTGGGAATAGATCTAGGAACTAAATGCATTGGGGTATTTGGAGGATACACAGTTGCTGGAGGCATTTTCCTAAGGGGAGTGCTTGTTTTAACAAGTGCATTAGCTTTTTGCATATCTATGTCCTTTTTCCAAAAAACTTGTTCTGGGGTTAATAGAGTTTGAGGCTTAAACTTGTTCAGGGAAATCCAATTTTCTTTAGTGTAATCATGGGGTTTGTACGTTATGTTTTGCTTTTTACACTCAAGATCTTTTAGCTTCTTATTCATTTTCTCCCTAGTGACTTCATCTAATTGCATATCTTCCTCAGTGCACTCAGTGCAACTAGGTTTCTGCCTAGGCTTAAGGATTTCATTACCATCATATATTACCTTCTGAGCTTCTCTAGCCACTTTACCATATTCAGGATTGGGTTCCTTTACGAGGGGAATGCTATGCTTATCGCTGAGAACTCTATGCTTACTGATCATGTGAGCAGTCTGAATGGTATTCCCTTGTACAACTTATTTTCAAGCTTGTTTTTCAAAGTTTTTCGATTGGAAAAGTCATTCAAAAGTTTTGATTCCTTAGCATTAAATTCTTGTTTAAGCACTTTAACATTATCTTGGAGTTCTTGTTTTTGCTTAACAGTTTTAGAAAGCCTTTCTTGTAAGGAGTTTAACTCTTGTTTTAACACTTCTTCTCTAAAATTACTTTTTCTAATAATTGTACGCATTTGGTCTTCCATTTCCTGCTCACGGGTAGTTAACTCAAACTTAGCACGTTGTTCATAAATAGCAACTTGTTCTATATAGGCATTCAGTTCGAGATAACAGTAATCATCAGTGGGCACATGGAGGTGTATTCATCAAAAACATAGTCATCATTGACTGCAGAAGATGCATCACTTGGTACAATCTCATTTTCACTTTGTATCACATATTGATCATATGGGACAATATTACTATTACCCACATTATCCATATCTGATTCATTAGTTAGATGTGATTGTACTTTGTTATGCATCTCTTGCTCATCAACTTTATCGTATAGTTTTAATACCTCAGAGATGATTGAATCTTTGGAAGGAACAGCCTGCTGAGGTGATGAGACCTTTGGAGAGACCATAGGTGAGATGCTTGCCATGAAAATTGTCTGGGCAGTATGTTCATCATCGACATCAGAGTCAAATGCATCACAGTCTGCAACTTGAAAGGCGTTTTGATGATTGTGACCTATTTCCTGAATTGGATGCTCATCCACATCAGCATCATATGTCTTAGCATTCCCTTCTGCAAGAAACAACAACTCCTCTTCATCCAAAGCTGCTCCATTATCCTGAGCTTGCACAAGCAACATCTTGTCTCTAAAGTATTCTGCATTCTGTGAACGTTTTGGAGATGTGCGTTCCTGCAATATGTCCCTCACCACCACAATTGTAGCATTTGATTGGCTTTGCTTGCCATTGATTGGCATTCCTTCTACGATTCTGATTAGCCACATTTTCCACCAACTCCAGATACCATAACCTGCCCAATCATCCCTTGTTCATACCGTCTTCCTTGAACATTCTGCACCACTACCTTACCATCTCTCTGAAGAGCTTGATTGTGTGGATTGGATGCTGTTCTGAGGTTATTGTTGGTGTGTGGAGTGGAATTCATATTTTGACTAACCATGAGAGACAGTTGATTGATAAAGTTTTCCATGAGTGTGTTTGAGTCTGGAGGCTTATATGTTGGGTCAGGAATGAGCTTGTAATTACCATTACCCGTGGGTATGACTTGAGAAGTTTTGGTGGTAATTCCAACATTAGTGTAAAAGGCTGTTGAATCATTTGATGAGCTTGTTTCTCCCTGTTTAGATTTGAACTGATCAAGAATCATTCGTTCAAACATAGCATGTCTCTCATTCTGAAGCAGGAAGGCATATAGTTGCTCATAGTTGGTCTTCTTTAATCCTTTGGTTAGCTTCACAGAGGTGACAAATTTGTGCCATTCGGGATTCATGTTGTTCACAAACTTTGAGTTCAGCTGAATATTTGGCATGGTCATCTTGATATTCCTCATGTCATTCACAAGCTTGTGGAATCTCACGTAATATTCATAGACACTTTCTTCTGGTTTCATCTTAAAGTGCTCAAATTCATCATACAGTTGTGATTCTCTGTCTTCCAAGCATCTTGACATTATCCCAAACTGCCTTGGCTTCAGTGTTGTGATTGATAAGCTTGTAGATATCTTTTGAAAGACCCTGAAGTATAATGTTTGAAGCCCTGATATCAGCATCATATCTCTTTTTCTCCTTATCACTGAGCTCATCATACATCTTTGGTCTGTCCAATCCTAAGATCACTGTACCATCTGCAGCAGTTTCAAGTATGTCTCTTGTAGTCTCAATTTGATAAGGTCCTTCATCAATAGATTTGAGAATGTTCACCTCATTTTCCTTTCCCAAACAGTACAACCTAATTCGTTGAGCCCATGAGTCATAATATGTTCTGTCAAGCATAGGTGGACGAGTATCTGATCCAGCTGCTTGAACGTCCTCAGCAACAGTAGAAACGATAGTAGGTTTGTTGTTAGACATGATTCCAGATTCTACGGGATTTTACTATTCTTTTATTAAACCGAGAAATAGATTCTTTCACGGGATTTTACTAAACCAAAAGAACAACCGTAAAAATATAACACGAAGAAGTAACAAGTCTCAATAGACAAGTGGCTAAACAGTCAACTCGCTTTGGTATCAACTCGCTTAAGAGACAAGTCGCTTAAAACTCAAGTCGCTTAAAGAAACAACTCGCTTAAAACCCAAGTCGCATAAAAAGTCAACTCGCTAAATAGCCAAGTCGCATACAGAAACAACTCGCTTAACAACCAAGTCGCATAAACCAACTCACTGCCAATACAACTAGCTTAATAGCTAAGTCGCTTTAGAACTCAAGTCGCTTAAAGATTCAACTCGCTAAATAGCCAAGTCGCATAAACCAACTCGCTTCTAATAGCAAAGCAACTCGCTTCCAAATGACAAAACAACTCGCTTCGAAGAAACGTTTTACCATGGCTCAACTCGCTTAGTACAATATTCAAAAACAACCACTTTAACAATAAAAAACAGCCCAACCACGATGATTCAAGCCTTCCAATTCAAAACCTAAACACTTATGATGATCCTAAACATAAAAGTACAATCAAAATTTAAACTTTAACACTAGAAATTGATCAAATGATTCAAACTCTTCTAAACACTTATAACCCCAAAAACCTTATGAAATCCACCAAAACAAAGAGCATGAAAGATGAGTGATCAAACCATGGCTCTTGATACCAATTGTAAGATATAGGATTTCACAAATACATCAAACACATAGCATATGGGACATTTATAAGTTTTAGAGAGAGAAAGTTCTAGAGAGAGAAAGGGAAGAGAGTTGGGAACTATGTGAAACAAAGAAAAATGGTATTGAAGCTCCAACCCTCTACCTTGGGAGGTAGAGGGTATTTATAGTGTCTTACAATAAACGCCACCTACGGGCTGTGGATCAGGCATACAGTGGGTAAAGACCCGTCCGTCCTCCACGGTGTTACTTAACTAACTACTTATTAACATAACTTGACTACGACTACGAGCTTTCTAACGAATACATATACTTGAGGTGACCGAATCTTTAACGACTGGATTTTCTAAATCCTAACAACAAGTAATCTAAACAAAGAATATTCTAGAATGACAAAGCTTTCCATAAACGATGTAACAGTTATTTTAGCTTTGTAGTACTTTAATGTTGAGCAGTACTTTGACTCTTCAGTACGTTGTATTTCTCCAGTACTTTATATCCCAATAGTTTCATATCGTAGTTACGATATGTACTTACTAAAAGTTCAAAAATATTATATTTTGGCTATCGCTAAGAAATATTAAGTAACGCCATATTTTATCACTAAGCTTATAAACAAACATGTAGGGGTGATATAACTTTCATAAATTACATACACGACATTATTGCATTACCAAAAACACATTATTACTTTAGGTTGCGGCTAGAGTAACACGCATCGTTTCCCATGTACACTTACTTATAGCGTATTACTTATTGCTTGAGGTGAGTAATCACATCCCCTTTTTAACTGTTTTAAATCATTTTGGGGTGGAATGCATGAATTATATAAACTAAAGTGATTTCTATTTTATGAATATTATTACTTGAACTCTTTGAACCTTGCTTTGAACTCTTGAACTTGACTTGAAACTTTTGAACTTGAATTGAACTCTTGAACCTAGTTATGAACTTATGACTTGTTTCAAACATAATGTAACATATGTACTATGACCTAAAGTCTCCCCTATCTACGGAGCAGCAATATAAAACTCTCCCTTGTCTACGAAGTAACTTTTGTTAATACAAATAAGCCGTAAAAACGTTTATTTATATTTTACGATCTTTTAATGTTTTGTCGATAACAAATGTAAATCATTTTAATGAAATGATAAGGATTTAAAAGGTACACTTTTGATTTAAGCCCTTAATTGATCACTTTTGTATCCGTTACTACTTAATTTCGTTCCATTTCACTTTTTAGGTCTCTTGAAGGCAAATTGCTGGAATGACACTTATTCGGATGAAAAGGAGCGAATATACAAAGAAAATGGCCAAAGTCAAGAATCAAGACATTCAAGCTGCTGGAATTGAAGGGGACGGCGTTACGGCTTAATTGCGACGCCGTTGCAACACATCTTGAGACGACTCAGAGAGCAAATTGCTATTTTACAAGTGACCGCATCAGGTTTAAAAGAGTAGGGCGTCACAACTCAGACGACCTAGATTTGGATCCCGACGGCGTCAGAGGTTGAAGCCGACGGCATCAAAAGCATAAGGTGACACCGTCACAGAGTTGACGTGGCCAAGACGAAACCCTAATGGCGGCGACCCGACGATGTCACAATTAAAGAGTGACGCCGTCGCATATTGTAACTCTATATATAGAATTCAAATTTTTAGTATTTTAGAGGGGTAGTTTTGTGGAGTAAAACCTAAAAAGAACATAGGCTGTCTTGGGCAGTATCTTAGGGTTCCATACCCTATTTTACAACAAGATAAGTGATTTACTTCATTAATTCAATTATGTCTTCAATTGTTTGTGTGTATGCTTGCATGTTTTCCATGTCCCGCTAATTTACTTGTGTGTTTGCTTAGATCTATGAAACCTAGGTATTGAATATTGATTGGTTGTCTCTTATCTTAATTGTGATTGACCTAGTATTGCGATAGGTCATCCGTTGTGTTTTTAATGCTTAAGTAATCTTTGAAAACATTAGTTTATAATTACCTAAAGTTATTGTAGTCTAAACATCCAAAGATAACCTTAGAGTTAGTTTATGAATCCTAGAGATTTCGTAGGCAATAACCTTAAGGTAGACTTAAAGAGTTAGGATAAACGCATACCCTACGACCTTAGAAGACACAACGCGTTAAGAATAAGGACGTGACAATTCAACCATCAATAGGAGATAACTAGGGAGTAATAGCATCTAAGTAACCACATTTTTAATCATCATAAGAGCACACAACAATAGACATAAACTACCCCTTAGATTAGATAATTAGAATCGTAGAGTAACCGGTAGAAGTACCACATCCTATACCCCGAGATTCGTACCTTTCAATTTTATTAAAAAAAACATAAAAAAGATAAAAAATAATCTTCCTCAACCCCGACCTTAGCGTAGTAATTTCTCACTAGCATTCATATTCCCCTATAGAACGATATCAATTCCTGAGGCTTACCCAAAACTACACTTACACGATTAGGTTCACTGCCTAGGGTGTTGAAAAACTTGCTCGACGAAAAGGAAGTTCCTTTAACCCCGAACGCGCGTTGTATGCGTATCAAGTTTTTGGCGCCGCTGCCAGGGAATAGAATAGCTAGTTATATTTTTACCTCGTTTAGGTTTCCTTGCTTGATTCCTATCAAGTAAGTTTTTTTTCCTTCCATTTTTAGCTTCCTTGTAGTCTATCCCCCTTCTTCGTGAACTTTGTTAGTAACCCCCATCACTTTTCATCATGGAAGGTGATAATCAACCACCACTCATCAACCCACCACCAAATGACTCGCCAAAAGGCCGTACTCTTGGTGAATACTCTAGACCAAGCCACCTAGGCTATAGAAACACCATTGAGCTTCCCGACCAAGCCCAAACTACGGCCCTTCGATCCGACACCATCCGGTTGGTGCAAAACGGATGTGTATTCCATGGACTTCGTTTTGAAGATCCTAATCAGAATCTTAAGGATTTCCTTAAAATTGTCGATTCCATCGACCTCGATGCTACTACTCGGGAGACCACGCGCTTGCGTCTCTTCCAATTCTCTCTACGGGACCAAGCTAGTAATTGGCTTGAGCGACTTCCTGTCGGCTCCATCTCAAGTTGGGATGATCTCACCTCTCGTTTCCTTGCTCAATTTTCCCCACCGGGGAGAACTACTAAGCTTAGGAATGAAATCTTGATGTTCCAACAACGTCAAGGTGAATCTCTCTACGAAGCATGGACTCGATTCAAGGACTTACTTTATAGAGTCCCTCATCACGGCATTGATCTTTGGCTTCAACTCCAACTCTTCTATGATCATGTCAACTTCCCTACTAAGCGATCCATTGACCAAGCGGCCGGTGGAAAACTTAGTGATCTCACCGCGGAAGAATCGTGGGGTATAATAGAGGACCTTGCTCTCAATGACAACAAAAGTTGGAATGACCCCCGTGAGTTGCCCAAAACCATAAAGGCAATCTCCTTACCTCCCATTGACTCACAATCTTTCGACCGTAGGATGCTCGAGCTCGAAGATCAAGTTATATTCCTAATGAGCTCCTACGAAAATCCTAAGTCTTCACGCCAAGTGAACAAGTTTCTTCCTTGTGTGAGCCATGTAGTGGTCCTCATAACACTCGGACTTGCACAAGACTCCCCGAACAAGCTTCCGTTGACTATGCATCCTCGCGTACCAATGGAACGGGAGGAAGACTCCCTACAACACCTGGACCCAGGACTTTCAATGACGCCCGAGAAGCTTGGAAGGGAGGGCCCAACTTCTATTAGGGACAAACCAGAGAAGTCACATCTAATGATTTCTCATGGCCCCCATCTCATGGCCCTAACCAACAAAACATAGAAGGGATGTTGCAACACCTAGTCGCATCCCAAGAAGCTCAAATAGCTAAGCTCTCAGACCGCTTTAACCAACAACAAGCCGAGATGGATAGGAAGATAGATAACCTTTTGAAAGCCATGACCAATAGTTATAGGAAGGTTAATGCTATCTCAACTCCCGAAGCTTCCGGTGTAGAGATTAAGGACCCAAGTAAGTTAGCTAAGCACATTCAATTCGTCAATACCATCACCTTAGTGAAACCTAATAGAGCAAATGACGAAGCGAACCATGAGACGGTACTCGAGGTTTGTGAAACTCCTAGGAATGAAACAACCGAGGAAGTAGATGAAGTAGGCAATGACTATTTCAATAAGTTTCCTATGGAAGAAGAACTCTCTCGCCACCCACACTTAGTACGAGACCTACGTCACATGTATTTTAGGAGAAGCCCTAGGATCAAGCTTGGGAACCCTTGGAATCTTAACATACCATGTTGCATAGGACACCTTTTTGTGGCAAAGGCCTACATTGATCACAAGTCCCCGATAAATATCATGACTAGCACCTACTATAATTGGGTAATGATGTTAGGAGAAGCCTATCCCAACTAGGAAGAGTCGGTCACCCCTAATATTATCTAGCATAAGTTAGCTCGTAGACATATCGTCATTTACGTTATTTAGTAGTTTATTAGTTAGTATGGCCATAGATCCTAGCTTGTCCCATTTTATTCTAGGAAAGTCATAGAAAAACACCGTGCAACACGTGGAGGAAGGACGGTAGCCTACCAAATGCCTTTTAAGATTGAGAAATTTTCATCACTATCCAATGATGAAAAAGAACTTAAGCTATCGGTCTACTATAGGAATAAGGAAGATAAGGAGAAGTGGAGTTGATTCATGTAATTTTCGGGTTCTATAAATACCCCTTCCATCCATGGAAGGGGTGGTGATCTAAATTTTGAGTAAGGCAACTATCATCTAGCAAGTCATAACTCTCTAACTATGGCAAACATGTATTTTGATCATCCAAGACCACCCGAATCATCCAACACAATAATATTAGAAAACGTGGGAGCCAATGCTTAATTGTGTTTTGTTGATTTGTGTGTCGTATATTTTTTGTTTTGATCTTGTTTACTGTTTTGTGTATTTGTAAATATCTTTTTATGGGTAAACTTTGTTATCACCTGTCTTTTTGTATCCTCTTTTGGTCAAAAGGGTCATATTGTTAGGGAGGATTACACACGTTTTCAAACAAAAACGTGATACATGAGTCTTGTCTATTTACTTGGTAAAAAGATATACAATCAAATGCTTGTATCGAGTCATAATAGATGTTTTGAGAAATTTTTCCAGACTTATAGTATAAATTTTCCGTGGTGATACAATGGTCTATAGATATAAATTTCATATGCGTTTTTTGTCACGTTTCTGGGTTTGTGAACATGGATAATCTGACGGCGTCGGAAACACTTACTACGGAAAGTTTTCATTCTAGCGAGTTGTTCTATCATGAGCGACTTACTCAAATTTTTGGAACTTCCAGGTCTTAATTTTCCAGAAAATGAATTTTTGTAGCGACTTGTATATGAGGGTGGCGACTTGCCATAGTTACTCATGGTAGAGTCATAGCGACTTAGTGCTAGCGACTTGGTTACCGCCGACTTAGTGCTAGCGACTTGGTTCGTTAGTGTTTTCTAGCGACTTAGTGTAGCGACTTGACTCCATGTTTTATTTAACAGAAGGTAGAAGAAGAGATTTAAAGACCACTACTTCACACGGATCCTACCGAGCTAATCGTGGGGAGTACCTGTTTTCATTTTTATTACCTTCCATTATCATAACTTTGATATTCGGGGAACATTGGGGACAATGTTATATTAATCTATTTCGAAAATAAACGGGAACTTTGAAACTATGCTTATCTCAGTTTTTGACTTTGTCCAATTTCATCGCACCTTAAAGGTAAACAACATGAGAAATATCGGATCGCTTTTTGGAAGCTTGGCACCAAATAAATTTTTTTTATGATATGTAGGAGTGGGCCATTAGTCTTAAACACCAAAAGCGTCTCATGGATGAAAGTTAACATGATGCAACCTTTACCTGAGACTCTAGAATCTTGAAGCCACCTAAACCCAAAAATCAACTTGATGGTTTAGTTTTAGGCATTCCACTTTAATGCTTCGAGAGTGTTAAAATATTAGATTCTAGAACTTGTTTTGTGATGATTCGAGATGCTAGTGAGACTACATTGGTGTGAGTAGGAATAACTAAATGTATTGAGGCATGTTTTAGGATAACCCTGAAGTGATTTGCGTGAAGGAATATAATTACTTCTTCCACATCGGATGAAGGATGTGATATTAGTTGTTCTTTGGTACACGATACCCCTAGTGTAATAGCAGAGCCCATGGGGGTGATGTTTTAAGATTAGGTTTTTTTCGCTAATATCAATGAGAAATTGTTTACAATCCACCCCAAATGTAGATAAGCCTACCTTTATATCCGTGTGTTTTAGGGATGCATTATTGTTATCATACTTAAACTTAGTTCATGTGAATTATCGGGTAGTTGATAATCTTGCATAAGTTTTATGGTCTGTATCGTGGGCAGTATATGGTTGGAATTACATGTGTTTTGGGACGATTGGGACTCATGGGAAAAGTTAATTTTAAAACATTGACCCGACAGAGTTGAACGAAGTATTCAAATTCCAAAATGTAATGATATCCGAAAGTGTTTGTAGATCTTTTTTTATCATTAGTAATTCGTGTCAAATTAGTGTTAGATATGAAATACTCACGAGGTATTTATTCTAACTTAGTTTTATTCTTGAATATATGTTCGAGGGATGGTATTAAAATGTGTGGAAAAAAATGTTCAAATAAAAAAATTCTTAGCAATTTGATATATGACAAAGATATAAGAATGCATGCTATGAATTGAAAAAATGGGATACCATCCTACATCTATCAAGATCAGGTTATGTTACTTGCTTGTCAATTTATCTAGATGGTTTGGGTGTCGAGTCTTGGCTTAGCAACGCCATTGGATCATAAATTGGATTCATTCAAGAGCTTGTAACATAAAGATTTTTGATGAGACTTAACACTTATGAGATCCCATCAAACCCTTTGTTTCCCTACCGTGGCATGCAGCCCAACGTTGACGTTACTCTGGTATATACATTTTCACAAGGATTAGTATGTCAAGGCTTGCTTGCCATTTGAACAAGGTTGACTAGTCTCAAGCCTATGGTAATCTAAATGTGAAGTGAGGTTTTCGGAGTGTTTGCTTATTTTCTCTTGATATATTTCTTACACGCGAGAGATGAAGATGAAACACCACTTGTTTGGGCATTTATAGAGGGTGATAAAGACTTGGCTATTTAGTTGCGCTTTATGATTCTTTGGGCCTCATATGTGTTTAACCCACAACGTAGCTATCACTTCGTGAATCTCACTAAGCTTGAGACCCCTAAATAAATTAATTGGCTAAAAGTACAATTTGCTTGATGACAAGCACGAGGATTAGTACAAGTTTAAGGGTAACAAATTTGAGGGGAACTTTACTTCATGATCAAGTACACTTTTGGCATATCGGGTTTACTTCTCCATGTTGTTACTGCAAAGCCGATAGAATGTTCCTTTTCGTGAATGATGTGTTTACCAAAGTGTTGATTGGATAGTTGATGATGTTGTTGATGTTGGATATTAAACCGTTGAAAATGCATGTTCCCCAAAATAGATATTCACGAAACCGAGTTGCTGCTGAATTGTGTACGGCTTAATTGTCTTGAGTAAAATCCCTCGAAAGAAGCCTATTTCTTTTAAATCATAGACTTGTAAAATCCGTGACAATGGAAACATCCTGGTAATAGTAAAGTGCATTTCCGGATCTATCCTACGGCGGCAGAGGTTTTGTAAAGCGGAAGCATAAGGTGAAACTATTTTTCAAAGAGTTTAAACCTAATAGAATTAAAGAGTACGCGATTGTAACTCTATATATAGAATTGAATTTTCAGTATTTCGGATCTTTTTCGATGCTGTGCTACGGTTTCTACTTCGAAGAAGGGATAAAAGGGTGTACTTCATGAATTGGATGTAAGTGTTTACTTCATTAATTCATGGCAGTTTGGTTATTACAATTGGTTTTATGGGGTTATGCTTGCATGTTTACTCCATGGTCGGGATGCTAATTTACTTGGTGTTTGCTTAGATCCATGAAACCTAGTTATTGAATATTGATTGGTTGTATCTTATCTTAATTGTGATTGACCTAGTATTGCGATTGCACTTAGTCTGAAGGTATCTGAAGGTATCGTTGTGTTTTTAATGCTTAAGTAATCTTTGAAAACATTAGTTTATAATTACCTAAAGTTATTGTTAGTCTTTTACCAAACATCCAAAGATAACCTTAGAGTTAGTTTATGAATCCTAGAGATTCAATTGTGGATTTTCAAGAGGTAAACGTCATTACTTGAATGACACAACGTTGGTTGGTTGACACACAAGAGTATAAGGACGGTACTTAGAGATTCAAATGGGCATGAAGTCTCTCGGGAGTACATATGTGCAAGTATAAGTAACCACTTGTTCGGGTTAGTTTACATTTCAGGGTCAAATTCATCATAAGAGCAGTTGTCACAACAATAGACTGAATGATAATGGGGATGATTACCCTTCAAAAGAGATTGATTAGAATCGAGAGAGATTACGACGTCTGTTCACATCAGTTACAGGCCTCGTACTTCAATTTTCTAAAAAAAATGACGCCTGTAAAAAATAATCTTCCTCAACCCCAACCTTAGAAAAGAAAAGTGTAATTTCTCACTAGCATTCCTATTATCCTAGAGAACGAATCTTCTTACCCTAATGACGTATAACACAACAGTTCACTTCATAGGGTGTACTCTGAAAAACGTGTCTCGGCGCTTTAAAGAAGAGAAATCTTCTTATGACCCTGACTTTTCCATGCGCTTAAGTCAAGTGAACCGGCTACCATTGATTGTTTTCTTATTCCACTTGCTCAACTATAATGACGATGGCGAATCATGTGCCGGGGGAGGTTTGTATTGGATGATTCTTATTTAGTTCAAGAATGGATCTCGTATGCAATTCTTGAGGGGATCAAAAACCAAAAGTGTGAATTTTTTGCATTGTTGATTGCTCACATTCTCCGAATTCCAAATCATGGACAATGTGCTCTAAACTCATGTGAAGATTGGTCTCTTGATCGGGTCTCTTCAACCATCATGAAGAAAAATAGTCCATATTGTTCACACATACCTTCCCCTCAAGACTTGACTCGCATGTTATGCAAAGTGCTTCCGGACCCTATTACTCTGATCCAAACATAATATATACATGATGATTCCGTATAAACCTCTCGCACTCATCCCACGGAAAATGTTTGATGTGATTGTTTGCTTAGGGGAAATCGAGAAATTACCATTTTGTTGTGCTCACATAATGATTGTGATTTCCATGAAAATCTCGTTCTTGTTTGATTGGGAGGATCTTCACAAGGGCTAATTGTAAACCTTAATTGGGAGCAAACTAATCCCTTATGGAATGTTCTTGACACGCCTTTGAAATGAATCATGTTAACTATCTATTCACCCTCAATTTCAAAGTCTGTTGTATGTACATTTTCTGAATAGAAGACTAAAGACGAGTTGGAACGATCTAAAGACATCTCTCATCAAGTCTTTCATCTGGGAATTTATCATCCATTGTCGGTTTGCACTAATCTAGGCAAAAACGAGAAACTTAGTTTCTTTCCCAAATAGGCTCAATCCTTAGATGTCATCTCGAGACGTTTATTGACTATTGTAATGGACATTTTTCTCACTTGAGTTAATAAAACATTTATCACTTATTTGAGCTTATATAGTTGACTTTCATAAAGGCGTGTTCTTATTTGATAACTTGCTCGGGCTTAAGAAATTGAGTTGAAGACTTGGTAGTTAGCAGAGATGGATCCCTCTGAATACCTGTTAACTATCCTCCACTTAGGGAACCGTGGGATCCGCAAACGGTGTGGATAATCGCAAGAGTGATGACTTTATACATCAAACCATGTCCTTAGATTACTTCACACTGCAAGCTTAAGATACAAATGTGGGACCACTTAAATCTTCCCTCAAGCTCGGTATACGCTTCACACTCACTCATCTACATTTAGGATCATACTCGAGAGAGCTTTTGATCATCTCACAAAAAGACTCATCACTCTTCCACTCTATACTCACACATCATCTCTTACATGTAAAACCAGCAAGGGGAAGGAGACACACATCTAGTTTTATAAATCTTCTTAATACTTTAAGTGATTGAAGATTGAAGACTATCGTCATTACCTCAAAATGGGTTAAATACTAGTTTTCATTTCTTTAAGATATTTTCCAATTATGTTAAGTTACTTCTGATGATGGTACACTAGTGTGTGATCATTTAGCTCCACTTGACACTCTCAATTTTTGTGTCATTCTGTCTCATTGTACTTATGATTCAGAGATATTTTATTCCACAGGCAGAGATTGTCACCCCTTAATCATTGCCCTTCTTCAATGTTATCCCTTTTATTTAAGACACTTAGGAAGACTAAAACACTCAAGAGGTATAGGTATTAGACTTAATCTGCTACTTCGATGGTTTTTCTTTTCTTAGGTATGTGTAGAGCCGGATCCCTAGGATTTGCCTAGACGCATCCTCATTAGGGAAGTGGTCTCTTGACATTCATCTGGAAATAGCGTCGGACTAGCTAAAACAATATTTCAAGCTCTTCTTCTAACCCCGAATGAGACTCCATCTTGTTTTAAATGGAGCAGGAGATTTATGATAATGACTCTTGTGCATGCAAATCATCACATTCTAAAGGATCTTAGTGGCTTAAGTCTTGAATGCACTTGCCAAATCCTTCCTCTTATAAACCATCTTGTGAAGACTCCTAAAGTCATCATCTACATCCCCATTCTCAGATTTGGTCCAACCCTTTCTCTCTATCATCTCATCATGAGGAAAGCTCCTAGTGGTAACTCATCCACTAAAGGACGTGCTGCCAAGAAACTTATCTAGGTTGTTCACGAAATTTCTTCAACCTAATCATCTACTCTATCCACATATTGTAGGATCTCCCTCCACTATCAAACCAATCCCCAAAAGGATTGTTCCCACAAAACTACCAATGCCAAACACCAACATACCTCCTAAACCAAACAATCCTATTTAAAACCATCAGAAACCCTTATTGCCTACCAAATCATACTCCACTTCATCATCACACCTCTACAATCGGTCTCCTAGAAATCTCATCATTCAATAATGGCGGGACTTTAGATGAAGTTCAACAGGAGGTGTAAATATCTAAACATGTCTCTAAATATGCCCCGCATGTCCTAATTGGCTTGCTCAGACTGTCACCCTTAAATAGTCCATGGCTTGGATTATGAGGAATCATCAAAGTCAACTCGTTCTTCATGAAAGGAAGTTGACACCTCTCTACCTCCACCATTTTGAGCCATCATCGAATGTGCCTCCGCAAATCCTAAAAGTAAATCCTTCTTTTGAGGAAAGTATGTCCTCAACCCTCTTCACTTGTTCATCCACATCAAGCCATAAAATTCTTTGTACCAACCATTTCCGAGCCATGACAAAGATTGTTATCATTGTCAACATGTTGAAAGCTTAAACTTTTCATAAAATGAGTCAACATTTAATGTCAAATCTATCATCTAACGGGCTTTCTTAATTATCTAATATGCTTAATTAAAAAATGTTAACCTATGAGTTAAGGAGTAGTGGTGCCCTAGTTTTAAGCTAATTTAGATATTAGGAATCATGTTTGATGTAAATATTCTCTTAGTTTTATGTCTGAGATGTGTTAGATCATTTTCAGATTTTATTGAATGTTGTTGATGTTATATCTTATTGTTTTGAGTGTATGTTTGGTGTATAAGAACATATCCCACTTTGATGTTAATATCACTTGTTACAAATCACCAGCGGAGCTTAATTGGACTTCAATGGAGAGTTGGCATAAATGCAACGTAAGAGGTCTCAATGCATCAGCAGAGTTTTCTAAGTGATTGAAGACGCTTAATTTGACCTCAGTTGGCTTCCTCAAAATGACGTAAGAAGAAGTCTCACGTGGGATCACAGATGGTTTTTCTTCCAAAACCTACAACAACAACAAGAAGCTTGTTTACTCAACCACTAACGTAGTCTTTTGCAGGATCATTTTTAAACAATTTTTGAAAAATTTGAATATACTTGTTTTGAAAATATATCTTTGTTTTGAAATTTATTGAGATTTTCAATATTTCATTTTATCAAAATGAAGACATCATCGACTACTTTCATCAAGCTTGAGGGGAGAGTGATTGTAAAACAAATCGATACATTGTAAAACCATTTGCAATATAATTCACATTAGGATTACATTACATGACGTCCCCTTGCAAAGTTGCAATCATCAAGGGGGAGCATATTCGTCATATAGACGAAACCATAGCTGCAATACACTAGTTTAGTAATTTTTCTTACTTGACGCCCTCACAAAGGGATGGACTCGTCAAGGGGGAGCTATGTCGAGAATTCTTCTCCTCACTTACTCTCTATTTCTCATATATTTTCTTTCACATGTTTTTCTTAAAATAAGGTGTTAGTTTCTTTTCGACGCTCTTTTGTTTCGACAAAAAGGGGGAGAAGAAAGTAAAAACTCCAATTCAAACTTTTACGAATTTTAGTTTTTCCTTAAAATAATTTATGTTTTGTCATCAACAAAAAGGGGGAGATTGTTAATACAAATAAGCCGTAAAAACGTTTATTTATGTTTTACGATCTTCTAATGTTTTATCGATAATAAATGTAAAATCATTTTAACGAAACAAATAAAATACGTAAATGGTTTGAGCCAATAGTTTACTAACACACTTACATTTTCACATAAAACACCAAACAAGTAATAGTATTTTCATGATTTAGTAATACATATGTACAACAACTAGTGTTTATATATTGGGTAGATATATACATAATTAGTATGTATTATAATGGGCAATATAATGGGTAGAAGTTTAAGTATTTGACCCATTGACCAAATACATTAAATATAGTTGGGTTTAACCCAAAGTCCATGACCCATACCCATGGAGCATAACCCATAACCCATTGCATGACATCATGCATAAGTCATAAATGGGTATTATCCATGACCCATGGATTTAACCCATGACCCATGGACTAGATGCATTACACCTACTAGATACATTGTATCTATTTGGATACCCATGGTCCAAAGTCTAGGACCCATGACCCATAACCCATGACCCATGACCCAAAACCCATGGGCAAAGAGGAGCGTCCCACGGTTCCCCCAGTTTACACTAGACGGATCCCTTAAGTAAGGGATCCGTGGAACAGTAGCTTATTTTTCTCTATAAATAGTGAGCCATTTCTTTATTGTAACTCACCCCTTTCACACATATTTTCTCTTTGAGTTGTAAACTCTCTAACCACAGATCCAAGTGATCTTTGTATGTAGTTTTGTGTTTGTATGATTCTCTAGGTTCCTCTTAAAGGCGAGATCACCACCTCTTGAAGTCGAGCAAGCTCAAGTCCATGGGTTTCCTAGCTTCGTCATCATCAAGACTACTAATGGTATCTTGTTTATAGTTCTTTTCTTTCTCATTAGAAGTGTAGTGTCAAAGACATAGGTG
>OU343220.1:180853708-180906376 GCA_910596185.1 Chrysanthemum makinoi
GATCTTCTAATGTTTTGTAGATGGCAAATGTAAATCATTTTAATGAAATGATAAGGATTTAAAAGGTATTTTTACTTTTTGATTTAAGCCCTTAATTGATCACTTTTGTATCCGTTACTACTTAATTTCGTTCCATTTCACTTTTGGGTCTCTTGAAGGCAAATTTTGGAATGACACTTATTAGGATGAAAAGGCGAATATACAAAGAAATGGCCAAAGTCAAGAATCAAGACATTCAAGCTGCTGGAATTGAAGGGGCGGCGTTAAACTAATGCGGCGCGTTGCAACACATCTTGAGACGACTCAGAGGCAAATTGCTATTTTACAAGTGACCGCGCTCGAGGTTTAAAGAGTAGGGGCGTCACAACCGACGACCTAGATTTGGGATCCCGGGCGAGGAGGTTGAAGCGGCCGGCATCAAAGCATAAGGTGACACCGTCCACGAGTTGGCGTGGCCAAGACGAAACCCTAATGGCGTGACCGGCGATGTCACAATTAAAGAGTGACCCGTCGCATATTGTAACTCTATATATAGAATTCAAATTTTAGTATTTATTTTAGAGGGGTAGTTTTGTGGAGTAAAACCTAAAAAGAACATAGGCTGTCTTGGGCAGTATCTTAGGGTTCCATACCCTATTTTAAAACAAGATAAGTGATTTACTTCATTAATTCAATTATGTCTTCAATTGTTTTTGTGTATGCTTGCATGTTTTCCATGAATTTACTTGTGTGTTTGCTTAGATCCATGAAACCTAGTTATTGAATATTGATTGGTTGTCTCTTATCTTAATTGTGATTGACCTAGTATTGCGATTGGTCATCCGTTGTGTTTTTAATGCTTAAGTAATCTTTGAAAACATTAGTTTATAATTACCTAAAGTTATTGTAGTCTAAACATCCAAAGATAACCTTAGAGTTAGTTTATGAATCCTAGAGATTTCGTAGGAAATAACCTTAAGGTAGTCTCAAAGAGTTAGGGATAAACGCATACCCTACGACCTTAGAAGACACAACGCGTTAAGAATAAGGACGTGACAATTCAACCATCAATAGGAGATAACTAGGGAGTAATAGCATCTAAGTAACCACATTTTTAATCATCATAAGAGCACACAACAATAGACATAAACTACCCCTTAGATTAGATAATTAGAATCGTAGAGTAACCGGTAGAAGTACCACATCCAATACCCCGAGATTCGTACCTTTCAATTTTATAAAAAAAAACATAAAAAAGATAAAAAATAATCTTCCTCAACCAATCCTTAGTAATTTCTCACTAGCATTCATATTCCCCTATAGAACGATATCAATTCCCGAGGCTTACCCAAAACTACACTACAACGATTAGGTTCACTGCCTAGGGTGTTGAAAAACTTGCTCGACGAAAAGGAAGTTACTTTAACCCCGAACGCGCGTTGTACGCGTATCAAGTTTTTGGCGCCGCTGCCAGGGAATAGAATAGCTAGTTAGATTTTTACCTCGTTTAGGTTTCCTTGCTTGATTCCTATCAAGTAAGTTTTTTTTTCCTATTTTTAGCTTCCTTGTAGTATATCTCCCTTCTTCGTGACCTTTGTTAGTAACCCCCATCACTTTTCATCATGGAAGGTGATAATCAACCACCACTCATCAACCCACCACCAAATGACTCGCCAAAAGGCCGTACTCTTGGTGAATACTCTAGACCAAGCCACCTAGGCTATAGAAACACCATTGAGCTTCCCGACCAAGCCCAAACTACGGCCCTTCGATCCGACACCATCCGGTTGGTGCAAAACGGATGTGTATTCCATGGAATTCGTTCCAAAGATCCTAATCAGAATCTTAAGGATTTCCTTAAAATTGTCGATTCCATCAACCTCGATGCTACTACTCGGGAGACCACGCGCTTGCGTCTCTTCCAATTCTCTCTACGGGACCAAGCTAGTAATTGGCTTGGGCGACTTCCCGCCGACTTCATCTCAAGTTAGGATGATCTCACCTCTCGTTTCCTTGCTTAATTTTCCCACCGGGAACTACTAAGCTTAGGAATGAAATCTTGATGTTCCAACAACGTCAAGGTGAATCTCTCTACGAAGCATGGACTCGATTCAAGGATTTACTTCATAGAGTCCCTCATCACAGCATTGATCTTTGGCTTCAACTCCAACTCTTCTATGATCATGTCAACTTCCCTACTAAGCGATCCATTGACCAAGAGGCCGGTGGAAAACTTAGTGATCTCACCGCGGAAGAATCGTGGGGTATAATAGAGGACCTTGCTCTCAATGACAACAAAAGTTGGAATGACCCCCGTGAGTTGCCCAAAACCATAAAGGCAATCTCCTTACCTCCCATTGACTCACAATCTTTCGACCGTAGGATGCTCGAGCTCGAAGATCAAGTTATATTCCTAATGAGCTCCTACGAAAATCCTAAGTCTTCACGCCAAGTGAACAAGTTTCTTCCTTGTGTGAGCCATGTAGTGGTCCTCATAACACTCGGACTTGCACAAGACTCCCCGAACAAGCTTCCGTTGACTATGCATCCTGTGCCAATGGAACGGGAGGAAGACTCCCTACAACACCGGACCTGGGACTTTCAATGGCCGAGAAGCATGAAGGGCAAGCCGACTCTATTAGGGACAAACAGAGAAGTCACATCTAATGATTTCTCATGGCCCCCATCTCATGGCCCTAACCAACAAAACATAGAAGGGATGTTGCAACACCTAGTCGCATCCCAAGAAGGTCAAATAGCTAAGCTCTCGACCGCTTTTAACCAACAACAAGCGAGATGGATAGGAAGATAGATAACCTTTTGAAAGCCATGACCAATAGTGATAGGAAGGTTAATGCTATCTCAATTCCCGAAGCTTCCGGTAGAGATTAAGGACCCAAGTAAGTTAGCTAAGCACGTTCAATTCGTCAATACCATCACCTTAGTGAAACCTAATAGAGCAAATGACGAAGCGAACCATGAGACGGTACTCGAGGTTTGTGAAACTCCTAGGAATGAAACAACCGAGGAAGTAGATGAAGTAGGCAATGACTATTTCAATAAGTTTCCTACGGAAGAAGAACTCTCTCGCCACCCACACTTAGTACGAGACCTCCGTCACATGTATTTTAGGAGAAGCCCTAGGATCAAGATTGGGAACCCTTGGAATCTTAACATACCATGTTGCATAGGACACCTTTTTATGGCAAAGGCCTACATTGATCGCAAGTCCCCGATAAATATCATGACTAGCACCTACTATAATTGGGTAATGATGTTAGGAATTAGAAAATTCCATAGTGAAGAGTCGGTCACCCCTAATATTATCTAGCATAAGTTAGCTCGTAGACATATCGTTATTTACGTTATTTAGTAGTTTATTAGTTAGTATGTAGCGTACTATAGTATAGTGCAACACCGTGGAGGAAGGACGGGTCTTTACCCACTGTATACGATCCACGAGCCGATAGGAGGTCGTATTTCATGTAACTATAAATACCCCTTCCATCCATGGAAGGGGTGGTGCTTCTTCTCATTTTTAATCTAATCTTTCATTTGAGTAACTCTCTAGCAAGAACACCCTCTCTCTCTACTAACTCTCTAACTATGGCAAACATGTATTTTGATCATCCAAGACCACCCGAATCATCAACACAATAATATTATGATCCTACAATTGGTATCAAGAGCCAAGGTTTTTTGTGTTTTGTTGATTTGTGTGGTTTCGTACCATGGTTGTTGTGGTTTTGATACTTGTTTACTGTTTTGTGTATTTATGTGGTCGGAATATCTTTTATGGTAAACTAGAATTTGTTATCGTTTTTGTATCCTCTTTTGGTCATCAAGGTCATATTGTTCATTCATTTTAATATCATCTTGTCTATTTACTTGGTCCAAAAGATATATATCAATCGTAAACTGTTTTGTTGTTCCATATGGTGACTTTTGATAGTCTAATGGTCATTCTTGCTGTGGTGATACAATGGTCAAACTGGGTCAAACAGTCATATGCAGTTTTTTTGTCACGTTTTCTGGGTTTGTTTTTGAACATGGTCGGAATCTTAGTCGGAAAACTCATCGGAAAAAGTTTTTCATTCTAGCGAGTTGTTCTATCATGATAGCGGCTTACTCAAAAAACTGTCCAAATAAAATGAATTTTTGTAGCGACTTGTATATGAGGTGGCGACTTGCCATGAGTATTTACTCATGGTAGCGACTTGGTCTAGCGACTTAGTGCTAGCGACTTGGTCTAGCGACTTAGTGCTAGCGACTTGGTCTAGCGACTTAGTGCTAGCGACTTGGTCTAGCGACTTAGTGCTAGCGACTTGACTCCATGACTTATAAGTAGACTTGACTTAACAGAAAGGTAGAAGAAGAGATGACGACTGCTTAAAGACCACGACCACAACAACCTAATACCAAAGACCTCATCACGACCTCAGTTTATATTCAACACCATCATCAGTCCGTATGAAACATTAACAGATCCGAAACGTATATACAAAACCTAATCTATACTCAATCATACACCTCACCACCAACAAATCATCATCGACCACGACTCTAATGAATAAAATTAATATGATCTCAGTTTTTCTTTCACGCGTCGAACAGTTTTATCAGACCTTAAAGGTCAAACAACCAGAAAGAACTCATCATAGATCGTTTTTTTGGAAGCTAAACTTCCTTAATATACGAAACCCAAAAAGATTCATAACAATTTCGTTATGATCTATTCTCGTTTCGCTCTTAAACACCAAAACATAATGAAATTAACATGATGCAACCTACCTGAGATTCTCCAAAGAATCTTGAAGCCACAACCCAAGCTACTCATTCCGTGAAAATCAACTTGATATGGTTTATGGTTTTAGGTTCGCTTTAGTATGTTGGTCGTTTAAAATATTCGATCTATGATGGCAGATTTGTGGTCAAATCTGGGATTCGGACTTGTGTGAAAGTGGTTGATGAGAAAATTATTGGTGTGAGGTAGGCACTTTATAAGGCAATGTATTGAGATGTTTTAGGATTTGAAGTGATTTGCGTGAAGGAATTAATCCAGATGAAGGATGTGATATTAGTGTTTTTGGTGACTGGATGGGTGTATAGCAGAGATGGGGGCTGATGTTTTAAGATTAGGTTTAGGGTTTGGCTAATATGAGAAATTTTAGGGTATGTGTGAGATAAGGGTCCTTTTATATCCGTGTGTTTAGGGATGCCTATAACCGGTTACTAATATTCATGTGTGAATGGATCGGGTATTCGGGTTTGATAATCTTTACTGGATCAGTTTTATGGTCTGTATCGTGGGCAGTATGGTTGGAATTAGGTGGGCCATGTGTTTTGCTTGATATTGGACAAACGTAGGACTGGATGCACTACATTTCAAAACATTGACCCGACAGAGTTGATACTTGAAGTATTAAACTAAAATGTAATGATATCCGAAATTTTTGTAGTTATACAAATCTTTTTTTTGGATATCATTAGTATATTGAGTGATTATTAGATATGATAATACTTCACGAGGTATTTATTCACAACTTGAGTTTTAGTTGATCTTGAATATGTTCGAGGTTTTTTTTTGTCCGGCATTATTAATTTGGCATTGATGTGTTGGTTCAAACGGTTTTTAATTGGACTTGGAGCCGGGTCAAATTCTTAGCAATTTGATATATGACAAAGATATAAGAATGCATGCTATGATCATTCCCAGAATTCTCATGGACCAAGATCAGGTTGACTTGTTACTTGGACCGAGCTTGTAAATTTATGTGATGGTTTGAATTTGGGAGACGATAAATGGGCTTCTCATAAATTGGATTGCATTCAAGAGACTTGTCGATAAGATTTGTTGATGAGACTTAACACTGAGTTATGAGATTTATCGATGAGATTTGTTGTGGCATGCAGGTTGATACTCTGGTATATACATTTTCACAAGGATTAGTATGTCAAGGCTTGGCTTGATTTGAACAAGGTTGACTACGGGGTTGTTTATACGGTATTTCTTATTTAAATGTGAAGTGAGGTTTTCCGGACGTGTTTGCTTATTTTGTCTTCGTTCTTTCTTCCCTTCCGCGAAGATGACTTGTTTGGGCATTTATAGAGGGTGATAAAGACTTGGCTATTTAGTTGCGTTTGTGATTCTTTCTCACTTAACCCACAACGTAGCTATCACTTCGGTGTCTCACTAAGTTGAGAATGTCAAGAGGTTTTGTACATTGGGTACAACGTTTCTTGTTCACGAGGATTAGTACAAGTTTAAGTAACAAATCTGGAGAACTTTACTTCATGATCAAGTTTGGCATATCGGGTTTACTTCTCCATGTTGTTACTGCAATAGCTGATAGAATGCGTGAATGATGTGTTTACCAAAGTGTTGATTAGATGGTTGATGATGTTGTTGATGTTGGATATTAAACCGTTGATAAACCGCTGCATGTTCCCCTAAAATAGATATTCACCGAAACCAAAGTTGTCATTACACATTCAAGCTGACATTGTTTACGGTTTTGTCTTGATTTTGTAAAATCCCGCGAAAGAACCTATTTCTCGGTTTAAATCATAGACTTGTAAAATCCCGTGACAATGGAAACATCCTGGTATTAGTAAAGTGCATTTCCGGATCTATCCTACGGTTTATTCTTGGTTTTGTAAAATCCCGCAAAAGAAACTATTTTTCGGTTTAAACCATAGAATTGTAAAATCCCGTACCGTTGGAACCATTCTGGAGAAATGAAAAGTGTATTTCGGGATCTTTTCTGATGCTGGTGCTACGGTTTCTACTTCGAAGAAGGGATAAAAGGGTGTACTTCATGAATTGGATGTGTGTTTGAATATTCGTCATGGCAGTTTGGTTATTACATGGTTTTATGGGGTTATGTGCTACTAACCATGGTCGGGATGAAAACCATCATCAAAGTTCGTTTAAATGTCAAAGAAGGCTAGTCTTGAGCTTGTAATCAGAAGATGTGACAACGGCGTTAATTCAGTATTATTCATTTGAGGTTGAAGTGAAATATCACAGGCGAGTGCACTTAGTATCTGAAGGTATCGGGGATGGTTGGATGATGATTCTTCAAGATCCTTGTTCGAGCTTATTATCAAAAACGAAGACTTGGAAATCTAGTTATTGTTGGGTGGCTTTTACTTTTTCTTTTACCACTTGGGGAAATTGGGCTCTTACCACCACAAAATAACTATCACTTAAAGGAGTTACGTTGTAGTGCTCGTTAACATTCAATTGTGGATTTTCAAGAGGTAATGTACGTCTATTACTTGATGGTTGGTTGGATGAGGAGTATAGAGTACTTAGAGATTCAAATGGGCATGAAGTCTCGGCACCGCTCTTTGTTACATATGTGCAAGTATAAGTCACTTGTTCGGGTTAGTTTACTTCAGGGTCAAATTCATCATATTGGGTTTTTCTCCATCAGTTGTCACAACAAAGAGCCTACTGAATGATAATGGGGATGATTACATGTTTTCCAAAGAGATTGAAAAGAGATTACGGCGATGTTCACATCATTCGAGCCTCGTACTTCAACATTATGATCTGCACATCGGTTAGGGCCTCGTACTCTAAAGAAAAGTGTACACATTTGAGGCTTTTATCTTTGAAAGAAGATCTTCTTATGACGTATGAACACAACAGTTCATGCCTCGTACTCTAAAGAAAAGAAAAGTGCGTGTCGGTCTTTATCTTCTGAAGAAGAGAAATCTTCTTATTATGACCATTCTCATCAACATGCTTCATACTTTTCCATGCGCTTCAGTCATCAAGTGAACCGGGCTACCATTGATTGTTTTCTTATTCCACTTGCTCAACTATAATGACGATGTCGACATCATGTGCTAATTTTGCGGAGTGTGAATAGAATACTTTTGGATGATTTCACTTATTTAGTCAGAATATCTCCGTATGCAATTCTTGAGGGGGAAAAGAAGTGTGAATTTTTTGCATTGTTGATTGATATTTGAGAATATAAATGGTCATACGGCTCTAAACTCATGTAAGAACCGAGTTTCTTCTTATCGGGTCATCTTCACATGGAGTTTTCTCTTCTAAGAGCCGTTGGTTGACATCTTCACAGTGATATGAGTTTATTGACAAAGTGCTTCGGTTAATGCTTCGTGCACATTAACATGATGATTCGAACAACTTCGTTCTTGTTTGATGTGATTGTTTGCTTGGTATTACCATTTTGTGTGTTGTGCTGGTGATTCTGATTTCCTTGATGAAAATCTTTCTGTTCTTGTTTGATTGGGAGGATCTTAATTAAGGGGATTTGCAAGATGTAAGTTAATTGGGATGCTTTTGGTGATGTTCTTGTTTTGGTGAAATGAAGATGTTAACTATCTATTCCCCAACTGGACAATCTTGAAGAAGGTCGAGTCTACACTCGGTTCTACATTTTCCGCTACATGTTAGAAGACTAAAGACGAGTTGCATTTAACGATCTAAAGACTTCTTCTTTATTTGGGCATTTATCAAACAGATTGTCGGTTTAGGGGAGCACTAATTGGGAGAAAGTTATAAGTCAGATTCAATTCCCAATTAGACTTGCTCATATTTTTAGCAGTGACTCCTCGAGACGTTGATATTGACTATTGTTGGACATTTTACACAAGGTGATTACTTGGTTAATCATTTATCACTTATTTGAGATTGAAGTTGACTTTCATAAAGGCGTGTTCTTATTTGATAACTTGCTCGGGCTTAAAATGTTGAGTTGAAGACTTGGTTTATCTAGTTACCCAGCAGTCGAGGTGGATGGTTGAATACGGTTAACTATCACTATTAGAGTTACTTCATTTTACTGGTGTCACACGCATATGACAGTGTGGATAAACGCAAGAGGTGTTAATGTCTCATACTTTTTTTTGGGTAGTGAGTACTTAGAGATTTGCTTGAAGCATAAATTCTCTACACCGTTCTTCCATCATTAGGTGCAAGCTTAAGATACAAATGTGGGAAGTTGACTTCAGTTTCAAGTACGGTATATCGGGTTTTCTTGGTCACTACAAATCATCTACATAAGGGTTGATAAAATAGTCAGAGAGTCTTCACAAGTTGATTCTCACAAGACTTCAAGCGATCTTCTCAACAAATTTCTAGTATACGGGCTTATAATGATTTGCTGACTCTGAAGTGTCTAAACCAGCAAGGGGAAAGGAGACACACATCTATCATGAGTAATCTTGACGCTTAATACTTCTAAGTGATTGAAGATATCCCAGGAAGACTATCGTCATTACCGCAGAGAAACTCAAGATTTGACTCATGGCGTTCAGTGTTTTTTTTATTCCAACTATGTGGGGGAAGAGATGGAAGAGTTAGTTTATGATGATAAAAGAGGTACACAAGTGTGTGATGATGCTATCGCATTCATGAGAGGAGAGATTGTGTACATTGGGGGCCAGTTGTCTCTTGAGGGCTTAATCGGTGATTCAGAGATATAATCACTTATTCTGGAGTTGACATCCGCAGAGATTGTCACCCGCAGAATAATCGATGATTCGACCTGCTTCTTCAATGTTATCGGTTTTTCTCTCTTTGGGCATTCGGGTACTTCGGGTTCTTGAGCTTCATACACTTTCTTCTGGGGAGAGAAAAGTACATCGGGTTATTCTTTGGCTATTGGACTTAATCACTACTTAGATGGTATAAGTTTCTTTGTCTTCAGGTATGTGTATTCGGGTTCGTGAGCTCTAGTCTAAGAGACTGACTGCATCAATTCAACTACGTGGGGAAGTGGTCTCTTAACACCTTTTGGAATGGATAGCGTCGGACTTCATGGCTATGAAATTTGAGAAGATTATTTATGAGTGGGATGTCACGTTCTTGTTCTTCTTCTTGATGGTATAACCCGAATGGAGATCCTCGATTATCGTTCTTAAATGGAGCGTGAGATTTATGATAATGGTGTGCTTCTCGTACTTTTGGCTAAGGCAAGCTTGAAATAGAGCTTGAATCTTTCAGCTAAAGGATTTTCGGTTTGGGGAAAGCGCAAAGTCTCACTTTCGGATGGTCCAATTTCTTTCTTGATTCAAGAGCCACGGAAGCTTTGGTGGTGAATGTTTAAGAGTTGATGACTTCTATCTTCTGACGTCTTTTCGATATCCTTATCGGTACTCATATCATCATCTTCTTTAACTATATCATCTACTCTATCACTTTATATATTTATCAGAAAAACAAAATACAAAAATATAAAACCAACAAAAGAAAATAGAAAAATATAAAACTTTCAAAACCTATAAAAATCGAAAATTGAAAAATACCAAAAATATGTTTTCTTAAGACATGTCTTCCAGTATCGATAACATCTACGGTCTTAGAAATGTCATTCAATAATGGCACGGGACTTTAGATGAAGTTCGAGCAGGAGGTGTAAATATTCTTTTCAATACATGTCTCTAAATATGCCTTCAGATTATTTAGGACGTAACCGGGCTTCTAATAATGGCTTGCAGTTATTTCAGACTGTAACCCGTGCTTAAACCATGGCTTGCTATTATTTCAGATAGCAACTCGTTCTTCATGAAAGGAAAGTGTTGCGCTAAACCATTTTTCAAATTTCGTGCACTTATCCTAAAAGTAAATTGAGGAAAGTATGTCGAAGCTCTTCCCCTACTCAAATATTTTCCGTCTAAAATTCTTCAGAAAAATATTTGTTTTAACAAAATGGTGGTTAATGAGTTGCTTTTAAAACAATCAGATTAAGAGTTTTTGTAAAATTTGCAAACTCAATCAATGACTTCAGCGCTTTTAAACTTTTCATAAAATGAGTCATGGATTGAGGGGGATAATGTTTTTTAAATCTACATCATCTAACGGGCTTTCTTAATTATCCTAATATGCTTAATTAAAATGATGTTAACCTATGTTGAAGGACTAGGTGCCTAGGATATGATTGCTAGGATTAGATGATTAGAGTTTGATGTACACACTATTCCCATACATTTATGTCGATTGATATGTTGCATTGACTTTTTTTAGTCGATTGTTGTTTGGGTGATGTCGACCACATATATATCATTTGTGTTCACTAACGTATGCAGGTATTTTGGTATAAGAATGTTCCCGATCCGGATCCCACATGATATGATGATTGGATGCGAAGGAAAGGGTAACTATTTCTTGGTTGACAAATGAAGAAACGGAGCTAATTGGACTTCAATGGAGTTGGCATAAATGCATTAAGAGGTCTCACGCATCGCCAGATGGTTTTCTTCTAAGTGATTGAAGAAACGGAGCTTAATTTGACCTCGGTTGGCATTCAAAATGCAACGTAAGAAGAAGTCTCACTTTGCATCAGAGATGGTTTTCTTCCAAAACCTACAACAACAACAACGGAAGCTTCTCAACCACTAACGTACCTTTGTGCAGGATACCATTTTTAAACAATTTTTGAAAAATTTGAATAAATTGTTTTGAAAATGGAAAATATCGTTTTGAAAATTTATTGAGCTAATCTTTGAAAATCACCGGACTTCATTTTATCAAAACTTAAGTCACTCAATCATCGACTACTTTCATCAATTGAGGGGGAGAGTGATTTAAAACAAAATATTGTAAAACCATTTGCAATATAATTCACATTAGGATTACATTACATGACGTCCCCTTGCAAAGTTGCAATCATCAAGGGGGAGCATATTCGTCATATAGACGAAACCATAGCTGCAATACACTAGTTTAGTATTTTTTCTTACTTGATGCCCTCACAAAGGGATGGACTCGTCAAGGGGGAGCTAAGTCGAGAATTCTTCTCCTCACTTACTCTCTATTTCTCATATATTTTCTTTCACATGTTTTTCTTAAAATAAGGTGTTAGTTTCTTTTCGACGCTCTTTTTGTTTCGACAAAAAGGGGGAGAAGAAAGTAAAAACTCCAATTCAAACTTTTACGAATTTTAGTTTTTCTTTAAAATAATTTATGTTTTATCGTCAACAAAAAGGGGGAGATTGTTAATACAAATAAGTCGTAAAAACGTTTATTTATATTTTACGATCTTCTAATGTTTTGTCGATAATAAATGTAAAATCATTTTAACAAAACAAATAAAATACGTAAATGGTTTGAGCCAATAGTTTACTAACACACTTACATTTTCACATAAAACACCAAACAAGTAATAGTATTTTCATGATTTAGTAATACATATGTACAACAACTAGTGTTTACATATTGGGTAGATATATACATAATTAGTATGTATTATAATGGGCAATATAATGGGTAGAAGTTTAAGTATTTGACCCATTGACCAAATACATTAAATATAGTTGGGTTTAACCCAAAGTCCATGACCCATACCCATGGAGCATAACCCATAACCCATCACATGACATCATGCATAAGTCATAAATGGGTATTATCCATGACCCATGGACTAGATGCGTTACACCTACTAGATACATTGTATCTATTTGAATACCCATGGTCCAAAGTCTAGGACCCATGACCCATAACCCATGACCCATGACCCAAAACCCATGGGCAAAGAGGAGCGTCCCACGGTTCCCCCAGTTTACACTGGACGGATCCCTCAAGTAAGGGATCCGTGGAACAGTAGCTTATTTTCCTCTATAAATAGTGAGCCATTTCTTTATTGTAACTCACCCCTTTCACACATATTTTCTCTTTGAGTTGTAAACTCTCTAACCACAGATCCAAGTGATCTTTGTATGTAGTTTTGTGTTTGTATGATTCTCTAGGTTCCTATTAAAGGCGAGATCACCACCTCTTGAAGTCGAGCAAGCTCAAGTCCATGGGTTGCCTAGCTTCGTCATCATCAAGACTACTAATGGTATCTTGTTTATAGTTATTTTCTTTCGCATTAGAAGTGTAGTGTCAAAGACTTAGGTGAAAGATGTCTAAAGGGTCAAGACGAAGACATTAGTGAAAAGTGTCGAAGAGTCAAAGTAAAGGCAATAGTGAAAGGTGCCGAAAGTCCGTGTTGAAGGCATTAAGTGAAGGGTGCCTAGAAGTCAAGTCAAAAGGCATTAGTGAAGGGTGCCTAGAAGTCAAGTCACAAGGCATTAGTGAAGGGTGCCTAGAAGTCGAGTCAAAGGCATTAGTGAAAGGTGCCTAAGGTGTACATTCGATATGGTGTGTCGATGTACAGGATAGATTTGTATTGGGTCAAAGGATATTCATATCCTTTTTGATGTTGTCATAACGAGTGGATCTCCTTAGGGAAAGGATTTGTGTAGTGTTGGGTAGTAGTTCCTCATTTGTAATGGAACTCGGTATCTAGCCTAGTACCGGATAAAGGGTAGGTGACGTTGTGATAGGTTTGGTTCTACCTCGTGGAAGAACCCGGTATCTAGCCTTGTACCGGTTAAAGAGTAGGCGATGTTGTGAAGGCTTCTCCGCCACAAGGAGTTAGTGTTGTGTAGTGATTACGAACTCTCGAGTAGGTGACTTGGGGAGTGGAGTAGGGCAAGGAAGGTGTCCTTGTAGCCGAACCACTATAAATACTCGCGTTTTGGTTTTGTGCTTCTTACTCTTTATCTTAGCTTTTTTTTTATCTATATGCTTGTCTATCAACATCCAACACACACGTTTAAATAGATTGACATAAGTATATCTAAATAGTTTAAAACTAAGTTTTAATCGGTAAAACTATTCAACCCCCCCTTCTAGTTTTCCACAACCTTGACTTAATAATAATATATAATAGTTTGTGATGATGTACGTCGTTACATTTGCAATTGTTAGTCTCTTTGGTTTTGTCGCTCGCGCACTCCGGTTTATCGCATACCGTTCATATGACTTCCTTGTGTGGAGCAATATTTAGTATGGATAGCGCTATTAGAGGTCGGCCAACCTCTCAGTCCCCTGTCTACGGAATGTATATTATTTTATTTTTGGATCTTTTCCACATACTTTATTATATGTTATGTGCCCTTATTGTGAACTATATTGAACACATGTACTTGACTACCAGACATGCGACTTCTAAGCAATGAGTTGTGAACACATAGGTTACAAGTCTTGTATGGGCAGGACTTGCAATTGAATCGATTGACAATGCCTTTTCCTTTTGGACTATTCTCTAAGACCAAAAAACTCTCTCTTAAAAGTTTTCATATTTTATAAAACGTGATAAGGATTTAAAAATACGTTTTTAGGGGGTCATTTAAGCCCTAAATCAACACATTTTATATCCGCTACTACTTAATATCGTTCATTTTCACATTTTAGGTCTTTCGGAAGCAAAATGCTGGAATAAGGCATATTTGGACGAAAAGGAGCGAAAACATGAAGAAAATGGCAAAGTCAAGATCAAAGGTACTTCAGCAACACCTGACGGCGTCCCAAACAAAGGGCGACGTCTTCCCTTTACAGAAGTTTTGATCAAAATACAAGTGACAGATCAGAACAAATTTTGGTTCTACAACCTGACGACGTCACGCCTAAACTCTGGAAGGCGTCACCCTCAATTTCCACACCAGACGCCCAAGAACCAAGCTCAGACGACGTCCTTCATGAAGACTGACAGCGTCACACACATCAACTGACGTCGTCCCAACGATGACTTGGCCCAAACGAAACCCTAATGACGGTGACCTGACGTCGTCATTTGAAAAAGGTGATGCCATCGCACTTGTAAATCTATATATAGAATTCGATTTTTACTTTTTAAAGGAGGTAGAACTTTGGAGAGCAAACCCTAATTCAGTTGTAGTGCGACTTGGACAGTATTCTAGGGTCCCATACCCTATTTTACATCACAAGATAAGTTTGTTAATCCATTTTATCATTATGTCTACCCCATGTTCAATTGTGTGTGTGTATGCTTTCTTGTTTAACATGAGTAGCTAAATTATCCTTGTGTTTGCTTAGATCTATGAAACCTAGTTGTTAGTTATTATTAGGTTTTCTCTTGTCTTAATTGGTAGATGCTAGAGTAAGAAAAACTGGCTTCTTCTTTAATTGTTGCGAGCTTGAACGTCCTAAATAGCAAAAAAAGCTTAAGAGTGCACTTAGGCCATTCGTTGTGTTTATTTCGTGAATTGTAGCTTAAGGATAGTAGAGTATTCGGGGGAGATACCATTGTACTCGCCGATCCCGAGTAGTCTAGAGGGGAGTTGCAATTCATAGAACTACGGAATTAGGCACCACCCTACGACCAAACGGAATACAACGCACCAATTAAGATGAGGATGTGACAATTCAACCGACCAATAAGAGATAACTAGGGAGTAAGAACATCTAAGTAAACACATTTTTAATCATCATACGAGCAAACTTACATTAAACATAATCTATCCTTAGTTAAGTAGTTAATTAGTAAGTAGTTATAAAAGTAGTTAAAATTAGTAGAAGTACCACCCCCCCACTCCTATACCCCGAGATATTTACCTTGCTTTCAAAAAACCATAAAAAGACTAAAAAGAATCTCTCTCAACCCCACCTTCTCGTCATATATCTCTTTCTAGCATTCCTATTCCTCTAGAGAACGAATCAATCCCTTGGGCTTACCACATACTACACTACAACGATTAGGTTCACTACCTAGAGGGTTGAAAAACTTGCTCGTAGAAAAGGAATCCTTCCGACCCGAACCCACGCATCAAAACGTGTGTACTCACCGACTATTTTCATAATCGACCCGTTTTCTCATGCATTTCAGGTGATCAAGTGAAAGTGGAACCTATGTTATTACATCTCATGGATTTCAAATATGTCATACGTCAGACTATAAACAATGTAATCTTGTAATAAATATGTAAATATTGGGAATTCTTATATACTATTATGGTCGGTATTGTTCTATCATCTTTTGCGATGTATATTGATTTCGTTACACCTCGCGTTTCCGCCTTCGGCGGGGTGTGACAGATTGGTATCAGAGCCTAAGGTTATAGAGAATGCCGGTTTTTCAAAAACAAAAACCCCAACTATAACCAAAATAATTTTTTCCTAAAGTACCGAACATGATACGAGTCCAACTAACTCGAGCGTTACATCATTAATCCTCTATTATACATAGCCTTATCAACTATGTCTAATTTGTGAAGGATTATATAGGGCTGGGATTAGTTACATTTTCAAATTTATAGACTTTCCACTTGGATCACTGAAATGCACACTAGGACTTGCGTGCATTATGCACCATAGTTCAGACCTCCACTGTTAGTTTTAAGCATGCCTTATTTTGCCATTCCTTATCTTAATTGCTTTTACATGTCTTTGTATATGTTGACTGTCTGTGTGTTTTGCCTTATTATGCCATGTTCTGACTTAATTGATTATGTTATGTCTTTTGAGCATGTTTGTTAGTCATTATGCTTCGTCTTTTCTATGTTGTGCCTTGTCATTTTTCGTTATATCTTATTCCGAGTGTGCCTTTTATTTTGGTTACATATGTGTTCATTTGTGCGCAACTGTTTAGCTCCTCTGATTGAGCGGTCATAAGTGCTTATTGGTCACTGTGCCTTGTCCATGCTACATTATTTATTGCCTCCTCACTAATCTAAGCCATCATTATTTGTTGATTTGATTAGTGTAAGCAATTTCAAAATCGAACCAATCTTTCAAAAGACCTCCTTCAAAGATGTTAAATTCTTCCTTTCTAACAACTTGTTTCCTAGCTTGATCTAGTGACACTTCTTGTTTGATGAGTTGCAAATCAAGCTAAGAGTCAAGTTGTTATTCAAATCGATTTAGTTTAATCTCATGACAGCTCTTGTCTGATGAGTTGTGAGATTAAATTAGAATCGACCACCTAAAGGTCTTTTGAGGTCTACGTTCGAAATTGGGAAAGTTTACCTCATCAAATCGATCACGAACGCGTCACGTATGTAGAACGAGCGATGAATTCAGGACTGAATTCCTTTAACGGTGGACATTGTGACAACTCGTATTTTGAGTCATTATTCAACTCGATATTTACTTTTCATTTTAGAAAAAGTACTATTCACTATTGTAGTTGCACTATTCATCATATTTCGAAAATTTATCTTTCGAGTATTACCTACGTGTAACGTGAGAGTTACATCGCGTACAGAGAAACATCATTTGATGCACATTATATAGACTAGAGTTAGTCTATACATTTCCAGAATCATCTGTTTCATATTGGGTCTTACACATGTTTGCATATTTATTCATTTATATTTAGGGAAAATGGCACAAATAGACCGCGCGCCCTGATGCATATCACTTTCTAGACCGCTTTTATTTTTAATTTGAAAATAGACCGAGGGCAACCGCTGTTATTGGGCAACTCATCGAAATTGTGACAAGTGTCCCGTATGTGTAAGGTATTGTTTTTTGGGCAACTAAAAAACGCTGGGCAACCGTATTTTTTAAAAAGGGTTTTTTAGTCATTTTACATACACATGTTTTTATATAATCATCTATCTAAAACATCAATCCTTCTCCCATTATCCCCAATTTTCTCCCCCAAATATTTTTCGAGCCTTAAATTCCTTCCAGCTGCAGTAAAAGCAGCCTTCTACCTATTTCTACTCTTAATATAATTACTGACCACACAAACTGACAAACCCTCATCTGTAAAAAAACACAAAAATAAAACAAATTCACACACACACGCACACCGCAGTCGATCTGGGTCGACATCCACCACCGCCACCGCTGTCGGACCCTGCCGTCGACCCATCACCGATGGCTGTCTGCAGATCTAGTTTCGGATCTAAGCGTGGATTCGTTGCAATAGTTGCGGTATGTGTATAGGTTTGCATGTTGCACCTCTCAACTCCGGAAAGAATACCCAAGAATCATCTCCCTTTTCAGAAGAACCAACAAAGGAAAGTGATTTACAAGGAGGGCCCATCGACCATTCATTTAATGATGCCGCATAACGTGCTTTGGTGGTTGGGGATTACAAGGGTGCTGTTGCTCAGTGCATAGCTGCAGATAAGATGGCAGATGCTTTAGTTATTGCACAGGTTGGTGGTGCATCCTTGTGGGAAAGCAAGAAGGTCTCTTTATAAAAGCCTTGTTTTTATTAACGGAATACTCACTCCGGTTTGACTTAAACCCACAGCCTATTGGTTGGCGGGCCACTTTGATGCTGGCCTACTACTACAAGAAATACCTGTTTATAATTCGAAGGAGTTAAAATGGCCACTCTACCGAAACTTGTTTCCATCTCCACCTCCGGCGAGGCAAGTAACTATTATTTGATTCCTCGAATTAGTTTGGATTGATATAGTTTATTTATTGCTGCTTCATTAAAGCATAGAGTATCCGACCAACTATGGTTTACATTGTTCCGGCTTAATCTTGTTATGTTTATTTTCTTTACAAAATTGGCATAAAAGTACATCGGCTCTTAATGCTGATAATGTTAGTGTCATGTCAGAGAGCTTCTTGGCCAACTTCGATGAATATGTACAAAGGTGGTTTGCGGACACGCCATGATTCTGAGTTGTCGAAAACATTATTTTTCTTGATAATGTTGCATGCTCTAAAGAAGACACATAAATGTTTGAATGCTATATAGTATATGTCTTTATTCATGCTTGTATCCATTCTAAGTTGGTAAAACATGTCTGCAGACTTGATGTTTTTTCGTTGGTTTGTAAAAAGGGTGCTATTTCTTTTTCTATTTATTTATTTTTTGTTAGCAATTTTGCATTCCAAGGTTTCCAATCTCTTACCATAAAATGCAATGAAGTTAAACTTTGATTATACAGGTGAATTTTTTAGGTGGATTGAACTCTATCTTATAGTTGGAAATTGCCAGAACATCACCATTTTGCAAAACCAAATAAATACATCATTTTGTGAACCTAAATATCTAATATAATTAGGATTTCAAAAAATTTCTTGCTAAAACTTACTTCATTTGCGTGTTTATTTGTCAATAAAATGGCTTTATATGCCGTGTATCGCATAGTCGATTGCTTCATTTTTCTCACCCATTTGCTTGATTTTGGTCAATTTTGGCGTTATGCGAGTCTATTTTCCAAGAGTAGCAACAGCGAAGGGGAAAAGTCGAGAGATAGCTGGGTTTGGAGTTTCTGAGGTACACACCTGCCAACAACAACACATAATGGTATTCAGTTTTTACACCCAACTAACTTTTCTATTTTTACAGTCAAGTAGAAGCATCTTGGATAGAGATTAGAAGGATTTCTTGATCAGATGTATGACGTAAAAGTTGATGAGTTAAATCTTTGAGATATTAAAATGCATATTTTGGAGGTTACTAGATGCCTTTCTTTCAACAAGCTGCGAGGATACCTCTAAGGCTAGTCAAAGCACTTGATGTTTAAAGTTATCATTCATTATTTCATTGTGATATTATCTTTTGTAGTTAATAGCTTAGTTTAACCAACCATTTTTTTAATCTTTTAAGCAATTTCTTATGTTTTTTTTAGGGGACTAGTCACAAAGTTTCACTTTTTGTTTCTACTTAGCTGAACATACTAATATAGTCCGCAAAGTTTTAGGGGATTGATCATAAAATTAGTCTAATTCAGCTTTGTTAGTAAAATAAATAAACTTTAAGGGGTAAACCATTCAGCACTATGGTAATCAAGATGCATACTGAGATATATAAATTGTAAGAAAAAGAAAAAGATTAATGAAATTTCTTTTCAAAATACAGCTAGTGAAGAACCCAGCTCTGTTTGATGTTCTTGTCATGCCTAATCTTTATGGTGACATCATAAGTGATCTTTGTGCTGGGCTAATTGGAGGATTGGGTTTAACACCAAGGTACCGCTTTGCTTTTGTTCTTTTACATTGGGGTTCCCATTTGAAATGCCATCTTTTCATTTAACTTGATATTATTTACAGTTTGAACATTGGAGAGGGTGGTATTGCTCGAAAGCTGAAAAGTTGCCCAATTCTGAAACTTTGGCGATCTTTTCGATACAATAATTATCATGGCTAGAGGTAGCAAAATGGGCTGGCTAGTTAACGGGTCGAAACAGGTGATTTTGAGTGCCTTGAAACCTGTTGGGTCAGGTTACCAGTGGTTATGACTAGCAGTGGTTAGGGTTACGCTTGCATGGAAACGACAAGCTAGCGGTGGTAACGGCGTAGCAAGATGGTAACCGATAATAATAATAGCAGTGCTTAGGGTTATGCTAGCAGTGGACACGACAAGCTAGCAGTGGTGACGAGCGAGGTAGCAGTGGTTACGAGAATGACTAGCAGTAGAATCGATCAAAGCTAGAAGTGGTAACTTGATGTCGTAACAGATAACCTTCGAGCAATAGTAACTTGAGTAATCAAGCAATAGTAAATGTTTGCTTGCATAATCTTTCACATAATGTACTTTCTTCTTTCTTACAGCTATGAAGGTACATGGCGATCCTTATCGTTAAAGCTACTGCAGCAATTAGAAGAACAAAGTCGAGCACCTACAAAAGACAAAGAGGCTGTTTCTTCTGGTATGAGAAGTTGGCATAAAATTTTTAGGAAAATATGTATTCCAGATAGGTCTTTCGTTACAAACTTAGTGTTTAATTTTTTTTAATGCAAGTCGCCTTTTCAAGAAGATTGAATTGAATGAAGCTATTAGATATGCTTCTGGTGATCCAGTTGAATTATGGCTCAACAATTTACTTTGTTTGGACATAGCAAATTCTATCCCAAGCATTAACAGGTTAATAAAAGTTCTGAAAATCTGTATGAATTGGCATTTTAGCTATATGTCTTCATTGACTAAATTGTTTGTACATATAGTTTTCCTCCTCCCAGTGAGTGTGATCTATACTATGTTAACCAGGACACACTTTTCTCGTATCATAAAGACATCGAGTTATTTCTGCAGGTATTCATCGGTACATTTGATTAGTGTTCATAGTTGTTTATTCATGTAGTAGTTGTGCTTACATATTCTCACACTATTCAGAGAATGATGGCCTTATACGTTGCATCTCACTACAAAAATTCTCCAAATGATCTTCAATTATTGGCGGATGCTCCACTCATCACTTGTTGTCTTACTTGGTACACTTTTTCTTTGTTAATTTTTCATTTTTACTATTGTCAATATTATTAATTCCAGCCTTACTTACGATATCATATCTTGGTAAATCGATAAACCTAGTCCCCTTTAGCTTGTCATATGTAGGTGATATAGGAAGTCCTTTGTTTGCCGATTTACTTGTATTTATTACTGGACACCTACAGTACGTTTATAAGATGTATGTGTGCGGGTCCCTAAACCGACTCTAAGAATCACTCCCGGATATTACGTGTTGTCATCCAGGTTTTTTCTTTTTGTTTATTCTAGCTCTAGAAATGAAAATACTTCTACTTCTTATTTATAAGGATATTCATTAATTGTTTTACATGTGTGTCTTGAAGGAAAAATTTCAAAGGCTTCTGCTATGAGAAGTTTAAGTGCTGGTCATTCGCCTTTTGGTGACTAGATTCCATGGAAATTTTACGAACAGTTCCAAGATAAAGACTTTCCAAGTCTATCTGGGGCTAGAATTGTCCGCATCGTAACACATCCTAATGCAACAAAGGTAATTCTACTTCATTTGCACCCTTTATTTTTATTCTTTTATTTTTAAGGTGAAGTATTACATTATTTCATTGTTTTTTTACAAGTGTAAATGATTGTGATTTCATTATATTGCAGTCTGGATATGGTTCAGCTGCCATAGAATTGCTTTCAAAGTACTATATCATGTTATATTGCATTCTTACTGTATTGATGCATGCCATTCGTTAATCTAGGACATTGCTGATTATAACATTCTAGGTACTTTGAGGGCCAATTCACTCCTATCTCTGAAGTAGATGATGACGAGGATGATCATGAAACCCAGATCCCAAAATTACTGGCGGTGAGAAAGTAAGATCCTATTAGTACCTCAACTTATTAAAATTTAACCGTTTTAGAATATTTAACATTTTTGCATTGATGGCAGGTGTCATTGCTTGAAGAAATATTAAACCAAGGTCAGACTTACCTCCGCTGCTTGTGCATCTCCGTGAAAGCGGCCGAGAAACTTCATTACTTGGGTGTCTCATTTGGGCTTACAAGGGATTTATTTCGTTTTTGGAGGAGACATAAGTTTGCTCCATTTTACATATGCGAAGTTCCAGTTAAGTTCTTTCTGTTACTTCTCTCAAATGTTCACACTTTCAATTCTTTCTTTTGCCCCTATTCTATCTTAGGATTCATACTGATTATATTATCGCCATTATGCTTTGTAATCAGAATGTTGTGGTAGGAGCATACGTGTATGCTTTTAAAGCCACTGGACACGATGATATTGAAGTGACGGGTCGAGATGAGCTGGGATTTTTGGTCCTTATTATCGAGGTTTGCCTTTCTTTCAAGCAAACACTTATTATTCTTTTTTGGAAGTTTTATATTAGACTTCAGGAGGCTTTCAACGTTCAACCTATTTAACCTACAGATATTTAATTTTACTCCGGTTGAGGTTAAAATGCAACCCATGTCATCTATACATGGGTTGAAAAAGTGCCTCTTCCCTTTTGAATATTTATTTTTTAGAGCAAAAAATTACTTTCTTGGCCAATTCTATTATTAGAAGACGGTGATATCGAGTTAAGTATACAAATAGTCAATCATTGATTTTTTTAGCCCATGTCCTAAATGTTTTATGCGTTTTTAATCACCAACAAGAAGCCTAAAGTGTATTCATATGCTATCGACCTTCTAAAGCCTTTTGTTCAATTCAACTATGATATTATCTTAGCAATATATTATTTATTAGTACATATAGAATATTACATTGGTTACTTATAGTATACAGTAATTTTTTTGGACATAGTGTTACTAGTCTGACCTCTGACGTGCTCAAAGAAATTTCTCGTTACTCACCCTGCCCACTTTTCCCACTTCTAGTATAGCCTTGTAAAAGGACTTATTTATCACTTTCTAAAATCTTGTTCTTGCAACTCCTTTGTGGTATCTTTACTCTTAACTGAGTCGACTATTGAATCTTGCTTTGGTAAAAACACGTTCACGTAAACATGTGCTTATGATGCTAGAAAACACAACCAAGATTTTGCTTTGGGAAAAGATAATACTATTTTGGTTTGTCCTAAAATAAGTGTCCAAATCCAAATTTCAACCACAATAAAAAAAATAGACTATTATTTAATCATGGTATTTGGTACCTTCCTAATTCATTAGCATCCATGCAAAGTGTCATTTTCCTATTGAATAATATGATGTTATGTAACATTTTTTTATTTTACTTTTTTAATCTGAGATAATTATTTAACACTAACATTTTTCACGGCGGTGCAGTAAAGAGCAAATGGAGTAGAAGCTATTGTATGCTATAATTGCCGAAGCGGGCTTTGATTTAAGTTAAACATAGATATATCATCCAACATGCTACACTGGCTAGCACAACAAGCACTTTAAGAACGAAGCGTGAGCATGCTAATCGACAATATTGTCCAAATGGAAGCAAAGACCCATAAAGACACAAGGTAGATAAGTTGCACACTCGAAAGCATGGTGGATTTGTACATAATGTGGCTGCAACTGAAATGTATGCCATTCGCTTGCCAAAAAATAGACGAAAAATCATTTGAAAGTATCCCAAGTTTGTATCATGCTGTTGTATTTGGCAAAAGAGGAGACTTTGGTTTGTAGATAGATTGTTTTCCAATTCTCGAATCAAGTCCTAACCAATTGCTACTTTTAATAACATTTTTTGTTGCAAATGGTGTAATCTGAGCTTATCTTTACCACTTCCCCAATCCTTTTTATGGGTGTGTTTCATTCTGAGTGAACCAGATTGGAGTACAAGAAGTTGCCCAAAAAAGTTGCCCTAACAAGAAGTTGCCCAAAAAAAATCGCCCAAACAGAAGTCGACATAGTTTAGGGACGCCAAAGCCTCATCTAGCTTATTTTGTCTGTATAGAAAGTATGCATGTTTATAAATTACCAAGAGAAAAAAAGAAATGCATCAAGCACGATAGGGTACTAAATTGTATGCTTGGAACATGTGAAATAATCAATGGTGCAAGGTCGTACTATTTTCTATTGCCATACTCCTTTTCTCTTATGTTTATTGTATTTGTATTCATGACGAGATATATATAATTTATGTGAAAGGTCGTACTATTTTCTATCATAAAAAGCGTTCTTGATATTCATCTATTATCCATTTTGAAATAAGCGCTTTGGCGTAAAGTAAAGCTAGTTTTTATCTGCTTGTATGCGATTTAAAATTGTTAAAACGCGACCCTTTTATCATGACTTGTAACTGATTTTGGCCCTATTCCAGTCTCTAATGTATTATTTTTTGGTTATGTGTAGGTACCAAAGAGAGGAAGAAAAAATTGAAGCTTCGGTAAACATCTTCATTTTGGGCAACTTATTCTTTTTAGGCAACTTCTGTTTGGGCAACTTCTTCTTTTTGGGAAACTTTTTCTTTTTGGGTAACTTCTTATTAGGGCAACTTATTTTTTGGGCAACTTCTTTACGATAAATTCGATTTAGTCATATTACGATAAATTCGATTTAGTCCCACATGAATTTGCGGTGGCAAAATGGGTGGCCCGGGGTGCGTAAGTGCGTTGGGTAATGAATCAAAAGGGGTACCCAGTTTTTGTATGGGTCAAAAAAGTTGATTAAATAAAGAGGTAAATTTGTATATTGCTTAAAATGGATAATTTTTTTGTGCGATTCAGAATTAGTGATTTTTAATAGTAAAAATGGGCCGAGTTGGATTGGGTAGATATAGGCCAAGATAACTAAGTTTTACAAATGATTAGTATGAAATATGACTATTTTAGTAATGATCTAATTAATTGAATGAAATGATTAGGATGTACTTCAATTAATTGTACCCTTTATGCGTGGTGATTGATTTATTTCGATTTTATAAGATCTACAAAAGAACATGCAGACATCTACCTCACTACTCTATCGATTCATGAGCGGATGCACATAACGGACAACTGGTTTTGAGCAAGTACGACGCTGCTTGGTTAGCGTGAGAATTCCTTAGTTGGTCTATGTTTTGACCCGGATACACCAATCAAACCACCAACTTGGCAACCGAAATTAATAGTCTTATTGTATTTGCGCCACATGCCTGTTGCAACTCTCGTCCTTCAGCATTATCATCATCCTGCAAGAGAGCATTAACAAACTAATTACATCGGCAGCAAAGAGAAAACCGAGTGTTGCAAGAGCGGAGACATGAAAAGTTAAAATAACATAAATAATGAATGATGACATAGAAAATGAAACACAAACACCCACATGCACGACTTTTAAAAAACTTAGAAACTGCCAAAAATAGCATAACTTTTTCTGGGTAACCATGATTTCCGACCTTTTGGCTTGACTTATCCACTGCTAGCTTGTCGTGTCCACTGCTAGCGTAACCCCAACCACTGCTATTACTATTATCGGTTACCACTACTACCCCGCTCGTTACCACTGCTAGCTTGTCGTTTCCACTGCAAGCGTAACCCTAACCACTGCTAGTCATTCTCGTAACCACTGGTAACCTGACCCAACACCAACAGGTTTCAAGGCACTCAAAAATCACCTGTTTCGACCCGTTAACTAGCCAGCCCATTTTGCTACCTCTAGCCATGATAATTATTTTATCGAAAAGATCGCCAAAGTTTCTGAATTGGGTAACTTTTCAGCTTTCAGAATATAACTACCAACCGAACCCGGTGGTATCTCATTGACAAAATCAAATGTAAAATGTAGCAAGTACATGTATGCTAGGCTAGTTAGCTGGTATTGTTTAGTCATGCTTAGACTTGGACTACACAAGTACATAGTATGTCCACACACATGCAATGATTGTAAGAATTATATTCATGCATATGGTATGTGTTCATATGTGTAGATATTCAAATTACAAAACTCAGTGAGGATAGTCAATTACACGGAAATTCAAAGCAAAATCAATTTCCCAAGACCCTCTCAAGCGACCATCATGCTCTACCGTTAGTAGAAAAGCGGGGACCCAACAATAGAATCTATTTGAATCAGCAAGTGGTATCTCCAGAACCTTCTTTTCTTTTGATATTTGTATCTCAAGAGCCCTAAAAACTGACTTATAACCAGGCACACGTTTTAGTGACAAAACCTTTATCGTATCTCCATTGTTCTCAAGAACTTCAACAATGTCACAATCACCAACATCGACATGAGACACGGTACACTTGGTTTCATCCTTATTGTTTAGAACCCAAACCTCATTTTCCCTTGGATATATGTTAAATCTATTTTTACCATTCACTTCTGCATGTACAAGATACAAAAACGAATCCTGCTGAATTACTTGTCTTTCACCTGAGGATGCTTGCATAGATACCCTTTCACAAGAGTTTTTATCCAAAATTGACTGTCAATAGCAGAATAGTGAAATCATGGTAACCTACATCATCCTCGTTGGCAGACAAACTCCGTTGATGAGATGATACATATGTTAGTCCAGGAATTGTATTTTTTGAGGAAACAAGTATTAGCTTTGTGAGCCTTTGAATTCTACTCATAAGAGCTGCCTTGGCTTCTTCCTCTTCCTCCAAGCGTGATTGCATCTTTACTTGTCCTTCTTCTAACTATAAAACATATAGCTGTCAATAAACCTATAGAAAGACATACACAGGGGCTCTACACAAACACCGTAACACTAAAAATAAAAAATTACCTTTTGTTTTAAGGTCATTATATCCTCTGGGTTAACACCTACAAGCATCCCCTCCTTAGTCGATCAAGCTCTTGTTTGAGAACATATATTCTCTTTGGTACTTTTAATTAATGACTTCTCATCAATAATCAAAGATGAATGTGTCAATAGCATAAAATAGTCGATTAGTTTTTTGTTTGAAAATTTCTGCAAAACTTATACTAGTTCCATAGCGACCTTGTTCCGGAAGCAAATATTTCAACACTCTTTGCCCTGCTTGCAAATTTTAATGTATTGTGAGTCTCCTCCATATTGCTAGAAGTCGGAGTTATGGTACATGAGTTTGGTAGAAGAAATAAAGTTAAAATGGAGTTTAAGGAGGTAATATTAGAAGAAGCAAATAATAATAATAATAATAAAGTTAAAATAAAGTTAAAATCATACTTGGTGGCTTAGGGTGGCTCCTATATCTGGATTGGGACAAACTATGAACGCCAGGACTTATCGTTGTGTGTTGTGTTACCTATTGGGTGTTCCCCTTTTCCTTTGTCCAGGTACCGTGCTCGGCATGTTCTAAGGTTTTTGCGGAGATATTTATGGGATCATGCGGTTTCATGTGCGGGTATTGTTGGCATTAAACATAAACCATAACGTTATGCGTGGTGTTCTTGTTGATATATGCTCGGTCCGGGATTTTCGTTAGGAGGTGGATATTGGGCTTCATGGAGATATGGACAGACCCTGCGCGACAGGCTGATATATTGATTTATTCTTGGGATGGCGGGCGTGATGTTTGTGTTGATCTTACAGGTTCGTCTCCCTTGACGCAATCGGGGTTGCTTGATTTTGTGCAAAGGCGGCGGTTAGTGAGGCTGCTACGACGTAAACGGTCAAGTATGAGGCTAAATGCGCGTGACATCGGATATGGTTTCCTCCCATTTTCTTTTCTTCGTTTGGAGAACTTGAGAAAGAGGCGGTTACCTTACTAAAGCGTATTAGACTTTTCTACTTGACGCAAGACATTGTGCTCGTCTTTCTCTGCGGATCATATTTTTAGTCGTATTAGTTTCGCTATTGCTAGAGGTGTGGGGGCCCAGTTGGTTTCTCGGCTTCCCACTAATTTCTTCTAAATCCTTTGTGTTTTCAATAAAGTGATGTTATAATTAAAAAAAAAATAATAATAATAAAAAAATAATAATAATAATAAACACACACACACACACACACATACACACAAACACATACACAAGTATTCAACTACTGTACTTAGCTCTACCACTTCAAGTTAGACTTACTGAAACATGTCCATGGCCACTCAATGAAGACTGTAGTAGGCGGGTAAGCTTGGAATCTCTAAATGGAACATGAGATGCCTTCCCCTCACTTAGCTTTCCAATTACCTGCATGTCCAGTTAAAAAAAAATCACAAATGAAAAATAATTCAAATTTACGGATACAGATGTAAATTACAGAGCTAGAATAACAAAGTATTGGACAAATATATGATAATATGATGTGATTGCCCAGCTTGATGACAAAGATAACATGAGGTGTAACAGATAACGAAAAGCACCTAACGATGCTCCTTTGCAATTAGATAAGCATGAAATACTACATCTGTATAAAAAATTATGCTAATAAAATTTCAAGGAACATCAGTACAAGATCTATAGTGACTTACAGTTCCAATGGTTAGAAAACTTTTGTTTATGTAGGATCCTTCTTTCCTCCTTAGTCCAGTTGTTTCAGTTTTTGAGCTCTCTGATCCAGCTAGATCAATTAGATTCTAGAGCAATTAAGAGAAAACAATATAAGTGATACAAAGAAGCTAAAATTAATCATGTAAAGAACTCTACGAATCAATTATACATACAAGTTGAGAAAAGATCACGCCATCATACTCATCACCATGAGCACTGCTTTCAATCATCTGTCAATTCAAATAGCCAAGTTAGATATAGCTTTGTATATGGTAGTGAAAACGACTTTCAACAGAACAAGTATGATGTTCACGAAAAAAGAAAAATTGTTACGACAATTGGTTACCGGTTTAGTGGAGTACAATTAAGAAAGGGGGAGATATTACCACGGTCAGAATCAACCACATACTGATTATATAGTAGCAGTGTTTCTAGTTTGCTCGTAATCCCGTACCAATCATCAAAACAGTAGAAACGGTCGATTAGCCGTTAATTTAGTATTGGGGTGTTTGATACAAGCTAATTTATATTGATCCATTTTGGTTTTTCTCAAACAATTTTTTTCCTGAAAACTTCACTAAAATTATTTCAAATATAACATTGTTATCAAGTTATAAGCAAATACAAACTGATTTCCAAAATAGTTTTGAATAACTGATTCTAACGGTTACTATGTGCATAACTTCATCAAGATACCCGTAAATTTCACCACCAATTACCCATTTTATAATTGAGCCATCGAGCTCCATTGACATGGCCTACAAAGAAGCGACTTGCAATCTGAATTGTCGGGTAGAACTGAATCGGACGACTTGTATGTCATTGACCATGTTGGATGAGTCGAAGTTGACTCGTCACCGGTTCAAGTAATGTAGACAGGTGAAGTATAGAATTAAAATGGATTCAGGTTGAAAAGTGAAATTTTAAGTACAGATCAGATTGACAAGAAAATATCTGTGTCCATTTTTCGTATCTAACAAAAGGCCTAAACTATGACTATAATACTAACAGGCCTTTGGCCCTTTGATCTTCAGGTTTCCTCTGAATGACTTTCGGCCCATTTGACCCGTTAACTTTTAGCCAAAGTTTATTATCTGACCACTTAGAGATAAACATCACCTAAATTGTGAAATCCAAAGTGGGTCAAAATTTCCATCTCTAGATAGTAGGATTATGCAATAGGAAACTGACCTTACGTAGAGTGTAAAATGATTCAAGATACTGGCAGAGAGTATATGAGTCATGGAGATCATGCAGAGGCATAAGAAGATTCCGCAGCAAGACTATATCAGATAAGGCTACCGTCATTCGTACACCTGTCAAAGGATGGCATGTTAGATGCATCTCCCATTAACAAGGCACATGGAGTTGGGAGAGGAGCCGCATGCATGCTTCTGTTTGGCATTGTCCTGATGTTTCCTTTATCAACAAATCAGCATCAAAGGGATACAAATCAGACAACGCCGTTTCAAAGTTTGCTGCAACATGCTTTTTCTTGAGAGCTTCACAAGATTTCGCTGCTTGCAGAGTAAGTTGCACATTTTGGAGCTTTTGTTGAATACTCTGAAATTCTCTCCATGGAGTTTGTCACGTTACGCGGCCAGAGGGTATTAAGCGCATCATGAAACTATGAACTCATGGAATTTAACATGGATGTTTCCTTTAGCATCAAGTCTTTTATTTCCAACAAAGTGTTATAGGTAGCATAGTATTTACGAGTTTGCCGAAGCTTTTCTTGGATGTGAGCATTAAGTTATGAAAACCGACGTTCATACTAGATGAGTTTCGCGTGGTAGGCACTTCATCACGTAGAAGCTTTAATGAAGTAATTTCCCTTAGCTTTGCGGCAAGCTCCATCTTCGCCAAATTCAGTCTCCACAACGATCGAAACGAACATTCAACATGCTTTGCGCAAAACTCCCTCACCATCCCCCTTCTCCACCTCACTCACCTCCAACTCCAAACCTCCAGGTAGAGGTGCAAGCATCCAAAATACATAAGTGTAGAGAACTATTGCTCCTACCTGAAAGAGAGTCATTTTAAACATGTTATTAACAGTAAAATTACCCGCCTTTCTACTCCCCAACACAAGTAATGCATGCCATTTCTATTAAAACATCAAAGACACTAGTTGTGCCTTGGACACCCCTTGACAGCAGGAAGTGCCAAATAAACTAAAAGCATGGAAAAATAAATAGAATGTGCATAAGATGCAATTTCAGTTTGTCAAGGAGCGACACAAGTGACAAGCATGAGCGTACACAAAATATAGAATGATAACCACAAAACGCTTTGCTTATTGCTTTTGAGCAAATACTAACACCAACTACACTATTTGCATTTAAAATTCATTTTTTTTACCTTTCAGAGAAAGGTCATGTGGAGATACTAAGCTTTTAATATGACTTCAAGCTCCAAAAGTAGAACATTGATACATTTTAGTCGGGGTTGGATGATCTGTGACCTAAACTACATAGCTGAACTTACTCTAGTAAAGCAAGAATTTATTGGTCCTCAATAGTACATCTGTGACTATTTATACCGAAAGAGATGAACCATTGTCGGCCATTGTGAGATTTAGTATCATATCAGCTGCCTTGGGAGCCCAGTAAATAAATGAGGTAAATAAACAAATCAATAACATAAATAATTGCATAATAGATAAAACAGTTAACTCAAGACATGAGATATATAAACTTTGTTTTAGTACACTGAGTTGTGCAAAAATGAGCCCACTTTTTTTTTGCATTTATGCATTTTTTACGGTGAGTATATGATCGATTGTCGTATTTCTAAGAGCCCCAGTTTATGTAGTTTAGTGAAAGGTTTGATGGTTTTCCAACTTCTTAAAATACATGTTTGTTTGAAGATTATTCTAACATGGGGTTTTATATAATACATAAAGAAACTATGTACCAAGAGTCTGGTGCCTGGTACAAACTGGATGAACTGCCAAAGCATGATGCAAGCATGTCGGTGTTTATCACCCTTGGAATAAGAGCAACAATTGCCATTCCACTCGGCACCTCCTTTGCCACTGACTTGGTCAAACCTTCCACTGCCCATTTTGAAGCACAATAAGACGCCACCTAGTGCCATATTACACAATCACAGATCATGTCAATACCTTAGTTTCAACAAGGTTGGTGAAAAAACCACAAATCAAGTATCACTTTTTCCGGTTACAACCGGGCTACTAAAAAGTTTACAAACAGAATACACAATTCAAATTACTTAATTATATAACAGAAATGGACATTTGCAAGATAAAAATTCAAGCATACATCACCTTCCAGGAGAATACAAGAAGCGACTAGGATCTTTAGCTGCGTTGTATAATTGTATTAGCAACCAAGCAAGTTTTCTATCGGGAAGGACTATCGTTTCCATTGGATTATCTTCTTGTCGTCCTCCTTTGGACGCAACATGGCTGAAGCTGACGCTCCACTATTCCTTCAATACAGACCTACAAAACAAAACAAAACAAAAATAAGCATTTCATCAAACACCTTATCTACATTAACTCAAAAGCCAAAAAAAACACCCCATCCACCAACAATTAAAACACATCAAGAAAAGTTAATCATACCATAGATAGTGTAAGGAATTAGAAATTCCCGGTATTAAAGAGTCGGTCACCTCACGTATATGTAATCGTTAGAATGCTCGTAGTCGTAGTTATATTTAGGTTAGTAGTATTTTGTTTAGTAATACCGTGGAGGACGGACGGGTCTTTACCCACTTGTATGCCGATCCACAGCCGTTGTGTGGCGATTTATGTAAGACTATAAATACTCTCTACCTCCCAAGGTAGAGAGTTGGAGCTCATAATAATATCTTTCACTTTCTCTCACTAAGTTCCCTAAACCTCTAACTTTCTCTCTCTAGAATTCCACTTATACGACCACTTGTGTTAATGGTTTGATGTGTTTGTGAAATCCAATATCCAACAATTGGTATCAAGAGCCATGGTTAGATCATATCTTACACATCTTTGGATTTCTAGTGGTTTTTAGGTGGTTTTGAGTTTGAAAAAGTTTAGTGGTTTGTGCATCATTTGGTTGATTTCTAGTGTTAAAGTTTGGATTTTGATAGTACTTTTATGTTTAGAATCATCACAAGTATTTAGGTTTTGATTTGGTAAGCTTGAATCATCGTGGTTGGGTAGTTTTTGGATTGAAAAGTGATGTTTTTGTGGTTTTCTTGCTAGCGACTTGACATTCGGACTTCATTCTTCGTAGCGACTTGCTTTGCAATTTCGTAGCGAGTTACAGTTTTGGAGCTAGCGACTTAGAGCTAGCGATTAACAGTACAAGTAGTGGACTCTCCACTACGTAGCGACAGTGGTAGCGACTTGGTCATGCGAGTTGCTCTTTAGCGACTTGTATCTTTAGCGACTTGAGTAGCGAATTGCTGCCAAAATTTTGCTAGCGACTTAAAGCTTAGCGAGTTACTACTTAGCGACTTGCAATTGTTTAGCGACTTGGTGGTATAGCGAATTAGGTGTTAGCGACTAGAGGATTAGCGACTTGTACTTAGCGACTTGGATGTTGATTTAACGACTTGGGATTATTACTATTTAGTTGCTAGCGAGTTGGTTCATTATCTTCTAGCGACTTGGGTGATTGCTTACGGTTTTCTCTTGATTTAGTAAAATCCCGTGAAAGAATCTATTTCTCGGTTTAATCATAGAGTTATAAAATCCCGTATTATCTGTTAACATGTCTACCAACGTTTCTACTATCATCTCCACATGCGAGGATGTTCAAGCGAGCTGGTCGGATACTCGTCCACCCATGCTTGAGAGACTACGATTCTTGGGCTCAACGAATCATTATACGCCTTGGAAAGGAAAATGGTGTCAACATTCTTAAATCCATTGATGAAGGACCATATCGAGTTGAGGCGACTAGAGACATACTTGATACTAATGAAGATGGTACTCCTGTTTACGGAATGGACAAAACTAAAATGTATGATGAGCTTGAGGATAAGGAGAAAAAGAGATTCGATCTCGATATCGGGCTTCAAACATTGTTCTTCAAGGTCTTCCTAAAGACATCTACAAGCTGATCAATCACAACACCGATGCAAAGGCAGTTTGGGATAATGTTAAGATGCTTCTCTCAGGTTCAGAATTAACTATGGAAGGCAGAGAATCCCAACTCTATGACGAATTTGAACACTTCAAGATGAAACCAGATGAGAATGTCTATGAGTATTATGTGAGATTTCATAAGTTAGTGAATGACATGAGGAACATCAGAATGACTATGCCTAACATTCAGGTGAACTCAAAATTTGTAAACAACATGAATCCCGAATGGCACAAGTTTGTCACATTTGTGAAGCTCACTAAAGGATTGAAGAATACAAACTATGAGCAACTCTATGCCTTCATCCTTCAGAATGAGAGACATGCTATGTTTGAAAAATTGATTCTCAATCAGTTCAAATCCAACCACGGAGAGACAAGCTCGTCTAATGACTCACCTGCCTTCTACTCAAACATCGGAATCACAACCAAAGCTTCACAAGTCATACCCTTGGGTAATGGTAATCACAAACTCATTCCTGAACCTATGTTCAAACAAAGGCGATCTTGATGCATGCGTGGGTAACTTCATTAATCAACTAGCTCTTCGATTAGTCAAAACATGAATTCTCTCCCAAAACCAACAACAACCTCGAAGCGACATCTAACCCACACAATCAAACCACTTGTTAAAGATGGAAGGATCGTGGTGCAACGGTTCAGGAAAACAGATATGATCGGGGAAGAGGTGGAGCGGGTAGAGGTTATGTTGGCAATCGAATCGAGGAAGGAATGGTAACCAAGGTCAAGCTAAGCGATCAAATGTTATAAGCGTGGTGGTGAGGGACACATTGCAAGAAAGCGCACATCTCCAGCGTCCACAGAATCTTGATTACTTGAGAGATAAGATCTTGCTGGTACAAGCTCGAGGACAATGGTGCTTGCTTTGGATGAAGAGGAATTGTTTGTTTCTAGGAGGGCAATGCCAAGACCTATGATGCAGATGTGGATGAGCGGCCTATTCAGGAGATAGGTCACAATCATCAGAATGCCTTTCAAGTCGCTGATTGTGATGCATACGACTCCGATGTGGATGATGGACCTACCGCACACACAATTTTTATGGCTAGCATTTCTCCAATGGTTTCTCCCAAGGTCTCTTCTTCACCACTAGCTGGCCCATCCCAAGACAAACTCATCTCGGAGGTATTAAAACTATACGATAATCGATGTGCAAAAGATGCATGACAAAGTACAATCAAGCTGAAACTATTGAATCAAATGTTGAAAATATGGGTAATATCGATATTATCCCATATGATCAATACGTGAAACAAAGTGAAAGTGAAGGTGTACCAAGTGATGCATCTTCTGAAATCAACAATGACTATATTTTGATGAATACACTTGCATGTGCCCCGATGATTCGTAATTTCGAACTAAATGTCTATAAAGAGCGTGTTGCTATTTATGAACAACGTGCTAAATTTGAGTTGACCACTCGTGGCAGAAATGGATGACCAAGTGCGTAGTCATTAGAAAAGTAATTTTAGAGAAAAAGTATTGAAACAAGAATTAAATTCCTTGCAAGAAAAACTTTCTAAAACCGCTAAGCAAAAACAAGAACTTCAAGAAAATGTGAAAATGCTTAAGCAAGAATTTAATGCAAAGGAATCAAAACTCTTGAGAGACTTTTCTAATCTGAAAACTTTGAAAAACAAACTTGAAAACAAGTTGTACATACAAGGAAACACCATTCAGATTGCTCACATGGTCACTAAACATAGAGTTCTAAGCGATAAGCATAGTGTTCCCATTTTAGATAAACCCAACCCAGACGGAAAGATAGCTAAAAGCTGCTCAAAGTGTGATCTATGATGGCAATGAGATTCTTAAACCTAGACCGAAACCTAGTTGCGTTGAGTGCACTGAGGAAGATAAGAAGTCAGATGAAGTCACTAGGGAAAGGATGAATAAAAAATTAGATAATCCTAAATGCAAAGAGAAAAAAATAATTATCACTGCCCATGACTACAAGAAGGAAAACTGGATTTCCTTGAACATGTTTAAAGCCTCGGACATTGTTGACTCCCGAACAAGTTTTCCGGAAAAAGGATTTAGATAAGCAGAAAGCTGAAAATATTGTTGAAACAAACCCTCCCCTATGGAAAATGCCTAGAGTAACTGTGTATCCTCCTAATACACCAATGCATCTTGTTCCTAGAACAATTGCCACTAAAAGCAAGACCTTAATTAGCCAATATGTTATATTTCAACTATTTGTTGATTTTGAGAAAACTTGCAAGAAAAGGATCACACCCACTGGTATAACGGAAGGAGAAAGGGGTTTGAGCAAATGAAAGAATGTTATTTAAGCGAGGTCATGCCTTTCTTTAAACTCGAAAGATCACTTTGAGAGTCTTAAAAGGGGATAAAACGATATCAAGGGAATGGAAAAGGAATTTGATGCAATGGTAGTTGAAGTTAGTGATTATGGGCGTGCACTAAAATATAATGAGATTGAGAGGAAGAACTTGCATACCTTAAATGAGACTCTTATTCCTGAATGTGTTGCTCAAGATATCTTTTCACTTGCTTAAATTTCTATTAATGCTTCCAAATTTCATGAACTATCTGTGGCCCTGAAAGTCTCCCATGATCGTGTCATTGAATCATGTCCCAAATCCTTAACCTTAGGTGCAAAAGTCAAAGCTGTGATGCCTTGTTCTATGCCTAGTGCCTTAGCGGAAATCCGTTCTATGCCAGTCTTAAGAAAGGAAACACTAATGTGCCTTCAAGTAGTTCAGATTCCGGATATGTTAGTGCTAAGAAAGTGAACTTTAGTGTGCCTGCAAAAAGCTCAAATCACAGTCTTAAGAAAGTATACACTAATGTGCGTTCTAGTACTTGGATCCTTGCATCAAGTTCAGAATGCAAAAATTAGATCAACCAACTAATGTTCCCATTCCCTCTACAGGGAGTATCCGGTGACTTTAAAGCGGCAGGTCAAAGTCTCAAGACAATACAAGGAATGATAGGACCTTGCAAGCTAAGAATGTGCATTGGAAAAGAGTAGAAGACCAATCTAGGAACATTAAGCTTGAGTTGAATAAAACGAATCGTGTTTATTCTAGTATTAGCCTTGGCGTCTTGTAATTAATTTAAATTACGATACTATTTGCAAACCTTGTAATGATATGTCTGCTTGAATTACATTTGCTAATCATGAATGTGGTGTGAATGCTTTGTCTAATCTTTGTCAAATGCCCAGTTAAAATTGCTAATGCTAATAATCGTGCAAATAAGGCAAAAAGGCAAAAGCGAAGATTGTTAGAAAATAGTGGAAACCCACGGGAAGAACTTTTATAAAGATAGGTTATTATTGGATACCTTTTGGCCATAAGAATAATCAGGTTTTGTTCTCAAATGCTAAGATTATGCCCACTAGAAAATGGATGCCTCTTGGTAGAACTATTCCCTTAAGAAGTGAACATACTTTGAATAGGTCAAATACATACACCAGCATTGCATCCATTCCCAATGATTCCATTGCTTCTACTTCTGATATGGATGTTTCGTTTTACGATGTGGGTGTTCCAATTACAGTTACTAACCAAGTGGAACCCATTCTTGCATGGGGATCCCAATTATCTAGTTATCCATTCTTGTCTGTGTTCAACTACAGATCATTCAAATCGTTACGTGGTACACGGACTCAGGCTTCCAAGCATATGACGGGAGACCGGTCATGGCTCATGAACTTCGTGAGCAAATTCATCGGGACAGTTAGATTCGGTAAATGATCATTTCGGTTGCAATTAATGGGTTATGGTGATTATGTTGTTGGTGATAGTGTTATCTCTAGAGTATACTATGTGGAAGGTCTTGGTCATAATCTGTTCTCTGTCGGTCAATTATGTGATTCTGATCTAGAAGTAGCCTTGAGAAAACATACTTGTTTTGTTAGAGAACTTGATGGTAAGGAACTTTTAAGAGGAACTCGTGGTTCAAATCTTTACACCATCTCTATAGATGATATGATGAAGTCTTCTCCAATTTGCTTGCTGTCAAAAGCTTCTAAAACAAAGTCATGGTTATGGCATCGACGTCTCAATCACTTGAACTTCGGCACCATCAATGATCTCTCCCGAAAGGACTTAGTTGTAGGTTTACCTCGACTAAAGTATGAAAAGGATCATCTTTGTTCAGCATGCCAATTGGGTAAAAGCAAAAGTTTGCCCACAAACCCAAACCTACTAACTCTGTCACCGAAGTTCTTCATATGATTCATATGGATTTATGTGGACCAATGAGGGTGCATAATATCTTTGGGAAGAAATATGTGTTAGTTGTGGTTGATGATTACTCTAGATTCACCTGGGTCAAGTTCTTAAGGACAAAGGATGAAACTCCTGTCATCAAACTCATCAAAGCAGTGCGAGTTTGACTTAACAAAACCGTCAGAATTATCGAGCGGACAATGGGCTGAGTTTGTCAACAAACAACTTAGTGAATTCTATGAAAGCGTTGGAATCAGCCATCAAAGAAGTGTACCACGAACTCCTCAACGAAGCGGTGTAGTTGAAAGGCGAAATCGAACTCTTGTTGAAGCGCTAGAACAATCTTGATTTACTCAAAGGTTCCAATGTTTCTCTGGGCTGAAGCAATTGCCACTGCATGCTACACACAAAATCGCTCCCGATTCACACTTGTACATGGAAAAACTCCATATGAACTTGTCCACACCAGAAAACCTAATCTCTCTTTCCTTCGTGTGTTTGGTGCATTGTGTTATCCAACCAATGAGGGTCAAGACTTAGGCAAACTTAGGGCTAAAGCTGACATTGGAGTATTTGTAGGATATGCACCAAACAAAAGGGATACCGAATCTACAACAAAAGAACCCGAAATATCATGGAAACCATTCACGTTACGTTTGATGAGGTGACCGGTCAAATGGCTCCTGGACACTCCAGCTCAGGACCCGCACTTCAAAACAGTCCAATTGGTTCATCCCTTTTTCCAAACTCTTCTCAAGAAACTCCATATGTACCTCCATCTGAAGATGATTTAAAGAAATTGTTTGATCCTATGTTTGATGATCTGTATGATTCAATTACTAATGAGGTGTTGATCCCTACAACAGAGGATGCTCATATTCTTGTGAATGAAGTCAATCCTTCAGTCTCAATATCTTTAAGTCAAGAAGCACCTGCTGCGATCCTTGATCTCATCAACAAATCATCATTCTTCAAATGTACATCATGGAAATGTTTACGCATCAATGATGAAGTTAATCCCTTTGCTACTCACGAAGATGCTCCATTTGAAAACATATTTGCTCCTGAATCATCATCAGAACCATCTTCTTCAGGAGACATCGACTCGGCTACCTCAGTCCCTCAACAACGCCACATGAACACCTCATAAAATGGACTCACGATCATCCATTAGACAACATCATTGGAAATCCCTCTCGTCCTGTATCAACCCAGAAACAACTTGCAACCGATGCCTTATGGTGCTTCTTCAACTCCGTACTATCTAAGATCGAACCAAAAGATGTTAAAACCGCCATGAATGAAGATAGCTGGTTCAATGCCATGCAAGATGAAATTCATGAGTTTGATCGACTTGATATATGGGAGTTAGTACACTCGGCTGTGCTATGATTATAGCTCTTAAATGGATCTTCAAAGTGAAACTTGATGAGCATGGTGATGTGTTGAAGAACAAGGCTCGATTAGTTGCTAAAGGATACCGTCAAGAGGAGGGTATTGATTTTGAAGAATCTTTTGCTCCTGTTGCTCGAATCGAGGCAATCCGAATCTTTCTGGCTAATGCTGCTAGTAAGAACATGGTAGTCTATCAGATGGATGTGAAAGCGGCATTAATGCGGAGATCTTAAAGAAGTCGTCGTACGTAACTTGAAGGATTTGTGAATCAAGAGCATCCTACTCACGCGTTTATCGTGAAGAAGGCTCTTTATGGTTTAAAGCAAGCTCCAAGGGCATGGTATGATACTCTATCAAGGTTTCTTCTATCTACCGGATTTAGCAAAGGAGCAGTTGATCCTACTTTGTTCACAGTGAAGTCAGGCAAACATTTAACTCATGTTCAAATTTATGTTGATGATATTATTTTTGCCTCGACAGAACCAATGGAATGTGATCGTTTTTCAAATGAAATGAGTTCAAAATTTCAAATGTCAATGATGGGACAAATGTCATTTTCTTGGGATTACAAATTTCACAAAGTCCCGGAGGCATTTTCATAAATCAATCTAAATATGCAACAGAGATTTTAAAGAAATTTGGATTTGATTCAAGTGACCTTGTTGACACCCCCATGATTGATCGAACCAAACTAGATGAGGACCACTCGGGGATCATGATTGACCAAACGAAATATCGTAGTATGATTGGATCCATGATGTACCTCACTGCTAGTAGACCAGACATCTTGTTCTTTGTTTGCATGTGTGCTAGATACCAGGCTAAGCCTACTAAAAAGCACCTTGAAGCGGTTAAGCGGGTCTTTCGGTATCTCCAAGGAACCATCAATATGGGTCTTTGGTACCCGAAGGACACCGATATGTCACTAACGGCCTATGCAGATCGATCATGCAGGTTGTCAAGATACTCGTCGAGCAATGCGTGCGGAGGTGCTTTCGATTTTTGGGTGATAAGCTTGTGAGCTGGTCTTCAAAGAAGCAAATGAGTACTTCTATTTCCTCTACAGAGGCTGAATAAATAGCCATGTCATCTGTTGTGCTCAAATCTTATGGATGAGATCTCAATTATCTGACTATGGCTTCGTAATCAACAAAATCCCTCGTCTTGTGATAATAAAAGTGCTATTGCTCTCTCATGCAACAATGTTCAACACTCAAGAGCAAAGCATATCGACATTCGACATCATTTCATCAGGGAACAAGTGGAAAAGGTGTGGTGGAACTCTATTTTGTGAGGTATGAATACCGGTTAGCGACATCTTCACCAAAGCTCTCTTCAAGAGAAACGTTTTGAGTTCATACTTCCTCGACTAGGCTTGAAAAGTCTTCAACCAGAAACACTCAAACGTCTTCAGGAGGAAGACGAGGAGTAAAGGTCTATCTTCATCTATCTCTTGTATATATCTATTCGAAAATCAAAATACAAAATTATAAAACCTTCAAAATCCATAAAAAATTTGAAAAATTAGAAAAATCTTCAAAAAAATATTGTCTTTTTGTCATGTTTCTCTCGATTCGATAATATCTACGGTCTTGATGTTGTCATTCAAAGAATGACACGGGACTTTAGATGTTGTTCGAATTAAAAAAAAAAAAAAAAAAAAAAATCAAAAATATTTTTGGGAGAAAGAGAAACAATGGTTTATTGTCATTTCGGCAATAACCGGTTTTAAAAGAAAGAACAGAGCCATGTTTTACCATGTTTTCAAATTCCATGCTCCGATTCTATAAACATTTATCTGCTGAAAACTAAATGCTTTGAAAAATAACTCGGTCTCTAATTTTTATAATCATCATGGGACTTATTTGTCAAAATCTCTATCTCTCAATCAACAACCTATGTCATTGATTGAGGGGAGAATGATTTCAATTAAATTAAAAAGTTATTTGGCATTAAATTGTTTTCAAAAGATGTACATGCATGTTTTATCAATGGAGTTTAAAGTCTTAACATCCGATCCTTATCGGTTAAAAGCGCTTTCATAATCAAGTCACAATTCTCCTTAAAAGCTTTCAAAATCAATTTAAATCTATAAGAGATCACAAATCTCAAATGATTTGATAATTGTGATCGGGAGAATGTGTGATTTAAATTGGATTTAAAGCTGATAATTGGTAAATGGTTTTATAAGGATGTACAAGCTCTCCTTCCCACATGTGACAAGCGATTTCAAATTTTCCATGCACATGTTGAGGGGGAGCATCTATCTTAAACCTATGATTTGAAGCGTGATAACTTATCTCAAGGTGCAGGTTCCCTCTAGTATGTGCAAAACTCTTTTCAAATCTCGAGGCACATATTGAGGGGAGCAAAATCATGAAAACCTCATCCTTCCCCAAAATGCTTTATCTACTTGATTCGATTAGGGAAGTGATGTTGATATTTTTAAAATTGTAATCAAAGAAGTTAATTCTTTCTCTTGCCTCCGTGTGAAAACTATTTCAAATACTTGATTCACATGTTGAGGGGGAGTTCTTCTTCTAAAAATATCAAAACAATTCAGGTACAAAATGCTTTGATAAAATATCATAAGTATCCGGATTGATTTTCAAATGGTTTTCAATTGGTTCCTATGGCAGATGAACAATACCAAAAAAAAGACCGACCAACTTTACATTATGTATGGTGATATAAGGACGATAAGGTTTGGAATGTGTTCCCATGATCGCCCGAAGGAGGGATCTACCGGGGACTATCCACTAGTTAGTGTAGAGTTCTTAGGTATGATGATAAAAGGAGAAAAATGAGATATGGGAAGAGTGCGGTCTAAGACTGAGCTAATCTTGGAATAAACCCAACAAGGTTCTTGCTATGAAGTCTCGGTAAGCACAGAAGGGGTTGAAGAATTAAAAAGAATTGAATGAGAAAAGGGTGAAAACAAATAGCCCTCCATTTATTCAACCTTAGGGCAGAAACCGGGTTAAATTCATATGCTACTGATGGTAACATCGGTATTGAAGACAAGACGTCATGGACCCAGTGACGCACTGCACTTCAACTTCCCAAACCACTCAAGTTCCTCTTAAAAGGACTTGTTTCATTCTCACGGGGAACCGACATTATCTATCGACTTTCTCTTAGAGATTGTTGATATTGAAGGATGAGACCCTCTCCCTAGTCTCCGATATAGGATCCAAATATGCACAAATTGAGTCTAGAGCCACGAGATCATCAATAAATCTCATTAGGACACTTTCAATGAAGACTCTCTGTTTCACACAATGTGGAAAGAGATTATATCTTGAGTCCTACGCATTATCCTTGTGGTATTGCGGAACATCCGAGTGATGTGTTTACATATTCACTGTGAAGATGGAAAGCCTTATGGAGCCAACATCTAACAAGCTCCTGGTAGGTGGCATGTGAGATCTATTATTTAGATCAACCATGTGACAAGCGAGCGAAACAATGGGGCGATTCAATCTTTTGAATCAATCCTGGTTCAGGTTATGGATTGACGGATACCTTTGAAAAACCGGTTTTTGTGCTTTAAAACTCTTTTCATTAGCACGTCGACCGTGTACTAACTTTTCAAATCAAAAGGTGTTTTATGATTGATAATTGATTTTCATTAAAACCTTCATTATATTGCAAAAACAATTTCTATTGAGCAATACACGATTGTTTTTCAATTATCTTTTCATCAATCGATGGACGTAAATTATTTGGTTCACTCACTCCGTGTTGTCTTCTTTGAGACGTTCGGTTTGAAACGGCTAGAGCATTGCGAAACCCTGTCAAGGAGATTCTTGAAATCTACGATCACGAAGCGTACTTATGTCTGATCAGCGGGGAACCGTGGGGCGTGTACCTCAATTCAACGAAAGTGATCAAAGACACTTCCGTGCGATTTATTGCTAGCTTGTTGTATGCGGTACACCCCGCGTTCTGATCGAGAATGGAGCGGTCAATCCATAGCCACATGCTCACACAACACATTCATATCAAAAGATATCATGATTGGTGCATCAATGACTCTGATATTGTAACTCCATGCTTACGCTACGCTGCTGCCAATATCATGAATCAACAAAAGCTTCCGCTACTCTGATGAGAATATATCATGATCGAGAATGTGAGCATGTCGGTCCGAATGTCACAACATCACATAATACCAACACCACAATGGATGTATTAGAGATTTTCTATTAGTGATGATCTCAAAGCGGCTCAACATTATTATCACGTGGATCAGTAAAGACCTCCACTTGGATTAACCAAACATGCAATGAGTGGAATCAATGACTACGAGCTTTTGAGCAAAGTACTACATCAAGAATGCAAGATCAATTGTTAATGTAATATCCGATTGTATTCAATGTCATTTTAGTATATGTTTGAGGTGACCTCCCTTAGGGGAGATTGTTAGGAATTAGAAATTCCAGGTATTAAAGAGTCGGTCACCTCACGTATATGTAATCGTTAGAAAGCTCGTAGTCGTAGTTATTTTATGTTAAGTAGTATTTAGTTAAGTAACACCGTGGAGGACGGACGGGTCATTACCCACTGTATGCACGATCCACCCGTTGTGTGGCGATTTATGTAAGACTATAAATACTCTCTACCTCCCAAGGTAGAGAGTTGGGGCTCATAATAATATCTTTCACTTTCTCTCACTAAGTTCCCTAAACCTCTAACTTTCTCTCTCTAGAATTCCACTTATACGCCCACTTGTGTTAATGGTTTGATGTGTTTGTGAAATCCAATATCCAACAGATAGTATAACAACCTCAAACATTTTATAAAGGTGATTGTAATTAAGATGTGCTTACTGATTTTTTTTTTTTTTTTTCATAAGTACATGTGATGTGGGTTAAAGTTTGGGATTAATGAGAGATCTGATTGTTTTTGGAATTGAAGAATGAATGTTGGTGTGACAGAATTTGGGGTTTTCTAATTTTCATTTTCAAAATCGGGTTTTGGATTTGGCAGTGTTGTTGTGTACTTAAATGAATATGAAGATGGATCTTAATTGATGTTGATGCTGTATATCCACAAGAAGAAAGACTTGGATTGGATTTTGTGTGGGTGCATGATTTGTTTTAATTAAAAATGTAAAATGACTAAAATATCCTTCTGTTTGAATACAAGTTGCCCAAAAATATAAAGTTGCCCAAAAAACAATACATGGCATATAATTGCAAAATACGTACTTGTGTCATAAGTTTTCGGACACATGGCAGCCCCTGGTTGGGTCCAAGAAAATCGCTGCGCAACCTGTCTATTTTCGAATGTCAAGTCGTGAATTGCCAGTAAAGTGATATCTTGTGCACCAGAGCGTGTCTATTTGACTAATTTTCCCTTATATTTGTTATATAAATATACGCTTTCACACGATTGTTGATCATGAACCATATACCCGATACTCCCAACAAAGGTCCTAATATATGTTTTACAATTCTTACAAGATTACAAAAATTCTAGAATTATTTTACTTGGTGTTCAAATTCATTTATTATATATATTTCTTAAATATATATACTTACGATAAATTAGGTAATTACGAAACGATAATTATTTAAAACACACGATACTTATACGAATTATATTTTTATAGTTTTTATGACTTCATTACACTTTATTTTGTTCCACTAATATTTATTTCTAGCTAACTCAATACATAACTAAGAAATATATAAATTATTATAACTTATATATATATATATATATATATACATATATATATGTATATATATATATATATGTATATATATATAGAGCTTGTATCATTTAAAAACTTGATCTCAAGAGAAAAGTGAAAAATGTAATCTCAACCATTGGATCACCCCCTCTTCCCCTCCTTTTTTCACACCAAACTACAGGGACCTAATTGTATTTTCCTTCATTCTTTAATGAAGTTTTGTAAATTAGCACCCTAGGAAAAATTTTTTTTCGTCAAAGCCAAAATTTTTCTGGAGGCCAATTTTTTTTTTTTTTTTTTGGGCCAAAAATTTCCCGCCAAATTTTTATAACTGTGATGCACCTTTTTATTTTGATGCATCGCAGTTATAAAAATTAGTTATAACTATGATGCACCAAATTTTATAACCGTGATGCACCCAACGATTGTTACCTAATACGCTTCAATAACATTGCAATAACTTAGTATACTATGCTCTTTAAGGGGCATTAGTTGTACAACTAGAGACGGAGCTATGGTAGCCATGGTAGCGTCGCATGCTTTGTCATTGGGATAACGCTAGTGCATATATTAACAATCGTGAATTGATGATAAGTAAGTTAACCATGTGATTAATAAAATGACTCTGAAACATGTTAGGATAATTGATTTCATTGTATATTTAACCATGTGATTAATAAAATAAGCGTGTTGAATTAGTTGAAAAATCTCTTTTATACACAAAGGTTGACGGTTCTAATTCAAAACTTTTTCTGGAATAAATTAATAACATATGCGATCTGATGCACCTTTTAATTTTGGTGAATCACAGTTAAAAAAAGTAGTTATAACTATGATGCAAAAAAAAAGGTGCATCAAAGTTATAAATTTTTGGCGGGAATTTTTTTTTTGCCAAAAAAATTTTTTAAGCGGGGAAAAAATTTTTTGCTTGGGGGCGAGGGGGTGTGTGGGAAGTGGTTTTCAAAACTTACCCCTGAAGTTTGAGATGTTTCAAATTAGACCCTATAACTTTTTTTCTCACTTTTCTCTCTAATTATACTTTTCTCTAGAACCGCACTATATATATATATATATATATATATATATATATTAATCTAGAAAAACTACCACACCTTACCAAATAATCTTTCCCCTTTTTCTTGTAAAACCGGCCAAGCAATCCCTCCCCCATTTACAATCCAATTAATGCATGTACTTGATTTTATAAAATATAATTTTACATATATTTGATATATATATATATATACATATATATATATATATATATATATATATATACATATATATATATATATATACATAATATATATATATATATATATATATATATATATATATATATATATATATATATATATATATATATGAGTTAATTGCATTTTTGGTCCCTGTGGTTTGGCCAAATTGCAGGTTTGGTCCCCATCCTTTCGAAAGTGCAACGATGGTCCTCATTTTAAAGTTTTGGTTGCATTTTTGGTCCCTGGCCAAACTTAAATGACTAAAATACCCTTGTCATTTATTTTCCCATCAGTTTATATTTTTTATTCACATTTCTATTATTCTTTTATAATAAAAACGCACAAAGAAAAAAAAAAACACACAAATTCATAACACAATATATAATCATCATCCTCAACAACTCAAAACAAAAAAACTACAATAATCCATCAAACAAATATCAGCATCTCTTTCGCCTTTATCAACACCACTCCAAATTTCCAGATCTAACAACAATGATGTGAAACCAAATTTAACAACAATGGTCAAAAAGTTAAATGATGAACAACAATGGTGTAAAACCCATATCTAACAACACCAATCCAAATTCCTGTAGCCTATATGTCTACAATATCATTGACCAAAAATCACAAAATTGATTTTCATTACCAAAAATCACAAAACACTCCCCGGCCACCTTAAAGCCACCACCACCACCACACCGCCGCCATCCACACTACACCACCCACCTCAAAACACTCCCCACTCTCCCCTCTTTTCGATCCATTAGGTCACGCGCCTAAAACCCTCCCCCCACCTCTCGTTAACCACTCACTGCCACCACTACCTCACCACAACGCCACCACCATTTCTCTTTTTGTGTTGTAAACACGGGTAGGTTAAAACCACGGTTTTGACTCATATTTCTTGATAACTCGTGGTTGAGTCACGAGTTGACTTCGGTCAATCGGTTTGGTTATTAAAACATGGGAAAGCGATTTCTTGGTATTAGTGTTGGAGTCGTGTGTTAACGTCGTGACTTGACCAAACCGAGAGCTTGGCTCTCGGTGAGGGCTTATTTGGTTTGCTTGTTACTTGGTCTTGAGTACCAAGGTCTTCACGTGAGGTTTAGGATAGAGTAGATGGCCGAGAGTAGGTGGTGATGGTGATGTTTTCTCATGTTGACTATTAAAGAAGATGAAGAACATCCTTTCTTGTGTGTTGGTGCGTGGGAGAAAACAAAAGGAAGAGAGAGAGAGAGAGAGAGAGAGAGAGAGAGAGAGAGAGAGAGAAATGAAGAACATACTGTCTGGGTGCTTGGTTCTTGTATATGTTTTGGATGAAGTAATAAAAAGAAAAAATAATCAGAAAATTAAAGGGTATTTTAGTCATTTAAGTTTAGCCAGGGACCAAAAATGCAACCAAAACTTCAAAATGAGGACCATCGTTGCACTTTCGAAAGGATGGGGACCAAACCTGCAATTTGGCCAAACCACAGGGACCAAAAATGCAATTAACTCTATATATATATATATATATATATATATATATATATATATATATATATATATATATATATATATATAGACAACTAGCTACTACTTTTCATTTTTATCACAAAAACTTCACACAAACTCTCTCTAGCTCTTGAAGTTCGGCCTACATAAAAAGAAGAAGAAGGAAAATTGTTTTGATCATTTTAAGTGTTTATAAGTGTATATTCAGGTTAATAAACTAGTATTATCGGGTTTTGGAGTATCGTTCGGGTTTATTCGTTCTTGTTCTCACCATTTATCCACTATTATCAAGTAAGTTTAAAAATAATTTTTTATACTTTCACATAAGTGTTTTTCATATTTATTTCATTCACTTATGAATTTTTAGAGTTTATATAGTTATTTAAACTCATTAAATCAATATATCACCCATAAATATGTCGATCAAATTTTATAATCAAACAAAGTCATTTTATGTTTTATAAAATTATTGGATGAAGACAAATGGTACAAACAAGTCTTGAAACATTTTACTTTAACTTATAGAATCTATAGTTATATAAGTGTTCATATGAATTATAATTATTAATACTATATTTTTAGTCATTATTTCTAGATCTATATTTTAATCCTGTCACCTTGGTCATTTTGGAACTATAATTGTTGTTGAGAAATTCGTGGAAGAGTTTAGGATAGACTTGGAGTTGATTTAAGGGTTTTTAGTTAGAAAAATGGATTATTTAAAAATATGTACGGAAGCGCTGCCGAAATTTCTAATTTTTGGAAAATCAAATTATTTTTACAAGTTTTAATCGAAGAAATGGAAAATAGATTTTAAAACGAAAATGTGGTCGGTTGAATGGATTAAAACGGAGTTGTAACGAATAAGATACGAGTTTTCTAAATATATGGTCGATTTGTCGATAACTATTTTCAGAAAATTAAATAGCTTGCTGTCCAGATTTTTATCACGGTAAAACCAAGCTTTAAAAGATAATCCGAGTCCACAAAATCTGAAAATGTTGTAATATACTTAAATACCTTCGTGATGATAGGTAGAATTTTGAAAACGGAGTTAAAACGAGAGAGTTTTGACACTTTTAATTTTCGGTCGAAAACTATATAAAAACACTATTCACGACTTTTGCCAAAAGTTGTCGAAATCTTAAATGTCATTTTTTAGAGGTCTTAACGATCGTTTCAGGCAAAACGGACTAAATAAACGAAGTAGCATTTTATGTATATATTAGGTCGAGTCGGAAACTTTTTAAAATATATATTACCGAAACTTTCATATCGTAGTTACGATACATACTTACTAAAAGTCCAAAAATATTATATTTTGGCTATCGCTAAGAAATATTAAGTAATGTTATATTATAAAACTAATCTTACAAACAAACATGTAGGGGTGATATAACTTTCATAAATTGCATACATGACATTATTACATTACCTAAAACACATTATTTTCTCTAGGTTGCGGCTAGAGTATCGCGCATCGTTTCCCGTGCACACTTACTTGTAGCGTATTACTTATTACTTGAGGTGAGTAATCACATCCCCTTTTTAACTATTTTAAATCGTTTTGGGGTGGAATGAATGAATTATATAGACTAAAGTGATTTCTATTTTATGAACATTATTACTTGAACTCTTTGAACCTTGTTTTGAACTCTTGAACTTGACTTGAAACTTTTGAACTTGACTTGAACTCTTGAACCAAATTATGAACTTATGACTTGTTTCAAACTTAATATACCGTATGTACTATGACCTAAAGTCTCCCCTGTCTATGGAGCAACAATATAAAAATTTCCCTTTATCTACGAAGTAACTTTGACTTAATAATAATATATAATAGTTTGTGATGATGTACTGTTCGTACATTTTCAATTGTTAGTCTCCGACTGGAGTGCGAACGGTCTCCAGTTTATACGTACCGTTCGTACGACTTCCTTGTGTGGAGCAGTATTTAGTATGGATAGCGCTATTAGAGGTCGGCCAACCTCTCGTTCCCCTGTCTACGGAATACATATTATTTATTTTAGGAGCTTTGTCACATACTTTATTATATACTATGTGCCCTTATTGTGAACTATATTGACCACATGTACTTGACTACCAGACATGCGACTTTTAAGCAATGGGTTATGAACGCATAGGTTACAAGTCTTGTATGGGCGCGACTTGGAACTGAATGGATTGACAATGCCTTTGTGTTGTGGACTATTCTCTAAGACCAAAAACTGAGACTCACTTTTAAAAGTTTTCATATTATATAAAACGTGTGTACTCACCAACTATTTTCATAGTTGACCTATTTTCTCATGCATTTCAGGTGATCCAGTGAAAGTGGAACCTAAGTTATTACATCTCATGGATTTCATAAATGTCATATGTCAGACTAGAAACAATGTAATCTTGTAATAAATATGTAAATGTTGGGATTTCTTATATACTATTATGTTCGGTATTGTTCTATCATCTTTTGCGATGTATATTGATTTCATTACACCTTGCGTTTCCGCCTTCGATGGGGTGTGACATATACCCATCTGCATATACAATGTCAATCAACAAAAGAATGTGAATGCATATACCCATCTGCAAATACCATCTAAATTAGAAAAGATGCCCATTTGCATATACCGCAAATACTAACTAAATTATCAACAATACCAAACAACCAAAATAACACAAACAAAAATACTGCAAATACCAAATATCATACATTAGAGTGCAAATCCATAGACTACAAATTTGTCCAACCACCAGAATGTAGGTTCCCAAATACACAGTATTCTAGGGAGAGAAAGAGTTGGAGAGAGAGAGGGAGGATCCATGCGTATGAGTGCAAAAAGAGTAATATTGCATAGAATCAACCAACCTCTAAATGAGATGTTACATAGTATTTATAGGACAAGATTGCTAGGGCAACGCCTAGCTTAAGTTTTCTAGAACCTTCACATGGCTCGTGGGCTTACTACATGGGTCGTGGACTATATCTAACATATAAGTCTATTACATTAACAAATTATTACATCCAATACATGATCGACACTTCATAATGTTTACACGTAATCCCAACAATCTTCCTCTAAGGGTTGGTCATCATGGTCTTCTTGTATAGGTTGTCTGATGTCTTCATTTCTTTACTTGAGACATCTTTAATCATTACTTCTTTGTTCTTTGTTCTTGTTGTTGTGATCAAATGGTGGTGTTGTCTGCCTTTCATCAACTTCTTTGTTGCTGGTGCTTTGCGTCTTTCCAACATGCTCATACTTCTTGGTGAATCATACATATGTAGCTCTCATTCATCAACTTTGATATTTGTCTCTTTACTTTGTAGATTGTTTGACTTGACGTAAAATCTTTCTGAACTTATCTTATGCTTCGATCTTTGATGAGAACTTTCTTTGAATCTTTAAATTTCTTTATGATGTCGGTATGCGCATGTGGAAATGGATTGATGTTGACGATAATGTTGGTGGTAATGGTCTTTCCTGAAACTCTAGCTATACATAATTACCTGCATGAAAACAGTTAGCAATAAAGTTCCAGACGTTAGAGTTCGGATATTTTGTACAGGTACATCTAGATCGCTGGCGTATCCCTTGAATAATCTCAGACCAGATGGTTACTGGCATATCCCCGTACTTAATATCTTTACACTGCCGTTGTGAGCCGCTGGAGTATACCAAGGTATCACTCCACGACTATAGACTGTTTGGAACCACCGCGAACACTAAGTGTAATCCACAAGGATTACCGAAGTGACATCTTTATTAGGGCTTTGATGTTGACCTGGTAGGAATTTCCATTCAATCGAGGATCACATGTGTAATCATAAATGTTACGGGATTGCTAAGATCGCGTAGGACTCTAAAAATTACAACTTGTGTTCTTATTGTTGAACAATCAAGTGTAGAAATGTTATGTGTTCCTAAGAGATCTTTTGAGAAATCTCGTGGCTCTAGACTTGATTTGTGCGTTTTGGTTTAGTATTGGATCTTTGGGCGGCGTCTCCTGCTTCAATATCAACACATCTCAGAGTGAGAGATCGATAGATTATGCATGATCCCCCGTGAGAATGAATTAAATCCTTTTAAGACTTGAGTGGCTAGAAGGTTTAAGTGCGAGTGTGTCCTTTGGGTCCATGCGTCTTGTCTTCAATACCGGCATCACCTTAGTGACAACCATTATCATATGTATTGAACCGGTATTATGCTCTAAGTTGAATTTGGAGGGCTATTTCTTTTCATCATTTTCTTTACTTTTCTTTTTAATTCTTCAACTCCTTCTTTTTCCTTTGTCACATTATTACGTTTTTCAATCAAAACTAAGGAATTTCTACTTCTAAACTATTGGTAGTGTCCTTGGGTAGATCCCTCCGACTCTTGCAGATCAAAGGACGTATTTCCGATCCTTAATCACCTTATAACCCCATGACTATCCTATGTTGCCATAAAATCTTTCATTGAAAATCTCTCAAATTTTTTATGATAGAAAACACATTTTGTCAACAGTTTGAAAATTTTGACTTAAATCTGCACATTGAGAGTAGAGTTCGCACTTTTTGAATTGATTGATTTTTAGTAGACAAGACCAATTCGAGACACGTTTACATCACTAGTTGGACTAGCTTGAAATTATTACCCGACCTGGTCAAGTCCAAAAAAATCTTTCGAAACGGTACACTCTACTTAGAAAAGTTATATTCGAGACACGTTTACATCACTGGTTAGACCAACTTGAAATTATTACCCATCCAGAACAAGTCCTTTCAATTACTGACATTTTATGATTCGCCAATTCATGAGTTATATCTGAGTTGAGCTCATATAAGATTCCATTCCATTCTGATCAACATATTTTAATCTCGTTTCTCCCCTCAAAAATAGCATATAAATGTTGTTTTGAAAAAAACGATGATTAAAATATTCTTTTTGAGTTTTAGAATTGACTTGGGATGAAACACATAACAAGAACATTTGTTTTGAACAAAGAGTTGTATAATACTCCCCCTTAATTAGTGAAAACTTTTGATGTTTTGAAATTTGACAGGAAATATTATATCTTGAGTAAAATTTTGAAAAACTTTTGAAAAGTCTTTGAAATTTTTTGAATAAAATTTACTCAAAAGTAAGAAGCCTTCGCTCCTTATATAAGGATTGAGGCATTGAAGCGTACCTCAGGGTCCTTTCTTTTCAAATATCGGGTTATACATTGATACTTATGCATAAGCCATAATGTTACAAAC
>OU343220.1:180906476-180965975 GCA_910596185.1 Chrysanthemum makinoi
TGCATCTCCGTGAAAGACGGCCCGAGAAACTTCATTACTTGGGTGTCTCATTTGGGCTTACAAGGGATTTATTTCGTTTTTGGAGGAGACATAAGTTTGCTCCATTTTACATATGCGAAGTTCCAGTTAAGTTCTTTCTGTTACTTCTCTCAAATGTTCACACTTTCAATTCTTTCTTTTGCCCCTATTCTATCTTAGGATTCATACTGATTATATTATCGCCATTATGCTTTGTAATCAGAATGTTGTGACTGGGGAGCATACGTGTATGCTTTTAAAGCCACTGGACACTGATGATATTGAAGTGAACGGGTCAGATGAGCTGGGATTTTTTGGTCCTTATTATCGAGGTTTGCCTTTCTTTCAAGCAAACATTTATTATTCTTTTTTGGAAGTTTTATATTAGACTTCAGGAGGCTTTCAACGTTCAACCTATTTAACCTACAGATATTTGATTCTACTCGGTTGAGGTTAAAAATGCAACCCATGTCATCTATACATGGGTTGAAAAAAGTGCCTCTTCCCTTTTGAATATTTATTTTTTAGAGCAAAAAATTACTTTCTTGGCCAATTCTATTATTAGAAGACGGTGATATCGAGTTAAGTATACAAATAGTCAATCATTGATTTTTTTAGCCCATGTCCTAAATGTTTTATGCGTTTTTAATCACCAACAAGAAGCCTAAAGTGTATTCATATGCTATCGACCTTCTAAAGCCTTTTGTTCAATTCAACTATGATATTATCTTAGCAAAATATTATTTATTAGTACGTATAGAATATTACATTGGTTACTTATAATATACAGTAATTTTTTTGGACATAGTGTTACTAGTCTGACCTCTGACGTGCTCAAAGAAATTTCTCGTTACTCACCCCAGCCACTTTTCCCACTTCTAGTATAGCCTTGTAAAAGGACTTATTTATCACTTTCTAAAATCTTGTTCTTGCAACTCCTTTGTGGTATCTTTACTCTTAACTGAGTCGACTATTGAATCTTGCTTTGGTAAAAACACGTTCACGCAAACATGTGCTTATGATGCTTGAAAACACAACAAAGATTTTGCTTTGGGAAAAGATAATACTATTTTGGTTTGTCCTAAAATAAGTGTCCAAATCCAAATTTCAACCACAATAAAAAAAAATAGACTATTATTTAATCATGGTAATTGGTACCTTCCTAATCCATTAGCATCCATGCAAAGTGTCATTTTCCTATTGAATAATATGATGTTATGTAACATTTTTTTATTTTACTTTTTTAATCTGAGATAATTATTTAACACTAACATTTTTCACGGCGGTGCAGTAAAGAGCAAATGGAGCTGAAGCTATTGTATGCTATAATTGCCGAAGCGGGCTTTGATTTAAGTTAAGCATAGCTGTATCATCCAACATGCTACACTGGCTAGCACAACAAGCACTTTAAGAACAAAGCGTGAGCATGCTAATCGACAATATTGTCCAAATGGAAGCAAAGACCCATAAAGACACAAGGTAGATAAGTTGCACACTCGAAAGCATGGTGGATTTGTACATAATGTGGCTGCAACTGAAATGTATACCATTCGCTTGCCAAAAAAATAGACTGAAAAATCATTTGAAAGTATCCCAAGTTTGTATCATGCTGTTATATTTGGCAAAAGAGGAGACTTTGGTTTGTAGATAGATTGTTTTCCAATTTCTGAATCTAAAGTCCCAACCAATGGCTACTTGTAATAACATTTTTTTGTTGCAAATGGTGTAATCCTGAGCTTATCTTTACCACTTCCCCCTGTCCTTTTTATGGGTGTGTTTCATTGCTGAGTGAACTTCAGATTGGAGTACAAGAAGTTGCCCAAAAAAAAGTTGCCCTCACAAGAAGTTGCCCAAAAAAAATCGCCCAAACAGAAGTCGACATAGTTTAGGGACGCCAAAGCCTCATCTAGCTTATTTTGTCTGTATAGAAAGTATGCATGTTTATAAATTACCAAGAGAAAAAAAGAGAAATGCATCAGTACAGACAGGGTACGAAATTGTATGCTTCTGGAACATGTGAAATAATCAATGGTGCAACGTCGTACTATTTTCTATTGCCATACTCTTTTTCTCTTATGTTTATTGTATTTGTATTCATGACGAGATATATCTGTAATTTATGTGAAAGGTCGTACTATTTTCTATCATAAAAAGCGTTCTTGATATTCGTCTATTATCCATTTTTGAAATAAGCGTTTTGCGTAAAGTAAAGCTAGTTTTTATATGCTTGTATGCGATTTAAAATTGTTAAAACGCGACCCTTTTATCATGACTTGTAACTGATTTTGGCCCTATTCCAGTCTCTTATGTATTATTGTTTGGTTATGTGTAGGTACCAAAGAGAGGAAGCAAAAATTGAAGCTTCGGTAAACATCTTCATTTTGGGCAACTTATTCTTTTTAGGCAACTTCTGTTTGGGCAACTTCTTCTTTTTGGGAAACTTTTTCTTTTTGGGTAACTTCTTATTAGGGCAACTTATTTTTTGGGCAACTTCTTTACGATAAATTCGATTTAGTCATATTACGATAAATTTGATTTAGTCCCACATGAATTTGAGGTGGCAAAATGGGTGGCCCGGGGTGCATAAGTGCGTTGGGTAATGAATCAAAAGAGGTACCCAGTTTTTGTATGGGTCAAAAAAGTTGATTAGATAAAGAGGTAAATTTTTATATTGATCAAAATGGATAATTTTTTGTGTGATTCAGAATTAGTGATTTTTAATAGTAATAATGGGCCAAGTTGGATTGGGTAGATCTAGGCCAAGATAACTAAGTTTTACAAATGATTAGTATGAAATATGACTATTTTAGTAATGATCTAATTTATTGAATGAAATGATTCAGGATGTACTACGAATTAATTGTACCCTTTATGCCGTGACTGATTGATTTATTTCGATTTTATAAGATCTACAAAAAGAACATGCAGCATCTACCTGCACTACTCTATCTGATTCATGAGCAGATGCACATAACGGCAACTGGTTTTGAGCAAGTACAGCAGTAACGGTTCGCCATTAGAATTCCTTAGTTGGTCTATGTTTTGACCAGATACACCAATCAAACCACCAACTTGGCAACCAGAAATTAATAGTCTTATTGTATTTGCGCACATGCCGCTTTGCAACTCTCGTCCTTCAGCATTATCATCATCCTGCAAGAGAGCATTAACAAACTAATTACATCGGCAGCAAAGAGAAAAACGAGTGTTGCAAGAGAGGCAGACATGAAAAGTTAAAATAACATAAATAATGAATGATGACATAGAAAATGAAACACAAACACCCACATGCACGACTTTTAAAAAACTTAGAAACTGCCAAAAATAGCATAACTTTTTCTGGGTAACCATGATTTCCGACCTTTTGGCTTGACTTATCCATCGCTAGCTTGTCGTGTCCACTGCTAGCGTAACCCCAACCACTGCTATTACTATTATCGGTTACCACTACTACCCCGCTCGTTACCACTGCTAGCTTGTCGTTTCCACTGCAAGCGTAACCTAACCATCGCTAGTCATTCTCGTAATCTGGTAACCGACCCAACACCAACAGGTTTCAAGGCACTCAAAAATCACCTGTTTCGACCCGTTAACTAGCCAGCCCATTTTGCTACCTCTAGCCATGATAATTATTTTATCGAAAAGATCGCCAAAGTTTCTGAATTGGGTAACTTTTCAGCTTTCAGAATATAACTACCAACCAGAACCCAGTGGTATCTCATTGACAAAATCAAATGTAAAATGTAGCAAGTACATGTATGCTAGGCTAGTTAGCTGGTATTGTTTAGTCATGCTTAGACTTGGACTACACAAGTACATAGTATGTCCACACACATGCAATGATTGTAAGAATTATATTCATGCATATGGTATGTGTTCATATGTGTAGATATTCAAATTACAAAACTCAGTGAGGATAGTCAATTACCTGGAAATTCAGCAAAATCAATTTCCCAAGACCCTCTCAAGCAGCCATCATGCTCTACCGTTAGTAGAAAAGCGGGGACCCGATAATAGAATCTATTTGAATCAACAAGTGGTATCTCCATAACCTTCTTTTCTTTTGATATTTGTATCTCAAGAGCCCTAAAAACTGACTTATAACCAGGCACACGTTTTAGTGACAAAACCTTTATCGTATCTCCATTGTTCTCAAGAACTTCAACAATGTCACAATCACCAACATCGACATGAGACACGGTACACTTGGTTTCATCCTTATTGTTTAGAACCCAAACCTCATTTTCCCTTGGATATATGTTAAATCTATTTTTACCATTCACTTCTGCATGTACAAGATACAAAAACGAATCCTGCTGAATTACTTGTCTTTCACCTGAGGATGCTTGCATAGATACCCTTTCACAAGAGTTTTTATCCAAAATTGACTGTCAATAGCAGAATAGTGAAATCATGGTAACCTACATCATCCTCGTTGGCAGACAAACTCCGTTGATGAGATGATACATATGTTAGTCCAGGAATTGTATTTTTTGAGGAAACGAGTATTAGCCTTGTGAGCCTTTAAATTCTACTGATAAGAGCTGCCTTGGCTTCTTCCTCTTCCTCCAAGCGTGATTGCATCTTTACTTGTCCTTCTTCTAACTATAAAACATATAGCTGTCAATAAACCTATGGAAAGATATACACAGGGGCTCTACACAAACACCGTAACACTAAAAATAAAAAATTACCTTTTGTTTTAAGGTCATTATATCCTCTGGGTTAACACCTACAAGCATCCCCCTCCTTAGCTGATCAAGCTCTTGTTTGAGAACATATATTTCTCTTTGGTACTTTTTAATTAATGACTTCTCATCAATAATCTGAAAGATGAATGTGTCAATAGCATAAAAATAGTCAGATTAGTTTTTTTGTTTGAAAATTTCTGCAAAACTTATACTAGTTCCATAGCAGACCTTGTTCCGGGAAGCAAATATTTCAACACTCTTTGCCCTGCTTGCAAATTTTAATGTATTGTGAGTCTCCTCCATATTGCTAGAAGCTGGAGTTATGGTACAGATGAGCTGGTAGAAGAAATAAAGTTAAAATGGAGTTTAAGGAGGTAATATTAGAAGAAGCAAATAATAATAATAATAATAAAGTTAAAATAAAGTTAAAATCATACTTCAGACTGGCTTAGGGTGGCTCCTATATCTGGATTGGGACAAACTATGAACGCCAGGACTTATCGTTGTGTGTTGTGTTACCGACTGGGTGTTCCCCTTTTCACTGTCCAGGTACCGTGCTCGGCATGTTCTAAGGTTTTTACTGGAGATATTTATGGGGATCATGCAGTTTCATGTGCGGGTATTGTTGGCATTAAACATCGCCATAACGTTGTACGTGGTGTTCTTGTTGATATATGCTCTCGGTCCGGGATTTCTGTTCGTAAGGAGGTGGATATTGGGCTTCATGGAGATATGGACGATCTTGCGACCGCTGATATATTGATTTATTCTTGGGATGGCGGGCGTGATGTTTGTGTTGATCTTACAGGTTCGTCTCCCTTGACGCAATCGGGTTTGCTTGATTTTGTGCCAAGGCGCGGCGGTTAGTGAGGCGCACGACGTAATCAGGTCAAGTATGAGGCTAAATGCGCGGACATCGGATATGGTTTCCTCCCCTTTTCTTTTCTTCGTTTTGGAGAACTTGAAAGAGGCGGATACCTTTAAAGCTATAGACTTTTCTCCTTGACGCAAGACATTGGTGCTCGTGCTGCGGATCATATTTTTAGTCGTATTAGTTTCGCTATTGCTAGAGGAGTGGGGGCCCAGTTGGTTTCTCGGCTTCCCACTAATTTCTTCTAAATCCTTTGTGTTTTCAATAAAGTGATGTTATAATTAAAAAAAAAATAATAATAATAAAAAAATAATAATAATAATAAACACACACACACACACACACATACACACAAACACATACACAAGTATTCAACTTTTATGTCTTAGCTCTACCACTTCAAGTTAGACTTACTGAAACATGTCCATGGCCACTCAATGAAGACTGTAGTAGGCGGGTAAGCTTGGAATCTCTAAATGGAACATGAGATGCCTTCCCCTCACTTAGCTTTCAATACCTGCATGTCCAGCTTAAAAAAAATCACAAATGAAAAATAATTCAAATTTCTGGATACAGTGTAAATTACAGAGCTAGAATAACAAAGTATTGGACAAATATATGATAATATGATGTGATTGCCCAGCTTGATGACAAAGATAACATGAGGTGTAAATGATAACGAAGCACCTAACATGCTCCTTTGCAATTAGATAAGCATGAAATACTACATCTGTATAAAAAATTATGCTAATAAAGTTTCAAGGAACATCAAGACAAGATCTATAGTGACTTAGTTTAATGGTTAGAAAACTTTTGTTTATGTAGGATCCTTCTTTCCTCCTTAGTCCAATAGTTTCAGTTTTTGAGCTCTCTGATCCAGCTAGATCAATTAGATTCTAGAGCAATTAAGAGAAAACAATATAAGTGATACAGCAGCAAATTAATCATGTAAAGAACTCTACGAATCAATTATACATACAAGTTGAGAAAAGATCACGCCATCATACTCATCACCATGAGCACTGCTTTCAATCATCTGTCAATTCAAATAGCCAAGTTAGATATAGCTTTGTATATGGTAGTGAAAACGACTTTCAACAGAACAAGTATGCTGTTCACGAAAAAACAAAAATTGTTACAGCAATTGGTTACTGGTTTAGTGGAGTACAATTAAGAAAGGGGGGAGATATTACACAGTCAGAATCAACCACATACTGATTATATAGTAGCAGTGTTTCTAGTTTGCTCGTAATCCCGTACCAATCATCAAAACAGTAGAAACGGTCGATTAGCCGTTAATTTAGTATTGGGGTGTTTGATACAAGCTAATTTATATTGATCCATTTTGGTTTTTCTCAAACAATTTTTTTCCTGAAAACTTCACTAAAATTATTTCAAATATAACATTGTTATCAAGTTATAAGCAAAATACAAACAGATTTCCAAAATAGTTTTGAATAACTGATTCTAACGGTTACTATGTGCATAACTTCATCAGGATACCCGTAAATTTCACCACCAATTACCCATTTTATAATTGAGCCATCGAGCTCCATTGACATGGCCTACAAAGAAGCGACTTGCAATCTGAATTGTCGAGAACCGAATCGGACCTGACTTGTATGTCATTGACCATGTTGGACTGAGTCGAGTTGACTCGTCACTGGTTCAAGTAATGTAGACAGGTGAAGTATAGAATTAAAATGGATTCAGGTTGAAAAGTGAAATTTTAAGTACAGATCAGATTGACAAGAAAATATCTGTGTCCATTTTTCGTATCTAACAAAAGGCCTAAACTATGACTATAATACTAACAGGCCTTTGGCCCTTTGATCTTCAGGTTTCCTCTGAATGACTTTCGGCCCATTTGACCCGTTAACTTTTAGCCAAAGTTTATTATCTGACCACTTAGAGATAAACATCACCTAAATTGTGAAATCAAAGTTGGTCCATCCTCTCCATCTTAAAGTAGATTATGCAATAGGAACCGACACTTACGTGAGAGTGTAAAATGATTCAAGATATCGCGAGAGTATATGAGTCATGGAGACTAGAGAGGCATAAAAGATTCGCAAGAAGACTATATCGATAAGGCTACCGTCTATTCGACACTGCCAAGGATGCATTGAATGCATCTCCCATTAACAACACATGGATTGAGAGGAGCCGCATGCATGCTTCCGCTTGGCATTGTCCGATGTTTCTTTATCAACAAATCAAGATCGGGGGGATACAAATCAAAGAACGCCGCTTCAAAGTCATGCACATGCTTTTCCAGAGTTTCGTTTCCTGCAGGTGCCACATTTTGGAGCTTTGTTGAATACTCAAATCTTCCATGGAGTTTGTCAGCACAACGCTGCCAGAGTATTAGCGATCATGAACCATGAACTTGGAATTTAACATGGATGTTTCCTTTAGCATCAAGTCTTTTATTTCCAACAAAGTGTTATAGGTAGCATAGTATTTAATAGTTTGCAAGTTTCTCTTGGATGTGAGCATTAAGTTATGAAAACCACGTTCATACTAGATGAGTTTCACGTAGGCACTTCATCACGTAGGTTTTAATGAAGTAATTTCTTAGTTTACAGCAGTTCTATCTTCAAACTTCAACAAGATCAAGAAACTTAACATTCAACATGCTGCGCGAAACCTCTCACCATCCCCTTCTCCACTCACTCACCTCCAACTCCAAACCTCTGTAGGTAGAGGCATCAAAATATACATAAGTGTAGAGAACTATTGCTCTACTCCGAAAGAGAGTCATTTTAAACATGTTATTAAAGAAATTACTTTTCTACTCCCACAAGTAATGCATGCCATTTCTAAAGACATCAAAGCCTTGGACACCCCTTGATGCGCCAGGAAGTGCCAAATAAACTAAAAGCATGGAAAAATAAATAATGTGCGATGCACCCATGTCAAAGGCGACACAAGTGACAAGTAATGAGTTCAACACAATATAGAATGATACCACAAAACGCTTGCTTATTGTTTTTGAGCAAATACTAAAATACCAACTACACTATTTCAGATTTAAAATTCATTTTTTACCTTTCGTAGAAAGGTCATGTGGAGATACTAAGCTTTTAATATGACTTCAAGCTCCAAAAGTAGAACATTGATACATTTTAGTCAGGATGTAACAGATGCACAATAAATAATGTGCCTTTTAGAGAAAGGATCTGCGGACCTAAACTACAAGTGAACTTACTCTTGTAGCAAGAATTTATTGTCCTCAATAGTACATCTCATGACTATTTATACCAGAAAGAGATGAACCATTGTCGCCATTGTGAGATTTTAGTATCATATCAACGGTTTGGGAGCCTCAGAATAAATGAGGTAAATAAATAAAATAACAATATATACTGCATAATAGATAAAACAGTTATCTCAAGGACATGAGATATATAAACTTTGTTTTAGTACAACCGAGTTATGCAAAAATGAGCCCACTTTTTTTTTGCATTTATGCATTTTTACGGTGAGTATATGACGATTGTCGATTTCTAAGAGCCTTTATGTAGTTTAGTGAAAGGTTTAATGGTTTCCAACTTCTAAAATACATGTTTATTTGAAGATTATTCTAACATGGGTTTTATATAATACATAAAGAAACTATGTACCAAGAATCTGCGCCTGCACAAATGGATGAATCGCCAAAGCATGATGCAAGTATGTCGTGTTTATCTTGAATAAGAGCAACAATTGCCATTCCACTGCACTTGCCACCGACGGTCAAACCTTCCATGCCCATTTTGAAGCACAATGACGCTTACCTAGTGCCATATTACACAATCATGTGATCATGTCAATCTTAGTTTCAAACAAGGTTGGTGAAACCACAAATCAAGTATCACTTTTCCTTACAACCTGGCTACTAAAAGTTTCATAAACAAAGCACAATTCAAATTACTTTAATTATATAATGTAAATGGACATTTGCAAGATAAAATTCAAGCATACATCACCTTCCAGAATACAAGAGCAAATAGATCTTTAGTCATGCGGTATAATTGTATTAGCAACCAAGGCAAGTTTTCTACCGGAAGGACTATCGTTTCATTGGATTATCTTCTTGTCGTTCTCCTTTGGACGCGACATGACTTTGACCGACGCTTCACTATTCCTCAATAGATTCCATAAACAAAACAAACAAAATAAGCATTTCATCATCTTATCTACATTAACTCAAAGCCAAAAAACACCCCATCCACCAACACCAAACATCAAGAAAAGTTAATCATACCATAGATAGTGTAAGGAATTAGAAATTCCAGATGAAAGAGTCACAATTCTCACGTATATGTAACGCTAGAATGCCGGAGGTCGTTATATTTAGTTAGTAGTATTTGTTTAGTAATACCGGAGGAATGGACGGTCTTTATTAATCGTGATGCCCGACCATGTTGGTGTGAAGATTTATAAGAACGATAATACTTTACCTCCCAAGCAGAATGAGCTCATAATAATATCTTCACTTTCTCTCATTAAGTTCCTAAACCTCTAACTTTCTCTCTAGAATTCCACTTGTTTCACTTGTGTTAATGGTTTGATGTGTTTGTGAAATCCAATATCCAACAATTTGGTATCAAGAGCCAAGGTTAGATCATATCTTATACATCTTTGGATTCTAGTGGTTTTAGGTGTTTTCTTTCTGAAAAAGTTTATGGTTCATATCTTTTGGTTGATTTCTAGTGTTAAAGTTTTGATTTTGATAGTACTTTTATGTTTAGAATCATCACAAGTATTTAGGTTTTGACGAAGCTTGAATCATCTTATTGGTAGTTTTGATTGAAAAGTGATGTTTTGTGGTTTTCTTGCTAGCGCATCATATCTTCTCATTCTTCTAGCGATTTACTTTGCAATTTCGTGGCGAAGGCGCTTTTTGAGCTAGCTTAAGAACGAAGGACAAAGACAAGTAGTGGACTTCCATACGAGGTAGCTGCATGTGGTAGCATTTGGTCTCAGAGCGTTGCTTTTAGCTTAATTTTGCATTCTAACACTGGAGAATGAATTGTCGCCAAAATTTTGCTAGCGTAATTTAAAGCTTAGCGAAGTTACTACTAGCTTAATTTGCAATTGTTTAGCACTGGTAGCTGCAAGTAATTAGGGTGTTAAGTACTTAGGGTTAGCGAATTGTACTTAGCGATTTGGATGTTGATTTAACGACTGGGATTATTACTATTTAGTTAGAAGAGTTGGTTCATTATCTTCTAAATACTTGGGTGATTACGGTTTTCTTGATTTAGTAAAACCGTGAGAATCTATTTCTCGGTTTAATCATAGAGTTATAAAATCCCAGATATCGTTAACATGTCTACCAACGCCCTACTATCATCTCCATCATGTGAGGATGTTCAAGCAGGTGGGCCGATACTGCCCACCCATGCTGGGATGACCGAACGATTCTTGGGCTCAACAATCGATTGTCTCCTTGAAAGGAAAATGGTGTCAACATTCTTAAATCCATTGATGAAGGACCATATCGAAAGGAGACGACTAGAGACATACTGATACTAATGAAGATGGTACCTGTTTACGAATGGACAAACCTAAAATGTATGATGAGCTTGATGATAAGGAGAAAAGAGACTACGCATATCGGGCTTCAAACATTGTTCTTCAAGGTCTTCCTAAAGACATCTACAATGATCAATCACAACAATCAATGCAGTTTGGGATAATGTAAGATGCTCTCTGTTCAATTAACTACAGAAGAGAATCCCAACCTATGACGAATTTGAACACTTCAAGATGAAACCAGATGAGAATGTCTATGAGTATTATGTGAGATTTCATAAGTTATTGAATGACATGAGGAACATCAGAATGACTATGCCTAACATTGAATGAACTCAAAATTTGTGAACAACATGAATCAATGGCACAAGTTTGTAATCACTGGCCTCACTAAAGGATTGAAGAATACAAACTATGAGCAACTCTATGCCTTCATCCTTCAGAATGAGAGACATGCTATGTTTGAAAAATTGATTCTCAATCACCAAATCCAACCACGAGAGACAAGCTGTCTAATGACTCAACCTACTCAAACATCGAATCACAACCAAAGTCACAAGTCATACTGGGTAATGGTAATCACAAACTCATTCCCATCCTATGTTCAAACAAGTCGATATGTACACGTGGTAACTTCATTAATCAACTAGCTCTTCCGATTAGTCACGAATTCTCTAAAACCAACAACAACCTCGTAATGCAAGATCAACCCACACAATCAAACCACCTGCAAAGATGGAAGGATCGCAACCAGCCTGAAAGAAGATGATGAAGAGGTGGAGTCGGGTAGAGGTTATGTTGGCAATCGTAACGAGGAAGGAATGGTAACCAAGGTCGCTAAGCCGATCAAATGCTATAACCGCTGGGGTGAGGGACACATTGCAAGAAACCCACATCTCCAAAGCGTCCACACGCCGATTACTTCAGATAAGATGGCCGGTACAAGCTCGTGACAATGGTAGCTTTTGGATGAAGAGGGAATTGTCTAGTCGAGGGCAATGCCAAGACTCCTATGATGCGATGCGATGAGCAAATTTATCGTGGAGATAGGTCACAATCATCGAATGCCTTCAAGTCTGATTGTGATGTACGACTCGATGTGGATGATGGACCTACGGCACAGACAATTTTTATGGCTAGCATTTCTCCAATGGTTTCTCCCAAGGTCTCTTCTTCACACTAATCAGCCCATCCCAAGACAAACTCATCTCAGAGGTATTAAAACTATACGATATGTCGATGTGCAAAGATGCATGACAAAGTACAATCAATCAAACTATTGAATCAAATAAAAAATATGGGTAATATCTATATTATCCCATATGATCAATACGTGAAACAAAGTGAAAGTGAAGGTGTACCAAGTGATGCATCTCCTGCAGTCAACAATGACTATATTTTGATGAATACAATCAGTGCTCGATGATTCTTGTAATTTCCAACTAAATGCCTATAAAGAACGGTTGCTATTTATGAACAACGTAAAATTTGAGTTGACCACCTCGCGGAGCGTGAAATGATGACCTGGCGATACCATTAGAAAAAGTAATTTTAGAGAAGAAGTATTGAAACAAGAATTAAATTTCCTTGCAAGAAAAACTCTAAAACAAATTAAGCAAAAACAAGAACTTCAAGAAAATGTGAAAGCAAGAATTTAATGCAAAGGAATCAAAACTCTTGAGAGACTTTTTCTAACTGAAAACTTTGAAAACAAACTTGAAAACAAGTTGTACATACAAGGAAACACCATTCATAATGGCACATTCACTAAACATAGTTCTGCTTATAAGCATAGTGTTCCATTTATTGATAAACCCAACCCCGAGTAATGAAAGATAGCTAAAGCACTCAAAGTGTGATCTATGATGGCAATGATTTTAAACCTAGATAAACCTAGTTGCGCTGAGTGCACCAGAAGATAAGAAGTCGATGAAGTCACTAGGGAAAGGATGAATAAAAATTAGATAATCCAAAATGCAGAGAAAAAAATAATTATCACTCCCCATGACTACAAGAAGGAAAATTGGATTTCCTTGAACATGTTTAAGCCTCGACATTGTTGACTTCAACAAGTTTTCTCGAAAAGGATTTAGATAAGAAGTCGAAAATATTGTTGAAACAAACTCTCCTATGGAAAATGCCTAGAGCGACTGTATCCTCCTAATACACCAATGCATCTTGTTCCTAGAACAATTGCCACTAAAGCAAGACCTTAATTAGCCAATATGTTATATTTCAACTATTTGTTGATTTTGAGAAAAGTTGCAAGAAAAGGATCACACCCAATGTATAACTAAGGAGAAAGGGTTTTGAGCAAATGAAAGAATGTTATTTAACTGAGGTCATGCCTTTTAAACTTAAAAGATCACTTTGAGAGTCTTAAAAAGGGATAGAAACTATATCAAGGGAATGGAAAAGGAATTTGATGCAATGGTAGTTGAAGTTAGTGATTATGAGCACTAAAAATATGAGATTGAGAGGAAGAACTTGCATACCTTAAATGAGACTCTTATTACTGAATGTGTTGCTCAAGATATCTCTTTCACCGCTTCAAATTGCTCTATTAATGCTTCCAAATTTCATGAACTATCTGCGGTTCTCAAAGTCTCCCATGATCGTGTCATTGAATCGTCCTGTAACTTATCCTTAGTAAAAAGAAAGCTTGCGGATGCCTTGTTCTGCGTCGAAAGTTGCGCGGTAGAAATCCGTCTATGCCTGGCCGGAGAGGGAAACAATTGGCCGCCTTCCAAGTAGTTCGATTCCGAGATGTTAGTGGCAGAACCGAGCGGCCCGAAAAAGCTCAAATCATAGAAGTATACACTAATGCGCTCGTGAATTTCCGATCCTGTACATCAAGTTCAGAATGTAAAAGATCAACTAACTAATGTTCCCATTCCTGCTGTGGAGTACCGATTTGAAGCGAAAGGTCGTAAGTCTCAAGACAAGGCGAATGAGAAATCTGTAAGCTAAGAATGCCATTGGAAGAGTAAGACCAATCTAGAACATTAAGCTTGAATGAATAAAACGACCTGTTGATTCTAGGTATTACTTAGGGCGCATCAATTAATTTAAATTGACACTATTTTTAAACCTGTAATGATGTCCGCTGACTTGCTGGTTAACTGCGACGCGAAAGCGAATAAGCCATTTTAAATTGCCAAATGTAAAATTGTTACTGCCAGATCAAATAAGGCAAAAAGGGCAAAACGAAGATTGAAAGAAAAGAAACCTACAGAAGAACTTTTATAAAGATAGTTATTATTGATACCTTTGGCTATAAGAATAATCGGCTTGTTCTCAAACCGCTAAGATTATGCCACTAGAAAATGGATGCCTAATTGGTAACTATTCTCAAGAAGTGAACATACTTTGAATAGGTCACATGCTATCAGCATTTACATCCATTCCCAATGATTCCATTGCTTCTACTGGAGATGTTTCGCTTCTCATGTGGTGTTCCGTTATGCTAGCCAACTATGGAACCCATTCTTACCGGGATCCCAATTATCTAGTTATCCATTCTTGGTCTCCAGAATTAATCGCATCATTCAAATCGCTCGTGGTACTCGGACTCAGTCGTTCCAAGCATATGCAGACAGAGACCGGTCATGCTCATGAACTTTATAAATTCATCGGGATGCTAGATTCTAATGATCATTTCGTGGCAATTGGGGTTATGGTGATTATGTTGTTGGTGATAGTGTTATCCTAGAGGTACTATGTGGAAGGTCTGGTCATAACTCTCTTTCACAATTATGTGACTCCTGATCTAGAAGTAGCCTCGTGAAAACATACTTGTTTTAGAGAACTTGATGGTAAGGAACTTTTAAGGAGGAACTTGTTCAAATATTTACCATCTCTAGATGATATGATGAAGTCTTCTCCAATTTGCTTGTTGCCAAAATAAAACAAAGTCAGTTATGGCATCGACGTTCTAACACTTGAACTTCGCACTATCAATGATCTTCTGTATAGAAGAGTTGGTTTTAACCTCGACTAAAGTATGAAAAGGATCATCTTGTTCAAAGATGCCAATGGGTAAAGCAAAAGTTTGCCCACAAACCCAAACCTACTAACCTCATTGTGTTCTTCATATGATTCATATGGATTTATGTGGACCAATGAGGGTACAGCATATCTTTGGGAAGAAATATGTGTTATGTGGGTTGATTACTCTAGATTCACCTAGGTCAAGTTCCAGGACAAAGGATGAAACCTCATCATCATCAAACTCATCAAACAACAGCAAGTTTGACTTAACAAAACCGTCAATTATCGATCAGTATAATGGAACCGAGTTTGTTAACAAACAACTTAGTGAATTTACGAAAGCTTGGAATCACCATCAAAGAAGTGTTCCACGACTCCTCAACAGAACGTGTTGAAAGACCTAAATCAACTCTTGTTGAAGCCGCAGAACAATGTGAGACACTCAAAGGTTCCAATTTTCTCAGTAATTACACATGCACACACAAAATCGCTCCTGATTCATACTCACATGAAAAACTCCATGAACTTGTCCACAACAATGTAAAACTAATCTCTTCTCGTTGTTTGGTATTGTGTTATCCAACCAATGAGGGTGACTTAGGGCAAACTTAGGCTAAAAGCGACATGGAGTATTTGAGGATATGCACCAAACAAAAAGGGATACCGAATCTACAACAAAAGAACCCGAAACATCATGGAAACAATTCACACGCTGATGAGTCGACTGTCAAATTCTGACATCCCAAAATTCGTGACCTGAGACTTCAAAATAAATCTCCCATTGGTTCATCCCTTGTTCCAAACTCTTCAAGAAACTCCATATTACTCCATCCAAGATGATTTAAAGAAATTGTTTGATCCTATGTTTGATGAACTGTATGATTCAATTACTAATGAGGTGTTGATCCCTACAACAAAGGATGCTCATATTCTGGAATGAAGTCAATCCTTCAGCCTCATATCTTTGTCAAGAAGCACTCACGCCATCCTTCAGCCTCATCAACAAATCATCATTCTTCAAATGTACATCATGGAAATGTTTTCTGGCATCAATGATGAAGTTAATCCCTTTGCTACTCCCTCCATTTGAAAACATATTTCCTCAATCATCATCAACCATCTTCTTCAGAGACATCGACCTCAGCCCTCAACAATCGCCACATGAACATTTCTAAAATGGACTCATGATCATCCATTAGACATCATTGGAAATCCCTCTGCCCCAGACAACTCAGAACAACTTGCAACCGATGCCTTATGATGTTTCTTCAACTCCGTACTATCTAAGATCGAACCAAAAGATGTTAAAACCGCCATGAATGAAGATATCTGGTTCAATGCTATGCAAGATGAAATTCATTTGATCGATTGATGGGAGTTAGTACCGCTTCCATCGCTATGATTATAGCTCTAAATGGATCTTCAAAGTGAAACTTGATGAGCATGGTGATGTGTTGAAGAACAAGGCTCGATTAGTTGCTAAAGGATACCCAAGAGAGGTATTGATTTTGAAGAATCTTTTGCCCTCGGTTCAATCGAGCAATCGTGAATCTTCTGCTAACGTCAAGTAAGAACATGGTAGTTCATCGATGGATGAAAACGCATTTCAACGGAGATCTTAAAGAAGTCGCCACGCCAGCCAACTTAGTTGACGGTCAAGAGCATCCTACTCACGCTTATCATTCAAGAAGGCCTTTATGGTTTAAAGCAAGCTCCGGGCATGGTATGATACTCAAGGTTTCTTCTATCTGACGAAGCAAAGGAGCAGTTGATCCCATTGTTCACTGTGAAGTGCAAACATTTAACTCATGTTCAAATTTATGTTGATGATATTATTTTGCCTCGATGGTGACCAATGGAATGTGATCGCTTTTCAAATGAAATGAGTTCAAAATTTCAAATGTCAATGATGGGACAAATTTCATTTTTTGGGATTACAAATTTCACAAAGTCCCGGAGGCATTTTCATAAATCAATCTAAATATGCAAAAGAGATTTTAAAGAAATTTGGATTTGATTCAAGAATCTCCGTTGACACCCCATGATTGACCAACCAAACTAGATGAGGACCACTCAGTGATCATGATTGACCAAACTAAATATCGAGTATGATTGGATCCCCGATGTACCCCACCGCTAGTAGACCGTGACATTTGTTCGCCGCTTGCATGTGTGCTAGATACCGTGCTAAGCCTACTAAAAAGCACCTTGAAGCTTAAAAACGGGTCTTTCGGTATCTCCAAGGAACCATCAATATGGGTCCTGGTACCCGGGACACCGTATGTCACTAACGGCCTATGATGTCATCATGCAGTTGTCAAGATACTCGCCGGCACGTCCGAGGTGCTCAGCTGGGTGATAAGCTTGTGAGTCGGTTCAAAGAAGCAAATGAGTACTTCTATTTCCTTCCACAGAGGTCAATACAGCCATGTCATCTTGTTGTGCTCAAATCTTATGGATGAGATCTCAATTATCCGACTATGGCTTTGTATTCAACAAAACTCTCCCGATCGTGGATAATAAAAGTGCTATTGCTCTCATGCAACAACGTTCAACACTCAAGAGCAAAGCATATCACATTCACATCACTTCATCAAAACAAGTAGAAAAGGTGGTGGAACTCTATTTTGTGAGGTATGAATACCAGCGGACATCTTCACCAAAGCTCTTCCAAGAGAACGCTGAGTTTATACTTCCTCGCCTTAGGCTTGAAAAGTCTTCAACCGAACACTCAAACGTCTTCGTGAGGAAGACGAGGAGTAAAGGTCTATTTTCATCTATCTTTGGTAATCTATCTCGAAAATCAAAATACAAAATTATAAAACCTTCAAAATCCATAAAAATCAAAAATTCAAAAATCTTCAAAAAAAATATTGTCTTTTGTCATGTTTCTCATTCGATAATATTCACGGTCTTGATGTTGTCATTCAAAGAATGACACGGACTTTAGATGTTGTTCAATTTAAAAAAAAAAAATCAAAAATCAAAAATATTTTTGGGAGAAAGAGAAACAATGGTTTATTGTCATTTTCAGGCAATAACCCGTTTTAAAAGAAAGAACAGAGCCATGTTACCTGTTTTCAAATTCATGCTCGATTCTATAAACATTTATCTCATTGAAAACTAAATGCTTTGAAAAATAACTCCGTCTCTATTTTTTATAATCATCGACTTATTTGTAAAATCTTATCTCTCAATCAACAACCTATGTCATTGATTGAGGGGAGAATGATTTCAATTAAATTAAAAAGTTATTTGGCATTAAATTGTTTTCAAAAGATGTATATGCATGTTTTATCAATGGAGTTTAAATTAACATCCATCCTTATCAGCTTAAAACGCTTTCATAATCAAGTCACAATTCTCCTTAAAAGCTTTCAAAATCAATTTAAATCTATAAGAGATCACAAATCTCAAATGATTTGATAATTGTGATAGGGGTAGAATGTGTGATTTAAATTGGATTTAAACCGATAATTCAAGAAATGGTTTTATAAGGATGTAAGTCCTTCCCACATGTGACAAACGATTTCAAATTTTCCATGCACATGTTGAGGGGAGCACTATCTAAAACTATGATTTGAAACGGATAACTTATTCCAGCAGTGTTCTCTAGTATGTGCAAAACTCTTTTCAAATCTCGAGGCACATATTGAGGGGGAGCAAAATCATGAAAACTCATCCTTCCCCAAAATGCTTTATCTACTTGATTCGATTAGGGAAGTGATGTTGATATTTTTAGATAATGGTAATCAAAGAAGTTAATTCTTCTTGCCTCCGTGGAAAACTATTTCAAATACTTGATTCACATGTTGAGGGGAGTTCTTCTAAAAATATCAAAACAATTCAGTGTACAAATGCTTTGATAAAATATCATAAGTATCTGGATTGATTTTCAAATGGTTTCAATTTCCTATGGTGATGAACAACACCAAAAAGACCGACCAACTTTCCATTATGTATGGTGATATAAGGACGATAAGGTTAGGTTCTGCATGATCCGCCGTAACTGAGGGATCTACCTGTGGACTATCCACTAGTTAGTGTAGAGTTCTTAGGTATGATGATAAAAGGAGAAAATGAGATATGGGAAGAGTGCGGACTAAGACCGAGCTAGTAATCGGAATAAACCCAACAAGGTTCTTAGGCGAAGTCTCGTAAGCAATCGGTTGAAGAATTAAAAAGAATTGAATGAGAAAAGGGTGAAAACAAATAGCCTTCCATTTATTCAACCTTAGGCGTAAACGGCAATTCATATGCTATCGATGGTAACATCGGTATTGAAGACAAGACGCCATGAAAGGACGACCGCACTTCAACCCCAAACCACTCAAGTTCCTCTTAAAAGGACTTGTTTCATTCTCACGAGGACCGACATTATCTATCACTTCTCTTAGAGATTGTTGATATGAAGGATGAGACTCTCTCCTAGTCTCCGATATAGGATCCAAATATGCACAAATTGAGTCTAGAGCCACGAGATCATCAATAAATCTCATTAGTACACTTTTCAATGAAGACTCTGCTCCACAATGTGGAAAGAGAGATTATATCTTGAGTCCTACGATATCCTTGTGGTATTGCCGTAACATCCGAGTGATGTTTACATATTCACCGTGAAGATGGAAAGCCTTCTCGAGCCAACATCTAACAAGCTCCTGGTAGGTGGCATGTGAGATCTATTATATTGATCAACCATGTGACAACCTAATGTAAAACAATTGGGTGATTCAATCTTTTGAATCAATCCGTTCAAAGATTGACGGATACCTTGAAAAACGGTTTTGTGCTTTAAAACTCTTTTCATTAGCACGTCGACCGTGTACTAATTTTTCAAATCAAAAGGTGTTTTATGATTGATAATTGATTTTCATTAAAACCTTCATTATATTGCAAAAACAATTTCTATTGAGCAATACACGATTGTTTTTCAAATATCTTTTCATCAATCGTTGGACGTGAAATTCGCCGTTCACTCATCATTCGGTTGTCTTTTGAGACGCTCCGTTTGGAAGCTTAAGCAGAACAGTAAACCCCGTTAAGGAAATTCTTCGAATTACCTCGATCACAGTGCGATTTGTATCGATCAACGGGGAACCGGCCAGTACTTTAATTCAATGAAAGATCAAAGACACTTTCGCATGATGCATTGCCAATCACACCGACGCTTAAAGCATCGTAATGAAGCGTCAATCCATAATATGCTCACAACACATTCATATCAAAAGATATCATGATTGGTGCATCAATGACTCTGATATACTAACTCCATGCTTCGCTACGCCAATATCATGAATCAACGAATGCTTCCGCACTGGCGATGAGAATATATCATGATCCATGTGAGCATGTCGGTCCTAATGTCAACATCACATAATACCAACACCACAATGGATGTATCGAGATTTTCTATTAACATGATCTCGTCAACATTATTATCATGGATCAAGAAAAGACCTCCACTTGGATTAACCAAACATGCAATGAGTGGAATCAATGACTACGAAGCTCGGAGCAAAGTACTACATCAAGAATGCAAGATCAATTGTTAATGTAATATCCGATTGTATTCAATGTCATTTTAGTATATGTTTGAGGACTCCCTTTAGGATTGTTAGGAATTAGAAATTCCCGGTATTAAAGAGTCGGTCACCTCAAGTATATGTAATCGCTAGAATGCTCGAGTCAGAAGTTATATTTAGTTAGTAGTATTTTGTTAAGTAACACCGCGGAGGACTCCTTTCGGTCTTTACCTAATCAGATGCCCGATCCACGTTCTCGCGTGCCGCTGATTTATAAGACTATCACTCTCTACCTCCCAAGCTGTAGAGTTGGGGCTCATAATAATATCTTCACTTTCTCACTAAGTTCCCTAAACTCTAACTTTCTCTCTCTAGAATCAATTTATACCCACTTGGTGTTAATGGTTTGATGTTAGTGAATCCAATACCATAGATAGTATAACAACCTCAAACATTTTTTATAAGGGTGATTGTAATTAAGATGTGCTTATGATTTTATTTTTTTTATTTTTCATAAGTACATGTGATATGGTTAAAGTTTGGGATTAATGAGAGATCTATTGTTTTGAATTGAAGAATGAATGTTGGTGTGACTGAATTTGGGGTTTCTAATTTTCAAATTTCAAAATCGGGTTTTGATTTGGCAAGTGTTGTTGTGTACTTAGATGAACATGAAGATGGATCTTAATTGTATTGATGCTGTATATCCACAAGAAGAAAGACTTGGATTGGATTTTGTGTGGGTGCATGATTTGTTTTAATTAAAAATGTAAAATGACTAAAATATCCTTCTGTATGAATACAAGTTGCCCAAAAATATAAAGTTGCCCAAAAAACAATACAAGTTGCCCAAAAAACAATACATGACATATACTTGCAAAATACGTACTTGTGTCATAAGTTGTCGGACACATGGCAGCCTCTGGTTGGGTCCAAGAAAATCGCTGGGCAACCTGTCTATTTTCGAATGTCAAGAGTGTGTGGTCCATAAAGTGATATGCACCAGGGCGCGCGGTCTATTTGACTAATTTTCCCTTATATTTATTATATAAATATACGCTTTCACACGATTGTTGATCATGAACCATATACCCGATACTCCCAACAAAGGTCCTAATATATTTTTTACAATTCTTACAAGATTACAAAATTTCTAGAATTATTTTACTTGGTGTTCAAATTCATTTATTATATATATTTCTTAAATATATTTACTTACGATAAATTAGGTAATTACGAAACGATAATTATTTAAAACACACGATACTTATACGAATTACATTTTTATAATTTTTATGACTTCATTACACTTTATTGTGTTCCGCTAATAGTTATTTCTAGCTAACTCAATACATAACTAATAAATATCTAAATTATTATAACTTATATTATATATATATATATATATATATATATACATATATATATATATATATATATATATATAGAGCTTGGATCATTTAAAAACTTGATCTCAAGAGAAAAGTGAGAAAAGTAATCTCAACCATTGGATCACCCCCTCTTCCCCTCCTTTTTTTCACACCAAACTACAGGGACCTAATTATATTTTCCTTCATTCTTTAAGGAAGTTTTGTAAATTCGCACCCTACCCCCTCCCCCCGGAAAAAAAATTTTTTTTTTCCCGCCAAATTTTTTTTCTTCTGGAGGCCATTTTTTTTTGGCTAAAAATTTCCCGCAAAATTTTTATAACTGTGATGCACCTTTTTATTTTGGTGCATCACACTTATAAAAATTAGTTATAACTATGATGCACCAAATTTTATAACCGTGATGCACCCAACGATTGTTACCTAATACGCTTCAATAACATTGCAATAACTTAGTATACTATGCTCTTTAAGGGGCATTAGTTGTACAACTAGAGACGGAGCTATGCTTTGTAGCCATGGTAGCGTCGCATGCTTTGTCATTGGGATAACGCTAGTGCATATATTAACAATCGTGAATTGATGAAAGGTAAGTTAACCATGTGATTAATAAAATGACTCTGAAAACATGTTAGGATAATTGATTTCATTGTATATTTAACCATGTGATTAATAAAATAAGCGTGTTGAATCAGTTGAAAATTCTCTCTTTTATACACAAAGGTTGACGGTTCCAATTCAAAACTTTTTCTGGAATAAATTAATAACATATGCGATCTGATGCACTTTTTTATTTTGGTGAATCATATTAAAAAAGTAGTTATAACTATGATGCAGCACAAAAAAAGGTGCATCACAGTTATAAATTTTTTGGAATTTTTTAAAAAAAAATTTTAGGGAAAAAATTTTTTTTGGGGAGGTCGGGGTGGTGTGGGGGGCGTAAAGGGGGTGGTGGGTGGTTTCCAAAACTTACCCCTGAAGTTTGAGATGTTTCAAATTAGACCCTATAACTTTTTTTCTCACTTTTCTCTCTAATTATACTTTTCTCTAGAACCGCTATATATATATATATATATATATATATATAATCTAGATCAAATAGATCAAACTTAAAGTTGTTAAAATGAGATCAATCTAAAATTTGACAAGTGACATCTCTTATAACAAAAATAATTTTTTATTAGCTACAACTAAAAATGTTAAAGTTTTGATAGATTTCTTTTTAAAATTTACGAAACGTAGGTGATACACTTTGATTAGAAGTGTATGTATGTGTATCAGGTTTCCCCTGTGTATCAGATTTTGGAATATTTATTAGTGTAATGTGTATCATGTGTATCACAATTTAAACTCCCCCATGTATCATTTGGTTATTAGTTTCTAAAATGTTAATTTGTATTAAAATATTATATTTTTGTGTATTATTGCTAAAATTATTATTTATAAATGTTTTAGTGGTTTTTAGACTTGATCTTATTTTTACAACTTTAAGTTTGATCTCACATTAATATATATATATATATATATATATATATATATATATATATATATATATATATATATATATATATATATATATATATATATATATATATATATATATATATATATATATATATATATATATATATATATATTAATCTAGAAAACTACCAAACCTTACCAAATAATCTTTTAAAGTTTTTTCTTGTAAAACGGCCAAGCAATCCCCCCATTACAATGACAATTAATACATGTACTTGATTTTATAAAATATAATTTTACATATATTTGATATATATATATATATATATATATATATATATATATATATATATATCAAACAAATATATATCTTTCGCCTATATATATTTATATATATGTAACCAACAAGTTAATGATGACTACTACTTTTCATTTTTATCACAAAAACTACCATCACAAATAACTTTCTCATACCATAGCTCTTGAAGTTCAACCTCCGCCTACATAACCTAAAAAGCCACCAATTTCTCTTTTGTGTTGTAAAAGAAGGTTAAAACCTATTGTTTTGATCATTTTAAGTGTTTATCACGAAGTTGACTTTATATTCATGCTTGGTTAATAAACTGGGAAGTATTATCGTATTCGGTTTTGGAGTACCAAAAGAGCTTGGCTCGTCTATGAGGGTTTATTTCGTTCTTGTTCTCTGAGTACCATTTATCCACTAGGTTTAGGATCAAGTAAGTTTAAAAATAGGGAATGGTTTTTATACTTTCATAAGTGTTTTTCAATTTATTAAAAGTGGGAGAAACATTCACAAAGAGAGAGAGAGAGAGAGAGAGAGAGAGAGAGAGAGAGAAATGAAGAATTGTCAACTGGGTTTAGAGTTCTTTATATAGTTATTGGATAAACTCATTAAATCAATATATCACCCATAAATATGTCTATCAAATTTTATAATCAAACAAAGTCATTTTATGTTTTATAAAATTATTGGATGAAGACAAATGGTACAAACAAGTCTTGAAACATTTTACTTTAACTTATAGAATCTAGAGTTGAGATCAATATAGAACTCATATTTGTCATAGAACAAATGAACCAATCATAACCCTCCATTTTTTATCTAAATTAATACAAAATCATTTTCCACATTTTTTTTAAAACAACATATCTTACAAACGGTAAATCTTCAAAATATAAAAAATACGCCATCGTGACGAGAATTAAATTATCTTTCATATAGACAATATGCTACTTATTTTTTACATATTTTCGACAAACATTTTTTTCAAAAATTCCGTCACCCATAAAAAGAAGAAGAAAATCATATATTGTTTGACATTTTTATGGAATCATATATGTATATTAGGTTAAAAATCATGTATGATTCGATTTTTATGAATCATATATGATTTTTACAATCATATATGATTCTCAAAAATCATATGTGATTCAAGTAAGTTTAAAATCGAATCATATATGATTTTCACAAAGTGTTTTCATATATGATTTTGGTTGACCGAAATGTTTGAAAAAAAAAATTGTTAAAAATATATAGTAGTGCATATATATAGAAAGATAATTTAATTCTCGTCACGATGGTATAATTTTTATCGCGTAACGATTAACGGTTTGCGAGATATTTAATTTTTTAAAGAAGGGTGAAAGTTTATCATATGTTTTATAAAAATGAATGACTATTATTGGTTGATTGGATCTATGGTAAATTTTGGTTCTATATTGAACTTTTGCCATAGAATCTATAGTTATATAAGTATTCATATGAATTATAATTATTAATACTAGATTTTTAGTCATTATTTCTAGATCTATATTTTAATCCTGTCACATTGGTCATTTTGGAACTATAATTGTTGTTGAGAAATTCGTGGAAGAGTTTAGGATAGACTTGGAGTTGATTTAAGGGTTTTTAGTTAGAAAAATGGATTATTTAAAAATATATGTACGGAAGCGCTGCCGAAATTTCTAATTTTTGGAAAATCAAATTATTTTTACAAGTTTTAATCGAAGAAATGGAAAATAGATTTTAAAAAGAAAACGTGGTCGTTTGAATGGATTAAAACGGATTTGTAACGAATAAGATACGAGTTTTCTAAATATATGGTCGATTTGTCGATAACTATTTTCAGAAAATTAAATAGCTTGATGTCCAGATTTTTATCACGGTAAAACCAAGCTTTAAAAGATAATCCGAGTCCTCAAAATCTGAAAATGTTGTAATATACTTAAATACCTTCGTGATGATAGGTAGAACTTTGAAAACGGAGTTAAAATGAGAGAGTTTTGACACTTTTAATTTTCGGTCGAAAACTATATAAAAACACTATTCACAGCTTTTTACCAAAAGTTGTCAGAAATCTTAAATGTCATTTTTTAGAGGTTTTAACGATCGTTTCAGGCAAAACGGACTAAATAAACGAAGTAGCATTTTATGTATATATTAGGTCGAGTCGGAAACTTTTTAAAATATATATTACCGAAACTTTCATATCGTAGTTACGATACATACTTACTAAAATTCCAAAAATATTATATTTTGGCTATCGCTAAGAAATATTATGTAATGTTATATTATATAACTAAGCTTACAAACAAACATGTATGGGTGATATAACTTTCATAAATTGCATACACGACATTATTACATTACCTAAAACACATTATTTTCTCTAGGTTGCGGCTAGAGTATCGCGCATCGTTTCCCGTGCACACTTACTTGTAGCGTATTACTTATTACTTGAGGTGAGTAATCACATCCCCTTTTTAACTATTTTAAATCGTTTTGGGGTGGAATGAATGAATTATATAGACTAAAGTGATTTCTATTTTATGAACATTATTACTTGAACTCTTTGAACCTTGTTTTGAACTCTTGAACTTGACTTGAAACTTTTGAACTTGACTTGAACTCTTGAACCAAATTATGAACTTATGACTTGTTTCAAACTTAATATACCGTATGTACTATGACCTAAAGTCTCCCCTGTCTATGGAGCAACAATATAAAAATTTCCCTTTATCTACGAAGTAACTTTGACTTAATAATAATATATAATAGTTTGTGATGATGTACTGTTCGTACATTTTCAATTGTTAGTCTCCGACTGGAGTGCGAACGGTCTCCAGTTTATACGTACCGTTCGTACGACTTCCTTGTGTGGAGCAGTATTTAGTATGGATAGCGCTATTAGAGGTCGGCCAACCTCTCGTTCCCCTGTCTACGGAATACATATTATTTATTTTAGGAGCTTTGTCACATACTTTATTATATACTATGTGCCCTTATTGTGAACTATATTGACCACATGTACTTGACTACCAGACATGCGACTTTTAAGCAATGGGTTATGAACGCATAGGTTACAAGTCTTGTATGGGCGCGACTTGGAACTGAATGGATTGACAATGCCTTTGCGTTGTGGACTACTCTCTAAGACCAAAAACTTAGACTCTCTTTTAAAAGTTTTCATATTATATAAAACGTGTGTACTCACCAACTATTTTCATAGTTGACCTATTTTCTCATGCATTTCAGGTGATCAAGTGAAAGTGGAACCTAAGTTATTACATCTCATGGATTTCATAAATGTCATATGTCAGACTAGAAACAATGTAATCTTGTAATAAATATGTAAATGTTGGGATTTCTTATATACTATTATGTTCGGTATTGTTCTATCATCTTTTGCGATGTATATTGATTTCATTACACCTTGCGTTTCCGCCTTCGATGGGATGTGACATATACCCATCTGCATATACAATGTCAATCAACAAAAGAATGTGAATGCATATACCCATCTGCAAATACCATCTAAATTAGAAAAGATGCCCATTTGCATATACCGCAAATACTAACTAAATTAGCAACAATACCAAACAACCAAAATAACACAAACAAAAATACTGCAAATACCAAATATTATACATTAGAGTGCAAATCCATAGACTACAAATTTGTCCAACCACCAGAATGTAGGTTCCCAAATACACAGTATTCTAGAGAGAGAAAGAGTTGGAGAGAGAGAGGGAGGATCCATGCGTATGAGTGCAAAAAGAGTAATATTGCATAGAATCAACCAACCTCTAAATGAGATGTTACATAGTATTTATAGGACAAGATTGCTAGGGCAACGCCTAGCTTAAGTTTTCTAGAACCTTCACATGGCTCGTGGGCTTACTACATGGGTCGTGGACTATATCTAACATATAAGCCTATTACATTAACAAAATATTACATCCAATACATGATCGACACTTCATAATGTTTACACGTAATCCCAACAATCTTCCTCTAAGGGTTGGTCATCATGGTCTTCTTGTATAGGTTGTCTGACGTCTTCATTTCTTTACTTGAGACATCTTTAATCATTACTTCTTTGTTCTTTGTTCTTGTTGTTGTGATCAAATGGTGGTGTTGTTCACGCCTTTCATCAACTTCTTTGTTGCTGGTGCTTTGCGTCTTTCCAACATGCTCATACTTCTTGGTGAATCATACATATGTAGCTCTCATTCATCAACTTTGATATTTGTCTCTTTACTTTGTAGATTCTTTGACTTGACGTAAAATCTTTCTGAACTTATCTTATGCTTCGATCTTTGATGAGAACTTTCTTTGAATCTGTAAATTTCTTTATGATGTCGGTATGCGCATGTGGAAATGGATTGATGTTGACGATAATGTTGGTGGTAATGGTCTTTCCTGAAACTCTAGCTATACATAATTACCTGCATGAAAACAGTTAGCAATAAAGTTCCAGACGTTAGAGTTCGGATATTTTGTACAGGTACATCTAGATCGCTGGCGTATCCCTTGAATAATCTCAGACCAGATGGTTACTGGCATATCCCCGTACTTAATATCTTTACACTGCCGTTGTGAGCCGCTGGAGTATACCAAGGTATCACTCCACGACTATAGACTGTTTGGAACCACCGCGAACACTAAGTGTAATCCACAACGGATTACCGAAGTGACCTGCTGTTAGGGCTGTTTGATGTTGACCCTGGTAGGAATTTCAATTCAATCACTGAGGATCACATGTGTAATCATAAATGTTCTGGCAGATTGCTAAGATCCGCGTAGGACTCTAAAATTTACATATTGTGTTCTTATTGTTGAACAACAAGCATAGAAATGTTATGTGTTCCTAAGATATCTTTTGATGAATCTCGTGGCTCTAGACTCGATTTGTACGTTTTGGTTTAGTATTCGGATACTGGAGCGGCGTCTCCTGCTTCAATATCAACACATCTCGGAGTGAGAGATCGATAGATTATGCATGATTCCCCGTGAGAATGAATTAAATCCTTTTAAGAATTGAGTGGCTAGAAGGTTTAAGTGCAGTGTGTCACTGGGTCCATGACGTCTTGTCTTCAATACCAGCATCACCTTAGTGACAACCAGTAGCATATGTATTGAACCCGGTATCTGCCCTAAGTTGAATTTGGAGGGCTATTTCTTTTCATCATTTTCTTTACTTTTCTTTTTAATTCTTCAACTCCTTCTTTTTCCTTTGTCACATTATTACGTTTTTCAATCACAACTAAGGAATTTCTACTCCTTTTTAATTCTTCAACTCTTTCTTTTTCCTTTGGGTAGATCCCTCCGACTCTTGCAGATCAAAGGACGTATTTCCGATCCTTAATCACCTTATAACTCCATGACTATCCTATGTTGCCATAAAATCTTTCATTGAAAATCTCTCAAAGTGTTTATGATAGAAAACACATTTTGTCAACAGTTTGAAAATTTTGACTTAAATCTGCACATTGAGAGTAGAGTTCGCACTTTTTGAATTGATTGATTTTCAGTAGACAAGACCAATTCGAGACACGTTTACATCACTAGTTGGACTAGCTTGAAATTATTACCCGACCTGGTCAAGTCCAAAAAAATCTTTCGAAACGGTACACTCTACTTAGAAAAGTTCTATTCGAGATACGTTTACATCACTGGTTAGACCAACTTGAAATTATTACCCATCCAGAACAAGTCCTTTCAATTACTGACATTTTATGATTCGCCAATTCATGAGTTATATCTGAGTTGAGCTCATATAAGATTCCATTCCATTCTGATCAACATATTTTAATCTCGTTTCTCCCCCTCAAAAATAGCATATAAATGTTGTTTTTGAAAACACTGATGATTAAAATATTATTTTTGAGTTTTAGAATTGACTTGGGATGAAACACATAACAAGAACATTTGTTTTGAACAAAGAGTTGTATAATACTCCCCCTTAATTAGTGAAAACTTTTGATGTTTTGAAATTTGACAGGAAATATTATATCTTGAGTAAAATTTTGAAAAACTTTTGAAAAGTCTTTGAAATTTTTTGAATAAATTTTACTCAAAAGTAAGAAGCCTTCGCTCATTATATAAGGATTGAGGCATTGAAGCGTACCTCAGGGTCCTTTCTTTTCAAATATCGGGTTATACATTGATACTTATGCATAAGCCATAATGTTACAAACAAATCAAATGGTATTACACAAGACCAACCCATTACTCAGGACGTTGGAAGTTTCTGATATCAAACTTTGGTCTTCCTCCAACGTAGCTCTCCAACCTCCTCATCTGATCCTGACATCTTAGTAGTCGTTCAATCCTACCAATGAAGTTACGAACATCCCTAGACTCTCTAGAATTCCATCTCTTCTTCTTCTCTGGGTACAGCTTCTGATCTTTCAATCGTATATCCAAGTCGTCTCGTAACTTCCTCAGGGTATCTTCACAAAACTTATGAACTTCATCGTATCCCATGAAGTAGTTGATGGTGAGGTCACTCTTGTAGACAAAGCCAAATGTTGGTTCTATCTTTAGTTTGTATTGTGATTCTTTGTTGATGTCTGGGTAATGAAGAAGTGTTTTAGTCAAATTAAGCTTCTTCTGGTAGCTATTGCCTTTGAAGATTCTTACTTGGAAGCTCTTGAATTTGAAATTGAAACTTTTGACTCTGACAACCAATCTTCATCACTTGATGAATCACTGTCTGAGATAAACGGATTTGAATCTTTAGACTTAGAGGCCTTTGAAGCTCTTGACTTTGAAACTGAATCTTCAACACTGGATGAATCACTTGATGAATCAGTGTCTGAGATAGGGGCATTTGAAACTTCTTCATCAGTTGAAGTACATATTATGTCATCACTTGAAACTTCTTCATCACTTGATATATAGATTTGTTCTACAAAAAATAATGCAACATAACATACCAATTAAAACTATGCTAGCAGTCTAGTTATAGAGAACAAATGCAACACAATGCAAACTTACCGAACCATATTGCCTTTCCATTTCCTTTGAAATATACATAGATATAAAAATTGGCCATGGATACATCCTCAAATGCAGAACAAATGCAACATACCAATTAAAACTATGCTAGCAGCCTACTTATGGCAAAACAAATGCAACACAATGTAAACTAACTTGTCATAATTTCCTTTTCCTTTCCTTTGGAATCTACAAAGATAGAAAAAATGCTCATGGATACATCCTCAAATGCAGAACAAATGCAACATAATTAAAACTATTCTAGCAGGACTCATATTTCTCTTTCCCTTTCCCATTCCTTTGTAATCTAAAAAGGCCTTGAAATCAAAAAAGGCATATGGCCTACATCCTCAATCAATGTGCATTACATGTGTCCATTATCATCTACATTAAAACATCTTGTAAACTATGCTAGCAGCCTACTTATGGCAAAACAAATGCAACACAATGTAAACTAACTTGTCATAATTTCCTTTGGAATCTACAAAGATAGAAAAAATGCTCATGGATACATCCTCAAATGCAGAACAAATGCAACATAATTAAAACTATTCTAGCAGGACTCATATTTCCCTTTCCCTTTCCCATTCCTTTGTAATCTAAAAAGGCCTTGAAATCAAAAAAGGCATATGGCCTACATCCTCAATCAATGTGCATTACATGTGTCCATTATCATCTACATTATTATCTAGAGTAAGACATTAAAACTAGTCACTAACCTTTGACATCAGTGTTGCAAAAAAAGGTCTACAAGGCCGATTAATCACCGATTAGGTGCTACTAGGCCACCGACCTTGCCGATTTTTGTAAATCGTTCAACCAAGGTCAACGGCGGTTAACGATGGTCAAACTTGCCAAAAACTTATAAATCTTGTTGGAAATACCCTAAACTCACTATAAATTAGTTTTAATTACTTATAGTCATTATTTATATGTATTACAAGATGTTTTTCAAATAAAATCTTTCCGGGAATACCAAAACTCGCCGCAAATACCCAAAGCTTGCAAGAAATGCCAATACGATTTATCACCGATTCGTTATTTTTATAACCCTGAACAAATGTAATCACTTATAGTCGCTTTTTATATCTATTACAAGATGTTTTTAAGGAAAATCTTTCAGGGAATACCCAGAACTCGACGGAAATACCCAAAACTCGCCAAAAATGCCAATCCGATTAATCACCGATTAATCCCGCCTAGACCGATTACAAGCTACAGGGGGGTCGACCGCCTCACTACCAATTCGCGATTTTTGCAACCTTGTTTGACATCCTTAGGTTCTTTGGCATCCTCTAGATCTTTTCCAACCTCTGCTTCCTTGTAGAATGTGTTATATATATCATTGAGTATGATATCAGGCCATGAATCATCTTCCTTCCAATTCGTCTTCCCATATTTTGGCAAAACATAGTTGTCCATGATTTCATCAGTAATTTTAACTTTGTCCCAATCAATGTACCTCGATTCCTCTTTCATTTTTGTATCTAACATTAGGGCAAACAAAAATTAGGCCAAACCAAAATTTGAAATTAGGACAACAACAAACATTATAATAGAGGATAGATACTCACTTTAGTTAATTGCAATGTGATAAACCCGACGTATTCGAGAGAGGAAACACGAATGATCGAGGTATTTTGTGTGTGAGGTGTGACAAACAAGACTGATACAAAGTGGTAGTTGTGAAACATAAAGGCGGGAGTAATGAATTAGGGAAGATAAAAGGGGTGTTGCAAGTTTGGTCCCTGTGGTTTTGAAGGGTAAAAGTATAAGGGTATTGTATTAGGTTATATTTAACTCATGTGTAGTGTAAAACATGATTTTTCTATTATGCCCCTGACCTTTGTATGGTAAACAAGCTTTGACTGACGAAAAACGGGTCAAGGGACTATTTTGATGCAAAAAACATGAAGAATGGACTCACGATGACGATGAGGTCAAGGTCCAACCCCAAAGAATGTTTTCCAACAAGTTTAAGGACAAACGGTGTGTTTTTAACTAATAATATTAATAAAAATAATAATAGAGGAACACACTTTATGGTCCCACTAAGGTTTGCAACAAGGTGATCCACTTGTACATTTGCTTTTTGCTATAATGTTACATCTTTTGGTATGCAAGATTAGAGACTCATTTAGCCCTTCCCTTCAAGCTTGGTATCTGGATGATGACACTATTAATGGAGATACTTTGGTTGTGGGGAAGGATTTAGAGCTTATCATGATGGATGAACCTCGTTGCGTTATGCACCTGACCCCTCGCAGTTTAAACGGGATGCTCTTGAACGAACAGACTTGAACATATGCTTTGATACCATGTAAAATACCAAATAGAGTAATTATTGATTGTATGTGTTTTTTATTACATTATAAGGATTGCATATGTATACATAACTTATTGAACAAGCATATCAAATCCTAAACCTGATAGACTTAAGACTTATGATCAAATGAGAAATAATCTTAAAATGAGAAGGATGAGGAATAACTATACCCACACATTAGAGATGCATCAACTTTAATTAGATGCATTCTTAATCTTTTAGATGCACAGTAATATATTTTCTATCAAACAATTTTTAGACGAATCCTATGTATTTTTTGTCCTCTGGGTTCAAATTTGTTGCTAGTACTATTTTTTATCGTTTTCACTTCAAAATCACTTTCAAAACTATTTAGGATGCATCTAAATGAATAGAGATGCATCTAATTTAAGTTGATGCATATCAAATGTGTAATTATAGCTATTTCTCATTCTTCATATTTTAAGTTTTATTCTCATTGAATCCTTATTCATAGACTTAATACACAATTAGACATGAGCCAACTAAACTAGTCATCTAATAGGTTTGTCATTATTCAAAACTCTAACTATACATAGACAAAATATTTGAATAAAACATGTATATAGGGTTTGTGTATTTCTGAACTGCATCAACCACAATATATATCAACGCATAAAAAAGGTTTTTCACCCGGCTCGTGTTTAACTAAATATATCAATCACATAAAAAAAAGGGATGGGATCTTGCTAATTTTACAAAGAACTTGACAACCAAGGGCGGAGGTAATGAGGGGACTAGTGGGTGCTAGGCCTCCCCCAATTAACTCAATAAGTTTACTATAATATAGCCCAAAAGCCCAAAATTTTAAGAATAGGAACAATCGGCCCCTACTAATTACCGATTTAATATTGCGTTTTTTGGATAAAAACATTATAACTGCTGAAACTCCAAAAGTCAAGAGGAAGACGAGTGTAAAAAGTGAATAAACCGATCAAAAGAATTGGGTTTTTTTTTTTTTTTTTTTGGATGATAAGGTATTGAATGCTTTTATTGATTTGATATTTCATTAATGATCACAATTACTTATTCACTTCTTATTTATCATTAACATAAAGTTTGTGTTTTAATATCTTGCATATATATATATCTTTTTTGCATGTTAGTTCATGAGACAAAGGATTTGAAGATGGTGATACGGCGTTGAGAAAAACTTGTTCAGCTACAGACTTTATTTGGTCAAATGCTCCCCTTGATGTTTTAGGTAATATTACATCCATAGCCTTCACATATTACACTTTTTTGGCAATCAAAAATCATAAATTAACTACCGAAAAAGTACTGTATTTTCTAATTAGTAGTAAGTAGGCCACATGCTAATCGCTAAGTTGCTAACGTTCGTTGAAATTCTTGCCAACATTAGTTAAGGCTTTGTTTTAGTGTAAAACATGTTTTTTTTTTAATATATATATATATATATATATATATATATATATATATATATATATATATTTTATATTTGGCTCTAGCTTACTTTTTCAGATTTTCATGCTTTGATATTGGTTAGAATTATATCGTTATCATTCTAAAATTTTATATCGGTCCCGTAACTTGACAACTCTAATATGTTAAGCTGATTCAACCTCTTTATAAACTATTTGAAGACTTGTTTTGACACGGTCATCCAACCAACTTTATGAGTTATTTTGGGTTATGGAAACATGTTATAAGATATGCTCAGTGAAGACATCAAGCCACTCACACCTTTGGATTGCACATAGTAATAAGAAACGACGACCGGTTTGAAAAGTTTGGATTTACGATCCCTGAACTGCTTGTAATAATGTCTTGTAGCTATGTTTTTTTAATACAAATTCCATGTTAGAAAATAAAAATAAAAATTGGGATGTTACGTAATTCATGTCTATCATGTGCGAGGTATGCTAGGGTCCACCTCTAAATTCTAATAAAACATCGTGCGAGCCCTTTAAAAGACCGTCGGTCCAAATAAAAACCAACACAAAAAGGTCAATGCGCCCGGTTTACCTTCTATAGTAGCCCGGTTTAACCGGTTGTCATTTCTTTCGAAATTTATAGTTAGGAAACCCAACCCAACCGGGCCATGCGGTTTGGTCTAGAAGCCCTCGTGTCTTGTCGGCTTTAGTTGAGTTTGAACCCCACTTCATGTCGCTATAGTACTTTCCTATTTGTAAATTTTCCACAATATCACATGTTGTAAGTTGCATGATAGTGAATTGCAAAATTGGTTTCTAGACTATAGTTATAGTGCAAGTTTAGTCCATGGGGTTTTGTTACTTTATATATAAATGTGATTATAACTAACACAATAAATGCACTCAGTTCATCGAAATGTGTTTTTAATATTACGGTTCAAAACTTTTTATGCACTCGGTCTTATTTGGTCATGGTTGAAAACAGTCACGGGGATACCTGGTTAGATCGCATAAATTTGAAGCATGAGTCGGACTCATTCGTTATATTAATTGTGATTATACTGATGAGTTTATCACTATTACTTCATTTAGTCATAAAAGATCAAGCAGTCAACATGCATAATGGAGAAATGTCTTTGTTAGAATTTTCGTTCCGTGTTTCGATGTTTACCTACAAAGATGATCATCATAACACTGCAAGTTAAGTGAAATTCATCTTTTATACCAATTTGATTAGACATAATTTACCGACATGTAAAATTTTTTTTTTGAAAATTGACCTTGAAATATTTTCACTCATTCATATTCATGAGAACAGACACCATTTATGAACAATTTAAAAAGTGTTGCTAACAGACACCAATGACCGGTTCATAGAAACCGCTTTTGTAACAATTTATGAAATACACTACGGGGTATGTTTATCATGCGTGATTTTTAAGAGATTATGCTTATTTTTCAGAGATTATAATAATCTTTCATAATATCTGAAAATCAAATGCTACTTCATGTAGCTTATAAAAATAATATCTTTTTATAATCCTCATCTTCATCACTATCTACAGCTCGATCTTTAATTCCAGCAACAATTACTTTTGTCAAACATACCCACGTGTTCTTTTCATGTTTAGACATACTTAGTAGTTCACACGAAAAAGTGCCCCTTCAAACACATGGATACATGAATTTTTCTTAACTATAACTGCCCATGTTCATTGATTACATGAAAACCGTATAATTAACAAGAAGTTAAAGAACAATTTGATTTTCCTTTTCTAAAGAAAGTTTAAACTGAATTAATTCAAAACATGCAATGTGAAATATGTTAATTGGGACCTAAGATTTGTCCTGCCGAAAAGGGAAAATGCCAAATGCAATATTCAATGATGTGTTTGTGAAGGTTGCTATCCTCCCATTTAACATCCACTAACGTCATTCTTGACATCATCATTACGACATACTGGCTCTAGAAGGGCTGATCCACACGAGAACAAAAGCGTACGTATGTGGTATAGGCCGGGCACAGTCGACCGGAGGAAATCGGTTGGTCACCGAAAATTTTGTCCCACGACGACGCTAACATCGGCGCCGATGGTGTGTGCTAGGTATTCGGTCATCACATCGGTCGACGTGAGAAATTTTGGGACATCGGTTAAAAAACAACCGAATTAACATTACACTTTCCCAAGTACTTTTGCCCGTTTGGGGCTTAAAGTTAAAAAAAATTTAAATTTTTTGACCGTTTGGTCTTTCAAACTAAAAAAAAAAACTTTTTTTTTAAACAATTTTACCACTCTATAAATACGAACTTCACCTCAAACACAATTCACCACTCACTATTTCTCATCTATATTCATATCAATCTAATTCTCATCCAAGTTCAAAATATCAAAGAAAAATACCCCACCATTAAAAAACCGACGATCCCGACTATCACAAAATCAACCGAACATGAATTTCTCGCCGGAAAATAACTTCGAGTTAATCGGCATAACACCACAACAACACCGGCCTATTCGCTTTCGTCCACAAAGTTTTGAATATCAATCACAACTAGCACAACCAAATCTAAACCAAAACCCGTTTTACGTTAACCGTCCTTTTGTCCCACCCCAACGTCCTTACACCGATTACTGGCAAGAACCTAGTGGGTCGTCGTACCATCCAAACATGGACTTCATTTATCCTTCTCAAAGTATCGACAACCTTATTCCCCGCTCGAAGTACTAATCTTGACATGAATTTGGAAGATTTTTGCCGAGTATCCGACACAAAACTACCAAAGTCAAGATACTTCGATGGGCCAGGTTCGGGTCACTTGCTCACACTCACGGTTCGTACCATGATTCCATTCCCGTTGAAGATTCTGATGATGAAAAAACCGCTTCTGCAGAAGAAATATCCCCCATCAAACCAAAGAAGCCATCAAGGCGTGCTTCAAAGGCCAAGGACAAAGGCAAGAAGCCCGAAACAAGCAAGGCAAAAGGCAAGAAGACCGTTGAAGCATGGACAAAGGTGGAAGAGGTCGCGCTTTGTAAAGCGTGGGTTCATGTGTCGAAAAACTCTAAGAGAGGAAACGCCCTGAACCGCTTCCGCTTTTGGGAGTTAGTGATAGAGTACTTTAAAAATGAAACTGGCTCAGACCGAACCTACGACTCCATCACTACCAAATGGAAGAATATGATTCGTAATAGGGTTGGTAATTATTGTGCTATCATTGATAATATCAAGAATAACCATGGTAGTGGTGAGAGTGATATAGACGACACTTCAAAAGCTCTTAGAGAATACCGTATGACGCACGGTCATGATTTCACTTTGGAGGAGTGTTGGAAAGTTTTAAAGGGTCATGATGCTTGGAAGTACACTGAATAGTCGGAAGAAAACAAAGGGTTCTACCACTACCTCGGGTTCAACCCAAGCTCGTGATCCTTTTGATGTCCAAGATGTTGATGCTTCTGATGATGAGACTAGAGAATCACGACCGATAGGTCGTGACCAAGCAAGGAAGAAATCATCCTCCTCCTCTCGTGTTGATGATGAACCATCAGAATCATTTGTAAAATCGTTGGCCAACACTTTCTTCAAAAACAAGAAGCCGTCAAAAGGGGAGAAAGGTAAGAATAAGGAGGGTTTAGAAGATGCTTACATACGGTTGAGGGAAAAAGAGCTGGAGATGAAAAAAGAGAAACTTGAGCTCTTGAGGCTATCAAACAGAGACCGACATAATCTTCTACAACACCCCAATCGACCCAACTTTGACCGGACGACAACTACAAGAATTGATGAAAGTCAAGGCAACAATCAAGCACGCCTTCGATTTAGATTATTAGTTATAAGTATTGTAATGTTTATTTTAATTTATTATTGTAATGTTTTTTTTAATTTTAATGAATTTAAATTTGATTTTTAAAATGTTTGAATTAAAAATCGGTCATCGACTGTGGCATCCTGGTCATGTTTGGTCGCCTAAGAGAGAAAGCTGATGTGGCACCTGGTGACCTGGGTCATGTCTGGTCACGATTGTGCCCAGCCTAACCCGCTACTAAGCCAATCTATTCAATCAAGACAAAATTACTGTACTTGTTCCGCAACTTGTGGGAAAATACCATGTTGCTTCTGAAAGTTCCAATTTGTTAGTCGCTTAAAAAAGAGTTTGTCAAACGTTTCGTCTGATATCTTACGAATGTTGTAGTTATTATTGTTTAAATTCCAAGTCTTACATAGGATTCGTAAAGTTGAATAATACACGACTTACACCAAGCCCAATGGCCAGTCCATGGAGGGGTGTTTGGGGGTGGATTTCGGCCTAGGGTGTTTGTGAAAGAATATGGACTGTAAGCTAGCTTGGTGACCAAGTTTGAGCCCATGTATGCTAGGGTTTTTGAAGGCTATATATATACCCTTACCCTAGCTCATAATACACGACTTACATACATCATATTCACAACAATTACACCGATCCACTCACCATCTATTCAACCGATCAAGAACCCTAATCTGATCTAGGGTTTTCAGTTCGATTCTTCCATTTGAAACCCTAACTTGCATCATTCGATCCAATTTTTGTTCAAAGGTTTTTTGTGCTTAGTTCTTGGTGGTTCCTGGTCGAATAGAAGCCAAAAGGTCGTGTTTGTTTGCTGAGTTCTCGAGCAGAAAGGGTGAAACCAATCGGGTCTCTTTACCCGATATCGGACAACAAAGAGAGTTGGTTCTCGGGTTGTGTTTGGTTCTCTGTCAACAAAGGCAGTAGGATGTTTGTTGTTTGGTTCGAGGTTTTAAGCATAGACACGTGTTGTTTGGGTAAACGTGATACGACTAGCATATCGGGCGTATTCGGTTTAACGTATTTATGGGAGCACTCGTAGAGGTGATCGTGTTGATTACTAGTTTCTTGTTTTAACTTGCGGGTGACTACGAGAGTTGGCTTTCTTGTTTCCCTTTTACCTTTGTTTTGTTTATTATATGTGTTAATTGTAATCGCATTATGTAACATATTGGATTTCATAAACACATCACATAACACAATATGGTTCGAATAGTTTAAAGTTCTAGAGAGAGAAAGTGGAAGATGGGAGCCTTTCTAGAGAGAGAAATTAAACAAAAGAAAGAAGGTTAGATTGAGTGAAAGGTCCAACCCTCTACCTTGGGAGGTAGAGGGTATTTATAGTTACATACTACACGTCCTTCTTCGGACTGTGGATCAGGCATACAGTGGGTAAAGACCCGCCCTTCCTCCACGGTGTTACTTAAACTAATAACTAACTAATAACTACTAAATAACGTAAAGTCTACGAGCTAAGATATGCTAAACAATAATTGGGGTGACCGATACTTCCTTATGGAATTTCCAATTCCTAACAATCTCCCCCTAAGGGAGGTCACCCAATTATGTACATTTTGAATCCAAACAATCTATCTTTGTTTTTATGCTCAAGCTCGTAGACTTCAATTCTTCAATGTCCGCAGTCTTTGTGCTTTAGCAGTGATTCTTCAAAGTCCAACTGCTTTGTACTTTTAGTGGAGGTCTTTGTGCTGATCCACGTTTGGTGATTCAATAAGCCAGGTTAGAGATCATCACCACATCAAATCTCGGCTCATCCATTGTAGTATCGCCATTATGTGAAGTTGTGACTTTCGGACCGACATGCTCACATTTTGGATCATGATATCTTCTCATCAGAGTTGCGGAAGCCTTTGTTGATTCATAATATTTCCAGCAGCGTAGCAGAAGCATGGATTGAAAATATCAGAGCCAGTTGATGAAGATATGCACCTATCATAATTTCTTTAGAAGTGAATGTAATGTGTGAGCATGCGGCTATGGATTGACTCCTCAATTCTGATCAGCTGCAACCGTCGGGTGTTCCTGCATACAACAGTTAGCACTAAAACACACGAAAGTGTCTTTGTTCACTTTGGTTGAATATAGTTGCAAGAACTACGGTTCCCCGTTGATCAGTATAAATACTGCCTGTGATCGGTAGAATTCAAGAATCTCCTGACAAGGTTTCGCAGCTTGATCTAGCCGTTCTCAAACCGGAGCGTCCCAAAGTAGACAACACGGAGTGAGTGAACCAGCGAATTGAGATTCACTGATTGATGAAAAATTGATTTGAAAACAATCACGTATTGCTTAGAAGAAAGAGTTTTGCAATACGACAAAGGTTTTATGAGAAAGATCAATTTTCAATCAGAAATACTTTTTGTATTTGAAAAGAGTGCACATTCGATGTGCTAGAGAAAAGAAGAGATTCGCACATCAAACGGTTTTTCCAAAAGTATTTTTTTTTCAATCAGAGATACTTTTTGTGTTTGAAAAAATGAATACACATTCGATGTGCTAGAGAAAAGAAGATTTGCACATCGAACAGCTTTTCCAAAAGTATTCGTCAATTTCATTTCTGGACCAAGGTTGATTCACGAGTGAATCGCCCCATCGTTTCTATCCAGTTGTCACAAGTTTGATCTTTAGAAACGATCTCACATGTCACCCTCCAAGATCTTGTTTGATGTTGGCTCTAGAAGGATGTCCATCTTCATCGTGAATACTTTACATATCAGTCGAATGTTCTGGCAATACCACAAGGATAATGCGTAGGACTCTTAATATATTCTTACTTTCCACATTGTATGAAACAACAAGTCTTCATTAATTTTGTGTCCTAATGAGATATTGTGGATGATCTCTTGGCTCTAGACTCAATTGTGCACATTTGGTTCCTATGCCGAAGACTAGGGAGAGGGTCTCCTTCTTCAATATCAACAATCTCTAAGAGAAAGTCGATAGATAATGTAGGTTCCCCGTGAGAATGAAACAAGTCCTTTTAAGAGGAACTTGAGTAGCTTGGGAAGTTTAGTGCAATGCGTCACTGGGTCCATGACATCTTGTCTTCAATACCAGTGTTACCTTAGTAACCACCAGTAGCATATGAATTGAACCCGGTTTCTGCCCTAAGGTTGAATTATTGGAGGGCTATTTCTTTTCACCTTTTCACATTCATTTCTTTTTCATTCTTCAACCCCTTCAATGCTTAACGAGACTTCATAACTAGAACCTTGTTGGGTTTATTCTAGTTCTAGCTCTATCTCAGTCTTCACTCTTCCCGTATCTCACTTTTCTCCTTTTTTCATCATACCTAAGGACATCTATACTAACTAGTGGATTGTCCCTGGGTAGATCCCTCCGGCTCTGGCGGGATCGTGGGAACGAATACCTAACCTAACTATCCTTATAACACCATGCATAAAGTAAATTGGTCGGTCTTTTGGTATTGTTCTTTTCTTCATGAAACCAATTGAAAAATCATTTGGAAAATCAGTCAAGGTACTTGTGATATAATATCAAAGCATTTTGTACCTCAACTGTTTTTTATCTTTTAGAAATGCTCCCCCTCAACATGTGCATATGATTTTGAAATTGTTTCGTACATGGAGGCAAGAGTTCTTTGAAATATATTCTTGATCACAATTTCCATGGAAAAAGCCATTTGATTTTCTTTGGTAAATTCTCCCCCTCAATATGTGCATAGGATATTTGAAATCATTTTATCACATAGAGGAAAGAGTTCTTTTGAAGCACATCCACGATCACAAAAGCCATTAAGAAACCATTAGAAAGTCAATCAAGGTACTTTATGTTAAAGCATAAAAGCATTTGTACCTTGATAGTTTATTATCTTATGAAATGCTCCCCCTCAATATGTGCTTCGAGATTCGAAAGCGTTTAGCACATATGGGAGAGCATCCTGCACTTTTGAATCAAATCGATCATCTTTCATCAAATTTCATATTAAATCACAAATTCTCCCCCGATAAAAAATATCAAACCTTTTGAGATTTTGGATCCCAAGTGATTTAATAAGGTTTAGAAAACATGGGAGAAAATGTGCCTGATTTAAAAGCTCTTCTGGTTTATGGTTAAGTGCTCCTCCACGATCATGTGCATTATGTATTTCAAAATCGTTTGGCACATGAAGGAAGGAGTGCTTTAGAAACAATCACCCTTAAAAACCGATTTGAGATTTAAATCACGATCTCTCCCCAAATCAAAAATTTCAAACCAATTGAGATTTTGGATCCCGATTGATTTAAATCATTTGGAAAATTTTGGGGAAAGACGTGGCTTGATTTAATTTTTTGAAATTGACCGATGAGGACCAATTATAGACATTAAAGATTGTTAGTATCATGTATGATAGTTTTTAACAGATCTTTAAGTAAAATAAAACAATTTCACAATCAAACAAGAACAGAAAAATTTTTATTTAAAAAGATCTTTGAGTTTTAAAGAAAATCATACCATGACATAACATTAAATCTTTAGATCACCACTAATTATTGTACAAACTGGACTTTTAGATGAAATATAGTTTGAAAATATATAAGATTGAAATCACTCTCCCCCTCAATCGATGACCGTAGTCGTTGATTGAGTGACTTAAGTTTTGATAAAAATGAAGTCCGGTTGATTTCCAAAATATAGTCCAATTATTTTCAAACAAATATTTTTCTACCATACGAACATGGTATCATCACAATTAATCCTGCACAAAGATACGTTAGGTGGTGTAGAAGCTGCGTCTGTTGTTGCTGTAAGGCTTGAAGAAAAACCATCTGCTGATGCAGTGAGACCTCTGAAGTTGCATCTATCGTGCCAGCTATCCATAGAGAGATCAAATTAAGCTCCGTTTCTTCTTTTGTTGACCCAAGATATAGTTGCCCTTTCCTTATGGCATCCAATCATCTTCTTTAGTGGGATCCGGATCGGGAACATTCTTATCAACCATGCTATCTGTATACGTTAGTAGACATACATACAGATATATGGTGGTCGACATCACCCAAACAGCAATCGACTAATAAAAGTCAATTCAACATATCAATCAGTTCATATAAAGCATGAGAATAATGTGTTTATCAAACTCTAATCATCTAATCCTAACATATCCTAGGCACCTAGTCCTCCAACGTAGGTTAACATGTTTTACATTTAAGTATGTAGGATAATTAGATAAGCCCGATAGATGATATAAATTTGAAAAACATTCTCCCCCTCAATCAATGTCTCTTTCTATGAAAAGTTTTAAATAAGCTGAAATTATTGATTGGGTTTTGAAAATTTACGAAAATTCTGATTGATTTTAAAGCAACTCATTTACCACCATTTTGTTAAAAACAAATATTTTTTTGAAGAATTTAAGAAGGAAAAATATTTGAGTAGGAACAGCAGTCATTCGACATACTTTCCTCATTTTGTTTTAGGATAAGAGCTCGAAACATTTGAAAATTGGTTTAGCGCAACACTTTCCTTCTTTTGAAGAGTGGGTTGCTATCTGAAATAATAGCAAACCATAGTTTAAGCACGGGATACAGTCTGAAGAAACTGCAGGCCATTTTTTTTTTTTTGTGGAAATGTTTTGAAAAACATATTTACACCTCCTGTTCGAACTTCATCTAAAGTTCCGTGCCATTGTTGAATGACATTTCTAAGACCGTAAATGTTATTGATACCAGAAGACATGTCTTGAGAAAACAATATTTTTGGTATTTTTCAAATTTTATGATTTTTATGGGTTTTAGTTGGTTTTATAATTTTCTATTTTCTTTTTGTTGGTTTTCTAATTTTGTATTTTGGTTTTTGATAAATATTTACAGATAGATGATATAGTTTAAGAAGATGATGATACGAGTACCGAGATAAGGATATCGTCAAAGCACTTAGTAGAAGATAGAAGTCATCATTTCTTAAACTTTCACAACCAAAGCTTTCGAGACTCTTGAATGGACGTCAGAAATTGAGCCTACAGAAAGTGAGACTTTGGTAGATTTCCCCAAACCGACAATCTTCGAATAAAAACCATTTTCCCAAGAAGTAGAATGTGAAGAGAAACAGTCTCATTGAATGAAGCTCAACACCCCGAAGAACACGAGAACACCGAAGCAACAAGTTTGAACACTGATAATCTTTGCGGTTATCAAAACTAGAATACATGATTAAGCTCTATTACGTGAACCTGTTGTGCGTCCCCGATGTATACATTACTCTTCTTGTTTGAGCAGTTGCCTATTCGAGAGAAAAATATGTCAACATCTTCATTTCACCAAATGCATTCCAGTTATTTTTCATATAACCAATCAGCCCATAATGTACACATGTACCCAACAAGAGTAGATACGATGACATCCATGTAACATGTTGAGTCACTAATCATCTCTGCGGATGTCAACTCCGAAATAACTGAATTAGCTCGATCAAGTGAACATTTTGTGCATCCTTGATGTACACATATCTCTCCCCTGATGGTTGTGATCTCATCGGAATCATCATTGCATTGTGTACATGAAGCAATAACCGGAAGCACTACCATAAATCATATAGAAGATGTCGATAAGCAATATCATCTCACGCTCCACATATTCTTCTCATATTTCTTCCAACTGAAAGCTGAGATAACACATACCAAAAGTATCCAGAGACCACTTCCCCCCAAATGGTTGGAATAATGCATCCTTCCCCCCAAATAGTTGGAATAATATATCCTTCCCCCAAATAGTTAGAATAATACATCATTCCCCCAAATAGTTGGAATAACATACCAAAGGCTACGAGTTAAACACTGAGTTTCTTTGCGGTTATGACATTTGTCTTTCCCGGGATTACTTCAATAGAGAAGAAGTATTAAGTTCATCACGTGTACTCGTTGTGTGTTTAGATGTATATCCCCTTCCCCCTTGCTGGTTTTGATACCTCAAAATCAAACACATATACATGCCAAATACTCTTGAAATAGAGAAGAACAAACAATTAGCTCAACTGAATCCTGTGAGAATCAACTACTACAGAAATTCTCTCTAACTATCTTTATCAACCCATATGTAGACAATTTAAAGTGATCACTAATGAAGAAAACTTGATATACCAAACTTGAAACTGAAGTCGAATTCCCTACATTTGTATCTTAAGTTTGCACTTAATGATGGAAGAACGGTGTCGAGAATCTATGCTTCAAGCAAATCTCTAAGTACCCAATACTCAACCAAAGTACAAGACAATAAAACCTCTTGCGATTATCCACAACGACATCAGCGTGTGTCACTGAGTAAAACAACGTAACTCCTAAAAGTGATAGTTAACCAGGTCTTCAACCATCCACCCCGACAGCTGGTAACTAGATAAACCAAGTCTTCAACTCAAATTCTTAAGCCCGAGCAAGTTATCAAATAAGAACACACCTTTGTGAAAGTCAACTTCAATCTCAAATAAGTGATAAATGATTAACTCCGAAGTAATCAACTTGTGTCAAATGGCCAACACGTGAATAAACATAAAATCGGATGTACATCGATCCATTGAATGAACTGGATCAAATGATTCCTCAATATCAATGCATTCTTCCTAAAGGTATACATGTAGAGACTGATATGGAAGATTCACCAATAATGTCTTCGAGCGGATGAGGTAGTCATTTTCCTTAATGTTCATGTGGTTGATTTATAGAGTGCACAATAATCCGTGAAGATTTGGCAAAGGGATACCAAAGAGCGGATAATTATTCATGAACAATAATCTGTGAAGATTTGGCAAACGAATACCAAAGAGCGGATCATTATTCATGAGTGCAACTATAATGATAGTCATTATCAACGCCTTTTGAAGTAACTAGAGATAAGGTTTCTTGAGAATTCCGAGAAGTACTTCTTAGATGGTGAACCAGTTGAGTCAGTAGGAACCGGAGCATGAGCTTAAGAAACTAGATGATCAACATTCGTTGGAGGTTGGAAGTACTCATCAAACATATCTTGAAACAATGAATCCCAAACAATGAATCCCAGTTATCCTTAGTAAGTGAAGCATTAGGCGTTGAAGGAGAGTCATATGACTATAATTCAAGCATCCATAAACATGTAGTATATGCACTCTTCTCCCCTCAAAATTGCATCCGAAGTTGCCATTTTGATTTGAACAAGTGAATAAGAATATACACCAATGAACGTAGATCCACTTGAGGGTTGAAAGAGCGTGGAAAAACATGAAGCTTGTTGATGAAGAATGTCGATGAGAATGGTCATAAACATGAAGACTTCTCTTCTTTTGAAGATAAAGCGCACTGAAGCGTACACCTTTCTTTTTTTGAGGAACGGGGCCTGAAGTGTTATCTGTAGACACCATAATGATGAAGTACGAGGCCTGAACTGATGTGAACAGACGTCATAGTAGATTGAATATCAAGGTTGAGTTACTTGAACCCGTGAGTTATGAGATATCAATCCATTTGTTATCCATACTTTAAGCCAGTCCATGTAGTGAAGGATCAAAGTATCTGCAACTAAGTAGGGATTACCTGCACTAACATTACAAGCTTGATAGCATATATATTGGTTAGTGACATTAGTATCCAAACCCTTTGGGGTTTCACGGTCAACCTTGATTTTACCATTGGTAAACAACCTTCTGGTAGGTATCCACCTAAGTCCAACATCCTTAAACATTCTTCCAGACGGTATCCACTTATGGTAAGGTCTAGGATTGTTGATATTCTTATGAACAATGGAAGACTTATTGGTATTCCTAGACTCCAAAGATTTAGCAGTTGGGATCCATCTAGGTGGAGTTTTAGGTTTGTTTTGCTTCATGACGTATTGAACCTTAGCCATGTTAGTAGTCTTAGTGGATTGTACCTTAGCATGTGAATTAGGAAAATGTTTCTTATTCGGAAAAGACTCGGAATTTCTTGTTTCATTTTCTACATGCTTAGCATTCTTCTTCATATAACTACTCTTAGATGCAAGCCAACCCCTAGTCTTTTGAGTGTTCCTAGGTAATGGTTTACAACTACTAGCAATGCCTTGAAATCTCGTGGAATGCATCACCTTAGGTCTTGCACCTAAAATTTCGTCTTTTCGAATTTGTGCCTTTTTCCTAGCTTGTTCTAGATAATAGTTCTTCCACAAGTCATTCATATCATATAAATTCTGGGTTTTAATGCTTGATTTTGACACTGTTTTCGAACTATTCCTAGAGGTGCTGGGAGTATAAGTGGCTACTTGTTGAGGGTTAACTGAACTAGAAGCCTTATTCTTAGGTAACTCAGGTGAAGTGACTGGTTTTGACAAAAATTTTATCGCATCAACTTGGGAGGCAAGCCTTGTCTTTAAAGATTTTGTTCTTTCAGATATGAATGCAGTAGGCTGCCTAACAACGGACCGGTATCTAATGGAATCAGAAACTGGCTTCCCCAAGGTTGATGGTTTTGTAAACTTAGTGTTCACACTTTTCCCTACAGTTTTTCTAAGCCCATTCTTTAAGGCAACTATCGCAAAACTCTTATCCTGAAGTTGAGCTTTGAGTTCATCAATTTTTGCTATCAAAGATTTTGTTTGTTCCACGGACTTAGTTCTAGTTTCATTGACAGAGTCGCTTAGGTCCTTATGAAGCCTTTTCAAAGACTCATTTTCCTTAAGTAATTTAGCCACATAACTTTCCAATCCATTATTTCTTGTTTTAATAGCATCAATGTCTTGTTTAGTCATGACTAAATTACTTTTCACATTCAGGACAGAAATATGTTCTTCAAATTGTAAATGGTTGAGTATTTGTCTTGAAGCTGAGCTTTCAAAGTGTTAATTTCAAAAAGTTCACGGAATTCAGGAAGTTTCGGATTTTTACATGGTTTGTTAAGTTGAAAACTTTCTTCTTTACTCTGTATCGCAATTTCAAGTGAAATGCAATGTTTTTCAAGATTTGAGAATTTGTTTGAAAGTTCATCAAAAGGCTTTTTATCAACCATATCTTTTGTTTTGAAACACTTAATCTCGACTCAACCTCGTTACTGAAGAACATTTATCAAAGTCATGTTTAGCATCATGATCAGTTTGTTTTAGTACTTTAGCAGATGCACTATGTTGAACAAAAAGGGTACCTCATTACATGACACACTGCTCAATTTCAGTGCGATATCCGTATCCACATCATGTGTAACAAGAGTCACTGGACCGCTGGATGTATCAAGCTTATCTATCTCTGAGCCTATGTATTCAGTGTCAATTGATCCATCATCTGGTGCTTTACCCGACTCAACACTACAATCTTTTGATTATGCCCGACATTCATTCCCATTTGATTTCAAGCATCTACTTCGAGTGTTGTGGAGAACCAATTACTGGTTACATCATTATTTGTTGTCTTTGACATTCTACATTCAGCAACACCCGATTCTTTAACTGATACTTTACCCAACTCATCACAACTATCTCTCAACTGCACCAGACACTCATCCACTTTTTCATCTTTCAGAGTAACTTCCACAGTATACTTTTCTACATTATCCATGAGATGGATAAGTGTCTCTATGAACACGCTAATTTCCATTCCAGTGTGTCTCTTGAAAGACATTTCAGTCATGTCTTGATCATAATCTGATGTAAATTCCCCACGATAAATGATCGAAATTGGTTGTAGATCACTTGAAGTGCAAAGATGGAACTATCCTTTTGAACCTTCTCTTTATCAAGTTGTTGTTCCAATTGTTCTAAGTTTAATAGTACTGTTCCTGTTAATGTGGATAAGTCTTGACGAAAAGGGCATTGCATGTTCGTCCATTCTATCTGGTGTGAAAGTAGCAAAGGTAAGGTGAGTGAAGTTGATAAGGTTCAATGCTACTTTCCTTTGCATGGCACTGTAGTCTATACAGTGCAATTCTCTCTTGTGAACATGAGCACCAAGAATCCATTTTAGCATTATCCGACTCAAACATGATAGTGTGTTGTACATTGTTGGGTATATTCTGTTCATTGATCACGTCGTATAAATTGAGTATCTTAGATACAACTGAATTTGAATCGTTAGGCATGATGTTGACGTGCACGATATTTTACAAATCTATGATTTAAACCGAGAAATAGAATCTTTCGCGAGATTTTACAAAATCAAGAAGAAACCGTTAAGCAATGACCAATAGAACATATTAAGATGACTGATGGATCTACACAATGGTAGACAATTGTGTGTTAGGACTTATGATTGTTTGTAGGATTAGCTGAGATGTTGTTTAGTTGAGATTTGGATTGGTTGTTGCACGATTTTCCCGAGAAATTTAGGACTAAAAACTTAAAACCTATATAACTTCTGTTCGGAGTGGATTTAGGCCTTGACGGTTGACCCAAATTCGGCGTGCCATTCTCCTCGTTCTCACGTTCATTTTGATGAGTAGAACGCTGAAAACGGAGTTACGGTTCAAAAGTTATGGTCGTTTGAAGTTTTGACGTAAAAAGTCAACTTTGGTCAAACTATAAGTTGCTAGACTGACAAGTTGCTAGACAGACAAGTTGCTAGACTAAAAAGTTGCTGTGACTCCAAGTTGCTAGACGTGACAAGTTGCTAGAGAACAAGTTGCTAGATTGACAAGTGCTAGACCGACAAGTTGCTAGACACACAAGTTGCTAGGACCGACAAATTGCTAGACTTACAAGCTTGCTGACAAGTTGCTAGATCGACAAGTTGCTAGACTGATACATCGAATCTGGACAAACCTCTTCCAAGAATAAGTGACAAACCTCTTCCAAGAAACTCTTCAAAAACTAAGCTTTTCTAATCCAAAAACACTATAACCGAGATGAATTAAGCCTTCCAAACCAAAACCTAACACTTATAATGAATCTAAACACAAAATTACTATCAAAATCTAAACTTTAACACAAGAGATGATCCAAATGATTCTATCCACTCTAAACTCATTCATATTAGAGAATAAATAGGCCCAAGCTCGGTTTGTGGGTTTAGGGCATCTAGGGTTTTGCCATTATAAATAATGGTGAATAATAAAGTTATACCCACGGGTTTCATCTTGTGCTATTATGTAACGGGCCCAAGCCCGAGTCTAGAATATTCCATCTTGTGCTATTTATAGAGATGATGTAATTGTAATCAATCAAGGAAATAAATTCAATCTTATAATCTAACATGGTTTCAGAGCGGGTCTGATCCTCAGACCTAGGTGGCTAAGTTGAGCCGCCTCCCCCTAAGCCACCCCTTCAAACCCTATCATACAAACCCTAATCTCAAAAAACCGATGGGCTACTATTGTTAGTGATGTGCTGATCTCTTATTGAATGTTTCCACCATTGGTTGCCGGTGACAATGATGCACTCTTTTGAAGCAATTGCTACAATCAATTTGCCATGTAGAACTGGTTATTTTCTTTCGATTTATAGGTGTTTCTTATTATCATCATGTGCTCGATGATTAAAAAAAAGTTATATATTTGTTTTATTGTTTGTTTTTGTTTTATGTCAAATCCAGGGTATCAATTCCCGAGACGACTTTTGTTGGTGTCGAATCCAGGGTATCAATTCCCGAGATGACTTTTGTTGGTGTCGAATCCAGGGTATCAATATTCCCGAGACGACTTTTGTTGGTGTCGAATCCAGGTATCATCCCGAGACGATTTTTGTTGGTGTCAATCCGGGTTCTTATTCCCGAGATGACTTTTGTTTGGTGTCGAATCTAGGTTCTTATTCCCGAGACATCGCTTGGGATACTTTGGGTTATCCCCTTTTTTGGTTATGGTTTTATTTTGTTTTTTTAAGTTTCCTACTCGATTCGAGCCGCGATTTTGCCGCTTCTCGAATCATGAGTATTAGAGAATAAATAGGCCCAAGCCCGGTTTGTGGGTTTAGGGCATCTAGGGTTTTGCCATTATAAATAATGGTGAATAATAAAGTTATACCTACGGGTTTCATTGTCTAACAATTCAAACCCAAAAACTTTATGAAAACCACTAGAAATCCAAGAACATGAAAGATGAGTGATCAAACCATGGTTCTTGATACCATTTGTAACATATTGGATTTCACAAACACATCACATAACACAATATGGTTCGAATAGTTTAAAGTTCTAGAGAGAGAAAGTGGAAGATGGGAGCCTTTCTAGAGAGAGAAAGTAAACAAAAGAAAGAAGGTTAGATTGAGTGAAAGGTCCAACCCTCTACCTTAGGAGGTAGAGGGTATTTATAGTTACATACTACACGTCCTCCTTCGGACTGTGGATCAGGCATACAATGGGTAAAGACCCGTCCTTCCTCCACGGTGTTACTTAAACTAATAACTAACTAATAACTACTAAATAACGTAAAGTCTACGAGCTAAGATATGCTAAACAATAATTGGGGTGACCGATACTTCCTTATGGAATTTCCAATTCCTAACACATTAACTAGATCCATTATCCGTTGCGTACTCGTAGTTAATGGTTAACTTAGATTAATTAATCCCAACAGTGGCATCACGAGTCAACTCGTTTTTGTGATTATAGTTTACATGTTTTAATAAACGTGCAAAAAGGCTGCATTAAATCTAGCTTAGTTATTTTTTTTTGTTTTTGTTTTGACAACTATAATGCAATATGATAAGGATTTAAAACATACATTTTAAGGGGGTCATTTAAGCCCTAAATCAACTCATTTTATATCCGTTACTACTTAAAATCGTTCCTTTTAACATTTTAGGTCTTTTGGAAACAAAATGCTCGAATAAAGCATATTTGGACGAAAAGGAGCGAAAACATGAAGAAAATGGCAAAGTCAAGATCAAAGGCACTCTAGTAGTACCTAACGGCGTCCCAATCAAAGGGCGACATCGTCCATTTATAGAAGATTTGATCAAAATGTAGCGGCGGATTAGTGAAATTGGTTCTACAACATGACGGCTATCACCTAAACTCGAAGGCCACTCTCATTTTCCACAGGCACCCAAGAACTAAGCTCGTAACGACATCCTTCATGAATACTGACAGAGTCACATACATCAACTGACGTCGTCCCAACGATGACTTGGCCCAAACAAAACCCTAATGACGGCGACCTGATGGCGTCACTAGCAAAAGGTGACGCCGTCGCACTTGTAAATCTATATATAGAATTCGATTTTTCTGTTTTAAAAGAGGTAAAACTTTGGAGAGCAAAACCCTAATTCAGTTGTAGTCCGACTTGGACAGTATTCTAGGGTCTCATACCCTATTTTACATCAGAAGATAAGTTTGTTTATCCATTTTATCATTATGTCTACCCCATGTTCAATTGTATGTATGTATGCTTGCTTGTTTAACATGAGTAGCTAAATTTTCCTTGTGTTTGCTTAGATCTATGAAACCTAGTTGTTAATTGTTGTTAGGTTATCTCTTGTCTTAGGAAAACTGGCTTCTTCTTCAATTGTTGCGAGCTTGAACGTCCTAAATAGCAAAAAAGCTTAAGAGTGCACTTAGGATAGTAGAGTATTCGGGGGAGATACCAATGTACTCGCCGATCCCGGGTAGTCTAGAGGAGAGTTGCAATTCATAGAACTAGGGAATTAGGCACCACCCTACGACCAAATGGAATACAATGCACCAATTAAGATAAAGGATGTGACAATTCAACTTACCAATAAGAGATAACTAGGGAGTAAGAACATCTAAGTAAACACATCTTTAATCATCATACGAGCACACTTCAATTAAGCATAATCTATCCACTAGTTAATTAGTAAATTAGTTTAGTAATTAGTAAAAGTATTAGAAATTGGTAGAAGTACCACCCCCCACTCTTATACCCCGAGATATTTACCTTGCTTTCTAAAAAACCATAAAAAAGACTAAAAAGAATCTCCCTCAACCTCACTTTCTCGTCACATATCTCTTTCTAGCATTCCTATTCCCCTAGAGAACGAAATCAATCCTCTGGGATGATCTCAGTATCCATCTCAATTTGGGATGATCTCACCACTCGTTTCTTCGCCCAAATTCTCCCACCGGGGAGAACTACCAAGCTAAGGAATGACATCTTGATGTTCCAACAACGTCAAGGCAAAACTCTATACGAGGCGTGGACTCATCTCGATTTATTTCCAATAAAGTCCCTCATCACGGCATTGATCTTTGGCTTCAAGTCCAAATCTTTTATGATCATGTCAATTTCCTCACAAAGCGATCCATTGACCGAGCAGCTGGCGAAAGGCTTAGCAATCTCAATGCGGAAGAATCATGGGATATCATTGAAGAGCTCGTCGGTCAAAGCTACGAAGATTGGAGTGAATCTCATGAAACTCCTAAAAGTACGGTAAATGCCATTCCAGTACCTTGTAGGTCTTCTATTGTCACCGAAGAGCAACTTTGTGCTCTAGAAAAAAAGATGGACTATCTAGTTGAAAGGCAAAAGAAAGTGCATGGACCAATCCATCGATCAACGGTTAATTTCGCTGAATCAGCAAATAGCCCAACACCCCTCTCTGAATCGCCTAGCCGTGAAAAAACCCCGATTCCCTAAGACGCTTCCGTTCCACCTCACCAATACCACTCTCACCGAGCTTCAAAAAAAAAATGAGAGAATATATGGCGGCTCACTCAGAGAGCTTAGCTCAGTTTGAGGAAGAAGTTTATAGAAAAAGGGAAGAAATGTAGGCGAAAATGGCTGAGATGAAGAACTTCGTAAAGGAGTACACTAAGATGAAATTTCCCTAGAAGGTGTTAGTGGGAATGATGATCTATGCCCCCACTATGTTCGTTAGCCATTTCAATGATAAGGATGGGGTAGTTGTGAAAAATATTAGGACTAACGAGGATAACTCAAATTGTAAGGATGAAGGAAAGTGAGGAATTAGATAAACCTAAGACCATAGGGCACTACCTTAAGCATGAGATCAATAGGAAAACCATTGTTAGCCAGTAAAACAATTTTTGGTATAATGATGCTCTTAGGAAGACCTTCTTAGGTGAAATAAAGGAGGAATAATATGAGACTATGCCTATGGGGGCCTTTGTATGAAGCAATTCTTAATAAACCAGTAGCTAAGAAATATGAGATTTGTGGGAACTTCATAATACCATATAGCATTGGTGACTTAGAAGATATAAAAGCCTTAACTGACCAGGGATCTGATGTAAGCATAATGCCGTTACCAATCTACAATAAGTTGACTAGGGAGAAACCAACCAAGACTAATCTTAGACTTTCCTTAGCCAATCATTCATATGTTTACCCCTTAGGAATAGTAGAGGATGTATTAATTGAGGTTGCAAGTAGCATCTATCCAGTGGATTTTGCAATTGTAGATATTGAGGAAGATGAACACATGCCCATAATTCTCTGAACACCTTTCTTAGCCACCGCCAAGGCAACGATCAAATGCAGTGAGGGTGTTATGGTACTTAAAAGTGGCAAAAGAAAAGTTAGGATACTTATAGCTCCTAGACATCCTTTGAAGTTTAAGGAAAAGAAATGAGAATATCATGATTCACGAGTTCCCAATAGCGCAGTTAAGAGAAAAATCATTGAATGGGAAGAAAAGATTAGGGACTACAAGGATAAGGAGATTGAATTAGTAGAATGGAAATGAGATAAACAACTAAAAGGTGATACTAAAGGGCGTGACCAAGAAGTTAAAAGCCCTAAAGAGTTTGTGTAAGGAGACAAGGTGCTATTGCGTAATTCAAGATTAAAAGCACTCAAAGTAAAGGGTAAGCAAAAATGTTGCGACCCTTACTGGAAAAAAGAGACGAAACCATTGTGTTACTCGATAGCAATGGAAAGGAGTCCAGAGTAAACATACGATATGTAAGACCCTATGATAGTGAACTAGTAAGTGAAGAACATGATGTTAGGGAAGTCACGTAGGAGCACGACTTAGAGTCTAGCTACAAAACTCATAAATAAAGAAAAGCTTAGTGGGAGGAAACCCATGCTTAATTGTTTGCTTGTTTGGTTTTCAATTTTTTGTGTGTTTATATATCTTTTTATTGTTGTTTATTCTCATGTTAGACTTTTAGAAAATGTTTTATTTTATTTTTAACCTCGTCTTAATTGCATATAAAGGTATTTTACAAAAAGATAAGTGTAGGGAAGATCACATATGTTTTTAAGAACATGAAACATGAGATTAACGATAATTGAAATTGTACAAGGATAAGGAGATTGAATTAGGAGAATGGAAACGAGATAAAAAAATAAAAGGTGATACTAAAGGTGATGGATCTTGGACACTCTCCTTGTGTCAATGATATTTTGTATAATATTATCAAGCAAGCGGAATTTACTTAAGTAATACTTAGAAGACGAATTATATGATGTATGAGAATAAACACAAGTTAACACAAAACTCAAGCTCCAATATTATTAATGAATAATACGAGTGATCTTAACTTATCACTAGGGTTACACCTTGAAGCTTTCGTAGGTAATATTGTAATATGATATGTTTCTAAGACAATGACCTAGGATCTCCTTTTATACAACAAGTAGTCCTTTACAAGATAAGTATAAAGTTAACATAATAGAATATACACAAGATCTATTCTATACTTATCTAGACGCGTTTAACCTTATCATAAAGCGTGATAGATTGGTAATGAAGAACTTGCAGTGGGAATACGTTTCCCTTTGCTTTGTTAAGCCAAGCGATGTAAACCACAACTATCCATGGTAACGGATTATTCCCAACAATCCTCCCCTAAACTTATGCTTTCTCTGCAAATCAATAAGTTTCTTCAATATGCATTAACTTCAAGAATTTGGGGAATTCAATCAAACACTTCACTTCTTTCTCTAACTTTGTATAGCTCTTGAACACCGATCTTGAAGCCTTTGTAACAATGCTCTGACCTTCTCATTGTCTTCATTGACTCTTATGTGTAAACTTAACATTACTGTAAGAGCTCAACTCTAAGTGGATATTCTTTCTCCGCAAGCATGAAAAAGTCTTCTCCATTAGCTGTAGAGACATGATGAACTTCACATGAATCATAGTAAAACCATATAGTACCAAAACATGTGATAAGGTTTTCGGTAGTCATCATCAGCATTTGGTTCAAAAAGCCTTCTAAGATTTACCAACCATCTCCTTTGCATCTTTGAGATCTTGAGCATTAAACCTTTCTTGAACTAATTTCCATAGTGTATTAAGGTCATCGCTGTCAAAAGCTTTAATAAGATCTTCAAATGTCATGAATGATGAAGTTTCACCTCCAAGCCTTGTAATCTTCCATATTTGAAGCAAAATTGCTAGCGGTGTAAACTTCCCAATCAATAATAGATGTCAAATTTGCAGTGGTTCGGATAAAATATCGTCTTCAATCACAATCATTCCAGTCATTTGTTCTTCGTTGAACTCTCAGTAGAATCTCCTTCTCAGTAGACTTTGTATGATCTTCATCAACCTATGTCTTCTTTTGAGTTTGAGAATCACTTACTTTAGCCTTTCTCTTCAATCTAGGAATCCTTCTTTCTTCTTCTTTAGAACCCATTGGAATAAAATATTTATCTTGTTTTACTACGTTACTGTAGTAAGCCTTTTCAACTTGATCATCAGACATTCCTTTAAATTGATGCATTTTCCAGTTACCAACATGACAACAATAAGTCTTCATATATGCAAGTATTTGTGCCTTGGTTGGTTGTCTTGGTTTCTTTCGAACCTTTTTGACTGAATTAATCACATCTTTTAGTGCCGATTGTTCTTCATTTGAATAAAATCCTTTAAGCGAGCAGTTCGTTCCCTAGTTAAGGATGCATCAGCAACAAGGTCAATTGCCTTTTTTTGATTTCTGGATTATTAGCCACCAGAAACTGAATATCTTCTTCAGTAGGAACATAACTAAACTCTGGAGCTTTCTCTTTCATAATTGTAGGTTGAATAGTGGAAATTGAATCTTCAGTATCTTCCATTCTATCCAATCTTTTAGCTTCCAAAAAGCTTAGAACTTTCATTTCTTTCTATCTTTTCTTCTCAGCAACTTTCTCAGTAATTTGATCTTCTGCTATCTTCTTAGCAATTTCTCTATCAAGATCAATCTGAACTTTTCTTTTCTTTGAAATCTTACTTTCAAGTTGCTTTACATCTTCCATATACCTTTACCCTTTGCGTCTTCAATTTATCAAATTCTTCACTTGCAGTGGCAAAAGTTGGCTCTGCAGTGGAAATAAAATAAGTGGTAAAATCAGTTGCAGTTTGGAAAATGTCTTGATCTTCAAGTTGCTCTCCATGAGTTTCAGCTTCTTTTGCTCCTTTACTTGTATCTCCTTCTTCTTCAAAAACAATTTTCCTCCTTAGTGTCGAACCTGTTTTTCCTCCCTGTTTGGAAGAATTTCCCAAATCATGATCAACTGAATCACCATCATAAGGTGAGGATGAAGATGAAATCACCATCTTTGCAGTCTTCGTGTGCTTTTTCAACCTCGCAACTCTTCCTTTAAAGTCGAATCTCGTCTTTAATAGTTGAACATCCTTGGCATGCTGCTTCTGGACATTGTGAAGCCCTTTTGTAGAGACTCAACCTGCTTTGCTAATTTGGTACACAAAACCATCAATTTCAATTGGTTGCCACTGCCCTCAGCACTTCCAACTGTGTTACCTGTTGGGAGAGGTGAATCATAGGGCAAAGGTGCAGATCCTCCTAGTTGGACTAGGTTGAAGTCTAGACCCTCCATTGCTTGTTCCTAGACCAAAAGGTTCAGAAACTTGTTGTGTTGTCATGAGAGGAGTTGGTTGTTTAGACCTTCTCTCATAGGTTCTTGAAACTGGTGGGGTATAATCAATGTTGGGAACATTAATTATGGGTGTGTTTTGTTCAGATGAAATTTTAGCGAGCATTTGGGGTAGGAGGTGTAAAATCATATTGCCATCTTTATTCAAATTTTAAAAAACTTTAGGCTTGAGACAACTGATTTGATAAACAGTAGTATGAGGTTGCAGTTGAAATTCATTTGCACGCTTGCACAAACCTTGGATACATTAAAAATTTGGTTTTACTCTGTACATTGCCTTTCATACTTGTAAAAATATAGTTTGACCAGTTAAAAATCTTATCGGTGACTAGACAAACCAAAGGATAAGCCATGGTTGAACTAAATTGCTCATAAGATGTTTTCTTAGGACTAAGGCAATGTAACAAAGTATGAATCAAAAATCTCAGTGGGGACAAAACCACTCTTTTTTAAAGTAGCCTTTTTTGTCAGTGGTATCATACCCCATGGATGATAAAGTATCATGAATTTCAGACATAGGTAATGTGATGAGACCATTGAGATCATCCAAGTGAAGTATTCACCTCAAGGATGCCTCAGTAACATCAATAGTTACCCCATCTACAGTGGCTTTGAGAGCATCAGCATTTCATGTGTATCTCTATGCTCAAGGTGTTATGGACTGAGCAAAGTCCAAAACTGATTGATTTGAGATATAGATTGTGGGTTTAAAAGTAAAACATACCTTATATGAGTGGTATGTAGAAAGTCCACAATCTGATGAAAAACAGGGCCACTCTTCTCGTTAGATAGGTAGGCCACTAGGTTGTGCTCATCACGCAAATTTCAAAGAAGCCATAGAAACTTTTGATGAAAAATATTATTATGTGGTAAGAATTAAGTAATAACTAGCCAATTGAGAGAAAAAGATATATAGGGTTAGGGTTTAGAATTGATGTGCAAGTAAAATTATCTTTAGAAAGTAGTTATAATATAGAAAGAAGATAATTTACTTAAAATATTAACCCTATATATATAACTATCAGTGGTTACTTGCAACGGCTAGTAAAAATAAATTCTTACGACATAATCGGTTGTAACGACTAGAACAACATGGTAAAATAACTTAACGTAGGTGCTTGTGAACTAGCGGTGGTAATTTTCACAAAAATTTCAAAGAAGCAGATGGAAAATAAAATCATTAGAAAACAATTATCATCCATTATAGTTTTTAGCAAACTATCGGCTGTTAACGGATTTGATATGTCTTTACCATGAGCGTTTTGCTATGGACTAGCCAACTCTTTATCATAAAGAATATGGTAAGTTGATAACCATATAGCTTTTGGTAAACTATCAACCATAAGCCGATTCAAGTCTTTACGGTAGTTTGCTGCGGACTAGTTGATTCTTATATGTGTATTAGACATGGTGAATCAATAACCATTTTGTTATCTAGAGATATACACCTTTTAACTCCAACTCCTCATCAAAACTTG
>OU343220.1:180966075-181050159 GCA_910596185.1 Chrysanthemum makinoi
AAATCAAATGGTATTACACAAGACCAACCCATTACTCGGGCGTTGGAAGTTTCGATATCAAACTTTGGTCTTCTCCAAGCGTAGCTCTCCACCCTCCTCATCGATCGACATCTTAGTAGTCGTTCAATCCTACCAATGAAGTTCTGAACATCCCAAGACTCTCTAGAATTCCATCTCTTCTTCTTCTCGGGTACAACTTGATCTTTCAATCGTATATCCAAGTCGTCTCGTAACTTCCTCAGGGTATCTTCACAAAACTTATGAACTTTCATTATCCCATGAAGTAGTTGATGGTGAGGTCACTCTTGTAGACAAAGCCAAATGTTGGTTCTATCTTTAGTTTGTATTGTGATTCTTTGTTGATGTCTGGGTAATGAAGAAGTGTTTTAGTCAAATTAAGCTTCTTACGGTAGCTATTGCCTTTGAAGGTTCTTCCTTGGAAGCTCTTGAATTTGAAATTGAAACTTTTGACTCTGACAACCAATCTTCATCACTTGATGAATCACATGCGAGATAAACGGTTTGAATCTTTAGACTTAGAGGCCTTTGAAGCTCTTGACTTTGAAACTGAATCTTCAACCTTTGGATGAATCACTTGATGAATCGATTAATGCGAGATAGGGGCATTTGAAACTTCTTCATCAGTTGAAGTACATATTATGTCATCACTTGAAACTTCTTCATCACTTGATATATAGATTTGTTCTACAAAAAATAATGCAACATAACATACCAATTAAAACTATGCTAGCAGTCTAGTTATAGAAGAACAAATGCAACGCAATGCAAACTTACCGAACCATATTGCCTTTCCATTTCCTTTGAAATATACATAGATATAAAAATTGGTCATGGATACATCCTCAAATGCAGAACAAATGCAACATACCAATTAAAACTATGCTAGCAGCCTACTTATGGCAAAACAAATGCAACACAATGTAAACTAACTTGTCATAATTTCCTTTTCCTTTCCTTTGGAATCTACAAAGATAGAAAAAATGCTCATGGATACATCCTCAAATGCAGAACAAATGCAACATAATTAAAACTATTCTAGCAGGACTCATAATTCCCTTTCCCTTTCCCATTCCTTTGCAATCTAAAAAGGCCTTGAAATCAAAAAAGGCATATGGCCTACATCCTCAATCAATGTGCATTACATGTGTGCATTATCATCTACATTATTATCTAGAGTAAGACATTAAAACTAGTCACTAACCTTTGACATCAGTGTTGCAAAAAAAGGTCTACAAGGCCGATTAATCACCGATTAGGTGCTCTTGACCACCGACCTTGCGATTTTTGTAAATCGTTCAACCAAGGTCAACGGCGGTTAACGATGGTCAAACTTGCCAAAAACTTATAAATCTTGTTGGAAATACCCTAAACTCACTCTAAATTAGTTTTAATTACTTATAGTCATTATTTATATGTATTACAAGATGTTTTTCAAATAAAATCTTCAGGGAATACCAAAACTTCGCATAAATACCCAAAGCTTGCAAGAAATGCCAATACGATTTATCACCGATTTGTTATTTTTATAACCCTGAACAAATGTAATCACTTATAGTCGCTGTTTACAAGATGTTTTTAAGGAAAATATTTCAGGGAATACCCAGAACTCGACGGAAATACCCAAAACTCGCCAAAAATGCCAATCCGATTAATCACCGATTAATCCCTTTGAGACGATTACAAGCTACAGGGGGGTCGACCGCCTCACTACCGATTCGCGATTTTTGCAACCTTGTTTGACATCCTTAGGTTCTTTGGCATCCTCTAGATCTTTTCCAACCTCTGCTTCCTTGTAGAATGTGTTATATATATCATTGAGTATGATATCAGGCCATGAATCATCTTCCTTCCAATTCGTCTTCCCATATTTTGGCAAAACATAGTTGTCCATGATTTCATCGATAATTTTAACTTTGTCCCAATCAATGTACCTCGATTCCTCTTTCATTTTTGTATCTAACATTAGGGCAAACAGAAATTAGGCCAAACCAAAATTTGAAATTAGGACAACAACAAACATTATAATAGAGGATAGATACTCACTTTAGTTAATTGCAATGTGATAAACCCGTATTGAGAGAGGAAACCGCGAATGATCGAGGTGTTTTGTGTGTGAGGTGTGACAAACAAGACTGATACAAAGTGGTAGTTGTCAAACATAAAGGCGGGAGTAATGAATTAGGGAAGATAAAAGGGGTGTTGCAAGTTTGGTCCCTGTGGTTTTGAAGGGTAAAAGTATAAGGGTATTGTATTAGGTTATATTTAACTCATGTGTAGTGTAAAACATGATTTTTCTATTATGCCCACGACCTTTGTATGGTAAACAAGCTTTGGTGACGAAAAAGCGGGTCAAAGGACTATTTTGATGCAAAAAACATGAAGAATGGACTCACGATGACGATGAGGTCAAGGTCCAACCCCAAAGAATGTTTTCCAACAAGTTTAAGGACAAACGGTGTGTTTTTAACTAATAATATTAATAAAAATAATAATAGAGGAACACACTTTATGGTCCCACTAAGGTTTGCAACAAGGTGATCCACTTGTACATTGCTTTTGCTATAGTGTTACATCTTTTGGTATGCAAGATTAGAGACTCATTTAGCCCTTCCCTTGAAGCTTGGTATCACGGATGATGACACTATTAATGGAGATACTTTGGTTGTAGGGAAGGATTTAGAGCTTATCATGATGGATGAACCTCGTTGCGTTGCACTGACCCTCATGAGTTTAAGCGGGATGCTCTTGAACGAACAGACTTGAACATATGCTTTGATACCATGTAAAATACCAAATAGAGTAATTATTGATTGTATGTGTTTTTTATTACATTATAAGGATTGCATATGTATACATAACTTATTGAACAAGCATATCAAATCCTAAACACGATAGACTTAAGACTTATGATCAAATGAGAAATAATCTTAAAATGAGAAGGATGAGGAATAACTATACCCACACATTAGAGATGCATCAACTTTAATTAGATGCATTCTTAATCTTTTAGATGCACAGTAATATATTTTCTATCAAACAATTTTTAGACGAATCCTATGTATTTTTTGTCCTCTGGGTTCAAATTTGTTGCTAGTACTATTTTTTATCGTTTTCACTTCAAAATCACTTTCAAAACTATTTAGGATGCATCTAAATGAATAGAGATGCATCTAATTTAAGTTGATGCATATCAAATGTGTAATTATAGCTATTTCTCATTCTTCATATTTTAAGTTTTATTCTCATTGAATCCTTATTCATAGACTTAATACACAATTAGACATGAGCCAACTAAACTAGTCATCTAATAGGTTTGTCATTATTCAAAACTCTAACTATACATAGACAAAATATTTGAATAAAACATGTATATAGGATTTCTGTATTTCTGAACTGCATCAACCACAATATATATCAACCGCATAAAAAAAAGGTTTTTCACCCGGCTCGTGTTTAACTAAATATATCAATCACATAAAAAAAAGGGATGGGATCTTGCTAATTTTACAAAGAACTTGACAACCAAGGGCGGAGGTAATGAGGGGACTAGTGGGTGCTAGGCCTCCCCCAATTAACTCAATAAGTTTACTATAATATAGCCCAAAAGCTCAAAATTTTAATAATATGAACAATCGGCCCCTACTAATTACCGATTTAATATTGCGTTTTTTGGATAAAAACATTATAACTGCTGAAACTCCAAAAGTCAAGAGGAAGATGAGTGTAAAAAGTGAATAAACCGATAAAAAGAATTGGTTTTTGATGATAAGGTATTGAATGTTTTTATTGATTTGATCTTTCATTAATGATCACAATTACTTATTCACTTCTTATTTATCATTAACATAAAGTTTGTGTTTTAATATCTTGCATATATATATATATATATATATATATTTTTTGCATGTTAGTTCATGAGACAAAGGATTTGAAGATGGTGATACGGCGTTGAGAAAAACTTGTTGACTTCTGAGACTTTATTTGGTCAAATGCTCCCCTTGATGTTTTAGGTAATATTACATCCATAGCCTTCACATATTACACTTTTTTGGCAATCAAAAATCATAAATTAACTACCGAAAAGGTACTGTATTTTCTAATTAGTAGTAAGGAGGTCAAACGCTAATCGCTAAGTTGCTAACGTTCGTTGAAATTCTTGCCAAGATTAGTTAAGGCTTTGTTTTAGTGTAAAACATGTTTTTTTTTTTTTTTTTTTTAATTAATTAATATATATATATATATATATATATATATATATATATATATATATATATATATATATATATATATATATATTTTATATTTGGCTCTTGTTTCTTTTCATTTTAAATGCTTTGATATATTGGTTAGAATTATATCGTTATCATTCTAAAATTTTATATCGGTCCCGTAACTTGACAACTCTAATATGTTAAGCTGATTCAACCTCTTTATAAACTATTTGAAGACTTGTTTTGACACGGTCATCCAACCAACTTTATGAGTTATTTTGGGTTATGGAAACATGTTATAAGATATGCTCAGTGAAGACATCAAGCCACTCACACCTTTGGATTGCACATAGTAATAAGAAACGACGACCGGTTTGAAAAGTTTGGATTTACGATCCCTGAACTGCTTGTAATAATGTCTTGTAGCTATGTTTTTTTAATACAAATTCCATGTTAGAAAATAAAAATAAAAATTCGGATGTTACGTAATTCATGTCTATCATGTGCGAGGTATGCTAGGGTCCACCTCTAAATTCTAATAAAACATCGTGCGAGCCCTTTAAAAGACCGTCGGTCCAAATAAAAACCAACACAAAAAGGTCAATGCGCCCGGTTTACCTTCTATAGTAGCCCGGTTTAACCGGTTGTCATTTCTTTCGAAATTTATAGTTAGGAAACCCAACCCAACCGGGCCATGCGGTTTGGTCTAGAAGCCCTCGTGTCTTGTCGGCTTTTAGTTGAGTTTGAACCCCACTTCATGTCGCTATAGTACTTTCCTATTTGTAAATTTTCCACAATATCACATGTTGTAAGTTGCATGATAGTGAATTGCAAAATTGGTTTCTAGACTATAGTTATAGTGCAAGTTTAGTCCATGGGGTTTTGTTACTTTATATATAAATGTGATTATAGCTAACACAATAAATGCTTATTTCGGTTAATGAAATGTGTTTTTAATATTACGGTTCAAAACTTTTTGTGCACTCGGTCATATTTGGTCATGGTTGAAAACTTGATCACGGGGATACCTGGTTAGATCGCATAAATTTGAAGCATGAGTCGGACTCATTCGTTATATTAATTGTGATTATACTGATGAAGTTTATGAGTTTATCACTATTACTTCATTTAGTCATAAAAGATCAAGCAGTCAACATGCATAATGGAGAAATGTCTTTGTTAGAATTTTCGTTCCGTGTTTCGATGTTTACCTACAAAGATGATCATCATAACACTGCAAGTTAAGTGAAATTCATCTTTTATACTAATTTAATTAGACATAATTTAGCGACATGTAAAAAAAATTTTTTGAAAATTGACCTTGAAATATTTTCACTCATTCATATTCATGAGAACAGACACCATTTATGAACAATTTAAAAAGTGTTGCTAACAGACACCAATGATCGGTTCATAGAAACCGCTTTTGTAACAATTTATGAAATACACTACGGGGTATGTTTATCATGCGTGATTTTTAAGAGATTATGCTTATTTTTCAGAGATTATAATAATCTTTCATAATATCTGAAAATCAAATGCTACTTCATGTAGCTTATAAAAATAATTTCTTTTTATAATAATCATCTTCATCACTATCTACAGCTCATCTTTAATTTCAGCAATAATTACTTTTGTTAAACATACCCACGTGTTCTTTTCATGTTTAGACATACTTAGTAGTTCACACGAAAAGTGCCCCTTCAAACACATGGATACATGAATTTTTCTTAACTATAACTGCCCATGTTCATTGATTACATGAAAACCGTATAATTAACAAGAAGTTAAAGAACAATTTGATTTTCCTTTTCTAAAGAAAGTTTAAACTGAATTAATTCAAAAACATGCAATGTGAAATATGTTAATTGGGACCTAAGATTTGTCCTGCCGAAAAGGGAAAATGCCAAATGCAATATTCAATGATGTGTTTGTGAAGGTTGCTATCCTCCCATTTAACATCCACTAACGTCATTCTTGACATCATCATTACGACATACTGGCTCTAGAAGGGCTGATCCACACGAGAACAAAAGCGTACGTATGTGGTATAGGCCGGGCACAGTCGACCGGAGGAAATCGGTTGGTCACCGAAAATTGTGTCCCACGACCGATGTTAACATCGGTCGACATGGTTGTGTGCTCCGGTCATCACATCGGTCGACGTGAGAAATTTTGGGACATCGGTTAAAAAACGACCGAATTAACATTACACTTTCCCAAGTACTTTGCCTGTTTGGGGCTTAAAGTTAAAAAAAAATTAAATTTTTTGACCGTTTGGTCTTTCAAACTAAAAAAAAAAAACTTTTTTTTAAACAATTTTACCACTCTATAAATACGAACTTCACCACAAACACAATTCATCACTCACTATTTCTCATCTATATTCATATCAATCTAATTCTCATCCAAGTTTAAAATGTCAAAGAAAAATACCCCACCATTAGAAAACAACTTCGAGTTAACCGGCATAACACCACAACAAAACCGGCCTATTCGCTTTTGTCCACAAAGTTTTGAATATCAATCACAACTAGCACAACCAAATCTAAACCAAAACCCGTTTTACGTTAACCGTCCTTTTGTCCCACCCCAACGTCCTTACACCGATTACCGACAAGAACCTAGTGGGTCGTCGTACAATCCAAACATAGACTTCATTTATCCTTCTCAACCAGTATCAACCTTATTCCCCGCGAAGTACTAATCTTGACATGAATTTGGAAGATTTTTCGAGCATCCGGCACAAAACTACCAAAGTCAAGATGCTTCGATGGGCCAAGGTTCGGGTCACGGTTCGCACCACGGTTCGTACCATGATTCCATTCCCGTTGAAGATTCTGATGATGAAAAAAATGCTTCTGCTGAAGAAATGTCCCCCATCAAACCAAAAAAGCCATCAAGGTGTGCTTCAAAGGCCAAGGACAAAGGCACGAAGCTCGAAACAAGCAAGGCGAAAGGCAAGAAGACCGTTGAAGCATGGACAAAGGTGGAAGAGGTCGCGCTTTGTAAAGCGTGGGTTCATGTGTCGAAAAACTCTGAGAGAGGAAATGCCCTGAACCGCTTCCGCTTTTGGGAGTTAGTGATAGAGTACTTTAAAAATGAAACTGGCTCAGACCGAACCTACGACTCCATCACTACCAAATGGAAGAATAGGATTCGTAATAGGGTTGGTAATTATTGTGCTATCATTGATAATATCAAGAATAACCATGGAAGTGGTGAGAGTGATATAGACGACACTTCAAAAGCTCTTAGAGAATACCGTATGACGTACGGTCATGATTTCACTTTGGAGGAGTGTTGGAAAGTTTTAAAGGGTCATGATGCTTGGAAGTACACTGAGATGCCGGCTTTCCAAACGAATAGTCGGAAGAAAACAAAGGATTCTACCACTACCTCGGGTACAACCCAAGCTCGTGATCCTTTTGATGTCCAAGATGTTGATGTTTCGGATGATGAGACTAGATAATCACGACCGATAGGTCGTGACCAAGCAAGGAAGAAATCATCCTCCTCCTCTCGTGCTGATGATGAACCATCAGAATCATTTTTTAAAATCGTTGGCCAAAACTTTCTTCAAAAACAAGAAGCCGTCAAAAGGGGAGAAAGGTAAGAATAAGGAGGGTTTAGAAGATGCTTACATACGGTTGAGGGAAAAAGAGCTGGAGATGAAAAAAGAGAAACTTGAGCTCTTGAGGCTATCAAAACAGGAGACCGACATAATCTTCTACAACACCCCAATCGACCCAACTTTGACCGGACGACAACTAGAAGAATTGATGAAAGTCAAGGCAACAATCAAGGCATGCTACGATTTAGATTATTAGTTATAAGTATTGTAATGTTTATTTTAATTTATTATTGTAATGTTTTTTTTAATTTTAATGAATTTAAATTTGATTTTTAAAATGTTTGAATTAAAAAAAAAACATCGGTCATCGACTGTGGCATCCTGGTCATGGCTGGTCGCTGAGAAAGCGATGTGGCACGTGACTGGGTCATGTGCAGTCACGATTGTGCCCAGCCTAAACCGCTACTAAGCCAATCTATTCAATCAAGACAAAAGTACTGTACTTGTTCCGCAACTTGTGGGAAAAGACCATGTTGCTTCTGAAAGTTCCAATTTGTTAGTCGCTTAAAAAAGAGTTTGTCAAGCGTTTCGTCTGATATCTTACGAATGTTGTAGTTATTATTGTTTAAATTCCAAGTCTTACATAGGATTCGTAAAGTTGAATAACCAAATACAAGAATTATGACAAAAATTGAAATCATTTTATCTGCATTAAACCATGTATCTATTGTTGGAATGTGGGAGTTAGATTAGCTAATACGGCTAAATAGGCTCACACACGATGAACACTAGAATACGTTCACGTTTAAATCTCAATTATTGACCCGATATTCCTGACTTTGACCCAAGATGAACTAGGTCCGAATTACACTTACACCAAGCCCAATGGCCGGTCCATGGAGGGGTGTTTGGGGGTGGGTTTCGGCCTAGGGTGTTTGTGAAAGAATATGGAATGTAAGCTAGCTTGGTGACCAAGTTTGAGCCCATATATGCTATGGTTTTTGAAGGCTATATATATACCCTTACCCTAGCTCATAATACACGACTAACATACATCATATTCACAGCAATTACACCGATCCACTCACCATCTATTCAACCGATCAAGAACCCTAATCCGATCTAGGGTTTTCAGTTCGATTCTTCCATTTGAAACCCTAACTTGCATCATTCGATCCAATTGTTGTTCAAAGGTTTTTTGTGCTTAGTTCTTGGTGGTTCCTGGTCGAATAGAAGCCAAAAGGTCGTGTTTGTTTGCTGAGTTCTCGGATAGAAAAGGTGAAACCAATCGGGTCTCTTTACCCGATATCGGACAACAAAGAGAGTTGGTTCTCGGGTTGTGTTTGGTTCTCTGACAACAAAGGCAATAGGATGTTTTTTGTTTGGTTCGAGGTTTTGAGCTTAGACACGTGTTGTTTGGGTAAACGTGATACGACTAGCATATCGGGCGTATTCGGTTTAACGTGTTTATGGGAGCACTCGTAGAGGTGATCGTGTTGATTACTAGTTTCTTGTTTTAACTTGCGGGTGACTACGAGATTTGGCTTTCTTGTTTCCCTTTTACCTTTGTTTTGTTTATTATATGTGTTAATTGTAATCGCATTATGTAACATATTGGATTTCATAAACACATCACATAACACAATATGGTTCGAATAGTTTAAAGTTCTAGAGAGAGAAAGTCGAAGATGGGAGCCTTTCTAGAGAGAGAAAGTAAACAAAAGAAAGAAGGTTAGATTGAGTGAAAGTTCCAACCCTCTACCTTTTGAGGTAGAGGGTATTTATAGTTACATACTACACGTCCTTCTTCAGACTGTGGATCAGGCATACAGTGGGTAAAGACCCGTCCTTCCTCCATGGTGTTACTTAAACTAATAACTAACTAATAACTACTAAATAACGTAAAGTCTATGAGCTAAGATATGCTAAACAATAATTGGGGTGACCGATACTTCCTTATGGAATTTCCAATTCCTAACAATCTCCCCCTAAGGGAGGTCACCCAATTATTTACATTTTAAATCCAAGCAATCTATCTTTGTCTTTATGCTCGAGCTCGTAGACTTCAATTCTTCAATGTCATCAGTCTTTGTGCTTTAGCAGTGATTCTTCAAAGTCCAACTGCTTTGTACTTTTAGTGGAGGTCTTTGTGCTGATCCACATTTGGTGATTCAATAAGCCAGGTTAGAGATCATCAGCCACATCAAATCTCTGGCTCATCCATTGTAGTATCGCCATTATGTGAAGTTGTGACTTTCGGACCGACATGCTCACATTTTGGATCATGATATCTTCTCATCAGAGTTGCGGAAGCTTTTGTTGATTCATAATATTTGTTGTTCCCCGTTCACTAAGGTTTAAAACAGTTTTAGAATAAAAAACAAGTTAATAGTGAACAATGACTGAAATTAACATAAGTAAAACACATTTATAAATTTTCAACATCATATTCTTATTAGAAATAAATCAACAAAGAATACGTTACCCAAGTACTTGTCGAATAGTACTTGGGATTGAAATGACAAAGTTGGGTGACTCCTCTCTAAGCTCGGGCTAAGTCTGAGCACAACTCTAGAGCTCGGTGAGCTATCTCACGAACTAAGTTGTATTTGGAGGAGTGAAAAGATGGCTTGCGTGTGTGTTTTTACAATTCACAAGCTTAATCTTTTCATTCCATCTCTTATGCTATTTATACATGTATGAGTTTTAACTGTTTCCTAAGTGGCAATCGACATCATACTAAGAAAAATCTCGATGTATTTTGTCTCTGTTTACAAAGACTATTCTAAGTAAAAGACAAGGCCGCTTTCCATAACTCGGTGATGACACGAGCTTGTAAGTTAGCCATTCATGGAAAGTTGACTTATGTTGATAAGGACTTATTCTTATCTGATTCAAACTTATCCGCCTTGTCCGCTTCTTTCTTACGTCCTTAAATCCTTGATCTTCTACTTCATTGTCTTGATGTAAGTAGTTGGAGAGAGTCTTAGGGAGTCGGTGAGTTATTGTCATCACTCATTGAATCCATCATCTTCTTCTTGACTCAGTCTTTACCCTTTAAGTTCCGCATCGAGTGGAGAGACTTCATCTTCGCCGTCTTGAGTATCACGAAGATGACTCAGCGAGAGACTATGCACTCGGTGACACGATTATGTTTAACGGTCTAAGTACTTTGGCTATTTTCTATTCAAATCCTAGATTAAGGGGTTTGGGTATTCTTGAACCCACAGTCTCCCCTATTTGGATATACAAATAGCCTAAGTGTTTGATCAATGTAAGTGAGCAAATGGCTTCTTCTTACACTGAATGTACTAATGGATACAATAAGGAACACTGAATATTTAAACTACATCGTTTATTGATCAAATTACAAGGTTCCTATCACTAGTACAAAATATAATTCAAAATGATGTCATCGGATGGATTCCAGGGCTTCAAGCTTGACTTTCTTGGTGATGAGTGTTTCCCCCGTCGGGATGGTCTTTTATTTTGGCATTCAAGTCTTGGTGAGAACGATATTAGCAGTCGAATTTGAGAGGCCACTAGAATATAGTGATCATTGTAGCCACTCGCTCGATCGATATCACTCCACCTTTGGAATCTTTGGGTTTCCATAGAAATCAATGAAAAATAGCCCTCCCCGGCTTCTCAATCACTAGGCAGTTTACAAATTTCACACCTTCAGGCAGGCTCCCTGTTGCATTCTAATCCGGCACTTTGATTTGGGTTGGAACTCAACTCTCTTCCTTTTGCCAGTGGATGCTTGTGGTTGAGATCCTTGAGGTGCGCATTAAGGCGCGTGAATTCCCGGTTGGCTGGTGCATCCCTCACCTTTCATATCTTTTTCTGAGCATCTTCATCGACTCCTTAACCACCTTGTTGCTTCTTTTCAATAATTGGACCAAGCTCATCGAGTTCGGTGATCCCAAAGTCACGTGAACTTGGGGATCATGAACCTCGAAGTGTCTTTTATCAACCCCTCTATAAACATTCATGGCCAGTGGTTTGGTGTTGGGGATAATCTTGACATCTGTTATCTTTTGAAGCCTTCGCTTGTCATTGTCGGTTGTAATGCTCCATTCGCTTTGCACGAGATCTTGATTTTCTTCTTCTTTTCTTCCAAGCTGTTTTTCATTGCGATCATCCGAGCGGCTGAGCTTCCTTGAAATTTTGTCTGCTGACCCTTTTGGAGCTTGCTTGGATCTAATCCCATGTTTTCATCTTCTTCGGCGACAACCTTTGCGGTGCTTCTCTGTTCTTTTCTCTTCCTCAGCTAGTTTCAATCTTCTTTCTTCTTTAGCAAGATGTTTACTCATTTGTGGTGTGGCAGTGTATTGATGTCGCCGATTTTATAGGAATCTTCTCGGCTCGAGAGGTTGTCATAATGCCTTTGCCTTTGTCCGGCCGAGGAAGATGATGCAACCAAGGGTGGTGTTGTTGTTGTGACTGTCAGTGTTGTTGTTGTGATTTGTGGTGGTAGTTATGAGATGGGTATTCTTGAGTGCGAGATGATGTTGGAGCTCTGAGATTGATGGTGTTGGCTCCCCCGGTGTGAAGAGGAGTTTCTTCAGCAATATTCTCCCCTCAACCGCTTGTGGCGTAGCTGAGGGCAAGAGTTGGTGTTGGTGAGGGAAGGAGCGCTTGACCCTTGAAAGCTTGATAAATTCGGTGATCATTGCCTTCATGTCAGATGTATCGGATTGAATGCCAGTGACCTTTTCTTCCAAGTTAGCATGAGATAATTCCAAGGCTGTCATCCGAGGCCCAAGATTCCAAGCCATGGAGGATGATGCCTTAGCCGATTAGCCACCGGGCATCAAGAGAACCCAATGTAGATTGAAGGTCTTGAAGCGAGACTCAGTAGACCACGAACATTGGCGGTGAAGCATTTCAATCAGTCAGTGAGGCGGGAGGAATTCTTCATGTAAACTTCAGTGGCTTCCAGCACTTTAGAATTGAGTGTTGGGTCCTCCTACTGATCTCCTTGATATCATCAATTGAAGAACCACACTTCTTAATATACTCAATTTTAGCGGGTTTGTATTAGTTGCCTATTTCGATACATAAGATCCCCTGTTCGTGAACATTTTCATTGAAGGTGAGCACATTGGACTTAAGATCGGATAAGCGCAGCCTTGTGTTGATCCCATAATGTATCAGTAACCCCAGAATACACCTTCCTTGAAGCTTTAGTGATCCACTTAACCAGCTGTCTTTCAGTGAGTGGAAGAGTGTTATCAAATCTTTCAAATTCATCAGTGGAGGAAGAGGAGTCATCATTGTCAAGCTTGACTGGTGATTCAGTATGCTCCTGCGGATCGGTGAGGCTCTTGTTCGGCGAACCTCAAAGATCCGTTCTTCCCACCGGTGATAAAACTTCATCATCGGTTCAGAAGCTCATCTTCTGAGAAAATAGTATGCCGTGACATCGAACGGTTAACTGTGATTTGGTGATGGGTTCCATATCGGGTGGTATGTTTTCCTCTCAGTCTTTGTCCCTCGCTGACCCCTGACACCGGTGGGCATTTCAGTGCCTTCGCCTGGATTGGATTGGTTGTGGGTTCCATGTCGGCGGGTTGTTCCTTTCCCTCCAGTCTTTGTCCCCTAGTGACCCCCGAGACAGCGGTGGGCGTTTCCGATGCCTTTAGCGAGTCGTGATAGTTGTATCCCTATCGGGGTTGTTTGATTCCCTCCGAAGTCTTTGGGATCGTCGGTGTGCCCTCGCACAAAGGCCGTGATTTGCTAATGTCATCCTTGGGCGTTGTGGAAGCGCCCCTTACCGCCAGTTGTATCGTCCCTCTGGATCTTGGGAGCGATGGTTGTGACCAAGGGCACCGACCGTGATGTATCGTGTCCTTCGTTGTCACGGGGTGGATGTTGCACGGTCATCGGTGGGTGTCTTTTTAGTCTCGGGCCTTTTGTGCCTTTTAGGCGTGTTCTGAAGCCTCGTGGCCCCGGGACTTGGTTTAGTCTTAGTCCCGATCGAGACTTCCCCTTTCTTTTAGGAGCGGGTTTGGAGACACGATCCCTCACAGTTGTTTACAGCAACCATATGGGCCGTCAATTCAATAGGAGTGACAAGGGATGGGTCTTTTGAAAATTTGATTGGCTCAGGATGCACGGTAAAGCACAAAATTTTTCTTCACGAGGATAATTTGAACCCAGTAACACTTGCAAAGCACAAGAGACAAACCTAGGATACGAAACGTATTTCTTCCTAGTTTTGCTCAGTAGCTTGGTTACTGAGATCACGTAAATGATCTCCCTATGTAAACGCGACCCCATTCATTAAAAGTATGCCATCATCAACTGAATAGAGTTAACTTGTTCAGTGGATGAGTGGTTCCCGCCGAGGACCTGAATCACAAAAGTGAATAGGATCCTCCAAGCCACAGTAAATGAGCTTTTGGTGACCGGGGTCCTGTCCAAAATGTTGGATCTAAAACGATTTGTTTTAACCCATCCTTCACCGTGGAGGGTTCAGGATGGGCGACATAAACTCCCTTGTTATAATCCAACCCATTGAAGTGCAAAAGCGTTTTGTAATCAGGGTGAATTGTTGTTGCCCCCCGTGAAGACCTGAATTTGATGAGATATTCCCTGAGAGGTCCGAGGTTGTTCTCATCGATGGAGGTGTCGGGTCATAGGCCTTCGCTGCCCAAAATTCCCGAGGAGATTTTGGTAAACAATGGAGGGACATGAATAAAGGCCGTTTTTCAGTGGGCAATTAAACAAAAATTTCATAATGTCTTTGTAGGTGGGACGGCTTTGGGGTATTCAAAGTTGCCTATGACATTATTAGTTTTAAATTCAATGTTTGTAAGATCCCCTACCCATCGAGAAACAAACCGAGAGATTGAGTTCTAGCCATTTCCATTTAAAAGATTTTAGGGTTTTGAAAATATTTTGACTAGAATAATCAAAGTTTTTTTTTTATCTCTCAAGCTTGTGATGAAAAACTTTTGTAAATGTTTACAAGAAGGTTTTTCCAAAAGAGGTTTGAAGAGTTTTTGAGCACACACAAATATTTCTGAGTTTTAGAAATGATTTTGACAGAGTTTTGTTGCAGAAAATAATTTGTGTGTGTTTATTTGTTTTGGAAGAGGGTATTTATAGAGTGGTGAGAAGGGTGATTTGTGCACAAATGGGAATATTAAGAGTCGGTTTTTGAAAAATGTTTGAATTTCCACATTTAATGCTACCACTCCATTACCAGCAGTAAAATCCCGTTTTCAAAGGGAATTCAGCTTGCAAAGGATAAAAGTGCACTTTGCAGAGATAAAATATCAATTTGATATTTTTTGTGAGAGGATGCATTAAATGCCAAGTGGGATAATGACAATGAAGACAAAGAGACATATATTCCTTTATTAAATTAGTGTGGTTACCAACCTAGGACATTTAAGTAACTGATACTTGGATCATTTAGTTACTCATTCAATGTTCTATGTCAAATGTCGGGGACCCGAATGAGTCTTACTCATTCGGTGAGAGATTTGTTTTGGATGTTCAGGGAGGACAAACCATTTCGAGAGAACTTATCGAGATTGGTTTTCGTGATACGACTTTCAATGTCAAGCATTCCCAATTCAAATTTTCGGTCTCATATCGGTAATTGATATTCAGTAGGGATGAAATGAAGTTCAATGTCACCCTTCATTATGTGATCACTGATGAAGTGATATCTGATATCAATGTGTTTGGTTCTTTGGTGGAGGATGTGGTTGTTGGAGATTGCAATAGCACTGGTGTTATCACAGAAGATGGGCACCATTTTGTAATGGATGGTATAGTCACTGAGTTGACTTTTCATCCATAATACATTGGCACAACATCCTGCTGCTGACTACATATTAAGCTTTAGGCCGAGGACATACCACCGATTGTTGCTTTTAGCACTCCAACAAACTAGTTTTCCTCCAAGAAATTGTGACAGACCCGAGGTACTTTTTATGTCCATGTTGCGGCCAAAGATAATCGAGAATCAGAGTAACCCTTGAGATCAAACCACGAGCATTTTAGATAATAGAGTCCAAGATTTGGGGTTCCCTTCAGTACCGAGTATTCTTTTGGCAGTAGTGAGATGGGATTCTTTAGGATTGGATGATATCCTGCTATTAGACGGTGAGAATTGGATGTCGGTCTAGAAGCGTTAGATACATCGCTGATCCAACAATCCATCCGAAATGGGTTTGATTGACTGATTTTCCAGTGAGATCAGGTCCAAGGTTGTTAGGTGGGACCATTGGTGTCTTCACCGAGGCAAGGATATCTTATATTTCTTCAAGAGATTTCTGGTGTATTTCTCTTGATTGATGGATATTCCTTTATCATTTTGCTTGATTTGTAGTCCAAGAAAGTATGTGAGTTCCCCCATCATGCTCATTTCAAACTTCTTTGTCATCGGTTTTTCAAACTGTTTGCAAAGTTTGTAGTTTGTTGAGCCAAAGATGATATCATCAACATACACTTGGACTAGTATCACATCTTGTTTAGTTCTATAGACAAACAAAGATTGTGTTGTCTATCTTTCCTCGACAAACTTTTTTGTATCGTGAAGGCCGAGAGAGTTTCATACCATGCGCTGGGAGCTTGTTTAAGTCCATATAGGGCTTTGTCAAGCTTCACATAGTCGGGGAATTCACTACTCTCAAAGCCTAGGGGTTCTTTGAACATACACATCTTCCTTGAGATCACCATTTAAGAATGCACTTTAAACATCCATTTGGTAGACCCCAAGTTCATGTATGTTGCATATGCAAGGAAGATCCCGATGGCTTCCATTCTTGCAACAGAGCAAATGTCTCATCATAGTCAATGCCTTCTTGTTGACTGTAACCTTTGGCTACAAGTCCGGCTTTGTTTTTAATGACAGTGCGTTTTCATCGGTTTTGTTTACGAAAACCCACTTCATTCCTATGACTACAACATCCTGCGGACATTTGATCAAGTTCATGACCTTGTTTTGTCAAAGCATTGCGATTCTTCTTGCATAGCTCGAACCGGCTTGGGTGTTTAAGAGCCTCGGTGACACTTTTGGGTTCTATATCGATAGATAATCGACATATAGACATTCATTGGGCTGCCGGTTAGATTAGCATCCATGCTTCTAGTGAGCATGCCCTCAGTGGGTTCACCAATGATGTTTACAAGCTCAATGTCTTGAGTTCTTGTCCACTAAGTTTGTGGTCTGGGATCTGAGCTTGATGATGTCACTGGGAGTTGGATGCGTTCAGTGCAAGAGCCACGAATCATTTAGAACATCTGTAGAGATGTCTTGTTGGTTTGAGGTTCATGAGTTACGTGTTCCCGATCATTTGGATTAGTGTTTCCTATCCCAGCAGGGACTGATTGATTATCAATGAACTCACTGATAGTTGGTTGGGGTAGGTTGTGAGATAAGACATAATATGAGATGTCGGCATCGGCTTGATATGAGGAATTGAATTGATGTTGTACTCATCGGGAGGATATCTCGATGAGTTATCAATTCCTATTTCTTCCATTGAGGTGTTGGTGAACACGATGCTTTCAAAGACTTTCATCAAAGGTGACATGAAAGGTTTCCTCAACTTGTTGTCTCCTTGTGTTAAAAACCCTGAAGGCTTTGGAGATCGGTGAGTAGCCTAAGAAGTATCCATCATCGGCTTTTGCATCAAACTTGCCTAGATGATCCTTGTGGTTATGAATAAACACAGGACATCCAAACACATGAAAATAGCTGATGTCATGAAGTCTACCTTTGAAGATCTCATATGGGGTTTTATTATGTCTTTTGACAATGATTGACTTGTTTTGAGTGTAACAGCGCTTTGATCGCCTTCGTCGAGAAATGCTTTGAGAGGGTGAGCCATTTAACATGGTTCTTGCAGCCTCAATGAGAGTTCATTTTTCCTTTCAAAGAACCCCATTTTGTTTAAGGGTATAAGGAGATGAGAAATTTTGAGAAATTCCTTTTTCATCACAGAAATTTTCAAGCTCTTGATTTACGAACTTCGGTACCATTTTCAGATTCGATTTGTTTAACAGTAATGTCATTACGTTTTCAATCTTCACGATGAATGACATTATTGTATCAGTACGCCTGACTCTTTTGGAAAGAAAGTATACCCAAGTGTATCTTGAGAACTCATCAACAACGAAAAGTGTATACTTCTCATCTTTGGATTGATCCGCAGTGACGTCCAAAGAGATCCATGTGCGAGGAGGTGAAGGCAGCTTTTGATGGAGAATTTTGTTTGGTTTTGAATGATGCTCGTGGTGTTTACCTTTTCACGAGCGAGCATGGTTTGTCTTTTCAAAGACCAGTGATGGTAAGCCAAGGACCTTGTTTTGTATTGCCAAGTTGTTGAGGTTTTTGAAGTTTAAGTGTGAGAGTCTCTTATGCCACAACCAATTGATTGTTTCAATGGCTTTAGCAAAGAGACAAGTTCCATCTTGGGAGAGTGTTGACATGTCTAACACATAAACATCATATCTCCTAGGAGCTATCAACACAACTTCCTTGTTGGCATTGAAAATGGTACCTTGTTTATCATTGAATTGTACAATGTATGTAGCATCACATAGTTGGACTGACATCGATGAGATTGTATTTGAGACCATTGACATAGGCTATTCTAGAGAAAACTATTCCATTGCGGTTCTACGAACCATAACCTTTAGTGGGACATGATGAGTTATCACCAAATACTACCTTGGGTCCTGGTTCCTTTACATACTTGTGCAGATATTCCTTCACACCAGTCATGCTTCTTGAGCATCCACTGTCTAGATGCCAAATAGGATCCCTAGCATGTCTCTACACAAGCAAAAACTAATTAGTTTCTCTTAGTGACCCACTTACTAGTGGGCTTGGGTCTCATGGTCTCTTTGAAATTTGCAATCGACTCATGGTCAGTGGTTGTGTGCATAGTGCTACCCATGTGTTTTGAATTTAGAGGTCGAGGATGACTCGGTGACTCGGGTTGTTTAGAATTTCTCCTTGCATGAATGACCTTTGTCATGTTGGGATGTCTCATGAGTGGATTACCGCATATATCACAAAGCATGTGTTCATGAGACAATCATCCTCGATGATGATCATTAAGCCCATTGAGGGCACATAGGAAAATGTTTTGCTCTATTCTTGGGAGAAGCTTTGGAGGATGAAGCATACTGATGACCAACTTTGGTATAGTTTGATTGGACCGACATCAGAGATGGTCTATCTGTGATCATCCTTTTCGCAGATCATGCGAAAAAAGGATTCTATAGCAGTTGTCGCTGGTATGGTGGTGTAATGACACATCTCACACTTTTGCTTGTTTTTGGAGGTTGTCTTAGACTTTGATGAACTGGAGGAAGCTAACTTTGTCTCCTTGATTGGTTCAGGGATCTTTTCAATGGATTCCATTTTTTCAAGAAGCTTCCTCACTAGTTCGTCAGGTTCTTTGAATTTGGTCGACTTCAGCCGGGGACAGAGGATGTTGAAGTCTCGTAGGAGTAGACTCTTGTTGGGTTGGTTTTTGGTCTTTTAGGGATGGTTCTACCAAGTCCGACCTTTCTTTTGGTGAATGAGGATTGAATTGCAAATGGAGTAAGCTCGAGCTTGGAGCAGCACCCGGAAGAGGTTTGAGTGGTGGAAGCGGTGCTTGAGATTACGCTTGACTTCGAGATGTGTTCAAGTACTCGGGCACATCGTGGAGTCCAAGCATGCTCTTTAGAGCTTGACTTTCGAGCTCTAGAATCCTTCCGAATCGAAATTTGGAAGCTTACTCGGGATTAACCCGTTCAATCCAATAACTGGAATTGGGATTAGTCAACATATTTGTAATCATGCCACCAGACACAAATGGCTTAGAGACTGGTCTTTGTTGAGAGAGTCGGGAGATGATCTTCACCTATGACTCTCTTTTTGCTCGGGGCACCCACAACATCAAAGACCACAGGATTCTTAGCGGTCCAACTATCAAGAATATCTTGTTCCTTTTTAAGTTCATCTTGAAGAGCCTGATTTCTCTTAACTAGTTGATGTTTTGAATTTGCAAAGTGACAACCTCAAGCTTGGCTTGTTTTAAAATAAGCAGTTCATCTCTACACTTGTTTAATTCAAAACTTAGCTTGTTGTATTTTGAAAAAGATTTAATCTTTGCTCTTCGACGAACTTAAGGTCAACATTAAGATAATTCATATAAGATCGCCAATCGAGTCATCATCCATAGAAAGTAAGATGTTTACCTTCTTCATAGTGACGTTGACCCATTCCCGTTTCGGCATGATTCTTTCCAACACTAGCTTGTCCTCTTCTAAGAGGGCCATTAGTGCTGCTTGAAATGCACCATTTCATCATCGATGACGCCGCTCTTCATCCCGAAGGTCTCAAAGAACAAGGCCTTTGTTTTTACCCCGCACATATTGAACACTTTTGTTGTTTTCGAGGACTGGCCTCGAGCAATGGAAGCTTAGCTTTGACTTTCTTATACTTAGCTTCAAAATCAACAGTTTTGTTTTGATCAAATTTGTTTTGAAAATTTTGATGAGACCGATAGATTTTTGGTTGAAATTTTCTAAAGCCCGAGGACCTGATTTGATCCTGATGGTTTATAAGAGGGTTGAAATTGTTTTGAAAACAGTCTTTTGCAAAATGACCTCTTTTGTGACACTTAAAGCATTCAGTGTCCTCATTTGCTTTGGCATTTGAAAAACCTTTGTTTCTTTTTATAAAACTTCGAGAGTTAGCAAGGAGTGCCCTTTCCCGAATTGAGTGTTCGGTCATTTAGGTACTCCTCACTTGATCTCTCATCGTGCACATCATCTAATTTTCCCCGAAAATCTTGAACAATATTGTTAGAATAGAAAGCGGTTGATATTGGTGATGAGGTGGTGGTCGGGACTTCTTGACTTCACGAGACTTCTTTAAGTCGAGGTATCATTTGTTGATGAGGTTTTCCTCATAGACAAATTTCCCATAAATTTCAGGAAGCTCAAGATTTTGGATATGATTAGCATTCCTAAGTCCCTGAGAGAAATTCAACCACTTCTCATGTTTGGACAACTTAACACCATCATTTGACAGTTCATTTAAAAGATTTTTGTACCTGGTGTAAGTTTGAGAGAGAGTTTATGAGTCCTTAGCCTCGAAGGTGTTATACTCAAGTTTCGGTCCATTATCCTATTTTCCTTGTTATCGATGGTCCTTCATGACTATGAACTAGGTCATCCTGTGTTTGCTTAGTCAGTACTACACTTATGCACTCCATAATATCGTCGGAAGACAAGATATTATGATACTTTTAGTCTTCGGTCCTGGTTGACCACTCTCCTTTCATCACTGGTCCGCGAGCTTGAGGTTTGGGCAACCCTTCGAGCTTTGGGACAAATGGACCTTCATTTATACACTTGATATAATAAGGTTCCATCCCAATCAAATAGCAAAGCATTCGCTTTTTCCATTTGTTGAATTTTCTAACTTCAAGTCTAGGGCAACGCAGAATAAGCTCCACCCTTTTTATCGACTAGTTGGGGTACATCAATTTCAGCCATTTAGGATCCTAATTTAAAAACTTTTAGAGCGGCCTAAAAGCGAGTTTTATAATTAGCCTTGCTCTGATACCACTTGTTGTACCCCGTTCACTAAGGTTTAAAACAGTTTTAGAATCAAAAACAAGTTAATAGTGAACAATGACCGAAATTAACATAAGTAAAACACACTTATAAATTTTCAACATCATATTCTTATTAGAAATAAATCAACAAAGAATACGTTACCCAAGTACTTTCGGAATAGTACTTGGGATTGAAATGACAAAGTTGGGTGACTCCTCTCTAAGCTCGGGCTAAGTCTCGAGCACAACTCTTAGAGCTCACTAAGCTATCTCAGGAACTAAGTTGTATTTGGAGGAGTGAAAAGATGGCTTGCGTGTGTGTGTTTTTACAATTCACGAGCTTAATCTTTTCACTCCATCTCTTATGCTATTTATACATGTATGAGTTTTAACTCTTTCCTAAGTGACAAATCTGACATCATACGTAAGACAAAATACCGGGTGTATTTTGTCTCTGCTTACAAAGACTATTCTAAGTAAAAGACAAGGTCGCTTTCAATAACTCGGATGACACTGAGCTTGTAAGTTAGCCATTCAGGAAAGTTGACTTATGCTTTCAATAACTGATGATGACCGAGCTTGTAAGGTGCTTTCTTCATCCTTAAATCCTTCTTCTACTCAGTTTGTCTTGATGTAAGTAGTTGGAGAGTCTTAGGGATTCAAATGAGTTATTGTCATCACCATTTGAATCCATCATCTTCTTTTGACTTAGTCTTCACCCTTTAAGTTCCGCCTTGGGTGGAGAGACTTCATCTTCTCGTCTTGAGTATCACGAAGATGACTCATCGAGAGACTATGCACTCGGTGACTGATTATGTTTAACGGTCTAAGTGCTTGGACTATTTTCTATTCAAATCCTAGATTAAGGGGTTTGGGTATTTACTGAACCCAACAATATTTCCAGCAGCGTAGCAGAAGCATGGACTGAAAATATCAGAGCCAGTTGATGAAGATATGCACCTATCATGATTTCTTTAGAAGTGAATGTAATGTGTGAGTATGCGGCTATGGATTGACTCCTCAATTCGACACCAGTAACGGGTGTTCACATACAACGGCTAGCATCGAAAACACACGAAAGTGTCTTTGTTCACTTTCGTTGAATATAGTTGCAAGAACTACGGTTCCCGTTGATCAAGTATAAATCTTGCGTGATCGGGTAGAATTCGAAGAATCTCCTTGACAGGTTTATTTGCTTGATCTAGCCGTTCTCAAACCGGAGCGTCCCAAAGTAGACAACACGGAGTGAGTGAACCAGCGAATTGAGATTCACTCATTTATGAAAAATTGATTTGAAAACAATCGCGTATTGCTTAGAAGAAAGAGTTTTGCAATACGACAAAGGTTTTATGAGAAAGATCAATTTTCAATCAGAAACACTTTTTGTATTTGAAAAGAGTACACATTCGATGTGCTAGAGAAAAGAAGAGATTCGCACATCAAACGGTTTTTCCAAAAGTATTTTTTTTCAATCAGAGATACTTTTTGTGTTTGAAAACATGAATACACATTCGATGTGCTAGAGAAAAGAGGATTTTCACATCGAATGGTTTTTCCAAAAGTATTCGTCAATTCATTTCCTGGACCAAGGTTGATTCACGAGTGAATCGCCCCATCGTTTTTATCCAGTTGTCACAAGTTTGATCTTTAGAAAGATCTCACATGTCACCCACCAAGAGCTTGTTTGATGTTGGCTCTAGAAGGATTTCCATCTTCATCGTGAATACTTTACATATCACCCGGATGTTACGCAATACCACAAGGATAATGCGTAGGACTCTTAATATATTCTTACTTTCCACATTGTGTGAAACAACAAGTCTTCATTAATTTTGTGTCCTAATGAGATATTGTGGATGATTTCTTAGCTCTAGACTCAATTGTGCACATTTGGTTCCTATGCCGGAGACTAGGGAGAGGGTCTCCTTCTTCAATATCAGCAATCTCTAAGAGAAAGTCGATAGATAATGTAGGTTCCCCATGAGAATGAAACAAGCCCTTTTAAGAGGAACTTGAGTAGCTTGGGAAGTTTAGTGCAGTGCGTCACTGGGTCCATGATGTCTTGTCTTCATTACCAGTGTTACCTTAGTAACCACCAGTAGCATATGAATTGAACCGGTTTACGCCTAAGGTTGAATTATTGGAGGGCTATTTCTTTTCACCCTTTTCACATTCAATTCTTTTCATTCTTCAACCCCTTCAATGCTTACCGAGACTTCATAACTAGAACCTTATTGGGTTTATTCCAGTTCTAGCTCTATCTCAGTCCGCACTCTTCCCATATCTCACTTTTCTCCTTTTTTCATCATACCTAAGGACATCTACACTAACTAGTGGATTGTCCCTGGGTAGATCCCTCCGGTTCTGGCGGGATCGTGGGAACGAATACCTAACCTAACCATCCTTATAACACCATGCATAAAGTAAATTGGTCGGTCTTTTGGTATTGTTCTTTTCTTCATTAAACCAATTGAAAAATCATTTGGAAAATCAGTCAAGGTACTTGTGATATAATATCAAAGCATTTTGTACCTTAACTGTTTTTGATCTTTTAGAAATGCTCCCCCTCAACATGTGCATATGATTTTGAAATTGTTTCGCACATGGAGGCAAGAGTTCTTTGAAATATATTCTTGATCACAATTTCCATGGAAAAAGCCATTTGATTTTCTTTGGTAAATTCCCCCCCCCCTCAATATGTGCGTAGGATATTTGAAATCATTTTATCACATAGAGAAAAAAGTTCTTTTGAAGCACATCCACGATCACAAAAGCCATTAAGAAACTATTAGAAAGTCAATCAAGGTACTTTATGTTAAAGCATAAAAGCATTTGTACCTTGATAGTTTATTATCTTATGAAATGCTCTCCCTCAATATGTGCTTCGAGATTTGAAAGCGTTTAGCACATATGGGAGAGCAGCCTGCACTTTTGAATCAAATCGATAATCTTTTATCAAATTTCATATTAAATCACAAATTCTCCCCCGATCAAAAATATCAAACCTTTTGAGATTTTGGATCCCAAGTGATTTAATAAGGTTTAGAAAACATGGGAGAAAATGTGCCTGATTTAAAAGCTCTTCTGGTTTATGGTTAAATGCTCCTCCACGATCATGTGCATTATTTATTTCAAAATAGTTTGGCACATGAAGGAAGGAGTGCTTTAGAAACAATCACCCTTTAAAACCGATTTGAGATTTAAATCACAATCTCTCCCCCGATCAAAAATTTCAAACCAATTGAGATTTTGGATCCCGATTGATTTAAATCATTTGGAAAATTTTGGGGAAAGACGTGGCTTGATTTAATTTTTTGAAATTGACTGATGAGGACCAATTATAGACATTAAAGATTGTTAGTGTCAGGTATGATAGTTTTTAAGAGATCTTTAAGTAAAATAAAACAATTTCACAATCAAACAAGAACAGAAAATTTTTTATTTAAAAAGATCTTTGAGTTTTAAAGAAAATCATACCATGACATAACATTAAATCTTTAGATCACCACTAATTATTGTACAAACTGGACTTTTAGATGAAATATAGTTTGAAAATATATAAGATTGAAATCACTCTCCCCCTCAATCGATGACCGTAGTCGTTGATTGAGTGACTTAGGTTTTGATAAAAATGAAGTCCGGTTGATTTCCAAAATATAGTACAATTATTTTCAAACAAATATTTTTCTACCATCTGAACATGGTATCATCACAATTAATCTGCACAAAGATCGTTAGGTGGTGTAGAAGCCGCTGCGTCTGTTGTTGTAAGGCTTGAAGAAAAACCATCTGTGATGCGGTGAGACCTCTGAAGTTGCATCTATCGTGCCTATCCATGAGAGATCAAATTAAGCTCCGTTTCTTCTTTTGTCGACCCAAGATATAGTTGCCCTTTCCTTATGGCATCCAATCATCTTCTTTAGTGGGATCCGGATCGGGAACATTCTTATCAACCATGCTATCTGTATACGTTAGTAGACATACATACAGATATATGGTGGTCGACATCACCCAAACATCAATCGACTAATAAAAGTCAATTCAACATATCAATCAGTTCATATAAAGCATGGGAATAATGTGTTTATCAAATTCTAATCATCTAATCCTAACATATCCTAGGTACCTAGTCCTTCAACGTAGGTTAACATGTTTTACATTTAAGTATGTAGGATAATTAGATAAGCCCGATAGATGATATAAATTTGAAAAATATTCTCCCCCTCAATCAATGACTCTCTCTATGAAAAGTTTTAAATAAGCTGAAATTATTGATTGGGTTTTGCAAATTTATGAAAATTCTGATTGATTTTAAAGTAACTCGTTCACCACCATTTTGTTAAAAACAAATATTTTTCTGAAGAATTTAAGAAGGAAAAATGTTTGAGTAGGAACAACAGTCATTCGACATACTTTCCTCATTTTGTTTTAGGATAAGTGCTCGAAACATTTTAAAATTGTTTTAGCGCAACACTTTCCTTTTTTTGAAGAGCGGGTTGCTATCTGAAATAATAGCAAACCATAGTTTAAGCACGGGAAACAGTCTGAAGAAACTACAGGCCATTTTTTTTTGTGTGGAAATGTTTTGAAAAACATATTTACACCTCATGTTCGAACTTCATCTAAAGTCCCGTGCCATTGACATTTCTAAGACCGTAGATGTTATCGATACCAGAAGACATGTCTTGAGAAAACAATATTTTTGGTATTTTTCAAATTTTCTGATTTTTATAGGTTTTAGTTGGTTTTATAATTTTCTATTTTCTTTTTGTTGGTTTTCTAATTTTGTATTTTGGTTTTTGATAAATATTTACAGATAGATGATATAGTTTAAGAAGATGATGATACGAGTACCGAGATAAGGATATCGTTCAAAGACTTAGTAGAAGATAGAAGTCATCATTACTTAAACTTTCACCACCAAAGCTTTCGAGACTCTTGAATGGGACGTCGAAATTGAGCCTCTGAAAAGTGAGACTTTGGTAGATTCCCCCCAAACCGACAATCTTCAAATAAAGACCATTTTCCCAAGAAGTAGAATGTGAAGAGAAAGCATCTCATTGAATGAAGCTCAACACCCGAAGAACACGAGAACACCAAGCAACAAGTTTGAACACCGATCATCTTTGCGGTTATCAAAGCTGGAATACATGATTAAGCTCTATCACGTGAACTGTTGTGCGTCCCCCGATGTATACATTACTCTTCTTGTTTGAGCAGTTGTCTATTCGGGAGAACAATATGTCAACATCTTCATTTCACCAAATGCATTCCAGTTATTTTTCATATAACCAATCAGCCCATAATGTACATATGTACCCAACAAGAGTAGATACGATGACATCCATGTAACATGTTGAGTCACTAATCATCTCTGCGGATTTCAACTCCGGAATAACCGAATTAGCTCGATCAAGTGAACATTTTGTGCATCCTTGATGTATACATATCTCTCCCATGATGGTTGTGATCTCATCAGAATCATCATTGCATTGTGTACATGAAGCAATAACCGGAAGCACTACCATAAATCATATAGATGATGTCGATAAGCAATATCATCTCACGCTCCACATATTCTTCTCATATTTCTTCCTACTGAAAGCTGAGATAACACATACCAAAAGTATCCGAGACCACTTCCCCAAATGGTTGGAATAATGCATCCTTCCCCCAAATAGTTGGAATAATATATCCTTCCCCAAATAGTTGGAATAATACATCCTTCCCCCAAATAGTTGGAATAACACACCAAAGGCTACGATTTAAACACTGAGTTTCTCTGCAGTTATGACATTTGTCTTTCTCAGGATTACTTCAATAGAGAAGAAGTATTAAGTTCATCACGTGTACTCGTTGTGTGTTTAGATGTATATCTCCTTCCCCCTTGCTGGTTTTGATACCTCAAAATCAGAAACACATTATACATGCCAAATACTCTTGAAATCTGAGAAGAACAAACAATTAGCTCAATCTGAATCGTGAGAATCAATGCTCTGAAATTCTCTCTAACTATCTTTATCAACCCATATGTAGACAATTTGAAGTGATCACTAATGAAGAAAACTTGATATACCAAACTTGAAACTGAAGTCAAATTCCCTACATTTGTATCTTAAGCTTGCACTTAATGATGGAAGAACGGTGTCGAGAATCTATGCTTCAAGAAAATCTCTAAGTACCCAATACTCAACCAAAGTACGAGACAATAAAACCTCTTGCGATTATCCACAACGACATCAGTGTGTCACCGAGTAAAACAACGTAACTCCTAATAGTGATAGTTAACCAGGTCTTCAACCATCCACCCCGACAGCTGGTAACTAGATAAACCAAGTCTTCAACTCAAATTCTTAAGCCCGAGCAAGTTATCAAATAAGAACACACCTTTGTGAAAGTCAACTTCAATCTCAAATAAGTGATAAATGATTAACTCCGAAGTAATCAACTTGTGTCAAATGCCCAACACGTGAATAAACATACAATCGGATGTACATCAGTCCATTGAATGAACTGGATCAAATGATTCCTCAATATCAATGCATTCTTCCTAAAGGTGTACATGTAGAGACTGATATGGAAGATTCACCAATAATGTCTTCGAGCGGATGAGGTAGTCATTTTCCTTAATGTTCATGTGGTTGATTTATAGAGTGCACAATAATCCGTGAAGATTTGGCAAAGGGATACCAAAGAGCGGATCATTATTCATGAACAATAATCCGTGAAGATTTGGAAAATGGATACCAAAGAGCGGATCATTATTCATGGGTGCAACTATAATGATAGTCATTATCAACGCCTTTTGAAGTAACTAGAGATAAGGTTTCTTGAGAATTCCGAGAAGTACTTCTTAGATGGTGAACCAGTTGAGTCAGTAGGAACCAGAGCATGAGCTTGAACTAGATGATCAACATTCGTTGGAGGTTGGAAGTACTCATCAAACATATCTTGAAACAATGAATCCCAAACAATGAATCCCAGTTATCCTTAGTAAGTGAAGCATTAGGCGTTGAAGGAGAGTCATATGACTATAATTCAAGCATCCATCAACATGTAGTATATGCACTCTTCTCCCCCTCAAAAATTGCATCCGAAGTTGCCATTTTTGATTTGAACAAGTGAATAAGAATATACACCAATGAACGTAGATCCACTTGAGGGTTGAAAGAGCGTGAAAAAACATGAAGCTTGTTGATGAAGAATGTCGATGAGAATGGTCATAAACATGAAGATTTCTTCTTTTTTTGAAGATAAAGCAAGCGCATACCTTTCTTTTTTAGAACGTGGCCCGAAGTGTTATCGTAGACGCCATAATGATGAAGTATAAGGCCCGAATCGATGTGAACAGATGTCATAGCGATTGAATATCAAGGTTGAGTTACTTGAACCCGTGAGTAATGAGATATCAATCCATTTGTTATCCATACTTTAAGCCAGTCCATGTAGAGAAGGATCGAAGTATCAAACGGCTGAGTAGGATTACACGCACTAACATTACAAGCTTGATTGCATATATATTGGTTAGTGACATTAGTATCCAAACCCTTTGGGGTGTCACGGTCAACCTTGATTTTGCCATTGGTAAACAGCTTTCCTGTAGGTATCCACCTAAGTCCAACATCCTTAAACATTCTACCAGATGGTATCCATTTATGGTAAGGTCTAGGATTGTTGATATTCTTATGAATAGTGGAAGACTTATTGGTATTCCTAGACTCCAAAGATTTAGCAGTTGGGATCCATCTAGCTGGAGTTTTAGGTTTGTTTTGCTTCATGACGTATTGAACCTTAGCCATGTTAGTAGTCTTAGTGGATTGTACCTTAGCATGTGAATTAGGAAAACGGAATTTCTTGTTTCATTTTCTACATGCTTAGCATTCTTCTTCATATAGCTACTCTTAGATGCAAGCCAACCCCTAGTCTTTTGAGTGTTCCTAGGTAATGGTTTACAACTACTAGCAGTGCCTTGAAATCTCGTCTAATGCATCACCCTAGGTCTTGCACCTAAAATTCCGTCTTTTCGAATCCGTGCCTTTTTCCTAGCTTGTTCTAGATAATAGTTCTTCCACAAGTCATTCATATCATATGAATTCTGGGTTTTAATGCTTGATTTTGACAATGTTTTCGAACTATTCCTAGAGGTGCTGGGAGTAGAAATGGCTACTTTTTGAGGGTTAACTGAACTAGAAGCCTTATTCTTAGGTAACTCAGGTGAAGTGACTGGTTTTGACAAAACTTTTATCGCATCAACTTGGGAGGCAAGCCTTGTCTTTAAAGATTTCGTTCTTTCAGATATATATGAATGCAAAGAGGTCGCCTAACAACGGACCAGTCTCTAATGGAATGAGAAACTAGCTTCCCTAAGGTTGATGGTTTTGTAAACTTAGTGTTCACACTTTTCCCTACAGTTTTTCTAAGCTCATTCTTTAAGGAAACTATCGCAAAACTCTTATCCTGAAGTTGAGCTTTGAGTTCATCAATTTTTGCTATCAAAGATTTTGTTTGTTCCACAGACTTAGTTCTAGTTTCATTGACAGAGTCGCTTAGGTCCTTATGAAGCCTTTTCAAAGACTCATTTTCCTTAAGTAATTTAGCCACATAACTTTCCAATCCATTATTTCTTGTTTTAATAGCATCAATGTCTTGTTTAGTCATGACTAAATTACTTTTCACATTCAGACGAAATATGTTTCTTGATTGTAAATGGTTGAGTCTTTGTCTTGAAGTCGAGCTTTCAAAGTGTTAATTTCAAAAGTTCACGAATTCGTGAAGTTCGGATTTTACATGGTTTGTTAAGTTGAAAACTTTCTTCTTTACTCTGTATCGCAATTTCAAGTGAAATGCAATGTTTTTCAAGATTTGAGAATTTGTTTGAAAGTTCATCAAAAGGCTTTTTATCAACCATATCTTTTGTTTTGAAACACTTAATCTCGGACTCGACCGCTCGATTCTGAGAACATTTATCAAAGTCATGTTTAGCATCATGATTAGTTTGTTTTAGTACTTTAGCAGATGCACTATGTTGAACAATAAAGGGTACCTCATTACATGACACCTGCTCAATTCTACGTATGATATCGTATCCACATCATGTGTAACAAGAGTCACCGGGTACCGGATGTGTCAAGCTTATCTATCTCTGAGCCTATGTATTCAGTGTCAATTGATCCATCATCTGGTGCTTTACCCGACTCAACACTACAATCTTTTGATTGTGCCCTACATTCATTCCCATTTTCGATTTCAAAGCATCTACTTCTTGAGCGTTAGGAGTAACTGAACAGCTGGTTACATCATTATTTGTTGTCTTTGACATTCTACATTCAGCAACACCCGATTCTTTAACTGATACTTTACCCAACTCATCACAACTATCTCTCAACTGCACCAGACACTCAACCACTTTTTCATCTTTCAGAGTAAGTTCCACAATATACTTTTCTACATTATCCATGAGATGGATAAGTGTCTCTCTGAACACGCTAATTTTCATTCCAGTGTGTCTCTTGAAAGACATTTCAGTCATGTCTTGATCATAATATGATGTAAATTCCCCACTAATAAATGACTGAAATTGGTTGTAGATCACTTGAAGTGCAACACTGGAACTATCCTTTTGAACCTTTTCTTTATCAAGTTGTTGTTCCAATTGTTCTAAGTTCAATAGTAATGTTCCCGTTAATGTGGATAAGTCTTGACGGAAAAGGGCATTGCATGTTCGTTCCATTCCTATCGGTGTGAGTAGCATAAGGTGTGAGTGAAGTTGTTGATAAGGTTCAATGCTACTTTCCTTTTGCATGGCATTCTCATAGTCTATACAGGTGCAATTCTCTCTCTTGTGAACATGAGCACCAAGAATCCATTTTAGCATTATCCGACTCAAACATGATAGTGTGTTGTACATTGTTGGGTATATTCTGTTCATTAATCACATCGTATAAATTGAGTATCTTAGATACAACTGAATCTGAATCGTTAGGCATGATGTTGACGTGCACGGTATTTTACAAATCTATGATTTAAACCGAGAAATAGAATCTTTCGCGGGATTTTACAAAATCAAGAAGAAACCATTAAGCAATAACCAATAGAACGTATTAAGATGACTGATGGATCGACACAATGGTATACAATTGTGTGTTAGGACTTATGATTGTTTGTAGGATTAGCTGAGATGTTGTTTAGTTGAGATTTGGATTGGTTGTTGCACGATTTTCCCGAGAAATTTAGGTCTAAAAACTTAAAACCTCAATAACTTCTGTTCGGAGCGGATTTAGGCCTTGATGGTTGACCCAAATTCGGCGTGCCATTCTCCTCGTTCTCACGGTCGTTTTGATGGGTAGAACACTGAAAACGGAGTTACGGTTCAAAAGTTATGGCCGTTTGAAGTTTTGACGTAAAAAGTCAACTTTGGTCAAACTACAAGTTGCTAGACGAACAAGTTGCTAGACAGACAAGTTGCTAGACCGAAAAGTTGCTAGACCGACAAGTTGCTTGACCGACAAGTTGCTAGACACACAAGTTGCTAGACAGACAAGTTGCTAGACTGACAAGTTGCTAGACAGACAAGTTGCTAGACAGACAAGTTGCTAGACTGACAAGTTGCTAGACAGATACAACGAATCTGGACAAACCTCTTCCAAAAATAAGTGACAAACCTCTTCCAAGAAACTCTTCAAAAACTAAGCTTTTCTAATCCAAAAACACTATAACCAAGATGAATTAAGCCTTCCAAACCAAAACCTAAGCACTTATAATGAATCTAAACACAAAAGTACTATCAAAATCTAAACTTTAACACAAGAGATGATCCAAATGATTCTAACCACTCTAAACTCATTCACACCCAAAAACCTTATGAAAACCACTAGGAATCCAAGAACATGAAAGATGAGTGATCAAACCATGGCTCTTGATACCATTTGTAACATATTGGATTTCACAAACACATCACATAACACAATATGGTTCGAATAGTTTAAAGTTCTAGAGAGAGAAAGTGGAAGATGAGAGCCTTTTTAGAGAGAGAAAGTAAACAAAAGAAAGAAGGTTAGATTGAGTGAAAGGTCCAACCCTCTACCTTGGGAGGTAGAGGGTATTTATAGTTACATACTACACGTTCTCCTTCGGACTGTAGATCAGGCATACAATGGGTAAAGACTCGTCCTTCCTCCACGGTGTTACTTAAACTAATAACTAACTAATAACTACTAAATAACGTAAAGTCTACGAGCTAAGATATGCTAAACAATAATTGGGGTGACCGATACTTCCTTATGGAATTTCCAATTCCTAACACATTAACTAGATCCATTATCCGTTGCGTACTCATAGTTAATGGTTAACTTAGATTCATTAATCCCAATAGTGGCATCACGAGTCAACTCGTTTTTGTGATTATAGGTTACATGTTTTAATAAACGCGCAAAAAGGCTGCATTAAATCTAGCTTAGTTATTTTTTTTGTTTTTGTTTTGACAACTACAATGCAATATGATAAGGATTTAAAACATACGTTTTTAGGGGGTCATTTAAGCCCTAAATCAACTCATTTTATATCCGTTACTACTTAAAATCGTTCCTTTTCACATTTTAGGTCTTTTGAAAACAAAATGCTCAAATAAAGCATATTTGGACGAAAAGGAGCGAAAACATGAAGAAAATGGCAAAGTTAAGATCAAAGGCACTCTAGTAGCACCTAACGGCGTCCCAATCAAACAGCGATGTCGTCCATTTATAGAAGATTTGATCAAAATACAAGCGACGGCTTAGGTGAAATTCTGGTTCTACAACCTGACGGCGTCACGCCTAAACTCTGGAAGGCGTCACTCTCATTTTCCACACCAGACACCCAAGAACTAAGCTCGTAACGAAATCCTTCATGAATACTGACAGAGTCACACACATCAACTGACGTCGTCCCAACGATGACTTGGCCCAAACAAAACCCTAATGACGGCGACATGATGGTGTCACGAGCAAAAGGTGATGCCGTCGCACTTGTAAATCTATATATAGAATACGATTTTTCTGTTTTAAAAGAGGTAGAACATTGGAGAGCAAACCCTAATTCAGTTGTCTTCCAACTTGGACAGTATTCTAGGGTCTCATACCCTATTTTACATCATAAGATTAGTTTGTTTATCCATTTTATCATTATGTCTATCCCATGTTCAATTGTATGTATGTATGCTTGCTTGTTTAACATGAGTAGCTAAATTTTCCTTGTGTTTGCTTAGATCTATGAAACCTAGTTGTTAATTGTTGTTAGGTTATCTCTTGTCTTAATTGGTAGACACTAGAGTAAGGAAAACTGGCTTCTTCTTTAATTGTTGCGAGCTTGAACGTCCTAAATAGCGAAAAAGCTTAAGAGTGCACTTAGGCCATTTGTTCTGTTTATTGCATGAATTGTAGCTTAAGGATAGTAGAGTATTCGGGGGAGATACCATTGTACTCGTCGATCCCGGGTAGTCTGGAGGAGAGTTGCAATTCATAGAACTAGGGAATTAGGCACCACCCAGCAGCACCTGGGTAGTCTGGTAGTCGATCCCGGGAAGAAATGGAAAAGTCAAGATCAAAGGCACTCCAGCAGCACCTGACGGCGTCCTAATCAAAGGGCGACGCCATCCATTTATAGAAGATTTGATCAAAATACATGCGACGGCTCAGGTGAAATTCTGGTTCTACAACCTGACGACGTCACGCCTAAACTCTAGAAGGCGTCACTCTCATTTTCCACACCAGACGCCCAAGAACCAAGCTCAGACGACGTCCTTCATGAAGACTGACAGCGTCACACACATCAACTGACGATGTCCCAACGATGACTTGGCCCAACCAAAACCCTAATGACTGCAACATGACGGCGTCACCAAAGAAAAGGTAACGCCGTCGCACTTGTAAATCTATATATAAAATTCGATTTTTCTGTTTTAAAAGAGGTAAAACTTTGGAGAGCAAACCCTAATTCAGTTGTAATCCGACTTGGACAATATTCTAGGGTCTCATACCCTATTTTACATCATAAGATAAGTTTGTTTATCCATTTTATCATTATGTCTACCCCATGTTCAATTGTATGTATGTATGCTTGCTTGTTTAACATGAGTAGCTAAATTTTCCTTGTGTTTGCTTAGATCTATGAAACCTAGTTGTTAATTGTTGTTAGGTTATCTCTTGTCTTAATTGGTAGACGCTAAAGTAAGGAAAACTGGCTTCTTCTTTAATTGTTGCAAGCTTAAACGTCCTAAATAGCAAAAAAGCTTAAGAGTGCACTTAGGATAGTAGAGTATTCAGGGGAGATACCAATGTACTCGCCGATCCCGGGTAGTCTAGAGGAGAGTTGCAATTCATAGAACTAGGGAATTAGGCACCACCCTACGACCAAACGGAATACAATGCACCAATTAAGATAAAGGATGTGACAATTCAACCGACCAATAAGAGATAACTAGGGAGTAAGAACATCTAAGTAAACACATCTTTAATCATCATATGAGCACACTTCAATTAAGCATAATGTTGGGATATGAAAGTGCTGAAGAATGACAAAGTACTAGAAAAGTCAAAGTACTGCTAAAGAAAAAGTCAAAGTACTGCTAAAGAAGGAGTCAAAGTACTGCTGTCGAAGTCAAAGTACTGCAAGGCTAAAAGAACTGTCATATTCGTTTATGGAAAGCTTTGTAATTCTAGAATATTCTTTATTAGATTACTTGTCGTACAAGGATACAAATTGTAAACCGACTGGGGTTATCTTTGAGCCTATAAAAGGACCCCTAGATTGGCATTAGATATATGTTTTTAGAATCCTAGAATACGATATTATTAGAGTTTTAGAGAGTTCGACATTATTAGAGTTGTTAAAGAAGTCTGCATAACAAGCAGAATTAGAGTTATTAATATAATCATTGAAAGTTAAAAGTTATATTCTTCTTAGCTTTGTTAAGTAAATTTCGCATACTTAATAAAGTTTGCTCAGTGTTTCATTGTTAATAACTTTGGATTTATCCGAGGTTATTAAACCTTAACAAGCTATTTAAGTTAGTTTGGTTAGAGTATATCGATCCAACAAGTGGTATCAGAGCTTGTGTGGAAACTCTGACTAAGAAGAAACCCTAAAAACTAGTTAACAAAAACCTAAAGATGTCGACTGAAGCTGTTCCACCACCATCAATCACCTCACTTAAGATACCTATTATCAAGAAGGGAGTGCGACCTTTGGAGCATGAAGATGAGGCGGTACATAGCAATTACGGACCATGCACTGTGGAATGTAATTGTCAATGGTAATGAAGTCGTTCCAGAACCTATTGATATTCCTAGACAACCCAAAGCACCTAAGGCAGTCTTACCAGCAGCTACATTAAGGAATCAAGAGAAGGCGCTCAACATTCTCTTGTCCGCCATTCCGATGGTCATCTACTCAAGTTCCATGATGCTAAAGATGCAAAGCAACTCTAGGTCGCTCTCAAAACAAGGTTTGGAGGTAATGATGCTTCCAAGAAGATGCACGAAATGTTGAAGCGGCAATTTGAAACTTTCACCGTTGGAGAAAGAGAAAGCCTTGATGCTGCTTATGGATTCCAAAACCTTCTCAAGATGCTGGAACTATACAAAGCAGAGGTCTCAGTTGAAGATGCTAATCTTAAGTTCTTAAAGAGTTTGCCATCGACATGGCATGTAATAGCTACAATGATCGAGGACAACCGTGGATGTTATGGACTTTGATGATCTTTACAACCATCTGAAGGTGTATGAGCATGAGATGAATGGCCAAACAAATTCCAAATCTCACAAGATTGCCTTTTGTCATCTCGAAAGAGGGGCAGACTTCCACCAAAAGTATCGCTTCCTACTCAAAGTATCTTGCTCAAAGTACTGTTGCCTACACTACCCCTACCTTTGCTCAGCAACCCACACCAACCCACACCAACACATACCCTCCACTCAGATGAAGTTGTATGCTCTTTCTTTGCACAGCAAGCTTCTCTAGCTGTCACTTATGAAGAAGATCACTCACGATTGAAGAGGATGCTCTTGAAGAAATTGATATCAGGTGGCAAGTTGCTATGATCACTGCAAGGATCAAGAAGTATATGAAGAAAATAGGAAAAGCATTGACTTCAAACCAAAATAGGGTATTACTTTTGACAAATCCAAAATTGAATGCTTCAACTGTCAAAAGATTGGACACTTTGCAAGGGAATGCAGGTTTGCTAAATATCAAGAAAACAGGATGCCTGAGAAACCAAAGCCGAGCTTAAAGAAATTCCTATTATCGAAACAAAAGCTTTGGTTGCTCAAGAAAGTTTATCGAGGTTGACTGGAGTACGTGTTTGATGATGAACCAAGTAACCTAATGTATGGTAGCTACTGAAGGAGTCAAGAGAAAAGTTTGATTGAGCACGTCTTTGATGAGGAACCTGAACATGCTGCTTTGGAATCCAGAGATGGTCTAGGAAGCTTTGATTGGATCATGGAGAGTGAAGATGATCCTGTTCTACTTGCAATGGTGGCTACTTCACCAAGTTCACCCCTATCTCTGAGGTATGTTCCAATTGTCATGACTTTTATCAAAAAGTGTTGAATAGTTATGTGGCTGAAAGAGATAAGCGTATAAGGGCTAGGTTCGAGGTAGCGGTTATCAAATAACCTTAGAATCTATGGAAGCCAAAATAATAACACATGAAAATAATGAAATGGCTTGGGCAGAAAAGTATGAACAACAAGATTATCAGTTAAAACTAAGTGAATGGAAGTTAAATTGTAAGATCTCTGAAATTGAGAAACTAACTAAGAAGAGAGATGAATTGCTAGAAAATTTTAATGCTTGGGGACAATCGGGTCTTTCTCATGTCACTTATGTTGAAAAACATAGAAGAGCTTACATTAAAAGCTGGCCTAGGTTTTGGTATGGATTTTAATAACATAGAAAACCCACCTAGTGATCAGGATGAATGTGATTTTGAGGATATAAACACTAGTGATGATGAACTCATTAATTATGTAGACACATCTAGTAGTGAGGAATCAGTTAGTGAACCACCTCCCGAGTTTAAGAAAGATAATGCCTATCATGCAGTCCCTCATCCCACTGGTAGTCATCAACCTCTTAGGCCTGATATTTCTCGTTTTGGAGTAGATAGCTTAGAGTTTAGGAAGAAACTTAAAGGTCAATCTATGTATGAAATCTCAAAAGAAACTGTTGAAACATCTAAGGTAGATGATGTTCAAAGCCAAGCAGTACTTTCACCCCAAAGTACTGCTACACCCTCAGCAGTACCTTTAAGAACACCTTTTCAACATACTGCTAAACCTTTTTGGGATAATTTTGGTCAAAACAGTTTTCATCATTCACCTAGAAGACATGATAGGTTTGGTCATACACATAGAAGAAGAAACTTTGGAATTACAGATCAAAAACTATGTTTTGTTTGTTTTAGTCCTAACCATCGATTAAGGACTATAACTTACATTGAGTACTTAAGTAAGTTCCCAAAGAACGTAACGCCAACCAAAACCAAGGGCAACTAGACCAGCTTGGAATCATTCACATAGGGTTAACCATAGAAACTTCTCACCGGACTATAGGTACCCTCACCAGAGAAGACCCTTTTCAAAACCTCCAGTACCTTCAAATAATTTCCAAGGTACTACTAAGCCAAGACCAAGACTTTCTCAAAGTTGCTTCGTTTCACCAAACACCTCTTGGAATAGGAACCCTAGGAGATCTAATTACTATCAATATAGAAGGCGCCACAACTCCAAGAAAGTAGTTAGATCTAGAGACTCTTCACCAGAAGTTAAAACTCAATGGGTAAAGAAAGAAAGTACTCGATAATGAACAAACAAGTACTTTCAACAAGTCTTGAAACAAGTAATTTTTGATAAAGATGATTTTGTTGAAAAAGAAAAGGAGTTTTTTGTTGAAAAAGAAAGTTTTCTTTGAAAATCCACCACAAGTTTTGAAACAAAAGATAATGCTTGATTCTGTCTTCAAAAACTATGAAGATTACATACTCAAGGAATTTGAGTATGTTACTCCACAAGGGAACACAAGTCAGTAATGGCTTGGGTTCCTAAAAGACACTAACTTTTGTATCTTTGTGCAGGCAACCCGTAAGAGGAGCTTAAAGATCATCTTATTGTGGATAGTGGTTGCTCGAAGCATGACAGAGACAAGGAGATTCATAGATTTTAGGCCATATTGTGGAGGAAGAGTTGCATTTGGGAATGATGCTAGTGGAGGAAGAATTAGTGGAAAAGGAACCATCAAGACAGGAAGCATAGATTTTGAGAATGTTAGATATGTGAAGGAGCTCAAGTTCAACCTTTTGTCGGTCTCTCAAATCTGTGACAAAAAGCATCCTGTGTTGTTCACTAACACGAATGTCTCATACTTTCACCTGATTTCAAACTTGATGATGATAACTTGGTGATACTCAAAGTACCAAGAACCAATGATGTGTACAGTTTGGATATGAAGAGTCTTCACTCTTTTGAAAGAGCTACATGTTTAGTAGCAAAGGCATCCCTTGAAGAAGCACATCAGTGGCATAGAAGATTGGGCCATGTGAATTACAAGAATATCAAAAAATTGGTCAAAGGAAATTTAGTTAGAGGTTTACCTTCAAAGACTTACAAGAATGATCACTCCTGTTTGGCATGTAAGAAGGGTAAACAACATAAAGCTTCTTGCAAGAAGCTTGAGGAAAGGACTGTTAAAGAACCATTAGAGCTGTTGCATATGGATCTATTTGGTCATGTATCTGCAACAAGTTTGAACAACAAGAAGTACTGCTTAGTAGTGACAGATGATTGCAGTAGATTCAGTTGGGTATTTTTCTTGGGATTTAAGGATGATACTTTTGATGCTATTCATGATCTTATTATAGCACTTGAAAACCAGCTGAGACTGAAAGTTAGAGGTATTAGATGTGACTATGGAACTGAATTAAAGAACAAGCTTATAGATGAATTTTGTGCAAACAAAGGAATCAAGAGGGAGTTCAGTATTGCCAGAACACCACACTAGAATGGTGTTGTAGAGAGAAAGAATAGGACTTTGATTGAAGCAGCCACAACAATGCTTGCAGACTCACACTTACCTATTCAATTCGGGCTAAAGCCGTAAGTCTTGCTTGCTATGTACCTAACAGAGTATCACGTCACCAAACCACGTTGAAGACACCTTATGAGTTGCTGATGGGAAAAAAAACTAATATTCGTTTTATGAAGCCTTTTGGATGCCCTCTCACTATTCTTAATACAATTGATCATTTGGGTAAGTTTGATGGCAAGTCAGAAGAAGGTTATTTATTGGGATGTTTGATCTTGAACTTTTGACTCCTTCAATGAATTATGTTCCTGTTAGAGAAGAGAATCAACATGTACACAATGGAGAAGAGGTACAGTATGTTGTTCATGGAGTCCATATTAGCCAAGATGTTGTTCATGATGAAGAACCTAAAACTGTTGAGACAGAGAAAAGTACTGATGAGCCAAAATCCTCATTGTCTGCTGAGGATCAATCTACTCAAGATGAACTTAATCAGATGCTTCTTCAAGATGTCTTAGCACATTCTTATACTGATGACCAAAGAATAGCTTATTAAGAAGCAAAGAAAAGAACAAAACCGCATAGTACTCTTAGAGTACTTTGACAAGATTTTTGACCAAAGTATCTGCTGCACGATTACCACACTTTGGATGATTTGGATGATCCTACCATGCCTGGCTTAGAAGATACCGATGATGAGTTTGAAGATGAAGGTATTTTCTCAGATTCCAATGAAGATGTTGAACTCACTAATTTGGATGATACTTATGGAGTTCCACAGTCTCCAAACTTAAGAATTCATAAGAATCATCATTTTGATCAAATCATTGGTCTTTCTACTGAGTGATGACAAGACAAAAAGCTAAGAGTTTTACTAAACCTCATAATGCTTTACTTAGCTTTGTCTATAAAAAAAATTGGCTGAATCATAAGGACCATCAAACATGCCACGTTTACTTGCTTTATCTCTCAAGAGGAACCCAAGAATATTGCTCAAGCATTGACTAAAGAGAGTTGGGTTGAAGCTATGCAAGAAGAACTGCTACAATTCAGACTTCAAGAAGTTTGGGTATTATGTGATCTTCCTGATGGTAAGAAGGTCATTGGTACAAGATGGGTGTTCAGAGTCAAGAGAGATGAAAGAGGGAATGTCATCAAAAATAAAGCAAGGTTAGTTGCACAAGGCTACCGACAAGAAGAAGGAGTTGATTATGATGAAGTGTTTGCTCCTGTAGCAAGAATTGAAGCAATTCGGATTTTCCTTGCTTTTGCATCATATATGGGATTCCAGGTTTATCAAATGGATGTCAAGAGTGCCTTTTTATATGGCAAAATTATAGAGGAAATATATGTCAAACAACCTCCTGGTTTTGAAGATCCTAAACATCCAAATAAAGTCTACAAAGTTGTCAAATCTCTTTATGGCTTACATCAAGCACCTCGAGCTTGGTATGACAGGCTCTCTACCTTTTTATTGCAACATGGTTATAGGAGAGGAGCTATAGATAAGACTTTGTTTACCAAGAGAGATAAGAAGGATATCATGCTAGTTCAAGTATATGTAGATGATATCATCTTTGGAGCTACCAAACAATCTATGGTCAAGGAGTTTGAGAAGTCGATGCGAATGAATTTCAAATGAGTTCAATGGGTGAGTTAACTTTCTTTTTGGGACTTCAAGTTAAGCGGTCAAAGGAGGGAATTTTCATAAGTTAAGACAAGTATGTAGTCGACATACTTGAAGTTCAATTTTGATGAAATGAAGCCTGTTACTACACCTATTAAATCTATCAACTCATTGGGCAAGGATGAAGATGGACAACCAGTTGAAGTCAAGTTATATAGATCAATGATTGGATGTCTTATGTATCTTATCGCAACAAGGCCCGATATCATGTTTGCTATGTGTTTATGTGCAAGATATCAAGTCTCACCAAAGATCTCTCATATGAATGAAGTGAAGAGAATTTTTAGTTATTTGAAACAACAACCTAAGTTGGGGTTGTGGTATCCAAAGGATTCACCTTTTCACTTGGAAGCTTTTTCGGATAGTGATTATGCAGGTGACAACTATGACGAAGATCAACCACGGTGGATGCCAATATCTTGGTAGAAGATTAGTTTCATGGCAGTGTAAGAAGCAAACAATTACAACAACATCATCAACTGAAGCGTAATATGTGGTCAGCCGCAAGCTGTTGTGGACAAGTTTTGTGGATGCAGAATCAACTCTTGGATTATGGGTTCAATTTCAAGAATACTCCTATCAATATTGATAATGAGAGTACCATTTGCATTGTGAAGAATCCAGTTTATCATTCCAAGACCAAACATATTCAGATTAGGCACCACTTCATCAGAGACTGTTATGAGCATAGGCTCATTAATGTTGTCAAGGTGCATACGGATGATAATGTAGCTGACTTACTCACCAAAGGCTTTGATGTTTCAAGATTCAATCACTTGGTAGTGAGCATTGGGATGATTAACTACTGAGCTACATTTAAGGGGAGGACTATTATGTGTAAGTATAGTCCTATGCATTGCTTGATGGGCGGATATTCATGTTTATTTGTTGTATTTGCTATTGTATAGAGGAGAATAGAAAAGTATTGCTTTTTGATTTTATGAAAGTACTGCTTGAAAGTACTGCACACGTGGAAAGTACTGTTTGTCTTATTAAAGTACTGTTCCAATGGTAATATTGAGGGGTAACTACTACTAACGGTAACTTTGTTATTCATGGCTAATTTGAATGAAGAATCTGAAGCTGAACCTCAAGGTACAAATATTCAAACTCAAGATACTGAAGAACAGGTTATTGAAAGTACCGAGGAAGAAATCAAAGTTCAAAGTACTGAGGAGCAAGTTATTGATGTTCAAGTTCAAAGTACCGATGATCAAGGTATCATGCGATCAAAGTACCTTGCTTTTCATGGAACTTACAGACAAGGGTTAATTTCACCAAGGTTGCTAGATTTTGAAGAGGAAGGGTCCTTCAACCGTCATACCGGAAAAGGAAGCCGATACACCCAAACCTATACATCTTGCAAGTGATGATGAAACCACTGCTGAGATTTTGCATGATTTATCAAGGCCAAGGGGTGTTAGCATTCCGGGGAGTTACGAAGAACAACCAAGAGCTTCTCAACCTGTTATTGATCCAAAAGATAAAGGAAAAGGTATATTGGTAGAAACAAAGAAGAAAAAAAACCTACTTTAGCACGATAAGGGTCGCCAAGTTGCTATGAATGAGGAAGCAGCTAGGAAGTTTCAAGCTGAATTGAATGCTAAAGATAGAGAAGCTAAGGAAATTGAAGAAGCTCAGAATAGAGAAGCTAAGAAATTTCAAGAGGAATTGAATGTGAAGATGCCGAAATATTAGAGTCACCTATTCCTATTTCTTCTCTACCAAGAAGACCAAATCTTGCTAAGGAAAAGAATGCAATGATGGCTTATCTGAAAGGAAGAGGATATATTGGATTGAATAAGTTGAAGTATGTTAAGATGAAAGAGTTGTATGATGCCGTGAGAAGATTATCGAAACAAGTTGATAATATTAAAGATTTTAAAGATGATGATGCTTAAAAAGAAGAAGAAAGAAAAGGAAGCTTTAAAAGAAAAAGAATAACTGGAGTTAAAGATCAACAGTCATCAAAGAAAGTTGAGTTAAGGTCTGATACTAATGATGAGCTAAGGAATTACTTAAGAGTAATAGATTTTGAGTATTCTAAAGATGATGTTGAATTGAAGATGAACAAATCTCCAATAACTACTTTTGAAGTTATAGAGTCAAAAGAAGAAATTATCCGATGTTTCACAAAGAAGATGAAAGTTTCAAGGTGTTCAATATGCTATGGGATTTATTGCATATAATTGATAGAGTGGATTTATTTCATTTATATCATGTGGTGAAAGAATATTTTGAACACAATCAATCGAAGGATTTGGTTTAGTCTTGCTTGGAGATCTCATAACTGTTTGGGAAACTGAAGAAACAAGTACTGCTGAGATCTGGAAAACCAAGAAGATTGGGAGATTACTTGCTGGAGATTCTTTGAAGAATCTGGAGTACATGTTCTAGAGCTAGAAGATAGGACAATGATTCACATGTTAGCTGATAGATGATATCCTCTTACATCAGATCTTATGAGGAGGATGCTGGAGCATGGAATGGAAGTTGAAGAAGATAATGAAATAGCACGTCTGATCATCAAACTGTTTATCAGATGGACTACTATTGCTGATGATGATGAATAACTGGTATGAATCTTAAATTGATTAAATTTTTGATATATCAGTACTTTATTCAAAGTACTCTTGATCAAACAAAGTACTTTAATCAAAGTACTGCTTGAAGTTTTAAACCAGTTACTGATTTTGAAATGAAAACTTTTGTTAAGTGACAAATATTTTGATACAAAGGTTGAATGAAATAAATGGTTTTTGAGATGGTAACACCAATAGGTTATCAATCCACCATGGTTACAAAAGGATTGGCTAATCCATGAGCAAACGGCTCTGGTAAAGATATTTCAAATCCGTTTTATAGTTGACAACTTGCTAATAAGTTGTATGGTAACCAACTCACCATATCAGTAATGTGAAGAGTTGGCTAGCCCACAAGAAAATAGCTTGTGGTAAAGGCTGTGTAAAAACCATTATATGGTAATTAGTTCACCATAGATGAAAGAACTAACTAGTCCAAAATGGTATAGCTTTTGGTAAAGACAAATCAAATCTGTTGATAGCTGATGATTTGCTAAAAATCATATGGTTATCAGTGTACCATGATCTTACACATCAAAACATTTGGCTACTCCAGAGTTAATGGCTTTGGTAAAGAGAACTCAAATCCATTAAATTTTCAATGATTCACCTCTCACAGGAGTTTACATACCTGGAAGTGATGAGAATATACTGGAACATAATTGAATTAAATGTACAAATTGTCTTATGTTGCTGAAAAGATGGAGCTTGCTGAATGTTGCTGAAAAGAGATAACTAATCAAGGGTGCTGTAAAGAATAAATTCTAAATAATACTTTGATAAATGATGATATAAGCACAGATTCTACAAAGATACAATCCAAAGACAAAGACACAATCTTTCTTTGAAGATGGTACTGTTAAAGATAAATTCACAAAGGAACTTGAAGTCAAGCAAGTAGAATTCAAGTTAGGGGAGGATTGTTGGGATATGAAAGTGCTGAACAATGACAAAGTACTAGAAAAGTCAAAGTACTGCTAAAGAAAAAGTCAAAGTACTGCTAAAGAAGAAGTCAAAGTACTGCTGTCTAAGTCAAAGTACTGCAAGGCTAAAAGAACTGTTATATTCGTTTATGGAAAGCTTTGTAATTCTAGAATATTCTTTATTAGATTACTTGTCGTACAAGGATACAAATTGTAAACCGACTAGGGTTATCCTTGAGCCTATAAAAGGACCCCAAGATTGGCATTAGATATATGTTTTTAGAATCCTAAAATACGATATTATTAGAGTTTTAGAGAGTTCGACATTATTAGAGTTGTTAAAGAAGTCTGTATAACAGGCCGAATTAGAGTTATTAATATAATCATTGAAAGTTAAAAGTTATATTCTTCTTAGCTTTGTTAAGTAAATTCCGCATACTTAATAAAGTGTGCTCAGTGTTTCATTGTTAATAACTTAGGATTTATCTAAGGTTATTAAACCTTAACAAGCTATTTAAGTTAGTTTGGTTAGAGTATATCGATCCAACACATAATCTATCCACTAGTTAATTAGTAAATTAGTTTAGTAATTAGTAAAAGTATTATAAATTGGTAGAAGTATCACCCCCCCCACTCTTATACCCCGAGATATTTACCTTGCTTTCTAAAAAACCATAAAAAAGACTAAAAAGAATCTCCCTCAACCTCACCTTCTCGTCACATATCTCTTTCTAGCATTCCTATTCCCCTAGAGAACGAAATCAATCCTCTGGGATGATCTCAGGATCCATCTCAATTTGGGATGATCTCACCACTCGTTTCCTCACCCAAATTTTCCCACCGGGGAGAACTACCAAGCTAAGGAATGACATCTTAATGTTTCAACAACGTCAAGCCAAAACTCTCTACGAGGCGTGGACTCGATTCAAGGACTTACTCAATAAAGTCCCTCATCACGACATTGATCTTTGGCTTTAAGTCCAAATCTTATATGAGCATGTCAATTTCCTCATAAAGAGATCCATTGACCGAGCAGCCGGCGAAAGGCTTAGCAATCTCAATGCGGAAGAATCATGGGATATCATTGAAGAGCTCTTCGGTCAAAGCTACGAAGATTGGAGTGAATCTCATGAAACTCCTAAAAGTACGGTAAATGCCATTCCAGTACCTTGTAGGTCTTCTATCGTCACCGAAGAGCAACTTTGTGCTCCAGAAAAAAAGATGGACTATCTAGTTGAAAAGCAAAAGAAAGTGCATTTACCAATCCATCGATCAACGGTTAATTTCGCTGAATCAGCCAATAGCCCAACACCCCTCTCTGAATCGCCTAGCCGTGAAAGAAACCCCGATTCCCTAAGACGCTTCCGTTCCACCTCACCAATACCACTCTCACCGAGCTTCAAAACACAAATGAGAGAATATATGGCGGCTCACTCGGAGAGCTTAGCTCAGTTTGAGGAAGAAGTTTATAGAAAAAGGGAAGAAATGCAGGCGAAAATGGCTGAGATGAAGAACTTCGTAAAGGAGTACACTAAGATGAAATTTCCCGAGAAGGTGTTAGTAAGGAATGATGATTGCGCTGCCCCCACTATGTTCGTTAACGCCATTTCCATTGTTCGTGATAAGGATGGAGTAGTTGACGAAAAAAATATTGGGACTAACGAGGATAACTCAAACTGTAAGGATGAAGGCAAGGCGATGGAATTAGATAAACCTAAGACCATAGGGCACTACCTTAAGCATGAGATCAATAGGAAAACCATTGTAAACCAAGTAAACAATTTTAGGTATAATGATGCTTTTAGGAAGACCTTCTTAGGTGAAATAAAGGAGGAAGAATATGATACTATGCCTATAGGGCCTTTGTATGAAGCAATTCTTAATAAACCAGTAGCTAAGAAACATGAGATTTGTAGGAACTTCATAATACCATATAGCATTGGTGACTTAGAAGATATAAAAGCCTTAGCTGACCAGGGATCCGATGTAAGCATAATGCCGTTACCAATCTACAATGAGTTGACTAGGGAGAAACCAACCAAGACTAATCATAGACTTTCCTTAGCCAATCATTCATATGTTTACCCCTTAGGAATAGCAGAGGATGTATTAATTGAGGTTGCAAGTAGCATCTATCCAGTGGATTTTGCAATTGTAGATATTGAGGAATATGAACACATGCCCCTCATTCTCGGAACACCTTTCTTAGCCATCGCCAAGGCAACGATCAAATGCAGTGAGGGTGTTATGGTACTTAAAAGTGGCAAAAGAAAAGTTAGGATACTTATAGCTCCGAGACATCCTTTAAAGTTTAAGGAAAAGAAAAGAGAATATCATGATTCACGAGTTCCCAATAGCGCAGTTAAGAGAAAAATCATTGAATGAGAAGAAAAGATTAGGGAGTACAAGGATAAGGAGATTGAATTAGGAGAATGGAAACGAGATAAACAACTAAAAGGTGATACTAAAGGGCGTGACCAAGAAGTTAGGATCCCTAAAGAGTTTGTGGAAGGAGACAAGGTGCTATTGTGTAATTCAAGATTAAAAGCACTCAAAGTAAAGGGTAAGCAAAAATGGTGCGACCCTTATACGGTAAAAGGGGTAAAAAGAGACGAAACCATTGTGTTACTCGATAGCAATGGAAAGGAGTCCAGAGTAAAAATACGATGTGTAAGACCCTATGATAGTGAACTTGTAAGTAAAGAACATGATGTTAGGGAAGTCACGTAGGAGCACGACTTAGAGTCTAGCTACAAAACTCATAAATAAAGAAAAGCGCTTCGTGGGAGGAAACCCATGCTTAATTGTTTTCTTGTTTGGTTTTTTCAATTTTGTTTGTGTGTTTATATATCTTTTTATTGTTGTTTATTCTCATGTTAGACTTTTCGAAAATGTTTTATTTTGTTTTTAACCTCGTCTTAATTGCATATAAAGGTATTTTACAAAAAGATAAGTGTAGGTAAGATCACATATGTTTTTAAGAACATGAAACATGAGATTAACGATAATTGAAATTGTACAAGGATAAGGAGCTTGAATTAGGAGAATGGAAACGAGATAAACAAATAAAAGGTAATACTAAAGGGTGTAACCAAGAAGTTAAGAGCCCTAGAGAGTTTGTGGAAGGAGACAAGGTGCTATTGCATAATTCAAGATTAAAAGCACTCAAAGGAAAGGGTAAGCAAAAATGGTGCGGCCCTTATACGGTAAAAGGGGCAAAAAGAGACGAAACCATTGTGTTACTTGATAGCAATGGAAAGGAGTCCAGAGTAAACATACGACGTGTAAGACCCTATGATAGTGACCTAGTAAGTGAAGAACATGATGTTAGGGAAGTCACGTAGGAGCATGACTTAGAGTCTAGCTAAAAAACTCATAAATAAAGAAAAGCGCTTCGTGGGAGGCAACTCATGCTTAATTGTTTGCTTGTTTGGTTTTTTCAATTTTGTTTGTGTGTTTATATATCTTTTTATTGTTGTTTATTCTCATGTTAGACTTTGTGAAAATGCTTTATTTTATTTTTAACCTCGTCCTAATTGCATATAAAGGTATTTTACAAAAAGATAAGTGTAGGGAAGATCACATATGTTTTTAAGAACACGAAAAAAAAGATTAACGATAATTGAATATATATATATATATATATATATGTGTGTGTGTGTGTGTGTGTGTGTTTGTTAGAGTCAAATGCTTGTATCGAGTCATGATAAATGTTTTGCAGAAATTTTTCCAGGTTTTAATGAGGTAATTTTTCCAGAAATACGCATCAGACCACTTTTTGTTAGGACAACCTGACGGCATCGGGATTAACACCTGACGATGTCAGGAAATGTGGAAACAGAATGTCATTTTGTTTTACGCTTAACTTGTAAATTTCGAAATTTAATTTTCTAGAAAAACTGCAAACATCCATTCCACAAGCATTATATCTTACTTGCTTTCTAGTTTAGATGTGTGTCATATATAGTTTTACCGCCGATTTTACGCGAAGGTTTCGTTTGTTTTCTTATAAGTGTGCAGGTTATATTAGACAAGAAGAAGAAACACATATTGGAAGAAGCTCATTACTTATTCATTCTTCTTGGAGGAGGATTTAACCGCAACTTCATACATATTCTACCGAGCTAACTAGGGGAGTACTAGTTTCTTTCTCTTTTAACTTACATTCCTTTATCATAACTTTGATACTTTCGGGGAACATTGGGGACAATGTTCAGTTTAAGTGTTGGGAGGGAGAATAAAACAGGAACTTAGAAACTATTCACTCACTTGATTATTTGTCTTGTCCTTGGTAAATTGTGTAATAAACTATGAGAAATATTTGTTAGGGCAATTTTAGCACCAAATTTAAAATTTTTATGGCATTTACGAGTAAAAATTTAGTCTTAATAAAGCGTCTCATGGATAGGAATTATATGACTAGCCCAAAAACCGTATACCACTCAAATTCCACCCAAAAAATGTGAGGTTCGACCCTAGATATTTAGGAATAAAAGCATTCACCTTTGAGGCGTAGTGAGTGTACCGGTAGTATAATAGATTCTATAATTTGTTTTGTGATGCATTCCAAGATCGCTAGTGAGACTACACTCATGTAGTTAGGATTAGCTAAATGATAAGAGGCATTAGGATAACCTATATTTGATACATGTATTATAATTACCTCTTCCACATTGGTTGAGTAATTTTCCCCACACCCTTGCGATGTACTCACCTTTAGTACACGATACCCCTAGTTAACCCCTTAGAGCCCATCCTTTTCGCGGTTCTCGTGATGTTTCGGTTTTCTGAAATATCAATGAAGAGCAGTGTTTACAATCCACCCCCAAATGTTACACCTAAATCGCCTTAGTCTACCTTGTGTGCACTCATCTTTAGTGCATTATTGTTATCACTAAAAAACTATTAGTTCAATTATCTAGTTACTTGCATGGTTTCTAAGTCGAGTCATATCATTTTTAAACAGTCTTGGGATGATTGGGACACATGGGTTAAAGTAATATTTTATGGAGTAACGGGAAAGAATGATAAATTCAAATTCCCTTTGTCTACATAATCAAATACTCCAAGTGTTTTGATCTTTTCAAATCGGGTCAATTAGTGTTAGTTAAATAAAAACTCAAGTGTAGGGATGCTCCTATAAATCCCTTTATTTTGATGTTATCGTAGAGGATGGTAGAGTAATAAGGAATGAAAAAAAAAGAGAAAAAGAGTTGTGAAAAAAAAAATGAAAAAAAGAGAAAAACATACGGGCTACCATCCTACATCTATCTTTATGTTTATGTTTTTAAGTTTATGTTTGTGTTTTGTTTCAAGTTATCTAGTGTTAGTGAGTCAAGTCTTGGCTTAGCAATGACACGCTTTACATGCTTGTAACATAAGGTTTTTGACTTGCTACCACTAAATATCCCCTATCTAACAAAACCCTTTACTTCCCTACCCTAAGCCTAACATTACAACCCTTGCAAAGACCTCTTAGATAGTTATTCCTAGGTGCTTATGGCAAAGCGGTGGAAGTTTGATCTATTCTCAAGCCTATGGTAATCTACGTACTATGCCAGGTAATGAGTGTTTATCTTCCATTTCCATTCATATTATATTTCATATAAACCCGAGAGATGAGAGAATCCAAACACCAATTGTGAGGTGCTAGTATATAATTTCCATGCTTGTTATGACTATTATGGCAATTTTACTTGTTGTAGATTATCTAAAACCAATGCTTCACGCCCCAAAACTTATAAATTAATTGGCCAAAAGCACATTTGCTTGAGGACAAGCAAATTCCAAGTGTAGGAATATTTGATAAGGATTTAAAACATACGATTTTAGGGGGTCATTTAGACCCTAAATCAACACATTTTATATCCGTTACAACTTAAAATCGTTCTTTTTCACATTTTAGGTCTTTTGGAAGCAAAATGCTCGAATAAAGCATATTTGGACGAAAAAGAGCAAAAATATGAAGAAATGGCAAAGTCAAGATCAAAGGCACTCCAGCAGCACCTAACGGCGGTGTCCCAATCAAAGGGCGACGCCGTCCCTTTATAGAAGATTTGATCAAAATACATGCGACGGCTCATGTGAAATTCTGGTTCTACAACCTGACGACGTCACGCCTAAACTCTAGAAGGCGTCACTCTCATTTTCCACACCAGACGCCCAAGAAGCAAGCTTAGACGACGTCCTTCATGAAGACTGACAGCGTCACACACATTAACTGACGTTGTCCCAACGATGACTTGGCCCAACCAAAACCCTAATGATGGCAACATGACGGCGTCACCAGCAAAAGGTGACGCCGTCGCACTTGTAAATCTATATATAGAATTCGATTTTTCTGTTTTAAAAGAGGTAGAACTTTGGAGAGCAAACCCTAATTCAGTTGTAGTCCGACTTGGACAGTATTCTAGGGTCTCATACCCTATTTTACATCATAAGATAAGTTTGTTTATCCATTTTATCATTATGTCTACCCCATGTTCAATTGTATGTATGTATGCTTGCTTGTTTAACATGAGTAGCTAAATTTTCCTTGTGTTTGCTTAGATTTATGAAACCTAGTTGTTAATTGTTGTTAGGTTATCTCTTGTCTTAATTGGTAGACACTAGAGTAAGGAAAACTGGCTTCTTCTTTAATTGTTGCGAGCTTGAACGTCCTAAATAGCAAAAAAGATTAAGAGTGCACTTAGGCCATTCGTTGTGTTTATTGCATGAATTGTAGCTTAAGGATAGTAGAGTATTCGGGGGAGATACCATTGTACTCGTCGATCCCGGGTAGTCTGGAGGAGAGTTGCAATTCATAGAACTAGGGAATTAGGCACCACCCTATGACCAAACGGAATACAATGCACCAATTAAGATAAAAGATGTGACAATTTAACCGACCAAAAAGAGATAACAAGGGAGTAAGAACATCTAAGTAAACATATCTTTAATCATCATATGAGCACCCCTCAATTAAGCATAATCTATCCGCTAGTTAATAGTAAAGTAGTTTAGTAATTAGTGAAAGTATTAGAAATTGGTAGAAGTACCACCTCCCCACTCTTATACCCCGAGATATTTACCTTGCTTTCTAAAAAACCATAAAAAAGACTAAAAAGAATCTCCCTCAACCTCACCTTCTCCTCATATATCTCTTTCTAGAATTCCTATTCCCCTAGAGAATGAAATCAATCCCCTGGGCTTACCACATACTACACTACAACGATTAGGTTTACTGCCTAGAGGGTTGAAAAACTTGCTCATAGAAAAGGAAGTCTTCTCGACCCCGAACCCACGCATCACAATACTTGTCAATTATTAATAAAAAATACCTAAACACAACTAAATTGAATTACTGGTTAATTAGATACATAAAATTGCATAATTAAAGGTTAATTAGCTTGCCATGATTAATTTTATATGTGTATTCCGGTTATAAGACCCACTCAATTGCTTTTTGTGATGATGGGGCTGATAGTTCAAAAATATAGTATAGATATTTTCCGAAGAAATACAAAGGCATTATGTATTTCCCGGGGTCGTTCTCCCAACGAAGGAATGAATGGAGTTTATAACTCGCGTCGCGTTTACGAGATTTTGAATAGTGAAATAAGTGAAATTATGGGGATTTATACTCAAAATGATAAACAATAGCTAAAAACAACTAGTTAGGCAACTAAAACAATTATACTAAGCAATTATAACCTAAAACGCAAGAGAATTCTAAAAATGAGCACGCTCGGGGAAAACCCGAGCCTAAAATGTGATATCTAAGAAATAATAACCCTAGAAACGTGAATTTTTTTTCCTACGTGCAAAATGACAAAATAATTTTTTTAGGAAAAAGCGGAATACTTTTTTGACTTTTTATTTAATTTTTATGAATTAAAAATTGAAAATTAGAAAACTAATTATTAAAAATACCTAAAATATTTGGAAAATTATAAAAATTTAATGGAAAATACTTTGATTTATTATAAACTTAAGAAAAATAAAAACTTTGTAAAAGCAGTTGTAAGCTAAAATTACTTATTAAGCCTAATAAGTAAAAACGTATTTAAAAGATTTGATTGTGCAAGAAAAGGCAGGACAAGTCCCAAGGGGCAAGTTGGTAGTGGGTGTTGGTGTGGGGCATGTGAGAGTGAAAAGACCCAGGTTCAATCCTGGATTTTAACACTTTTTGCCTTTTTGCCATTTTTTTTAGAACCTAAAGATAAGCTATCAAGTAAAACATTTTGTAAAAACAACTTTAATAAAACACCAAAATAAGCAGTTGAACTGCTTATTATAATGACAGTTTACAAAAAGCTTTTAAACCAAACAAACCTTACATGCAATAAGCTATTAATAAGCAAGAAGGAATCCTAATAGGCTACTATGGCATAAAGGGACACCTAAAATAAGCTAAAACTATGGAATAACATAAATAAGCTGAGATCTAAACTAATAATAAGCTAAGACGAAGAACAGATTAAACTAAGGCATTAAGGTAACTAGAAGCTACTAAGTGAATAAAACCTTAAATAGGTCTAAAACATCCTACAATTACTAAGCTAGATCTAATAAGCTTATCATAATAAGCTAGACAACTAAATCTGGGCAATAAGCTCTAATCCAAAGTCTACTGTTGCAGCAGATCTAAGGGGGACTGAGGGGGGGTTTTAGCAGCACACAAATAAGCTCTAAAATCCTCTAAAGTGCAAAACAAATAGAGTTTAAACTAGGGACTATCTAAAAAACCAAAAAATAGACAATTAACCATAATGAATAAGCAGTAAAACAGCTGATAAATCAGCTGTTTGGACAGGACTTTTGACAGAATACAGAGATAGGGATAGACTAGGGGTACTTTGAACTGAAAATTAAGCTTCAAAATAAATAAACTACATTATAAAAACTGAAAACAGATCCAACCTATTAATAAAACTCAGAAAACTACTTTTTGTGAATTTTGAAAAAGCTTTTAGGGTAGAAAATGGCTTGGAAAGAAACTGATTTGGGCAGATTTGGTATAAAAAGTGCAGACCAAAATTTACCACCAAAGACTTGAAAATTGAAAAGACTTTTAACCCGTAGACTCTAGATAACTTCAAAAACCAGATGCTAATCAATACCAAAGATTCACTTAACCAAATATGCCTTTGACACACAAAATAAGCTTAATCCAAACACCCCTTTAAATGACCAAAATGCAAATTAACCTTTGGAGCTTGATGAATTTTGACTAAAACTAAGTTGAAATGATCAAATAAACATTTAACTAAACAATTTAACAAATTAACAGTTGAAATTGTACTAAAACTAAGTTTGACTTATCTTGATTTTTTGAGAAAATGAACAAGAGATGAATTAAAACATGAATAAACTCATTTAAGCTATAATAAGCTAAAATGAGCTCACTTAAACAGTAATGACAACTTAACAATGTTATGTAAACAGTAATTGAAGAATGATAGAAAAATGAAAACTAATATTGCATTTAAAAAAACAAACCGAGATTACAAGACTTTAATAGGATATTACAACTTGAACTTTTAAAAGATTACACTACTCAAAAAAAGTAAATAACAAGAAGTTAAAGAGGTCAAAATCTGTCTAAAACATGAAAAATTGGACATTTGAAACTGTGATAGAGGTGGTCTATATATAGCTGAGCTCGGGATCATCTCTAGGGTTTGGAGAAGCTTCTGGTATCACAAATCACAGCCTTTGATCTTTGCTTGGTCACCAATCTTGATTTTGTAGCCCTTGGATCATGTGTAGAGGTTTCATGGCCAATGGGATTGCTTCTTCTGTCCACTGTGGCATTGCTTAGAAGTGTCAGCATCTAGAAGCTTTTTAAGTTATATGGGTAAATTGGAGGTTGCAGGGTAATTGGGGAGAAGAGGTGATGAATAGTAAAAACTGGTGGGTAAGAGGTTATGGGTTTTTATTATTAATGTTTGACCTGGGTTAAATGGTCATGTTTGACCGGGTATGCATTGGGCAAAAAACGGGTAGTAGGGTAGAGTAGGATGTTGGGCTAGGTAATATTATTGGATTGGACTTGGTCTTTATCACATAATATCCTTTTGTAATCTTAAGCCTAAAATTGTAGTAAGGATTAATTTTGCCAAAAGTGAAATTTTAAGGGACCAAAGGTGTAATTTGGGTGAGGATAGGGTGAAATGGTAATGGGGAAAGTGAGGGTTTAATGTGAAAACTTCCCAAACATGATCCAATACTTCGTAATATGTACCTTTGAGCGTTCAATGTTGGATCGATGTACTCTAACCAAACTAACTTAAATAGCTTGTTTAAGGTTTAACAACCTCGGATAAATCTTAAGTTATTAACAAAGAAACACTGAACAAACTCTATTAAGTATGCGGAATTTACTTAACAAAGCTAAGAAGAATAACTTTTATTATTAACTCTAAATCGCTTATTATGCAGATACTTCAACAACTCTAATAATATCGAACTTCTCTAAAACTTATGAACTCGATGCGTCTAATGCCAATCTAGGGGTCCTTTTATAGGCTCAAGGATAACCCTAGTCGGTTTACAAATTGTATCCTTGTACGACAAGTAATCTAATACAGAATATTCTATAGTTACAATACTTTCTATAAACGAATATAACAGTTCTTTGTTCTTGCGGTACTTTGACTTTCATGTGCGATACTTTGACTTTATCTTTAGCGTACTTTGACTCTTTGACTTTTTCCAAGATTTGTAGTTTACATTACTTTATCAATCTTCAGTACTTTGTCAATCTTCAGCACTTTCATATCCCAACAATCCTCCCCTAACTTGAATTCTACTAGCTTGACTTCAAGTTCCTTTATGAATTTATCTTTAACAACTTCATCTTTAAGGACAGATTGTTTCTTAGTCTTTGGATTGTATTTCTTGTAGTGTCTGTGCTTGTCAAAGTATCTCTAGAATTATTCTTTTATAGCATCATCCAAAGAAGCTCCATCTTTTCAGCAACACAGCAACATATGACAATGTGTACATTAATTCAGTTTAAGTTGCATACTATTCTCATCACTTCCAGGTGTGTTAATTCCTGTGAGATGTGAATCATTGAAAATTTAATGGATTTAGATCTCTTTACCAAAGCCATTAACTCTAGAGTAGCCAAATGTTTTGGTGTGTAAGACCATGGTACATTGATAACCATATGATTTTTAGCAAATCATCAGCTATCAACAGATTTGAGTTGTCTTTACCAAAAGATGTACCCTCTCGGACTAGTTAGTTCTTTTATCTAATGGTGAACTAATTACCAATAATGGTTTTTTCCACCTTTACCACAAGCCATTTTCTTGTGGGCTAGCCAACTCTTCACATTAACCGATATGGTGAGTTGATTACCATACAACTTATTAGCAAGTTGTCAACTAAAAACGGATTTGTCATATCTTTACCAGAGCCGTTTGCTCATGGATTAGCCAATCCTTTTGTAACCATGGTGGATTGATGACCTATTGATGTTGCCATCTCAAAAACCATTTATTTTATTCACCCTTTGTTTCAAAATATTTGTTACTTAACAAAAGGTTTCTTTCAAAAATTTCTTAACTGGTTAAAAGTCGCATAAGCGTTTTGCTTTGAAAGTACTTTGATCGCAGACTTTGAATAAAGTACTGATTTATCAAAAATAATTTATTCAAATAAGATTCATACCAGTCAGTCATCCTCATTAGCAATAGTAGTCCAGTTGATAAATAGATTGATAACCATGCAAGCAATTTCATTATCCTCTTCTACTTCCATTCCATGTTCTAGCATCCTTCTCATAAGCTCAACAGTAAGAGGGTATCTTCTATTTGCAAACATGTGTATCATTGTACCATTTTCCAGCTCTAAAACATGAACACCAGAATCTTCAAAGAATCTCCAGCAGACAATTTCCCAATTCTCTTGATTCTTCCAAATATCATCAGTGCTTTGTTCGCTTGGGTTTCCCATGCAGTTGTGAGATCTCCAAGTAAAACTAAACCAATCCCTTTTAATGGATTATGTTCAAAGTAAGCTTTCACCACATGATATAAATAGAATAAATCCACTCTATCTATAATGTGCAATAAATCCCATAGCCTATTGAATACTCTGAAACTTTCATCTTCTTTATGAAACATCATATAACTTCCATCTTTGGATTCCACAACTTCAAAAGCACTAATCTGAGATCTGTTCATCTTCATGTCAGTATCTTCTTTGGAATATTCAAAATCTACTACTCTGAGATAATTTCTTAGTTCATCCCTAGTCTCAGATCTTAACTCAACTTTTTCTTTCTTTGAGAACTGAACATCTTTAACTTCAGTTTTCCTTTTCTTTTAAACTCTTCTTCTTCCTTCTGCTTCAGATCCAAGTAGCTTCACCTCTAAAATCTTTGATGCTTTCAACATGTTTCTTATAAGCTTCCCTAGCTGCATCATACAATCTTTTCATCTCAAAATAATTAAACCTTTGCAATCCTTTATACCCTTGACTTTTAAGATAAGCCATCATAGCATTTCTGTCTTTAGCTTTATTAGGTCTTCTTAGCATAAATCTAACAGAATACATTGATTGTAATGGTTCAAGCAGCTTCAACATCCAATTCTTCTTGTATTTTCCTAGTTGCTTCTTCATTAATTGCCTCTTCATTAGTAACTTCAGCCACTACTTCAGCATTAAGTTCTTCTTTTACTTTTCTAGCTGCAGTCATTACATTCCGGCAACTTCAATTGCTCTAAGATCTGCCAAAGTTAGCTTTTTCTTCTTAGTTTCTACCAGAACACTCTTTCCTTTATCTTTAGGATCAATTGCAGGTTGAGAAGCTCTTGGTTGTTCCTCTGCAACTAAGTAATAGTAACACCACCCCTTGGTTGTGATAAATCTTGCAAAATTACAAAGAATGAACTCATCATCACTTGCTTGAGTAATGGATGGGTTTGAGTGTAGCTTCCTCCTCTTGTATAACAGTTGAGGGACCAACAACTTCTTCATGTACAGTTGTTGAAGGACCAGCTTCCTCTTCAAAGTTCAACAACCTTGGTGTTACCAATTCTTGCCTGTAGGATCCTTGTTGAAAAGCGATTACTTTGATTTTCGACTTTGAACTGGAATTGAACTTGCTCTTGATTATCTTGAATATTCTATTCGTTCAGTTCTTTTCATGTTCTTCAGTACCTTCAGGTTCATTCTCCTTAACATCTTCTTTCAAATTTTCTTCTTCTAAATTCCTCCCCAATTGGATAGAAGATTGTTGGTGAACCTTTTTTGCTTTTCTTAGACCGCTTTGCTCTTTTCTTTGATTTGACCCATATACGATGATGTTGAACCAAAGGCCAAACAAAATACTTTAGCCGTCTAAACTTGAGTTTCAATTTCTTTATCTGCTTGACTTGAGCCTCAATAGTCTTTTTCAACAACTTAACCAACTCCTTGTCAAAACATAATTATCCAATGTTAATTCTTCAGGGGGTATGGTATGTGAATCATCTCCTTGAATTGGTAAATGTTCCTCTGATTGAAGCGAGAACGGATCGTTGTGGAGATGGAGAAGGTGAAACTGCAACATCTTCTTGAACTTCAGTACTTGGAGAAGCAGTACCTTGTGGAGATGCATTACCTTCTTGAGATGCAGCTTGTTGAGAAGCAGTAGATTTTGAATGCAGTACCTTGGATCGCAAGCTTGCCAGATTTCAGTACTATGAGGGCAGTACTGCTGCGATGCGATACCTTCAAGTAGCTTCATCTTCTTGTATCGACTCTAACATCACTAACAACTTCCATCATAGAAGTAGTTAAGGAGTATCCCTTCCGAGTGAATTGATCACTCTTCCTAGCCATAAAGGTGAAAATTTTGGCTTGTTGAACCACAGCGGGGTAAAAGATCTTTGGCTTAGGAACATCAGAAAGTTGTTTATTGAGAAATACTTGAACAAATCTTGGATACATTAACCACTTTGAACCATGAGTGATGTGGGAAAGCATTCCATCAATAATGAGCCTTGAGAAATTAAAAACACGATCTGTAGCCAAGCCTACAATAGCAGATGCTATATTTGATCCAAATTGCTCCCAAGAAGTACTTTTTGTACTAATACAGTGAAGCAACACATGTACTAAAAACTTCCATTGAGGGCAAACGAGTTGTTTCCTAAATGTTTGTTCATTTAAATACCCTTCATAACCAATATGTCCAAAAGTATCCCAAATCAACTGTTTATCAAATTGAATAGCCCCATCTTCATCATTAAACAACAAGTCTTCTCTAATGGAGGCTTTAGTAATCTTCAGAGTTCGTCCAACAACTGTAGCTCGAATATAAAATTCATCATTCTCCATATTTTCCATAGCAGTAGCCCAAAAATCTTGAATCCAGGGCTCAATTATATCAGGCTCTACTAAAAGAGCATAACTGATTGGCGATCCAGTAAGATAATCAATGATATCATTAAAAAGTGCATTCGCTAGTCTTATCTAAATTAGCCACCATATTGTGCTTTGAAACTGTAGGACGATTCGCCATTGTTGAATAGGTGAGCACAATAAGAGATATAATCGAATAATATAGAGGTGATGAGAGAATGATGGAAAAGATTCTAAAGTATCAATATGAGAGGGAAAATCGAGGAGTAGTTATTTATAGGTGAGATTTAAAAAATCACCCATTTATAAATACCAAAGTTACCGTTAGAATTAATTACCCCTCAATATTACCGTTAGAGCGATGCGTTAATAAGACAAACAAGACTTTCCACGATATGCGATTTTCCCAAGCAAGACTTTCATAAAACAAGACTTTTCCAAATTCCTCTGTATAAGCTAAGTACATATAAATATCCTCCCCTCAAGCAATGCACAGGACTAATACTAAATAGTCCTCCTCTTAAATGTAGCTCAGTAGTTAATCATGCCAATGCTCACCACCAAGTGATTAAATCTTGAAACATCAAAGTCTTTGGTGAGTAAGTCACCTACATTATCATCTCGTGAACCTTAACCACATTAATGAGCCTGTGCTCATAACAATCTCTGATAAAGTGATGCCTAATCTGTATGTGCTTGGTCTTGGAATGAAAAACTGGATTCTTCACAATACAAATGGTACTCTCATTATCAATATTGATAGGAGTATTCTTGAAATTGAACCCATAGTCCAAGAGTTGATTTTGCATCCACAAAACTTGTCCACAACAACTTGCAGCAGCTACATATTCAGCTTTAGTAGAGGATGTTGCTGCAATTGTTTGTTTCTTATATTGCCAGGAGACTAATCTTCTTCCAAGATATTGGCATCCACCGGTTGTTGATCTTCTATCATAGTTATCACCTGCATAATCACTATCCGAAAAAGCTTCCAAGTGAAAAGGTGACTCTTTTGGATACCACAACCCCAACTTAGGTTGTTGTTTCAAATAACAGAAAATTCTCTTCTCTGCATTCATGTGAGATCTTTGGTGAGACTTGATATCTTGCACATAAACAAACTGCAAACATGATATCGGGCCTTGATGCAGATAAGATACATAAGAGAGCCAATCATTGATCTGTATAACTTGACTTCAACAGGTTGTCCATCTTCATCTTTGCCCAATGAATTGATAGATTTAATAGGTGTAGTAACAGGCTTCATATCATCAAAATTGAACTTCTTAAGTATGTCTGTAACATACTTGTCTTGACTTATGAAAATTCCTTCCTTTGACTGCTTAACTTGAAGTCCCAAAAAGAATGTTAACTCTCCCATTGAACTCATTTGAAATTCCTTTTCGATACTGCTCAAATTCCTTGACCATGGACTGCTTGGTAGCCCCAAAGATGATATCATCAACATAGACTTGAACTAACATGATATCCTTCTTGTCTCTCTTGATAAACAAAGTCTTGTCAATAGCTCCCCTTCTGTAGCCATGTAGCAATAAGAATGTAGAGAGTCTCTCATACCAAGCTCTAGGTGCTCGATGAAGGCCATAAAGAGCCTTAACCACCTTGTAGACTTTGTTTGGATGTTTAGGATCTTCAAAACCAGGAGGTTGTTTGACATAAACTTCCTATGTTATCTTGCCATATAAAAAGGCACTTTTGACATCCATCTGTAAACCCGAAATCCCATATAAGAAGCAAAAGCAAGAAAGATTCTAATAGCTTCAATTCTTGCTACAAACACTTCATCATAATCTACCTATTCTTCTTGTATGTAGCCTTGTGCAACTAACCTTGCCTTGTTCTTGATAACATTCCCTCTTTCATCTCTTTTGACTCAAAACCCATCCGTTCCAATAACTCTCATCCTAGATCACATAAAACCCAAACTTTTTGAAGTTTAAATTGAAGAAGTTCTTCCTGCATAGCTTCAACCCAACTTTCTTTAGTCAAAGCTTGAGCAATATTCTTGGGTTCCTCTTAAGAGATAAAACAAGTAAATAGGCGTGTTTGATGGTCCTTATGATTCAGCTTGTTTTGTTTATACACAAAGCTAAGTAAAGCATTGTGAGATGTAGAAAAAGTCTTAGCTGCGGTTCATCACTCCGTAGTAAGGACCAATGATTTGATCAGTAGGATGATTCTTATGAATTCTTAAGTTTGGAGACCGTGGAACTCCATAAGTATCCTCCAAATTAGTAACATCGAACTTTATCCGAGAAAATACCTTCATCTTCAAACTCATCATCAGTCTAATCCGGCATGGTAGGATCATCCAAATCATCTAAAGTATCATTAACCGGTGCGCAGACTTTGTTCAAAGTACTGGCCCAGTACCATGAGAGTACTCTAGCCTTGTTCTTCTTTCTTCATAAGCTCTCTTTGTTCATCATGTAAGAATGTGCTAAAACATCTTGATGAAGCATTTGATTAAGTTCCTCTTGAATAGATTGATCCTCAGCAGACAATGAGGATTGTAGTGCAACAAGATTTTGTTTAGAGCATCAGTACTTTGCTTTGGAACATCAAGATTTGCTTAGGACTAATAGATCTTCACCAGACAAAGATCATGTCTAAGATGAACTCCATGAACAACATAATGTAAGTCTTCTCCATCATGCACAAGTTGATTTTCTTCTCTAACAGTACATAGTTCATGGAAGGAGTTAAAACTTCAAGATCAAACATCCAATCAGAACCTTTACCTTTCTCATTAACTTGATCTTCTAAAAACTCAACATGAAGACAATCTTGAACCTTCTTAGTGACTCTGCTGTACACTCTAAATCCTTATCGTTGGTACAATAACCCAATAAATATCCTTCTTCCGACTTGCCATCAAACTTTCCCAGATTATCAATTGTGTTTAAAATAGTGAGAGGGCAACCAAAAGGCTTCATAAAACGAATGGGTTTGCCCATCAAAGAACTCATAAGGTGTCTTCATCTCTGTGGTTTGGTCACTGAGACTCTAAGTACATAGCAAGTGCATTTACAGCCTTGAATTGAATAGGTAGTTGGGAATCGCTAGCATTGTTCGGGCCGCTCAATCAAAGTCCTATTCTTCCTCTCTGCAACACCATTCTCGTGTGGTGTTCTTGCAATGTTGAACTCCCTCTAGATGCCTTTGTTTGCACAAAATTCATCCATAAGCTTGTTCTTGAATTCAGTTCCATTATCACATCTAATACCTCTAACCTTGAGTCTCAATTGGTTTTCAAGTGCTATTAGAGAGTCCAATAGCATCAAAAGTATTATATTTAAAACCCAAAAAGAAAACCCAACTGAATCTACTACAATCATCAGTAACAACCAAGCAAGTACTTTTTCTTGTTTAAACTTGCCACGAGACAGTCCAAACAAATCCATATGTAACATGTACCCAAAGGTTCTCTAATAGTCGTTTCCTCAAGCTTCTTGCATGAAGCTTTGTGTTGTTTACCCTTCTTGCATGCCAAGCATGAATGATCATTCTTGTAAGTCTTTGAAGGTAAACCTCTAACTAAATTGCCTTTGACCAGTTTGTTGATATTCTTGAAATTAACATGGCCCAATATTCTATGCCATTGGTGTGCCTCTTCGCTTTTGCTTTAGCCACCAAACATGTGGCTCTCCCATAAGAATGTAGACTCTTCATGTCTAAGCTATACACATCATTTGTCCTTGGTACTCTAAGAATACCAAGTTATCATCAAGTGCTTAAAGTCGGGAAAGAATGAGACATTCGTCAGGTCGTGAATAACACAGATGCTTTTTATCACGATTTGAGAGACCGACAATAAGTTGAACTTAAGCTCCTTCACATATCTAACATTCTCAAAATCAATACGCCTTGCTTTGATAGTTCCTTTTCAAGTAATCCTTCCTCCATTGGGATCATTCCCAAATGCAACTCTTCCTCCACTAATATTTCTAAAATCAGACAAGATATCTTTGTCTCTCTGTCATACTTCCGAGCAACCACTATCTACAATCAGATGATCTTTAAGCTCCTCTTCTGGGTTGCCCTGCACAAAAACAAAAGAGTTAGTGATCTTTAGGAACCCAAGCCATTACTGACTTGTGTTCCCTTGTGGAGTTACAAACTCAAATTCTTTGAGTATGTAATTTCCACTGTTTTTCAAAACATGATCCAGCATTATCTTTTGATTTTTAGCATGTGGATTTTCAAAACTTTCTGGTTTTTCAACACAACTCTCTTTGACAAGTTCATTCTTTTTTTCTTGTATCACAAAACATCTCGATTCACTTTTTGTTGAAAGTATTGTTTGTCCCTCGCCAGTATTTTCCCTCTTAACCCATTCTGGTTTAACACGTGGTTCTGTGATCTAGATCCCTATGTGAATTATAATACCTTCTAGGTTGATAGTGATGAGATCTCCTAGGGTTCCTATTCCAAAGAGTGTGAGCAGTACCTTGTTTTGGTGAAGTACTTTGAGAAAGTATCTTGGTCTAGAATTAATGCATACTTTGGAAAGTATAGTGAGATCTTGAAGGTTTTGAAAAGGTCTTCTCTCAAGGGTGTGGGTATCTATGATCTGGTGAGAAATTTCTGTGATTGACCCTATTTGAATTATTCCAGGCTGGTTTGTGCTCTCTAGGTTTCTGGTTGGCAGTACTGTTCTTTGGAAATTTTCTAAGGTATTTTGAGTGATGTTCACAATCCTTGATTAAATGAGTAGGACTAAAACACACAAAACACAGGTTTTGACCCATACTTCCAAAGTGATTTCTTCTATGTCTATGACCAAAACTATTGTGCCTTCTAGGTGAATGATTAAACTTGTTTTGACCAAAGTTATCCCAAAAGGTTTAGCAAGATCTTGCTTTGAAAAGGTTTTCCTGAAGGTCGCTTGTGGAGCAAGACTTTGAGTTGAAGGTACTGCTTGACTTTGAACATTATTTTCAGTAGTCTCTTTGGGGTTTTCAGACCTAGATTGACCAAGTAGCTTTTTCCTAAACTCTAGACTGTCTACTCCAAAACGAGAAACATCATGCCTAAGGGGTTGATGACTTCCAGTGGGATGGGGAACTGCATGATAACCATTATCTTTCTTATACTTAGGAGGTGGTTCACTAATTGAATCCTCATTACTAGATGTGTCTACATAATTAATGAGTTCATCATCACTAGTGGTTATATCCTCTAGGTCATCATCAGTTTGATTCTCTTCTATGTACCAAAGTCCATTCCAAAACCTAAGCCAGCTTTAGTATAAGCTCTTTCTCTGCTTTTTGAACATAAGTAACATGTGACAGACCAGACTCACCCCAAGCAACAAACTTAGCTAACAAATCATCTCTTTCCTTAGTCAATTTCTCTATTTCAGAAATTTTACAGTTTAATTTCCATTCATTTAGTTTTAACTGATAATCCTGTTGTGCATATTTTTCAACCCAAGCTACTTCATTATTTTCATGTGTTAAGATTTTAGCTTCCATAGATTCTAAGGTTATTTGGTAACTAGCTACCTCAGACCTAGCCCTAACACAATTATCTCTTTCAATCACATAACTGCCAAGTAATTTGTGATAAAAATCATGACAATTTGAGCATACCTCAGAGATAGGGGTGAACTTGGTGAAGTAGCCACCATTGCAAGTTGAACAGGATCATCTTCACTTTCCAAGCTCCAATTAAATTCTCCTAAACAATCTCAGATTCCAAATCAAGATGTTCGGTTCCTCATCAAAAGCGGTGCTCGGTCCAATTCTCCCACGACTCTTCAACTACTTCTTCCATCTTGCTACCATACGTAAGTAAGTCACCGGTTCATCATCAAACTCTTCACTCCAGTCAACTTCCGATAACTTCTCTTGAGCAACCAAAGCCTTTGTTTCAGTAATTGGAATTTCTTTGAGCTTTAACTTTGGTTTCTCGATGTCCCTGTTTGCTTGATACTTAGCAAACCTGCACTCCCTTGCAAAGTGTCCATTCTTTTGACAATTGAAGCATTCAATTTTGGATTTGTCAAAAGTTATTCCTGTTTTGGTTTGAAATCAATGCTTTTTCCTGTCTTCTTCATATACTTCTTAATCCTAGCAGTGATCATAGCAACTTGCCACCTGATATCAATTTCTTCAAGTGCATCTTCTTCAATTTGTGCTAGATCAAGGAGCACACAACTTCATCGGAGTGCAAAGTAGTAGTTGGTGGGGCACCTCAGCATAGGTGGGGGAGGTGTAGCATACTTTGAGAAGCAAGACTTTGAGGAGAAGCAGACTTTTGGTTGAAATCGCCTTTCTTTCGGATGACGAAAAGCAATACTATGTGATTTAGAACTGGTTTGACCATTCATCTCATGCTCATACACCTTCAGTTGATGGTAGAGATCATCAAAGTCCATGACATCCAAACCGGTTGTCCTCCTCGATCATTGTAGCAATCACATGCCATGTAGATGGCAAACTCCTTAGAAACATCAAATTAGCATCCTCAACTGATACTTCGCCTTGTATAACTCCAACATGTTGAGGAGATTTTGAAACCTATCATATGCAGCATCAAGACTCTCTCTTTCACCAACTGTAAATGTTTCAAATTGTTGCTTCACAGAGATTTTTATGCATCTTCTTAGAAGCTTCATTCCCTCCAAATCGGTCTTGAGAGCATTTCGAGTGCTTTGCATCTTTAGCATCATGAAATTTTAGAAGATGACCATCGGAATGGCGACAAGAAAATTTTGAGTGCCTTATCTTGATTCCTTAAGGTTGCTGCTGGTAAGACTGCCTTAGGTGCTTTGGGTTGTCCAAGAACATCAATAGGTTCTGGAACTTCTTCATTACCATTAACAATTACATTCCATAGAGCTTGGTCTGTCATGGCAATGTAATCGCCTCATCTTCATACACCATAGATCATATTCGCCTTTCTTGATGACGTGAATCCTCATTGAGGTGATGGAAGGTGGTGAAAGCAGAATCAGATCGACATCTTTAGATTTTGTTGTTGTAGTAGGGTTTCTTCCTAGTCAGAGTTTCCACACAAGCTCCGATACCACTTGTTGGATCGATGTACTCTAACCAAACTAACTTAAATAGCTTGTTTAAGGTTTAACAACCTCGGATAAATCCTAAGTTATTAACAAAGAAACACTGAACAAACTCTATTAAGTATGCTGAATTTACTTAACAAAGCTAAGAAGAATAACTTTTATTATTAACTCTAAATCGCTTATTATGCGATACTTTAACAACTCTAATAATATCGAACTTTCTAAAACTTATGAACTCGTCTGCGTCTAATGCCAATCTAGGGTCCTTTTATAGGCTCAAGGATAACCCTAGTCGGTTTACAAATTGTATCCTTATACGACAAGTAATCTAATCTGAGAATATTCTAGAGTTACAATACTTTCTATAAACGAATATAACAGTTCTTTGTTCTTGCAGTACTTTGACTTTCATGTGCAGTACTTTGACTTTATCTTTAGCAATACTTTGACTCTTTGACTTTTCCAGTACTTGTAGTTTACAGTACTTTATCAATCTTCAGTACTTTGTCAATCTTCAGCAGTTTCATATCCCAACATTCAAGATCCATAAAACCCGTAAAACTAATTCCCGGCTTCAGCTTTTGCTCTCTTCTCTTTCCCGTGCTTGGTTTTCTTCTGTTTTTTCTTTTCTTTGTCCGTTTTGAGATATTCGTACCTGCACATGCATAAACTCAAGAAACACACAATTATTAGGCATTAACGGAATGTTTTCGGTTTATTTGGGTCGGTTTTGATAAAGAAAAGGTATATGTTTTCACATATTGATGCGCGTACGAAGCGCATTCGGGGTCAAAGGAACTTCCTTTTCTTCGAGCAAGTTTTACAACCACCTAGGCAGTGAACCTAATCGTTGTAGTGTAGTATTAGGTAAGCCTCGGGGATTGATATCGTTCTCTAGGGGAATAGGAATGCTAGCAAGAAATATATTACGCTAAGGTTGAGGGTTGAGGATGATTCTTTTTTATCTTTTATTGGTTTTTTAGAAAGCTAAGGTAAAAATCTCAGGGCAATTGGTTTGGGGGTGGTACTTCTACCGATTCCTTCTACTATCTAATTATCTAATACTACGGGTAGCTATGTCTATTTGATGTATGCTCGTATGATGATTAAAAATGTGTTTACCTAGATACTATTACTCCCTAGTTATCTTTTATTGATGGTTGAATTGTCACACCTTATCTTAACGCGTTGTGTTTCCTAGGGTCGTAGGGTGTGCCTATTCCCTAACTCTTTGAGGTTACCTTTGGGTTTAGCCTATGAAATCCGCTAATTCATTCATAAACCAACCTTCACAAAGATTATTCAAGCATTAAACACAACGAAAGCCTAGTTGCACTCCTAAGCCAATTACAATTAAGATAAGAGACAACCTAACAATAATTAATAAGTAGGTTTCATAGATCTAAGAAAACACATAAGAAATTTAGATAGACATGTTAAACAAGCAAGCATACACACAATCAATTGAAGACATAATGAAACTTTGGATTAAAACACTTATCTTGATGTCAAAAATAGGGTTTGGGACCCTAAGATAATGTCTAAGTCGGACTACAAACGTTTAGTATTTTTATTCCAAAAGTCTACCTCCCTAAATGCAGAAAAATCGAATTCTATATATAGATTTACACTTGCGACGGCGTCGCCTTATAGGTGGGACGCCGTCAGATCGTCATCATTAGGGGTTTCGTCTTGGCCAAGTCATCAATGGGACGACGTCACCTTAGAGTTGTGACGCCGTCAGTCTTCAAGTTGGACGTCGTCTGATTCTAGATCTGGGCCGTCTGAGATGAAAAGTTTGAGTGACGCCCTTCTTCTTCAAAGCCTGACGCCGTTAGGTTGTATGAGCAAAAATTCAACTGAGCCGCCTGGTGCAAGGTTTTATCAAGTCTGTATAGAGGGACGGCATTGCCCTATGTTTGGGATGCCGTCAGGTTCAATTTGAGCAGCTTGAGTGGCTTCGATCTTGACTTTGCCATTTTCTTCATGTATTCAATCCTTTTCGTCCAAATATGCATCATTCCAGCATTTTGCTTCCAAGAGACCTAAAAAGTGAAAAAGGAGCGAAATTAAGCAGTAACGGATATAAAAGTGGTCGATTAAGGGCTTAAATAACCCCTTAAAAGTGTACGTTTTAAATCCTTATCAAATATCCCTACACTTGGTATTTGCTTGTCCTCAAGCAAATGTGCTTTTGGCCAATCAATTTATAACTTAGGAGGCATGAAGCATGGGTTTAAAATAGTTCATAACAAGTAAAAGCACCACCATAGTCATAAAAAGCACGGAAATTATACACTAGCACCTCACAAGGGGTGTTTGGATTCTCTCATCTCTCGGGTTTATATGAAATTTAATAAATGGAAATGGAAGTTAAACACTCATTACCTGGCATATTACATAGATTACCATAGGCTTGAGACTAGATCAAACCTCCACCGCTTTGGCGTAAGCACCTAGGAACAACTATCTAAGAGGTCTTTGCAAGGGTTGTAACGTTAGGCTTATGGTAGGGAAACAAAGGGTTTTGTTGGATAGGCGATTTTTAGTGGTGGCAAGTCAAAAATCTTATGTTACAAGCATGAAACGCGTGACGTTGCTAAGCCAAGACTCGACTCACTAACTCTAGATAACTTGAAACAAACATACATTAATTTAAAGACATAAACATAAAGAGAGATGTAGGATGGTAGCCCGTATGTTTTTCTTCATTTTTTTCATACATTTTTACTCAACCTTCCTCTACGATAACATCAAAATATAAGAGATTTATAGGAGCATCCCTACACTTGAGTTTTTTATTTCTCTAACACTAATTGACCCGATTTGAAAAGATCAAAAACACTTGGAGTATTTAATTACGTAGACAAAGGGAATTTGAATTTAACGTTCCCACCCGTTACTCCATAAAATATTACTTTTACCGATGAGTCCCAATCATCCCAAAACTGTGTACAAAAGATATGACTCGACTTAGCAACCATGCAAGTAACTAGATAATTAAACTAAGGGTTTAATAATGATAACAATAATGCACTAAAGGTGAGTGAATACAAGGTAGGCTAAGACGATTTGGGTGTACATTTGGGGGTGGATTGTAAACAATGCTCTTCATTGTTATTCCGAAAAACCGAAACATCACGAGAACCGCGAAAACGATAGGCTCTGAGGGGTTAACTAGGGGTATCGTGTAATAAAGATGAGTAAATCACAAGGGTGTGGGGTAATTACTCGACCGATGTGGAAGAAGTAATTATAATACGGGTTTCAAACAAGGGTTATCCTAATGCCTCTTATCACTTAGTTATTCCTAACTACACAAGTGTAGTCTCACTAGCGATCTCGGAATGCATCACAAAACAAGTTCTAGAATCTATTATACTACCGGTACACTCTCTAAGCATTAAAGGTGAATGCTTTTATTCCTAAAGCTAGGGGCGAACCTCACAATTTTGGAGTGGAATTTGAGTGGTAAACGGTTTTTGTGCTAGTCATATAACTCCTATCCATGAGACGCTTTATAAAGACTAAAGTTTTTGCTCGTACATGTCATAAAAAATTTTAAATTTGGCGCTAAAATTTCCCTAACAAATATCTCCCATAGTTTATTACACAAATGACCAAGGACCATACAAATGATCAAGGATAAGAATAGTTTCTAAGTTCCCGTTTTATTCTCCCTCCCTACACTTAAACTGAACATTGTCCCCAATGTTCTCCGAAAGTATCAAAGTTTTGATAAAGGAAGGTATGTAAAAGAGAAAGAAACTAGTACTCCCCTGATTAGCTCGGTAGGATCTGTGAGAAGTTGTGGTAAAATTCTTTCCTAAGAATAATTTATGAGTATTAAGCTCCATCTAATTTTGAGTTTCTTCGTCTTGCCAAATGTAACCTGCACACTTTAAGAAAACAGACAAAACCTTCGCGTAAAATCAGCGGTGAAACTATATATGACACAACTACACTAGGATATAATGCTTGTGGAATGGATATTTGCAGTTTTTCTGGAAAATTAAGACCTGAGAATTTCCTAAAATTTATAAGTAGCACAGAAAACGAAAAAAATGGTATAAGATTTTTCTGCTTGACCTAACGTCGTCGGGATTTAATCCTAACGCCGTCAGGTTGTCATGACAGAAACTGGTCTGCTGCGTTTTCCTGGAAAAAATCTGGAAAAATTACACCTTTAGAATCTGGAAACATTCCTGCAAAACATCCATTATGACCCGATACAAGCATTTGACTCTAACAAACACACATATATATCAATTTCACTAATTGTAATTCTCATGTTTACGTTCTTTAAAAACGTATGTAATCTTCCCTACACTTATCTTTTTGTAAAATACCTTTATATGCAATTAAGACGAAGTTAAAAACAAAATAAAGCATTTTCACAAAGTCTAACATGAGAATAAACAATAATGAAAAAGATATATAAACACACAAATAAAAATTAAAAACAAACATTCAAACAAATAAACATGGGTTGCCTCCCAAGAAGCGCTTGTTTTTGTTCGAGTCACGAGCTTGACTCTACCCTCATTTAACGTATAAAGGGGAAGTTCTCCCTACACTTAAGCTTAAGTGCGGGTAATAGTAGCGATACACGCACTTAGGGTGGAAATTTGGCACGTGAGGTGAAGGGAGTGTGTGAATGGCTTCCTTCATCCTAAAACTACCCGAACTAAATGGGTTGATGGGTGGGTCGGTTCCTCTTTTGTCTCCTAGATGTATATCTAAGGATGGAAAATTGTGTAAAGATTGAGGTTCCGGTTCATCAACACTAGCAAATTCCCTAGAACTAAGAGTAAGGTTGAGACTATAAGTATTCAAACCTATATCCTCTAGTTGCTTTTGGTTCAAAGGTTCTACCTCCATCGGGATTCCTAAATTCTCTTCTACTACTTTTGGGTAAGTCACGGGCAGTGTGTATGCCTTAAATGATGGTGGGACTTGTGGGATACCTTGTGGGTCTAGACTTTTCACCTTATCCTCAATTACATCTAGATCACCTATATGCTCGTCATGTGTTTTGGTGGATGATAACATCAAGTAGTCCTGAATATTAAGTGTCAATTTTCTCCGATAATGCTCGTATTTTATATCATTAATATGGAATTACGCTTGTTTTCCTCTATATTTCTCTTTCAGGTAATTTACGAGCATTGGAGCTAATGAGACGAGGATTTGGAGAGTTTATTGAAGATATATGTTAGTATGCCTATTTTGAAGCATTTACGGCGTAACTCTTCTCTCACATTACGCCGTAACAGAAGCATGGCTCAGAAAACCAACTAAACTGAAGATTACGGCGTAACTCCCTCCTAGGATTACGCCGTAACTAATTAGGTCAAATGATGTTTCGCGCCGCTGCAAGCTGCGCCGTAACTTATTCCACAAATACGGCATAACCATGATTTATTGAAGATACGACGTAACTCATTCCCTATGTTACGCCGTAACCATCTTTTCCAGAGCAATATACGAAGAAATGGATGTTACGGCGTAACTCTCAACTTAAGTTACGCCGTAACCAGATCTGGCCTATAAATACCACCTAAAATTCTGCATTTCTCATCATTCACTCCACACACAAAAGTAGAGAACGTGGGTAGGAGGATGAAGGCAGATCTAGAGGGGCATACGGAGCCATCTCCAAGGGAGAAATCACTCCCTAACGATAAGCAATAGCAATTTATCATTTCTTTTACTTTCAATTCTTGTATTTCGATATGTTAAACATTAAATCGATTGTTTTAGTTAATATGAGCGGCTAAGAACCTCTGGTGCTAGCCTAGTTAGGATTCGTTGATTGTTTTATTTATGTTTACATTGCTTTCGTATAATTATTTCTAGTGTATGCATGCATAGTTTGTTGGTAGCTACCCTTGTTTCGGTAGTTTTGAATGGCGGTAGTGGCTAGTTACTTAGGAGATATGACGAACTGACCCTAAGTAGGTAGACTGAGTGGGAAGGGTAAGAATTGACCAACTGACGACCCTTCTTCGCTTGTGCGATTTGACCAACTGATCACCTACCATTTGGATGAACTTAAGAAGTTAGGGATGAGTGTTTAAGATGCTAGCGCCCGGGAACTCATTGTTATGAATCTTGTATGTAGCAGAACTTAATGACTTGGCTTAGGGGACTAAAAACAATTGAACTTTCAAGGGAAGTAGCTTGATCTCCGGTGGAAGCCTTTGCTGATAGGTTAGGACGAACTGACCAAATGTTGTCCTAGCGACTTTTACCCCCAACTGAAGCATGTGGAAGTAATTAAACGTGAACTTAACATGATAGGATGAGTAACTAGGTTAGCACACTTCTCCTCTATTGATCACAACCCTCGCCTTTACTTGCTTTTCTTATTTTCTTGCTTTAGTAGTTAATCATTTCAACCTTAAAAACTGTGACACCTAGACTTAATTAGAATCCGCTCACATAGCTCTTGGGATGACCTCGGTTTTACCGAATACTACACTACACACGATCGGGTACACTGCCCGTTAGTGCATTAGCGTAGACCATAGGTATAACGAGACATTATAAATATTAAAACCTGGTCAGTAAAACTTGTATCAAGTTTTTGGCGCCGCTACTGGGGAGTTATATTAGGGTTTTTATTAAGTCTATTTTTAATTTTCTTTCTTTTTCATAATGTCAGGATTCAAGACTAGAAGCTCCAAGCCATTTTTGGCTACTCCGTTTGATGATCCGAAAAAACAATTTCGGACGAAAAAAGTTTACTCACCAATTCCTATTCATACTATTTTCTCATTTTACGAATCTGACCAATCTGATGCAGAACCTGAAGTCATTGATGAAATTAATATCGAGGGAATAACCATGGAGCAGTATATGGAGCAACCTAATATGAACTGTAAACGAGCCTTCACACAAGACTATAGTATGGAAAAATTCTCCATTCCGGACCAATTTATCCGAGAATTACACGAGCTGCAGTTTTCCGAAGACGAGAATGAGGATGTTCAAAATCATGTGGAAGAAGTGCTCTACTTGTCATCCATTTTTAGCGTCCAGAATATCCCTAGCTATTCGGTTACAGCAAGAATTTTTCCTATGACTCTTACAGGAACTGCAAAAAGATGGTATAATAGACTCCCTGCCGAATGCAAGGAAACGTGGGATCAATTAAGAAGAGAATTCATTCAACAATTTTTCTCTCCTTCAAAGATGGCTAAATTTCTCGGTAAAATCCATCAGTTCATTCAAGAGAGTGAAGAAAAATTGTATCACGCGTGGGAAAGATTCAATGAGCTAATTTACCGCTGCCCTACTGATGACTTGAACAAGCACCAAATTGTCTATGTCTTCTATAGGGGAATTAATGCAGAGACCCGTGAACTACCCGATTCTCCTAGACCTATTCCGAGCATGACACCCGACCAAGCTTTGGAGTGTATTCGACGGATTTATGAACATTGCTATAAATGGCATATGGAGACAGGGTATGGACCAAAAGATAATTTCGATCATAAGGTGATGAAAACATTAACCAAGTAAGAATATGATTACGGTGCAATTTTTGAAACGCGAAGACTGGAAAGGGCCAGTGAAAGTGAAGCTTGTAAGGTAGAAAAAGTAAAGAGTGCATTTGGGGCCAAGATGGGAAACAGTTTGGAAAAGATGATTCTTGACCACATTGAGGAATCAAGGGAACGAGACAAGAGGATTAAAAAAATGATGAGAAAATTCGTGGAAAACACGGTTTCTTCTCTTAAGACTCATGAAGACCGGATAAAAGGTTTGGAAAAAAATGTGAACTTATGCTCGAAATCCATCACGGATTACCTTGTTGCACGGGTTGAAGAAGTTGTCAATACGGTTGAAACAATTTCTGAAGAGCCAACTACCTTCTCGGAGAAGGTTAAACGAAGAATTAGCAAGGAGAAACTCTTACTCCTTAACATTGGAGCTCTCCCGATAAACATCCCTCTAGTTAATTCCATTAGAGCTAACCCTAACAATGTTTTGCAGGAATTAAATAACGATCTCGATGAGACGATTCAACTAAACGAGAGATGTTCAGCAGTTTTAAAAAATGAACTGTCGCATAAGGAAAAAGACCACGGTTGTTTCACTCTCCCTTGCTTGATCGGGAGTCTTAACATGTGTAACGCCCTTGCTGATCTTGGAGCGAGCATAAGCATAATGCCTCGTTCAATGTTCCTGCGTATGGGTATCAGAGATCTTAAACCAGCAAAAAGAAAATAGAAATGGCCGATCGGTCCATGCAGTCACCCTTGGGAATCGTTGAAAATGTATTGGTAAAAATCCAAAAATTCCTCTTCCTGGTGGATTTCGTGATTCTAGATATTCCCGAAGACAACAGGATACCTGTTATTTTAGGAAGATCAATGCTCGCTACTGCCCATGCAAAAGTAGATGTCTTCGCTCAAAATTTAACTCTCGAAGCTAATGGGGAAGTTGCTACATTCAGACCTAATGAACTTATGTCCATCCCTCAATAGGTTTGCGCGATTAACCCTATAAGCGATTTTGGTGATGCATTGGAAGAGTTTCTTAGTGATCCCCCGAAAACCTCTTCAAATCTTGGCGAGATTGCTTCGGGGAAAGATTTTGATGTGTTTTTCAACTTTGAAGAAGAAGATGACTTGGGAATCAGTGCCGATGATTTCTCTAGTGACGTCGAAATGGTCCATTGGCACAACAATTCTGAAAAGACTTTTTCATAGTCTGACCAGCCTAAGTTTTATGATATGCGAACTCGAATCCATCATAGGAACACCTATTACTTGAAAATTTCATGCAAGATTGGGTTCATTGATTTCCATCCGTTCATCGACAAAAATTCCCCAATAAACATCATGTCGAAAGAGTGCTACAACCAAGTTATGGAAAAAGAACTTAAATATAAAGGGAAAAATCTCCTAGGGATTGCGACAAACATTAATGTCTTTGTTGGGACTCACTCATTTTTGGTCGATTTTGTGGTTTTGGATGACACTAGAGAGTTCGTGGAAGATGGGCTAACCGGGGTAATTTTCGGGAAACCCTTTCAAGAACTGTCTGGGCTAGATAAAAATGAAAAGGAACGGGTAGTATGGTTAAAGATTGGCGAAGATAAAACAATTTTTAAAATGCCAAGGACTGTTAAGAACTTTAAAAATTTGACTAAGAAGCAGTTAAGTCATGCTCGGCCACTGCTCGACATTGGTGACGAAGATAAGGTCAAAGGAATTGACAACCCAAACCAAAAGATCAAGAATTTTTATTTGGGGTGCTTAGAACTGAGCACGAACTACAAGCGGGATGAGAATCTGATCAGTTGGATTCAACGTGGAGATTGCCATATCCACGAAATGACAAACAAGCACTTCTAGCCCCATGACTATGAGTCTAACTTAAAGACTCGTTAATAAAGAAAAGTGATCTTTCGGGAGACAACCCGAATTATCCCTTTCATTTGTTTTATTTCCATTTTTGTTGGGTTTTGTGTTTTTAACCATTTTTGCAGGAAAACAGAGAAAGTTGCCTGCAGACATCTGAGTGAACGGGACCGATCATGTCCACAGTTACGACATAACTCATTCTTATGGTTACGCCGTAACATACTTTTTGAAGTAGTTTCTCAGAGCATTACCAATTATAGCGTAATCCCATGCAATGGTTACACCGTAGCTACACTTTTGTAGCGTCTGCCAAGTTTTGCATTAATTACGGCGTAACTCCTTATAGGAGTTACGACGTAACTATCCTCTGTAACACTTTTTTATTTTTAAAACACAATAACCTTGTATTAGTTTTTAAATGAACTTTGTGGGTGTGTTCTCTATAAACCCTCACGAGACTACACTCGTCCACTTGGGACACCAAGTGGTTTAAAAGGCTTGTTGCATACGCTAAATGCAACCGTGATTCCTACAAAAGTGAGTTAGATTTCTTTTTATTTTTCTTTTTCTTTTTAGAATTATGCTTGTTGGTTAGTGTGATTTTAGGGAATGAAGTTTGCTCGTGGATGCTTAAGCGAAGGCATGATTCACTTCGAGGGCCTTCTTTCTTTTTAGGAGCAAATTTCAGGGAAGTTCTCGCTCTAATTCTACTTTCTCTTCACCTTTATTTAACGTTTAGTACAAAAGGGGCTTTGTACATTTCAAGTAAGGGGATGGGAGTAGAATTATCTCTTGTACTTTATTTCCCTTGTTTTTCTAGTTTATTTTGAAAAATATGCCATTTTTTAAATTTTGACATGTTTTTCTTAACCTAACTAGATTAGACCTTAGCCGAGCACATTATAACCCTTGATATTATATGGTGAGATTAGCCTTATCCGTTTCCAATTATTTATCCAAATCCACCAAATTATGAGTGTGTCGGTAGCTTGTAAACTTTAGAACTTGGCCTTTGCATCATTTTGACACCATAGATGGGGTATGTTGAGTTCGCTTAATGTATTTGGAATAATCAGTTTGCTTGTGGATTATGCTTGTCGGTAGGGTTTCTTTTCTTTTTTTCATTTTTCTTTTTTAGAATTATGCTTGTCGGTAGTGTGATTTCAGGGCTTGAAGTTTGCTTGTGGATGCTTATGCAAAGGCACGATTCTTTTCGTGGTCCTTCTTTCTTTTTGGAGCGAATTTCAAGGAAGTTATCGCTCTAATTCTACTTTTCTCTTCACCTTTATTTAAACGTTTAGTACAAAAGGGACTTTGTACATTTCAAGTGGGGGGGAGTAGAATTATCTTTTGAACTTTATTTTGCCCTCGTTTTTCTAGTTTATTTTGAAAAATTATGCCATTTTTAAATTTTGACATGTTTTTCTTAACCTAACTAGATTAGACCTTAGCCGAGCACATTATAACCCTTGATATTGTATGGTGAGATTAGCCTTATCCGTTTCCAAATTTTTACCCCAATCCACCAAATTATGAGTGTGCCGGTAGCTTGTAAACTTTAGAACTTGGCCTTTACATCATTTCGAGACCATAGACGAGGTATGTTGAGTTAGCTCGATGTATTTGGACTTTTCAGTTTAAGAAGGCAATATTATAGGATTATCAACCAAATAGCCTATCATTGTGTGTCTATCGATTAGTCACCTCGACTTCTCGACCCCCATGTTAAACCCTTTGTTGCACTCACCTTTAGTGCAAGATACCCCTAAATACACCCATCTGAGCCATTCCTTTCATTTTGTTCACCCAACATATTGTTTCGTTACACCTTACACCTTAGCCTACCCTGTAGTCTTTATTTGTAATTAGGAAGTTATTGTTTGCTTAAGTTCAAGGTTCAAGTGGAAAGGTTCGGGAATCACGCTTTCGTCGACGACATATTCTTCAGGATCATTGAAGACCCCCTAAATTCTCATATTGTTCATCTCAAGTGGGGGGATGTTATGTTTAGTTGTTATGTTTGAAAAAAAAATAAAAAAATTGAAGTGATTCGAAAAAAAAATAAAATAAAAAATAGTTATAGTATTTGTTGATTGTAAAGTGCGAAGTTATAAGCACTATGTTTATGAGCTCATTATAGATTTAGTATCGAGAAGGCCACCTCGGTCACATTTGAAGATTGGAGTTGGTAATTGCGCCAAAAGTTGGAGAAAAGGGTAATGTGCCCATCATGACGTCCTCTAATGGCACATCTACCTTGTATTACATGATCCGGTTTCTTAACTTCGAAACTTGAACTTTGGATGAACGGTAAGCGATGATGACTTGGTTATAGATTTAGACTATTTCCTTGATTTTATTTTACACCAATTTTATCCCATGTCTTATCTTACCCTTTAGTCATGAAGCGTGTCTAGGTGATGCAGCGAGCAATCTTTGGTGTCTTGGCCATAGATTTGGTCATGTATCATTGATTTTGTTCACTTCGCCGTGACATGTTAGTAATGACGACTCACCCATAACCTTTGTCGTGTCTACCCATATTGCCTTCAAGAATTATTTTGTCCTTAAGTCTAGTGGTGGAGATTTGTGTAATCGCCAAACTTATGATAGAATACATGCTATGACTGTGCGTTGAGTGATCACCCCGAAATTGACACTTAGAATAGTTGAGAGATTTGAGTGTTTTGTTCCCATTTCGTGAGGTGTTCGGCTTTGTTTTATTCTAGCATAAGGGAATTTGTAAACTTATATTTTCTAGGTAATGGGAGATATCTTTTTAGGAATCTATCTAATAAGGTCTACTTGAGGGCAAGTAGAGTTCAAGTGGGGTGATATTTGATAACATCAAATAGTCCTGAATATTAAGTGTCAATTTCCCCCGATAATGCTCGTATTTTATATGGATTTGGAGAGTTTATTGAAGATATATGATAGTATGCCTATTTTGAAGCATCTACGGCGTAACTCTTCTCTCACATTACGCCGTAACAGAAGCGTGGCTCAGAAAACCAACTAAACTGAAGATTACGAGGTAACTCCCTCCTAGGATTACGCCATAACTAATTAGGTCAAATGATGTTCAGCGCCGCATTTAAGCTACGCCGTAACTCATTCCACAAATACGGCGTAACCATGGTTTATTGAAGATACGGCGTAACTCATTCTGATGTTCGCGTAACCAGCTTTTAGCAATATACGAAGATATTGATGTTACGGCGTAACTCTCAACTTAAGTTACGCCGTAACTAGATCTGGCCTATAAATACCACCCAAAATTCTGCATTTCTCATCATTCACTCCACACACAAAAGCAGGGAACGTGGGTAGGAGGCTGAAGGCAGATCTAGAGGGGCATACGGAGCCATCTCCAAGGGAGAAGTCACTCCCTAACGATAAGCATTAATAATTTATCGTTTTTTTTACTTTAAATTCTTGTATTTCGCTATGTTAAACATTGAATCGATTGTTTTAGTTAATATGAGCGGCTACACACCTCTGGTGCTAGCCTAATTATGATTCTTTGATTGTTTTATTTATGTTTACATTTCTTCCGTACAATTGTTTCTAGTGTATGCATGCATAGTTTGTTGGTAGCTACCCTTGTTTCGGTAGTTTTGAATGGCGGTAATGGCTAGTTACTTAGGAGATATGACCAACTGACCCTAAGTAGGTAGACTCAGTGGGAAGGGTAAGAATTGACCAACTGACGACCCTTCTTCGCGTGCGATAACGTTGACCAACCCGATCACCTACCGTTTGGATGAACTTAAGAAGTTAGGGATGAGTGTTTAAGATGATAGCGCCCGGGCACTCAGTGTTATGAATCTTGCATGTAGCGGAACTTAATGACTTTGCTTAGGGGACTAAAAACAACTGGACTTTCAAGGGTAGTAGCTTGATCTCTGGTGGAAGCCTTTGCTGATAGGTTAGGACGAACTGACCAAATGTTGTCCTAGCGACTTTTACCCCCACCTGAAGCAATTGGAAGTAATTTGTAACACCCCAACCCGATAAGGCTAGAAGCATCACAGTATGGTGTCATATCAAAGCATTCACAATGGACATAAATCAAACAGTGGAAGTCTTAATTAAATAAATCAAGAAAGTTCAAGTCAACATGACTTAACAATACATAAATTCAAGAAGGAAAACTCCAAAATAGAAATATGATAACCAAGTATAATAATACCGAAACAAAACCAGTTAAAGTCTAAGATGACTAGGCATGGTCTCTATATCAGCTCATCTCTCAACCCAAACAATCCCCAGCTCCTAGCTTATGTACCTGCCCCAGGAAAAGAAATGCGGCTGAGCTTAAAAAACCCAGTGAACAGATATAACAGTACAGTAACAATGAATGAACTGAGGTCATGATAAGAACAATAAGCAATATATGAAGATCAACAGTATAAAGAATTTGGTAAAGGGAAAAGAAAGGGTCAGTAATCCACCACGAGCCAACAATTCGATACAGTAATATCAACAATACAGTAGCAGTAGCAGTAACAGTCAGTATCCAGTAACAACCATTGTATTCGGAGGGGTGACCTCAAAATACCAGTCCAGTAGGAGGGGAGACCTCAAGTAGCCAGTGGAGTGATCAGCTCCCAGTATGTGAGGGGGTGTAATGCACACACTCACCACATCACCAGTACAGTATATATATCAGTAACAGTAACAATACAGTACAAATCTAGGATGCATCCATACGCCCCTGCAGAAACATTAGTGGCCATAACAATAACAATGAAGCGCGCATAATCAGTACAGTATAGGGACGGTGTGGAACATCACTCAACCACACTAAAGTCATGCCATTGGTGCATCAATGACACGGAAATGGAACCCCCATACCTAGTTAATTGCTCGGGTATCAAACTAACAGGTCAAAGCAAAAAGGTCCACAGTGACGGAATATATAAGTCATCCTAATCAATGGTTCGATATCAATGGTTCACAATTCAGAGGTTCATAGCAATAGTCCAATATTAAAGGTTCAGTATCAAAGGTTCAAAAACAGAGGTTCAGTAATAGAGGGATCAATAACAATAGTTCAATATCAGAGGTTCAATATCAGAGCAAAGGTTCAATAAACAAATGGCAAGAGATCAGATATGCAAAGAGAAATCCCTACTGAAAAGGGATAGAATATCTGTACCTTAATCGAAGCAAGCAAAACAAGAAAGTAAAGTCGCGAGATGAATCAATCCCTTCACCCGGAACCTATATGAATTCGATAACGCTTAATAAGAATCAGATTACACATTTTAGACGGCTTTCCACTTTTAGTAGGTTTCCACTTTTAGTAATCTTTCTATTTTAAGTAACTTTCTATTTTAGGCAACTTTCTATTTTAGGTAACTTTCTATTTTAGGCAGGTTTTTATAATTAGTAACTTTCCATAAATGGCAGGTTTCTATATTTAGTAGGTTTCCATATTTAGCAGGTTTAGTCATTACTGATATAATTAAAGTCAATTTAGGTCAAAATGATGAAAATGAGTGTTATTATAGTTTAAGGGTCATTTCATTTATTTGTCAATTAGGAGTTAAGTATAATAACTTATTATAATTTAAGGTCTAAAGCGTAACTTGTTAAAGTTTAGGGTTTATTGCGACAAATGAATAAATATTAAACACTCTATAATATTACTATTATAGTCTAAGGTGAAAATTGTCAAATCATAAATGTACAATGTTTGCATGTAACAATTTCTTAAAGATTGAGAGTTGGAAGTGAAACTATTAAATCTTTAACATGAAACCAAATTCATTATTTAGACTTCATCCAAAAGTTACTTGTTCATATGCATCTCGCTAGACCTTTACACTAGTTTGCGGTTCAAACGGCTCACCGACACAACTAGATAAACACGTATAATGATTAACCACCGACTCTATTTCCCCAAAACATAACGTACCCATAAATCTCGCGAACACCCTAAAAAAATGCCCCACGAGACCATTAAAGAATTATCGATGCAACTAAATGTAACACCCCCAAATCTCGGTACAGCGGAAGACTTAATCAAGTTTTCGGGGCGTTACTATTGGATTGGTATCGCACACAAGTATAGCAAAAAGATAGTCATTTAACATTCAAAACCAATCCCAAATTTAGATATTCCAAACACTTAATCCAAAAGTGTAAATATTAGGCCCAAAACATGATTTAATAAAATAGGTCCCCAAAGTTTATCAGAGTCAAAAATGATCCTTGAACCCCGCCTTCTTGCCAAGATTTCACCGATCACGTTTTCCAAACATCTCTCAAATACCTGAGAAATCATGCTAAAAGGTCACTTACTGTGAGTTCATAGGTTTAAGTTCAACAAAATCATAGTGGACCTGTAGGAGTTGATTTGTTATGCAAGACCTAAGATAGATAAATACCGTTTGCACACACCGATCCTACCCGGATCACCAACCATATAATCATATCCCGCATCCAGGGATTACTCGGGCCCCGCTACTCTAGTCGAGCACTGTCATGGCAACCTCTAGAACAGTTGCCAACCTCGGACTAGGTCGATGTAGAAGTCTATTCTTAGCTAGGCAACGGTTCAACCTAGTCTATGGCAACAACTACCGCACATCTTATCTAAACAGTCAAGCATATAAGCAAATCCAAATAGTTTTAACGGTCCAAAAACAGTAGCATGATTCTCACCCAATATAGTTAAAAACGTAGATAAAAGTGGGGCTATGAAACCCACCTCAAGCAATCAACGTACAAATAAACACTAGCAGAAGATAACGGTAATCATGGCACAACAACTATCGACTCGACACAACCTATTAATGTAGACCAAATTTAATATATATATATCTCTCGAAATCAACGTTATCTACCCCAATGTATTCCATTTCGTTATTTCCAAAAATGTCTCGTTTCACCATTTATTCCTAGTGTTTGGTATCATGTCGATGAATATGATGCTATGAATGCACTCAAACAACCAATATATAACTCAATGCAATACAATGAGACCTCTAAACGATAAGCTCCATAGTCCAATAAGTTTCCGAATAAATAGTAGACCTTATCGAATTCGTCAACTCGATAAACTCATTTATTTACTCGTGTCGCTTATTATCCCATAAATCAAGCGTATCCTAAAGAGTCATAAGGATAATTCACCCATTAATAAGGTTACCCAACGTACCTAGCGGGCTCTAATTAGATTCATCAACCTAATAAGTCCACTACCCACGTGGATCAACACTATTAATGTTAGGTTATTTGTAACCCATGCACACAACATAAGCAAATAAATACTTAAACTAGTATTAAATGCCCATAATTGGAATCCTTCGATAAACGTGTACTCGAAACATTAATTACTTATTTATTATAAAACATTTCTAATTTAGTCGTTAGTTTCCATTTAAAAATAGTAAATAACAAGATAAGTCTTGTTATCGATATTTTTGGTACAAAAGCCCATTTATTATTTATATTTCATAGTATATTAGCATTTTCATGTATATATAAATATTTCGTCAAATTCCAATATTAATCTCATATCGTTATTCGTTTCGAGTCCAGTCACTGACTCTCATGACTCCTTTAATCAATCAATAGTCCAAACTATACTAAAGTCCATGTTACAGCTTTGTCGGAGTCAACTATTGACTAAAAAGTCAAAGTAGCAGCGACGTAGCTCAAAGTTGACAATATATATTTCAAGTCCAATTAAAAGTCATAATAGCGTAATTCAATCCCAAACAAACTCAAATCAATCTCGCCGACCAATCAACCAACCTAATATACCCGAAACCAATGTTATGACCCTAATGGTCATGACACGGTCACGGTTAAGACCACGTGAACCAAACAAGCCCTAGAAGCTTTTCGGCTCCACGCGTCTCATCCAAACATCAACTACATCAACCAACAAGCTACCAAAATCACCCGAACCGGACCCTTGGTCCATGTGGGTCTCGTACGCAATTCAAGGCACGCGTACGTGACCTTGGTGGCTCGTACACCATCTCAACACAACCAAATCACTTCCAAATCAATTCTACAACATTCAAATACAATCAATCAACCGCCAATCATTAACCAAATACAAAACCCATCATCTATTCTAACCAAAAATATGAAACTAGAACTAAAATGCATAAACCCATCAAATTGATACACCACATGCTTACCAAACACTAACTACTTGTTTATTTAGATGTTAATTAGACTTAATTCCATGTTTCACCCAAAAGCCCCAAATTTTGACATAGGGTCGAAACCCTAATAAGCCATTCGTGGCTTTTCAAAGCTCAAACTAGGTGTGTTCATGTCTCTTTTACCTTATCCAAACACGAATTGCAAAAACCCACTTGAAACCCTAGAAATCCGAATCATAATCTTTAGATTTGAAGGTGTTAATGGAGCTTTTAGTGAGTGTTATATATGGATAGAAAGAGGATGAAAAGATCTTCAATATGGTGGTGGTGGTGGGTGGTCATGCGCCATCTTGTGGCGGTGGTGTCCGGAATAGTGGCCGGGGGTGGGTGGTGTTTAGGGTTAGGGTTTATATTGATTTTGGGGAGAGAGAGAATAGAGAGAGAAAGAGTGTTTTGTGTGTGTTTTTAGTGAGAGAAACAACTAGCTCAAATGGGGAGGGTGTGGCCTTTTATACTTGGACACAAGGACTCAAAAATAAATGA
>OU343220.1:181050259-181064734 GCA_910596185.1 Chrysanthemum makinoi
GCAAAATGTATCATCTCGTTTTGAAATCCATATCAAGGTGTGCTCGAGAAAGGAAATAAATGAAACATTCCTCTCGAGACTCTTAATGTGGTATCTCATCATGAAAATTGAAAGTACCCCATGGTTTTGCCGTGACTTTGCAAACTATCATGGGTAACTTTGTTCTGAAAGGGATGTCGCCCCAACAAAAAGAACAAATTTTTCAAAGATGTTAAGCATTATTTCGGGATCTAATTCCCTACTTGTTTAAGTTTCATGGATCAAGTCATCCCACGTGTTCACACGGGCATGAAGCTTCATGAAATTCTCAAGGTTTGTCATCATGGACCCACTGGGGACATCATGGCCCTAACTACACCGCTAAAAGGTGTTTTCGACCTGCTTCTATTGGCCCCACGATCTACAAAGATGCCCATGACTCGCCAAATCTTATGACTCTTGCCAACGTCATAGCAACATCTCCAAAAGAGATGAAATGCCTCAAAATGCCATTCAAGTGTGCGAGATCTTTGACGATGGGCATCGATTTTATGGGTCCGCCTGCCTTCTAGGAAATTATATATACCGCGGGCGGTCGACATTTGTCCAAATGGGTGGAAGCAAAAGCGCCCTACCAACGACGCCGAGTAGTTGTGAAGTTTTCAAAGTCTCTTACCCGTTTGAACTCCCTGCCATCATAGTGATCGCGGTACGCACTTTTGCAACGCACCATTTGCAAAAGTCATGCTTAAGTATGGTGTCACTCACCGCCTTTCTACCGCAGATCACCCCAAACTAGTGGGCAAGTGGAAGTTTCAATCGCGTGGTTTGAAAAGAATCTTGGAGAGGACCGTAGGTGAAAACCATGCCTCTTGGTCGGACAAACTTGAAGATGCACTTTGGGCCTTCCGCATCATACAAAACACCCATCGGGTGTACTCCTTACAAGCTTGTGTATGGAAAGGCGCGTCATCTCCCGATCGAGCTCGAGCACAAAGCCTATTGGCCAAGCATGCCAATTTTGACCTTAAGTCTGCGGGTGATCACCAGAAAGTTCAACTCAATGAATTAAATGAACTCGCGGATCGCCTACGAATTCGCTGATTTACAAGGAAAAGACAGAAGATCCATGACTCAAAGATTAAGAACCGCTTTTCAACGCCGGTGACCGAGTCCTTCTTTTCAATTCTAGATTGAAAATCTTCTCGGGAAACTTAAGACCGCTTGGACCGTCCATTCACCATTGCCAAAGTTTTTCCATATGGCACCGCCGAGTTATCTCAAACCGACCACCAAACTTCAAGGTGAATGGACATAGATTGAAACATTATTTTGGACGGGACATACCATCCTTGGTTGTCCCGGATCTCCAAACCTTCCCCATGAACCAATGAATGCGGGGATCGAGTCAAGCTAGCGACTCGTAATCAAAAAAAGAGTAACTATATGGGTTTTCAACCATATTTCTGACTTCTTTCTACTTTCTACCACCCTAGTGTGGGGGAGTTGCCCCCCGTTGTTGTATATAAAGTTTTCAAAAAAATTCAAATAATGGCCGTAGTATTTCCCTTTACGTTTTAGTTTCGCATAACCGCCGGTACTTTGAATATTGAGGGCAATATTCATTTCTAGTGTGGGGAATTCTCGCTAATTTTATCATATGTTTTACCACCCACCCGCTTTGGCCAAAATTTTTTTGGAGTAAGTGTTTTACACTTTCTCATTTGGTTATCACCGCCATGTCTCAAAGACTAAAGGATTGGCTAATCCAGAGCAAACGCTCTTGGTAAAGATTTATCAAACCCGCACGGCTTGCAATTTGCCCAAAATTGTATGGTGTTCAAATTTCACCATATCTTTAATTAGTTAAGAGTTGGCTAGCCCGCAAGGTTATGGCTTGTGGTAAAGGCAGTGGAAAATCCATAATTGGTAATCAGCCCACCAAAGATAATATTGATAATTTATCTAAGAGTTGGCTAGTCCGAAAGTACGGCTTCCGTAAAGACAAAATCAAACCGCTTGAAAGTCGGTGGTTTGCTCAAAATCACATGGTTATCAGTGTACCAAAGTTCTCACTTGAACTAAAACATTTGGCTACTCCATAAGTAATGGCTTTTGGTAAAGAGACTCAAATCCATTAAGTTTTCTCAAAAGATTGCTAGGGACTAGCAATGTTTTAGTGTGGGGATTTGATGAGTGCTTATTCACTCATCCTGGTCAAATGAGCCGCAAAACATCTAAAAACACTACGAAATGCATCAAAATACTAAAAATATCTCAAAATTGTGTTTTATATGTTTCATATGCAAAATGTTTAAAATCGATGAAAAACTAACAAAGTTTGCATAATTGGCGCTTCAGCCCCCTGCCTTCAAAAATTGACGAAATAGTCCCCGAGCACGTAATTTTTAAAGAAAAGTCACCAAAGGTCCTTTTGAAATCATAAGTTGTCATAATTAGTCCTTTGGTGAAAATTTCAAAAGTTTGAGAAATTACAGCTGATCCTTGGAATTTTCTAATTGTCTTGATTAGTCCTTGGGATTTCAGTTTTGGCAAATTTGATCCTTACACTTTTAAAGATTGTCAAGATTGGCCCTTGGAAAAAACATTTTCAGAATTTCATGAGTGGTCCTTGGATTTAGATTTTTACATCTTTAGTCCTTAAAGTATTGTTTGGATCAAATGTTTAATCCTAAGTCCAAGTAATTATTTAGGCCCAAATAATAACAAACATTCCAATCCACCCCATATACCTGTGGACCGCCTAACCCATATACCTTGACCCGGTCCAAGAATAAACAAACCCCCCAAACCCGCCTTCTTCCCATTCCCTACCAAATCACACCCCGCCTCCCAAGAACCCTAGCTTTTTTCATCTTCCCAGAAACCCTAACCCCTAATGCTCCTTTCTCTTCAACCTAAACACTCAACCTCACCATCTCTCTTTTACCCACATACACCTTTACCCAAACCCACCTTATCCCTCTTACCCTTCACCCAAAATCCAAACCCACTACCCCTCCCCAAGACTTGCCAAGTCAAGTAAGCAATCCTTCAAATGAGCTCAGTGGATGGCCAAGATTTAGTTCAAAATGCTACCTACTTGATGGAAGGATGGGATTAACTTCAAGAAGCAAGGGATTGTTTTTAGTTGCCTGCTCTCACAAAAGAAACACACAAGAAGCAAAGAGAAAGACTTGAAGACCTTGGAGACTTAGTAGTATAAATAGGACCTTTGTAAGCCAAAGAAAAGCACCCCTAGTTTTTTTTAGAAAATTTTCAGTTTAAGTTTTTTTTCTTCTTGTAATCTTAAGCTTTATTTCAATGAAAAAGTTGTTTTGAATCAATCTTATTATCTTTGGTTATTAGTTGTGATTGATATTTGTCATTGGCTAAGTTTATTTACAGAAAGAAAAAGGGGTCAAAACTTTGTAAGTGTGTTTGGAATAAGCTTGTTGAATGGGTCAAAGTGGTTTTACCCACTTGACTAAGGCAGTCAAACTAGTTTTAACTTCATTAATCATTTCCACAAGTCTTTATGCTGTTAGAAAAGTTCTTTTAAGCATTGAGTTTTAAAAAAAATAGGTGTTGTTGTCTCAACTGTTAGCAAGTGATGCCGCTTTGAACCATTTTTTTTACGTTTATTTGATGTTCAAAGTCAATAATCTTGGTGTTCTGAGTCCTTGTACTCCCACCTCAACTTAGTTTTAGTTTTGGTGTTCTTGGCAAGGTTAAATTGAAGTAAAAAAATGTCTTTAGCTAATTTTTCTTAGTTCTGTTCAGAACCTGTGGTACCAAACACCAGCTGTTAGCGACTTTTAGTTTTTAGTCATATAAGCTCTTTCCACCACAAAAATCTATTTTTCTAATGTGTACCATGCTAACTATGCTTTGCAAAATTGTCTTTGTTTGGAGATCCATGATTTAGCTTATAAATAAGCTTGAACAGACACCCCAGACCTGTTTGCAGCCTGCAGCATCAGCAAGCAACAGGTCACTTTTCTCTTTTTGTTGCTTATCAAGTATTGTCAACTGCTTATTAGGTACACTTTAGTTAGTTTAAGCTTAGTATAGTTAATCTTAGTTTATTTAGAGCTTATTCCCTTAGTTGCTTGCTTTCCATTTGCTTATCTCCACTTTTATAGTCTAGGATTCTCCCTAGTTTAAGTTAGAAAGCCAACTGCTACTCTTTTTCTTTTAGCTGATTTCCTTTTGTATCTAGCTTAATTTCTTACCCAAGTGTGTATTTGCCAATTGTCCATTGCCAACTGCTTTTCCTTCCCTTTTCATACATGAAAATAAGCTAAAGGGGTGCTTGGTTGTTTGCTTAAAAGGGGTGCTTATTTGATCCTCACCATGTTGAAATAAGCGCTTGTAAACTCGCATTCCAAAGTTTTACTTTAAAGTGTTTTTACAAAAAGTCTTGTTTTTGGCTCATAAACAAAGTGCAAAAAAGAAAATCAAAAAAAAAAGTTTTGCAAAAGTGCATAGTGGGACTAACCCCACGCCACCCACTCACAAACACACGCCTTACCAAATACTTGGGACTTGTCTCACCATATGTTGCACAATCAAATACATAAGGGTGTTAAGGCTTTTGCTTATAAGCTAACTTTAGCTTATTTCGAGCTTATTTTTCAAAGCAACACCCAAGTTTTTTAATTTTCCAGAACTGATATGTAAAGAAGTTTTCTCAATTTCAGATTTTTCTATAATAGTTTAGTATTTTTAATCAATTAATTAGAGTAAAATAGTTTTTAATTCGTAGTAATTAATTTAAAAGTCAAAAAAATATTCCGCTTTTTCCTAAAATTATTTTTAGTCAAATAGATCGTAGGAAAATTGGTTTCATACCCGTAGCCCTTAAATTGCAAAACTTTTTACGCTATGGCTCAAGTTGTTTTACCATTTTTACGCTTTTACGCTTTTAGCACCCTAGGACTTAGTGTAGCTTTGATTTATTATTTCTTAGGCTTAGTAGTAGTTAGTTTGTAGTTTATTAGGGTTCCCTTGCCTTAATTACTTTCCCGTTGGTTAATTTGTAGAATACATAATCAATTCCAAAAATCATTAAAAATCCAATTCAAGTTCAAATCACTTAAACTCAACGAATCCTTCCATTTCACACCTCTGGGACACCTACCCGGGAAATCACTTTTCCGGTATCACTTTTATCACACCCGCGAGGTTTGGCACGTTGACCTTTTTCCTAAGAGGTTGATTTGTTGAATTTTACGGTTATTTTGATATACGTTGATATTTGTGTTTTCACACACTCACTTCACACGAATCAGGTAACTTTCTATTTTAGGCAGGTTTTTATAATTAGTAACTTTCCATAAATGGCAGGTTTCTATATTTAGTAGGTTTCCATATTTAGCGTGTGTTTAGTCATTACTGATATAATTAAAGTCAATTTAGGTCAAAATGATGAAAATGAGTGTTATTATAGTTTAAGGGTCATTTCATTTATTTGTCAATTAGGAGTTAAGTATAATAACTTATTATAATTTAAGGTCTAAAGCGTTAACTTGTTAAAAGTTTAGGGTTTATTATGCACAAATGAATAAATATTAAACACTCTATAATATTACTATTATAGTTAGGTGAAAATTGTCAAATCATAAATGTACAATGTTTGCATGTAACAATTTCTTAAAGATTGAGAGTTGGAAGTGAAACTATTAAATCTTTAACATGAAACCAAATTCATTATTTAGACTTCATCCAAAAGTTACTTGTTCATATGCATCTCGCTAGACCTTTACACTAGTTTGCGGTTCAAACGGCTCACCGACACAACTAGATAAACACGTATAATGATTAACCACCGACTCTATTTCCCCAGAACATTTTCAACACGACGATTAACGTACCCATAAATCCCGCGAACACCCTATAAAAATGCCCCACGAGACCATTAAAGAATTATCGATGCAACTAAATGTAACACCCCCAAATCTCGGTACAGCGGAAGACTTAATCAAGTTTTTGGGGCGTTACTATTGGATTGGTATCGCACACAAGTATAGCAAAAAGATAGTCATTTAACATTCAAAACCAATCCCAAATTTAGTTATTCCAAAAATTTAATCCAAAAGTGTAAATATTAGCCCAAACATGATATAATAAAATAGGTCCCAAAAGTTTATCAGAGTCGAAATGATCCTTGAACCCCTAAGCTTTCACCCATCACTTTTCCAAAACTCTCTCAATACCAGAAATCATGCTAAAAAGGTCACCTATGGTGAGTTCATAGGTTTAAGTTCAACAAAATCATAGTAGACATGTAGGAGTTGATTTGCTATGCAAGACCTAAGATAGATAAATACCGTTTGCACACCAATCCTACCCTGGATCACCAACCATATAATCATATCCCCGATCCAGGGATTACTCTCTGCCCCAGACTCTAGTCCAAGATCGTCGTGGCAACCTCTAGAACAGTTGCCAACCCCTGACTAGGTCGATGTAGAAGCCTATTCTTAGCTAGGCAACGGTTCAACCTAGTCTAAGGCAACAACTACCGCACATCTTATCTAAACAAATACATATAAGCAAATCCAAATAGTTTTAACGGTCCAAAAACAGTAGTATGATTCTCACCCCAATATAGTTAAAAACGTAGATAAAAGTGGGCTATGAAACTCACCTCAAGCAATCAACGTACAAATAAACACTAGCGAAGATAACGTAATCACGCAAGCAATACAACTATCGGCACAACCTATTAACGTAGACCAAATTTAATATATATCTCTCGAAATCAACGTTATCTACCCCAATATATTCCATTTCGTTATTTCCAAAAATGTCTCGTTTCACCATTTAATTCTAGTGTTTGGTATCCTCATGTGGGTGTATCGACTCCATATGATGCTATGAATGCACTCAAACAACCAATATATAACTCAATGCAACACAATGAGACCACTAAACGATAAGCTCCATAGTCCAATATGTTTCAGAATAAATAGTAGACCTTATCGAATTCGTCAACTCGATAAACTCATTTATTTACTCGTGTCGCTAATTATCCCATAAATCAATCGTATCCTAAAAAGTCATAAGGATAATTCACCCATTAATATGTTACCCAACGTACCTAGCGGGCTCTAATTAGATTCATCAACCTAATAAGTCCACTACCCACGTGGATCAATACTATTAATGTTAGGTTATTCAGAACTCCATGCACACACAACGTAGCAAATAAATACTTAAACTAGTATTAAATGCCCATAATTGGCATCCTTCGATAAACGTGTACTCAAAACATTAATTACTTATTTATTATAAAAAATTTCTAATTTAGTCAAGTTATTTCTATTTAAAATAGTAAATAACAAGATAATTTTTGTTATCGATATTTTTAGTACAAAAGCCCAAGCTATTATTTATATTTCATAGTCTATTAGCATTTTCATGTATATATATTTCACAAATTCCAATATTAATCTCATATCGTTATTCGCTTTCGAGTCCAGCACGAAGTCCTCTCTGCTTTAATCAATCAATAGTCCAAACTATACTAAAGTCCATGTTAATGCTTTTGTTCGAGTCAACTATTGACAAAAAAGTCAAAGTAACACCGACGTAGCTCAAAGTTGACAATATATATATCAAGTCCAATTAAAAAGTAATAATAGCGAATTCAATCCCAAAACAAACTCAAATCAATCTCGCCAACCAATCAACCAACCAAATATACCCGAAACCAATGTTATGACCCTAATGGTCATGACATCGTCACTAAGACCACGTGAACCAAACAAGCCCTAGAAGCTTCGCCCACGCTGCCTCATCCAAACATCAACTACATCAACCAACAAGCTACCAAAACGACCCGACCCGGACCGTTGGTCCATGTGGGTCTCGTACGCAACCCAAGGTACGCGTACGTGACCTTGGTGGCTCGTACACCATCTCAACCTAACCAAATCACTTCCAAATCAATTCCACAACATTCAAATACAATCAATCAACCTCCAATCATTAACCAAACACAAAACCCATCATCTATTCTAACCAAAAATATGAAACTAGACCTAAAATGCATAAACCCATCAAATTGATACACCACATGCTTACCAGACACTAACTACTTGTTTATTTAGATGTTAATTAGACTTAGTTCCATGTTTCACCCAAAAGCCCCAAATTTTGACATAGGTTCGAAACCCTAATAAGCCATTCGTGGCTTTTCAAAGCTCAAACTAGGTGTGTTCATGTCTCTTTTACCTTATCCAAACATGAATTGCAAAAACCCACTTGAAACCCTAGAACCAATCTTAATCTTTTAGATTTGAAGGTGTTAATGGAGGTTTTGTTGAGAGGTTATATATGATAGAAAGAGGATGAAAAGATCTTCAATATGGTGGTGGTGGTGGGTGGTCACGCACCGTCGTGTGGCGGTGGTGGCCGGAATAGTGGCCGGCGGTGGGTGATGTTTAGGGTTAGGGTTTATATTGATTTTGGGGAGAGAGAGAATAGAGAGAGAAAGAGTGTTTTGTGTGTGTTTTTAGTGAGAGAAACAACTATTTCAAATGGGGAGGGTGTGGCCTTTTATACTTGGACACAAGGACTCAAAAATAAATGAAAATGGAGGAGGGGGCGCCGGCTAGGGGAAAAGATGGGGGTCGGAGTTGTAATTTTTCGTAACTATCTCGTTTACCCATTCCCGAGCTCATATATTGTCCCCCGAGTGTCCCACGACGTTCATTCAACTTTCTAACATCGTTATTTATGTTTTTCCACGAGTTTTGACTATTTATTTGTCAATTTTTGAGTTACGGTCTAAAAGTTACGCTATTTCTCGTTTTAGGCTTTTCTAGTGCCGAATCGAATAGTGTCTACCAAATATAGTTAAAACTTATACAATAACTCATTCAATAGTAAAATAATCCGTAAAAACCAATAGACGATATAAAATCAAGTCATGGTTTATAAAAATAGTGATAAAGGCAAAAGCTCGGTTTAGTTTAACTTAATGCGATTATCTAAAATAGACTCCCTTAATTGCCAGTTGTCACACTAAACCAAGTTATACATGATTGTAGCGAGATATAAATTAAACCAAATGAACTCTTTTCTTATTATTCTTATTTAGCTTGAACAAAATAATGAATGCATGCTCATGGTCGAATATATGCATGTCTAACAGGGATTCAAAACAGAATGTATAAATAGATTGAATTAGCATGCATATCATTTGATATCTATGTAATCTTTATTTATATTTTTATGTTTCATTAGTTATCTTTTTATGTGAGATTCCCATTCATGCACATGCATTCGAATAGGAACAAAACAACCATACGACCAACGATTTAATTCGAGACACCCTTCTCTTTGTCGATACAAAATAAACCAAGACGTAAACGTTTACATTATTAAATTTTAGCTCGGTATCAATTTAGGTTATACATGATCATGGGTCGTATCAAGAGAGGTCGAACAGATTCAAAACCACCTGCATATCGATTTATTGCATGACATAATAGATATTCATATGCGTCTTGATATGAGCTAATGGGACCAAGTTACTAATTTCATGAGATGGTTATCTTTTATTCATTCATGCATGCCATGGGATAACCCACGACAGAAACAAAGTAGTAGCAAATCATGAATGTTAACACCACATGCATGTATAACATATTAAAATATCTACTTGTTCCTTGTTAAAATTCATGCGACAAAGTTGTTGTTTATGTGATGATATATTCGGCCAACATGCATCTTATGGATACCAGATTCACATGACACAAACAGAAACAAGGAAATAATTGAAAAGAATTGTGTGGACACATTACCCTTGAAGCGTGAGAATGGTTCGAATGAGATACCACCGACAATAGCCTTCGAACCTTCGAACACAAGACACCCCACGTACGGTTTCTAGCCACCACCACGGTCACGAGTTACCCACGAATCACGAGCTTTCCAACCACAAACGATCCTCCTGTTGGTCTCCTTTGATCACGTCACAAACACCTTGTAAGTCCTTGAATTCGAATGGAGTGGAGAGGAAGAAAGGTGGAGCCGTCACTTTGTATATTAGGTTTATTTTGTATGAGTTTAAATCTTAATGTGAAAGATAGTTCATAATGAGAATTATATGGGAGTAAATGGGGAATTTAATGGGCTTAAATGGGAAGTAAATGGGGAGGTGATTAAGCCGAATAAAATGAGAAGTCAAAACAGAATAATGTGACTTATAATTTCAAAATATAATGGGCCTACTTTTAAGTGTATTTTCTTATAATTTTGGGTACATAATTCGACCCATGTATCAATCTAACATAAGTGTAGCCGATTTTAATTATCTCGTACCATTTGATCATTTACAAGTTAGATTTTAAATGCATGTAATGAGCTTGGTGTAATTTACGTATTTTATAAGTATTAAACTTGAGGGTAAAATAGTCTTTTCACATGCGTTAGATTTTTAGGGTTTTACATAATTAAACGTGAACTTAACATGATAGGATGAGTAACTAGGTTAGCACACTTCTCCTCTATTGATCACAACCCTCGCGCGCCTTTACTTGCTTTTCTTATTTTCTTGCTTTAGTAGTTAATCATTTCAACCTTAAAACCGTGGACACATATACTTAATTAGAATCTGGCCAAATAGCTCTTGGGACTCCCTGGTTTTACTAATACTACACTACACATTACAGGGTACACTGCCCGTTAGTGCATTAGGGTAGACCATAGGTATAACGAGACATTATAAATATTAAAACCTGATCAGTAAAATTTGCATCATTGGAATTTAACACAAACATGTTCCTAAGTATCTCAAATCCTTCTCTAGCCATTTCAAATTCTAAGTCCGATTCATAGGAATCTTCCTCAATAAATTGATCACCATGTTCCATTTGCCTAGAGGGTTCATTTTCTTGAGATTCAAAGTCATTTATCTTAAAAACTAAGCCTTTTTGTTCAATGTGCTCATGTTCGGCTAAATCCTCCTGAATTATTTCCTTAGGTAGTGATGAAACCAAACCTAGTAATTGATCCAACTTATGGTTTAATGCTTGGTTGCTTTCCACAATATTTTGACACATTTGGTCAGCTTTTCCTAAGGCGTCACTAAAATTAGTTTCTAAACATGGAGGTTGTTCACGAGAGTCTATCCTAGGTGAAGGCTCATACGATGCATAGGTTTCACTAGATGAGGTATTTGGGCTTGATGGAACTCCTAAGGTGAAATCCTTAAATGTTTTATGAACTTGGTCTCTTTTCTCAAGGTACTCAAATATATTTATATAAGATCCTGTTCTCTTTACTTCTTCCCACCATCTTGAATAATCCGCCTTAGTAATATTATATTTTTAATGAAAAACCTAATCGCGGATATAGTGGATTCAAGCTCCATAATGGTGAACGGAAGAGTCAATTGAAAGTTTACGAACAAAGGCACAAAGAAGGGGATAGACTACAAGGAAGCCAATAAAAAGAAAATCTCACTTGATAGAATTCGTGAGTAGACCTAAATGAGATAGAAATCAAGCCTATATTCTATTCTTCGTAAAAGGGCGCCAAAACTTGATGGCCAGATTTAGCGCGTTTCTCGGTCAAGGGAATCCTTCGAAAGCAAGTTAATTACCAGGTGCTGAACCAATTAGTGTAGTATTGGTAAGTTCGATTGATATCGCTCTCTAGGGGAATAGGAATGCTAAAGAAATTTATTACGCTAAGGTTGAGGTTGAGGATGATTCTATTTTTATCTTTTATTGGTTTTAGAAAGCTGTTGTAAAAATCTCGGGCAATTGCTTTGGGGTTGGTACTTCTACCCATTACTTTACTATCTAATTATCTATTACTACGGGTAGCTATGTCTATTTGATGTGTGCTTGTATGATGATTAAAATGTGTTTACCTAGATACTATTACTCCCTAGTTATCTTTTATTGATGGTTGAATTGTCACACCTTATCTTAACGCTGCTGTGTTTCCTATTGTAGGGTGTGCCTATGCCCAACTCTTGAGGTTACCTTGGGTTTAGCCTACTTAATCCGCTAATTCATTCATAAACCAACTTTCACAAAGATTATTCAAGCATTAAACACAACGAAAGCCTAGTTGCACTTGATAAGGTTTTAAAATGTACCTTTTTTAGGGGTCGTTTAAGCCCTTATTTGATCACTTTTGTATCCGTTATTACTTAATATCGCTCATTTTCACTTTTTAGGTCTCTTGAAGGCAAATTGCTGGAATGGCACTTATTTGACCAAGTGCCGGATATACAAAGAAAATGGCCAAAGTCAAGAATCAGACACTCAAGCCGAAACAAGGGGACGGCCGTGTTAGTTCTGTGACGCCGCCGCATCACTTTTACGCCTCGCGAGCCAAATTGCGCAATACAAGTGACGGTGTCGCTTTAAAGAGTAGGTCGCCACCGCATCGCCTAGATTTGATCTGCACGGCGCCGAGACTGGGGGACGACGTCACAGCATAAGGTGACGCCCGCAAGACTAACGCGCCATCGGTCCCTAATGATCGGCGAATTCACGCGCCAATTCATAAGCGACGCCGCGCATTGTAATCTTATATATAGAATCCGGTTTTCGCAGTAGTCTTTGAGAAAACCTAAACCAACCAAGGTCAGCCTTTGTACAAGATTTTAGGGTTCCATAACCTATCTTACATCAAGATAAGTGTTTTACTTCATTAATTCAATTATGTCTTCAATTATTTGTGTGTAGTTTCTTGCATGTTCTCCATGTCCAACTAATTACTTTGTGTTTGCTTAGGGAATATGAAACTTAATTATTGAATATTGATTTTCTTATCTTAATTGTTAATGATCTAGTTATGCGATAGGTCATTCGTTGTGTAGTTAATGCTTGATTAATCTTTGTGAACCTTAGACTATAACACCTAGAGTAGTTATAGGCTAAACCATCCAAAGATTACCTTAGAGTTAGAGTTTATAAATCCTAGAGATTTTGTAGACGAAACCCTTTGGTAGTTTCAAAGAGTTAGGACAAACGCATACCCTACGACTTTAGACACACAACGCGATTAAGAATAAGGACGTGACAATTCAACCATCAATAGAGATAATTAAGGAGTAGTAAAACCTAAGTAAACACATCTTTAAACCATCATACGAGCACACAATAATTAGACATAGACTACATACACCTTAGATTAGATAATTAGACAAGTAGAGTAATCGGTAGAAATACAACCCCCAAATCCAAACCCCGAGATTCGTACCTTTCCTTTCCTTTCCTTAAAAATATAAAAAGATAAAAAATAATCCTCCTCAACCCCAACCTTAGCGTAGTAACTTCTCACTAGCATTCCTATTCCCCTAGAGAACGATATCAGTACATGTGGCTTACCCTAATACTACACTACAACAATTAGGTTCACCGCCTGGGTGTTATAAAACTTGCTCCAAGAAAAGGATGTTCCTTTGACCCCGAACGACGCGTGTAGCGTTATCAAGTTTTTGGCGCCGCTTCCGGGGAATAGAATAGATAGTTAGTAGTCCACCTCGTTTAGGTTTCTTCACTTGATTCCTATCAAGTAAAATTTTTTTCTCATTTTTAGCTTTCTCATAGTCTATCCCCTTTCTTCGTGACCTTTGTTCGTGAACCCCATCACTTTTCATCATGGAAGGTGATAACCAACCACCATTCATCAACCTACCACCAAATGACCCGCCAAGAGCCCGTACTCTTGGTGAATACTGAAGACCAAGCCACCTAGGCTATAGGAACACCATTGAGCTTCCCGACCAAGCCCAAACTACGCCCTGCGATCCGACACCATCCAGTTGGTGCAAAACGGATGTGCATTCCATGGACTTCGCTCCAAAGATCCTAATCAAGATTTTAAGGATTTCTAAAATTGTCGATTCCATCGACCTTGATGCTACTACTCAGAGACCACGCGTCAAGGCTCTCTTCCAATTCTCTCTACGGGACCAAGCTAGTAATTGGCTTGAGCGACTTCCCGCCGGTTTCATCTCAAGTTGGGATGATCTCACCTCTCGCTTCCTTGCTCAATTTTTCCCACCGGGAGAACCACTAAACTTAGGAATGACATCTTGATGTTCCAACAACGTCAAGGTGAATCTCTCTAAGCATGGGCTCGATTCAAGGACTGACTCATAAAGTCCCTCATCACGACATTGATCTTTGGCTCCAAGTCCAACTCTTTTATGATCATGTCAACTTCCCCACAAAGCGATCCATTGACCAAGCGGCCGGTGGAAAACTTAGTGATCTCACCGCTGAAGAATCATAGGTATAATAGAGGACCTTGCTCTCTATAACAATTTAAAGTTGGAATGACCCCCGCGAGTTGCCCAAAACCGTTAAGGTAATCTCCTTGCCTCCCATTGACTCACAACCTTCCAATCGTAGGATGCTCGAACTTGAAGATCAAGTTAAATTCCTAATGAGTTCCTACGAAAATCCTAAGTCTTCACGCCATGTGAACAAAGTTTCTTCCTCGTGTGAGCCGTGTAGT
>OU343220.1:181064834-181127581 GCA_910596185.1 Chrysanthemum makinoi
GATCCTCATAACGCGTGCACTTGCACCCGATTCTCGAACATGCTTTCGTTGACTATGCATCCTCGCGTATTCATGGAACGGGAGGAAGATTCCCTACAACACCCGGACCTAGGAATTTCAATGACACCCGAGAAGCATGGAAGGGCAAGCCCGACTTCTATTGGGGTCAAACCAAAGAATTCACTTCCAATGATTTCTCATGGCCCCCATCTCATGGCCCTAACCAACAAAACATTGAGGGATGTTGCAACACCTAGTCGCATCCCAAGAAGCTCAAATAGCTAAGCTCTTGGACCGCTTTAACCAACAACAAGCCGAGATGGATAGGAAGATAGATAACCTCTTGAAAGCCATGACCAATAGTGATAGGAAGGTTAATGCTATCTCAACTCCCGAGCCTTCGGGTGTAGAGATTAAGGACCCAAGTAGTTAGCTAAACACGCCCAATTGCCAATACCGTCACCTTAGTAAAACCTAATAGAACAAATGACGAAGAGGACCATATACTTGAGGATAATGAAGCAACCGAGGAAGTAGATGAAGTAGACAATGACTATGTCAATAAATTTCCTATGGAAGAAGAGCTATCTCGCCACCCTCACTTAGTGAGTGACCTCCGTCACATGTATGTTAAGAAAAGCCCTAGAATCAAGTTTGGGAACCCTTGGAATCTTAACATACCACGTTGCATAGGACACCTTTTCGTGGCAAAGGCCTACATTGACCGCAAATCACCAATAAACATAATGACTAGCACCTACTATAATTGGGTAATGAAGAAGCCTATCCCAACTAGGTAAGACCCCGATAATCCTAGGGTTAGTTGCAATTTTCTTGGTAGAATTAAGGGATTTCCCGTTTATGTAGGTAGTTTCACGCTTTCCGACGTTTGACTTCATAATTGTGGATGATATTAGTACGGCCATAGATCCTAGCTTGTCCCACGCTATTCTAGGAAAACCTTTCATAGAAAACACCGGATGACTTATGATCCCTCATTAGGAATAGTGCGATTCAAGGATGAGACCGATGATGTAGCTTACCAAATGCCGTATAAGATTGAGAAGTTTTCATCACTCTCCAATGATGAAAAGGAACTTAAACTATCGGTCTAATAGGAATAATGAGGACAAGGAAAAAGGAGTAGATTATGTTATGGCTAAGATTTTCGGATTCTATAAGGATTGCTTGAACTTAGGACCGAAATATAGAACCAATTGGGGAGAGGACTACCCTTAGAAAGGTGCATCATAGGGCACTCTTACAACATGGAATCCCCAATAGAGACCGGCCATGAGGAAGGAGATGACGTAATGAAGTCACGTGAGGGGCACGACTACGAGTCTAGCTACAAGACTCATAAATAAAGAAAAGCGCTTCGGGGGAGGCAACCCATGCTTAATTGTTTGCTTGTTAGTGTCATATATCTTTTATTGATTGCTTATTCTCATGTTTAAATTTGTAAAAATGCTTTATTTTGTTTTTAACCTCGCCTTAATTACATATAAAGGTATTTTACATAAAGGATAAGTGTAGGGAGGATTACACACGTTTCCAAAAGAAACGTAAACATGAGAATTGCAATTAATTAAAAGATATATATGTGTGTTTGTTCGAGTCAAATGCTTGTATCGAGTCATAATGGATGTTTTGCGTAAATTTTTCCGATTCTAAAGATGTAAATTTTCTAGAATTTTTCTAGAAAATCGCAGACCGCTTTTTGTCAGATCACAAACTGACGGCGCCAGAAGGAGTAAAACAACAGATTACTTTTTTTCTCGCTTTCCTCGAGCTACTTATGAATTTTGGAATTTTCGTGTCTTAATTTTCTAAAAAAATTCTGTAAACATCCATTCCACAAGCATTATATCCTAGTTTAGTAGAGTCTTATATATATTATTACACGATTTTACACGTAAGGTTTCGTTTGTTTTCTTCAAGTGTGCAGTTTAATTTATTAGAAGAAGATACATAAATTTGGAAGGAGCTTTTCACGCATACATTCTTCTTGGAAAGGATTTAACCACCACTTTACACGGATCCTACCGAGCTAATCGGGGGAGTATTAGTTTCTTTCGTTTTTCATTACCTTCTATTATCATAACTTTGATACTTTCGGGGAACATTGGGGACAATGTTCAGTTTAAGGTAGGAGGGAAAAATAAAACGGAAACTTTGAAACTATGCTTATCCTTGATTATTTGCTTTGTCCAATTGTATTTGTGTAATAAACCATGAGAAAATGCCGGTTAGGGTAATTTTGGCACCAAATTAAAAAAATGACATATAGGAGTGGGCCATTAGTCTTAACAAAAGCGCCTCACGGATAGGAAGTTATATGACTAGCACAAAACCCTTTACCACCTAAATTCCACCCAAAATGTGAGGATCTCCCTTAGATTAGTAGGAATTAAAGCATTCATCTTTAATGCTTAGAGTGTGAACCGGTAGTATATTAGATTCTAGAACTTGTTTTGTGATGCATCCCGAGATCGCTAGTAAGACTACACTTGTGTAGTTAGGAATAACTAAATGATAAGAGGCATTAGGATAACCCTTGTTTGATACCCGTAATATAATTACTTCTTCCACATCGGTTGAGTAATTCCCCCACACCTTTGCGTTGTACTCATCTTTAGTACACGATACCCCTAGTTAACCCCTCAGAGCCTATCCTTTTCGCGGTTCTCGTGATGTTTCGGTTTTTCGGAATATCAATGAAGAGCATTGTTTACACCCAACCCCCAAATGTACACCCAAATCGCCTTAGCCTACCCTGTATGCACTCACTTTTAGTGCATTATTGTTATCACACTAAACCCTTAGTTCAATTATCTAGTTGCTTGCATAAGTTGCTAAGTCGAGTCATCCTTTGTACACGTTTTGGACGACGATTGGGACTCATGGGAAAAGTTAAATTTTATGAAATGACGGAAAGGAACGTTAAATTCAAATTCCCTTTATTTGCGAAATAATGTACTCCAAGTGTTTTGATCTTTTCAATTCGGGTCAAATTAGTATTAGAGTAATAAAAACTCAAGTGTAGGGATGTGCCTATAAATCCCTATCATTTTGATGTTACCGTAGAGGATGGTAAAGTAAAAGTGTATGAAAAAAAAATCGAGTGTTCAAAAAAAAAAAAAAAAAAAAAATACGGGCTACCATCCTACATCTATCTTTAAATTTATGTTTGTTTGTTTCAGTTATCTAGAGTCTAGAGTGTCGAGTCTTGGCTTAGCAACGCCATTCTTCGTATGCTTGTAACATAGAGATTTTTGACTCGCCACCACTAAATAGCCTATCCCACCAAACCCTTTGTTTCCCTACCGTAAGCCTAACATTACGACCCTTTAAAGACCTCTTTGATAGTCTTTCCTAGGTGCTTACGCCAAAGCGATGGAGGTTTGATCTATTCTCAAGCCTATGGTAATCTATGTACTAGGATCGGTTAATGAGTGTTTATCTTCCATTTCCAACTTGATATATTTCATATACACCCGAGAGATGTGAGTATCCAAACACCCCATGTGAGATGCTAGTATGTAATTTCCGTGCTTGTTATGACTTTTGCAGGGCTTATATGTGTTTTGGATTGTTTTAAACCAATGCTTCATGATCCCTAACTTAAAAATTAATTGGCTAAAAGCACATTTGCTTGAGGACAAGCAAATACCAAGTGTAGGGATATTTGATAAGGTTTTAAAATGTACCTTTTTGAGGGGTCGTTTAAGCCCTTATTTGATCACTTTTGTATCCGTTATTACTTAATATCGTTCCTTTTCACTTTTTAGGTCTCTTGAAGGCAAATTGCTGGAATGGCACTTATTTGGACGAAAAGGCGCGGATATACGAAGAAAATGGCCAAAGTCAAGAATCGAGACACTCAAGCTGCTGGAACACAAGGGGACGGCGTCAGGTGTTACCTGTGACGTCGTCGCATCACTTTTGTGACGGCTCAGTAGCCAAATTGTTTATTTACAAGTGACGGTGTCAGGCTTTAAAAGAGTAGGTCGTCGCAACTCAGACGACCTAGATTTGATCCAGACGGCGCTGAGACTGATCAGGGACGGCGTCACAAACATAAGGTGACGCCGTCGCAAGACTAACGTGGCCAAGACGAAACCCTAATGACGGTGACCCGACGGCGTCACAATTCATAAGGTGACGCGGTCGCGATTGTAATCTTATATATAGAATCCGAATTTTTTAGTTTTCAGTGTGTAGTCTTTGGAGTAAAAACCTAAACCGAACCAAGGCTGTCTTGTACAGATATTTAGGGTTCCAAACCCATTCTTACATCAAGATAAGTGTTTTACTTCATTAATTCAATTATGTCTTCAATTATTTGTGTATGCTTGCATGTTCTCCATGTCCGGCTAATTTACTTGTGTGTTTGCTTAGGGAATATGAAACTTAATTATTGAATATTGATTGGTTGTCTCTTATCTTAATTTTTAATGATCTAGTAATGCGATAGGTCATTCATTGTGTAGTTAATGCTTGATTAATCTTTGTGAACCTTAGACTATAACACCTAGAGTAGTTATAGGCTAAACCATCCAAAGAGTACCTTAGAGTTAGAGTTTATAATTCCTAGAGATTTTGTAGACGAGACCCTTTGGTAGTTTCAAAGAGTTAGGGACAAACGCATACCCTACAACTTTAGACACACAACGCGATTAAGAATAAGGACGTGACAATTCAACCATCAATAGGAGATAATTAAGGAGTAATAAAACCTAAGTAAACACATCTTTAAACCATCATACGAGCACACAATAATTAGACATAGACTACATACACCTTAGATTAGATAATTAGACAAGTAGAGTAATCGGTAGAAATACCAACCCCCAAATCCAAACCCCGAGATTCGTACCTTTCCTTTCCTTAAAAATATAAAAAGATAAAAAATAATCCTCCTCAACCCCAACCTTAGCGTAGTAACTTCTCACTAGCATTCCTATTCCCCTAGAGAACGATATCAATACCCGTGGCTTACCCTAATACTACACTACAACAATTAGGTTCACTGCCTAGGGTGTTATAAAACTTGCTCGAAGAAAAGGAAACCCCGAACGACGCGTGTAGCGTTATCAGCACTCCTAAGCCAATTACAATTAAGATAAGAGACAACCTAACAATAATTAATAACTAGGTTTCATAGATCTAAGCAAACACACAAGAAATTTAGCTAGACATGTTAAACAAGAAAGCATACACACAATCAATTGAAGACATACTGAAACTTTGGATTAAAACACTTATCTTGATGTGTAAAGTAGGGTTTGGGCCCTTAAGATACTGTCCAAGTTGGACTACAAATGTTTAGGGTTTTTACTCCAAAATTCTACCTCCCTAATTGTAGAAAAATCGAATTATATATATAGATTTACACTTGCGATGACGTCGCCTTATAGGTGGGACGCCATCAGATCGCCTTCATTAGGGTTTTCGTCTTGGCCAAGTCATCGATGGGACGCCGTCACCTTAGAGTTGTGACGCCGTCAGTCTTCAAGTGGGACGTCGTCTGATTCTGTGTTAGGTCACCATAATGTAACACAAGCATCAATATGTAAGAAAGAGATAAAGGAAAGATCGGATGAACACAAACACAATATACACGAATAAGAATAAAAGAAATTTATGCGTAGGTATTAGTGAAATGTGAACAACCAACCTTCAAATGAAGGTTTACAACATTATTTATAGGGGAAGGGACTAGGGCAACACTACAAGTTCCCTTCCTTCCTTATGGACTTGGGCCAAGGCTTATGGGCTTTCTACATAAGCCTTGCCATTAATACTAACATAAAAGCATAAATAAGCAACCTATTACATATTGATTACAAACACTTGAAATATAGTTTAGGAGTGATTCCAACAATCTCCCCCTAAGTGTTGGTAATTAATGACTTAAGTAATATTGAAACGTTGTAGGTGATGATGTAATAGTTGCTTTGACGTCTTTTGACATTCTTCTTTCTTGTGAGAAGAAGTGCCTTGATTCTAACAATCTCCCCAGTGTGAGGATCTTGTTTTCTTTGAAGTTTTCAGCTTTGACGTCTTCATTTATCTTTGTTCTTTGTTCTGGTGTGGATATGGTGATGTTATGTTGTGGTAATCTGCATTAGGTCCGCTTCGTTGCTCCAGTGTCTCCACGTCTTTCTCCAACATGCTCACACTTCTTTTGACAGTGAATTTCAGATGTAAAGTAGTTCTCAAGTCCTTTTAACTTTGTAGATTCTTTGATTTGAAGAAGAATCATTTTGACTTTGTGTTGCCTTTGATAATGAGAGAACTTATTTGATGATGTTGTTGGTATGAGCATGTGGAGAATCTTCATGATCTCTTCCTCCCATGAACATCCATCAGCAGCAACATCTCAGGTACAGTCACGAACACCAATTGATCATTGTAATCTTTTCATAAAGAATTGATTACTACAATTGTTCCACTGATGAATGTCTTGATTCCATTCACCTTGGTCGGGCGAATCAACCGTCCGAATCCCGTAAGGAACAGTTGGCATTACATTGAACAAGTTCAAGTAATGACCCACATATTCAGGACTCGATTCATGAAAGGAATCTCCTTAGCGGGATTTCCAGCACTTACAAGTTCGAATTTCGAGAGTGTTAACAACATAATGTGAAAACACATCTCTAATTCTAACAAGGGATGTTCCTGAAACCGGATGCCCTCAAGAAGGCTAACATTATATAGCGAAGTACATCTACGGTTCAGGTGAGTTGTTGAGGTACACCGAAGCATCACCCCATGACTGTATACCGTTTGAGATATACTAAGCGTAACCCACAAGGAGTTACCGAAGTGACCTGCTGTTAGGGTTGTTTGATGTTGACCCTGGCAGGAGTTTCCATTCAATCACTGAGGATCACAGTTGTGAACCCCTCATAAATGTTCTTGACAGATTGCTAAGATCTGTGAAGGACTCTAGAATAGTATCACTTGCGTCCTTATTGTTGAACGACAAGTGATGAAATGTCAAGTGTTCCTAAGAGATCTTTTGATGAATCTCGTGGCTCTAGACTCAATAGTGCGCTTTGGTTTTTCCAAAGTGGAGACTAGGGAGAGGGTCTCCTTCTTTAATACCAGCAATCTCTAAAAGAAAGCCGATAGTTTACGTATGGTTCCCTGTGAGAATGAAACAAGCTTCTGTTAAGAGAAACTTGAGTGGCTAAGAAGGTTTAGTGCATGCGTTACTGGGTCCATGACGAATTTGATCTTCAATACCGGTGTCATCTAGTGACAACCAGTAGCATATGAGTTGAACCCGGTGTCTGCCCTAAGTTGAATAATTTGGAGGGCTATTTCTTTTCACCCTTTTTCATTACTTTTCTTTTTAATTCTTCAACTCTATCTTTCTCCGATTCTCATTTTCTCCTTTGTATAATCATACCTTAGGACTTCTAAATTCTAACTATTGGTGGTGTCCTTGGGTAGATCCCTCCGGCTCTGGCGGATCATAGGACGGTTATTCCTAACCTTAGTCACCTTATAACTCCATGACTAACCTATGTTGCCATAAAAACCATTTTCTTAGAAAATCTCTCAAATTGTTTATGAGTAAAAACATTTTGTACCACTGTGACAGTTTTTTCTTTTGCAGAAATACTCCCCCTCCACACGTGCTTAAGTGTTTTATACAGAAATCTGCACGGTGAGAGAAGAGCTCGCACTTTTGAATTGATCGACTCAGGATAGACAATTCCCCGCGAGACACGGTTACGTTGCATAGTTAAAGAGTTACATTGTCAGCTTTTAGGTGACAACTAGCTCTAATAACTACCTTGAAGGTGTGGACAATCTACTCGGATAAGTCTTGGAAGACAAATCTTTTCGATGTATGAAAGTTCAAATCTCGTCAATTCATGGTTTAAGTCTTAGCACGAAGATTCAATCACATTAACCAACATATTTGTATCACACAATTTTTCTCCCCCTCAAAAATGGCATATAAATGTTATTTTTGATGAAATTTTGATATCGAATATGTCCATTTCGAGTTTTGTGGGAATTTTTCATGAAGAACAATTTGTGAACAAATATTTTAGCAAGTACTCCCCCTCAACAAATAATACTAACTTTTGAGGTTTTGAAAGCATAAGGGAAAGTACTTGTTCTTTTGAGCAAAACTTTGAAAAGTGAAAGTTTTGATAAGTTTTACTCAAAAATAAGAAGCTTTCGCTCCTTTTATAAGGATTGTGGCACTGAGGCGTACCACAGGGTCCTTTCATTACAAGTACGGGTTGTACACTGTTATGTGTGCACAAGCCATTGTCTATTTTATACAAATCAAAATATCCAAATATTAATCAAGGAGTACTAGGTAGTCGGTCAATAACACCAGGAGTTCTCGCTGGACGTTGATAGTCCGTGAGAGAAATACTCTGTCGTCCACCCACGAAGCTCTCCAAAGTCCTTATCTGATCGCGACAAAACAACCTTTCATCAATCCTCGTGATGATTTTCTTCACATCCCTCTTTTCCCTAGAATTCCACCGCTTCTTTGACCCCATGCCTTCATGAATCTCCTTTAACCGATATGCTAACCCATCACGAACCTTCTTTAGGGTGTGATCACCAAACTTGTGAAGCTCCTTGCACGCCATGAAGCAATTATGGTGAAGTTCACTTCGGTAAACTACGCCAAACCTTGGTTTCTTAAGGATGGTGTACTGAGCAAGTTGGTTAATATCGGGAAAGGTTAGCTGTGATTTTGTGAGATTAACACGTTTTTGGTATGATTCCACGGCAAGTTGAAGGTCTTCAACACGTTCCTGGATAACGATGCTTTTGATGAATATCAGCAATGACTTGATGTGCTGGAGTTGGATGTTGGTGGAGAACTGTCGCATTCGACCTTGTACCTTAGCAAGATACATGTCTTCAATGTCATTGAGTGACAATCTCGGGAAATCCGCTTCAGTAAAGTCATATTCCTGTTCGTCTTGGCATTTGAATTTAATTGCTTTCAGGAATGAGTAGTCCCATTTAGTAGACAGGCTGACATGCATTATAGCAATGATCCGTTTGTCACTGTACACCTCTATGCTAGATTTGAATACCTGGCAGCTTCTGTAGTAAAGTATTCTTCATTCAGGCCAATGATGAATTCCATACAGTGCATCGAGGTGATAATTAACCACATTATCAACAAACATTCGTGTGGCTTTTTCCTCGATGGCAACATTGTTGGAGAAGACTGCTGCTGGGATGGAGAAGGTGAGTGAGGTAGCGTATTTCTTACTAACATCGCTACCGTGTTGAAGAAATTCCAGGTCATTGTTGAAGAAATACTGGTAGGGAATCCTTTGCTGATCAGGTCGACCAATGGTGGGTAGTGGCTTGGTCCAGTCAGTGTAGTAAGGAGCCTTGTCAGGTCTGGTGAATTCGATGTTTGATTCAGGGTTAAGCCAATCAATATTGTTGGACATGGCTCTTGCTATGTTGTCGAGATGATATTCGACTTCAATGGCATTGTCGGAGCTGTCCTTAAGCAGTTGAAAAGCATCGTTCTTGATTCGTTTTAACTCTGCTTTTGGCATCTTCTTCACCTTAAACTTTTCTTGAATAATCTTGACATGCTCCATAGTTCAACCATCTACCGGTTCTTGGCATTCCGCTAATTGAGGGGTTGCATCAACAAGCTTGGAGAACCATTCATATTCTGCAGTGTCATCTTCATCCAACCAAGATACAACTGATGTCGACTTTTTCTTCTGTGGATTGGAGGATGATGTTGCTTGGTGCTTGGTTGATGGTGTTGATGAGGATGATTGTTGGGGCTCAGGAATATCTTCATCATCACCACTGGTGTATTCGAAATGATCACCAATTTTCTGCTTTGGTGGTGAAGACGCAGAGTTCTGAGGTTTATCACTAGCAGGAGGTTGTTGTAAAGATCTTCTGGAGGTGGTGGTCTTTTGGGGTGGTGGAGGCATAGATGAGGATTCGCCAGTTTTATTTTTGCGTTTTGGCTTAGAATCCTTGTCCGCATCATCGTCGTCTCTTGGTCGCTTAGCCCTTTCAGCTGACTCTTTACACGATGTCTTGAGTTGATATTCCAGCAATGCCTCAAAAAGTTTAGCTTCGTCAGAGGTGAAAGTTGCGGATCATTGAGACATTTGCATAACCAGTTTGGAAATCAGTTTATCATCGGAGACAACAGGAGACGGTACTGGTTTGATTTCCATTACCGCAGGGGTATTAGCCAGTGTATGCTTGACCAAATACATGAGATGTGGAAAGAGTTGTCTGGCGAACATCTCTCTTGTGACTCTAGGGACAGTGTCGAGAAGGAACTTATGAGTGTAGTCCCTTATCGTCTTGTCCATTTCCCCTTGGATATCTCGATTGAGAAACTGCTGGATCTGTTCTCTTTCCTCTAAAAACTCGTTCATCACATCTTGAAGTAAATTTAGTCTGTCGGCCAGCTGATTGAATTTCTTGTTGACCACCACTACTACAAAAAATCTCACAGAAACCGGTCAAAATGGCCCATGAAGAGTGGTTTTGAGACCACTCTCTGAAGGGGGGTATCTCCTTGATCGAAACATATAGAAACCGGTTGCACAACCTGTCTCTGTTAGAAGCATTGAAACTGGTTTTCTCCTAAGAATCGGTGTCCATATTAGAGTAAACACAAATATTTTTATTGGACATTGGCACCGGTTCTCACACAACCTGTCTTTATAGAACATCCAACCTGTGTTTATATAGAGTAAAAAGATATGTTTTATATCAAAACTTGTCTTTTGTAAATCTTTAAAAAAAAAAATTGGAGATTTTCCAATTTTTTTGAAATTGCATAATCTATAGTTTGACTCACCATAATAAAGAAATATAAACGCAACAAATATATGTATAAATTGATTTAAATACACCAAAAATGTCAAAATCAAAATGGTAGAAAATTAAACTAATTAGATCAACATCATTCAAAATATAAAAAAAAACCAACTTTAATAGATACAAATAAAACGAGCAATGAAATATACAACAGATTAGTACATAACATTACAAAGGGGTCACTATCCTTGAGTGAATCAAGAATGCAGGATCAAGAAGCTTGCCTGGAGCTACACCATCTATACTGATCCAACTATCCAAGGGTGTCCTTCGTTCATAAATAAGTAAAAGGTTTTAGTAATGATACTAAATCACTTAAATTGGATGTAGTTAATGAGAAAAATGGAACATATAAGAAACTTACAAAGGACTTCATGAGCAGTTATACGCTTTTTCGGGTCTCTAACCAGCGTTTGATTGACCAGTTCTTTAGCACTTCCAGAGATATTTTTAGGCCATTGATCATTATTGAAGTCAAGTTTACCATGCAATATCTCTTCGGATATATCCTCCTCAGATTATGTAAGCAAAAGAAATATGAAACATGACTATTTGAAAAAGATCAGAGGGGAGATAATATTGTAAGTCGTACTATGTAGTATTGCCTGCATAAACTTGAGATACTTCAAGAAGCACGTAAAGATTCATAGCAGCACTCCAAATACAAGCTTCTGGACTATAAACTTAAGCAACACTTCTGGTGCAACACATACTGGTTATGAGCCCATTGCTAGAATAGAAAACCACACATATGCCAATTTTTATTATCTTTCATGCAAAAAATTATAAAACATGAAAGAAACACGGGAGTAACACATATTAGTACATAACATTACAAAGGGGTCACTACTCACTAATATAAACAGAATACAAGTTATCTCCAACGCTAAACCTTAGAATTGTAGATAACATTTATATATTTGTGAACGAAACAACCTGCAGATCTTTAGGGAGAGGGAAAACATCACCAAAAATGGTAACCCTTGCAGTTGATAAGCTACTCCATCCTGGTATCTATGGAGGCCAAGTGACATGAATTAGGTATATATATACAGAGACGAGCTACTCAAAGATGATTAATAATTATGTGCTTTGTCTAAAGCATCGGCAAACCTGGGGAATTTGATGCATACAAGTATTTTTGTTGGAACGTTGATACTAACCTGCACCACCAATGTACACCATGGGTCAGCTAAAAAGTTCCTAGTGTGTATAGCTAATGGGGAGAAAGAAAATATGGGTTCTTCAAGTTTTGTATCCGTGTCATAAAAAATCAGGAAACTAGAACATTGTACAAAAACAAACATGGAAGGAAACTTACAGCCCGTTTCATCCGTTGCAAAGTCTATGCGTAAACCAAGTGGGTAGCCCTCATGATGGTGGTGCATCCGAGACTTTACGTTACATAAGTGAGCAAACCTAACCTTTTTCGTGTTGGAAAAAGATATGAGAAGTTATGAAGCAGATATTTATCTATACTACTAGTGAGAAAAATAGACCACTTGTTCCATGAGATTGCGACCAGCCGAGGCTAGCAGAGGTAGCACTCTGGACGCCATCAGATATCAGGGTTCGGAAGAGGCCGACCCTAGTGCTTGTGCTTCCAGTTCCCTGTTGTGATGAATTGGCAGGTTATATTCTAATGAGCCATAACCGAACACTAACCATTTATCACAGATCTTCACCCTTCAGAAATTGATATGGATACTTTAAACATCTAGAAACACATTAAAAGCAAAGAGTAAATATTTTTATACCATAACCATAAACGACGGCACAAATTCAGCCTTATCAATTTAAAAGCACAACAAAATAGTAGCAAGCATCGTATAACATTATATACTGATATATTAACCAGTTTTAATAAGCAATCCTATACACCCTCAAAACACCATCTAACCAGTTTTCTGATAAGATACATACATAAGACATAATTGTCGACCCTAAAAAAGCAAAAACAAGTTATAATTACCAATTCCACCCAACTTCCTGAGTCGTGTTCTAATAAATCAACTGAAATGTTATCTAAGTGCTATCAGTTAAGTCTAAAAAAATCAATTTAGAACCTTCATCAACACATGGTGGGCAATAAGAAGTTTTAATAACCAGTTCTAGAGAGTTATTTATTTATTTATTGTAGAAAACAAAGGTTTACATGGTCATTTTTTACCTTCGAGCTCAATTCAGTCACCCAAAACTTCAACCTCCAACTTCCATTCTAATGAAGAGATGCTCAAACAAATCCATGAGAATACCAATCTATACGAGTCACTAACAGGCTACAAAATAAAATTTTAAATGTTAAACCTTCTTTGAGCATTTGAGAAATAAAATAGATTAAACGATGAAAGCTTTAACGTGTTTAGCTTACATTCAATTATCTGAGGCATACTTGCTTTAGGATAAGCAAAAAATATTATTACAAATTCCTCAAAGTTCAAACCATCTAACATCTTACTAGTAATTTATAAGCAGCCTCTGTAGCAATGATTTTGCCAAAACCGCCAAGTTATCTCACACAAGCTAGCCACTTGTGAATGACTAACCGTAAGAAACTTAAAACAGTTCGGACACTGATCAATAATAGATGATAAGTGTGTAGTATGTTGGGTAACTCAAACATGTTAGGTTTGAGCACCGAGATCGTTCCGAACGAGGGTTGAATGGAATTTCCAATTCACGTCACGATTATCGGGATTTGAATAAGAGAAGGGGATAAAATGATGTATTCTAAACTACGGGATAAGGAAAGCATAAAGGATTAAAATCTATGGGGAAAACCTAAGAATTACGGCAAACTACGCAAATCTAAACTAAAACGCAAATACGGTATTTAAAACGAAACGCGAATAAAATGCAACTACGTCTAATCTAACTCCTAAAAATAACCTAAAATTACTTTTATACTAAAATGATATTTGAAAACTATTTAAGAATTAAAACTAATTTTTTTGGATTTTTCTGGATTTATTTAGAATTAAAAACTAATTTTTAACTTTTAAAAATAAGACTAAATAACTAAAAATTATAAAAACAAAGGGGAAAATTATGAAACTAATTTTACAAAATCTAAAATATCCTAAGAGAATTTTCAAAACTATTTTTGTATTTTTCTGATTAATTTTCTATTTTCTATTAATTTAATACTATTTAAACCTAATTTAAATTGTGAAAAATACCAAATAAAAGGGGAAAAATAAGGAAAATTCTTTTTTATGCTTTTTATATTTTTCTTAAACTGGGAAAATTGAAAAATTATTTTTTGGAACTTTTTCTTAATTATTTGCAATTAAAGCTATTTAAAAATGATTAAAAACTGATTTTAATTAAGAAAAATAGTAAACAGTAACTAAAAATTATGAAAAATTCAGGGAAATTCTAAAATATTAATCTAAATCTATGAAAAATATCACATACTATGCTTATGTGTGAGAAATGAAAGCTGCAGTGAAAACAGTTAAGAAATAAGCACTTTTCAATAAGCTAATAAGCACTATAATGAACCAATCCAATACAGAAGCTAGATAATGCTTAAACTAACTTCAAGCAACTAACTACTGCTACTCCTAAACTCTATTAAGCAATCTACCTATGATTATGCTAACTGATTTAAACAGCAAAACAGTGAACTGACCCCCTACTTTAAGCTTATGCACAGGCTTATCCAATAAGCTACAGGGAAAACCAAAAGTGTGGATCTCAAGACAACCAACCAAAGATACTATATCTAGAATATCAGCTAAACAGGACTTATGATGAAGGAGTTAGAGATCAAACATTAACTGTCTAAATGGGACAGTGTGTGCTGATGCAGAACAGATATGGAGAAATAAGCTAGTTGCAGGCCTGATCTGAATGCTGAGATTAAGCTCTAAAGTCTAAAGAGAATGTAACTCAGCTAATCCTAGATGTATGGTGCACAAATAAAACTAATCTATCACAAACCTACAATCAATCTTCTTAAGATTCTAAGCAGCAGAGTTGATCTAAATTCTGAAAAGGCAGGACAAGAATTGCAGCAAAGTGAATAACAAGTTTGGCAAAATGAGAGACCTAACTAAGCAAGCAACACACTACAGTTACCAAGCAAACCATTCATAGACAACAAAAGGTATGCGGTGATCAATAAAAACAAGCTACACTAAATAAGAAACTGATTTAGACCAAAGGACTTACTAATGATCAGAACTGTTTGGACTAACAAGCAACTTGAAACAGAATTTGGATATTGTAGAAATCACAATTTTGAATTGAAAACTTAGAGATTTTGACTGCAAAAGCTTTTAACAATAAAACTTAAACTGATTTAACCCATTTCACATTTACCAAACTCCTTTAAGCACAGATTTAGAGTTAATCCAAACACACCTTTAAACTTACCAAAATGCATTTAGAAATGAGAATTTGATAAAACCTGTTTCTGAATTGAACTAAACTTGCCAAGCAAATCTAAAACTTAACCAAACAACTACTGAAAAAAGAAGTTAACCAGAATCTGAGCCGACTTTTAAATTTGACCAATGTTTGACTTTTTTAGAAAATGTATGAAAAATGAAAACCAAGCTCAGAATAAGCTATGAATGAGCTTATCTGAGCTTATAGAACACTAGTAACACCTTCTTTTAACACATCTAACTAGATGAAGAAGCAATTGACAGAAAATTTAAACAAAGTATAGAAAGGAGATTGACTTTTATTAAAAACAATTAAAGGTTACAATGTTTAAAGATGAAATTACAACTGATTTTAACTAAGATAAGCAGTAAATTAACAATGAAAAACAAGGTAACAATTCTCTAAAGACATGAGAAATTGTACAAATTGCTCTTGTGATGAAGGAGTCTTTTTATAGCCAAAAGCTTTGCTTGGGATGCTCCTTAGAAACGCCTAGAAACTCCTTCAGAGCCACTCATTCACCATCTTGTCACCTTAACCAATCACAAAGCTCCAATTCACCCATTGAGGTGTTTCGGCCAATGGGATAGCTCCAATTGTCCACGTGGCATTCTATCCTGACAAGTCAGAGGTCTCTAGAAGCTTGGGAAGATACTTAGTACGAGGTTAGGTGTTTGGGTGTGGGTAAATGGTGGTAAATGTGAAATGGTAAAAGGGTTGTTTGGGTTGGGGAAGAAGAAACACTGTAGGGCGCGTTTGGTTTGTTTATTATTTCTTTAAATGGGTTGACCGGGTCTTGGGTATATTAGAAACCGGGTAAGGGTTGGAAATGGGTTAGTATATTGGCCGGGTTGTAGGATTGGATTTGGGCCGTGGGATATGGTTAAGTGAATATTGGATTGGATTTTTTTTTGGACAAGGATTTAATATTGGATCCATTAGCAACCATAGGGACTAAACTTGTAAATTCTGAAAGTATCCTCCAAGGACCATTTTGTCAATCTTCAAATAAACCAAGGTTGAATTTGCAACATTTGAATCTTCAGGGGCCATTTCTGCCAAAAACTCAAAGTTGAGGGGCCATTTTTGCCAATTGTTCAAACTTGATTATATCTTCCAAAAATCATCCTCGGAGAATAAAATCTTCATAAATGCTCAATTTTGCTCTTCCGGCTCGGCTTAAGCTCTCTTAATCTCTCGTGCTCGGATTTACGTCTGATTTGGCTCCTTTTTGCGTGTTTTTACATATCCGTACCTGCACAAGCACAAACTCAAGAAAACCACAAATATTAGCAATAAACGGCTCTTTCTTGGTTATTTTGGGTCTATTTTGATATAGAAAAGGTATGTGTTTTAGCACATACCAAGCAATAATACAACAAATAAAACATATAAACAAAATGAAACATTTCAACAAACACCTTCTATGCAAGCCTTAAACGATATTAGTCAGATTCCAATCTAACTCTAATTCAATCACATAAAGTCATAACCTTTAAAAGCTTTTGCGAAAAACACTAATTCAAACAATCAATTAACTGATCTTGAGAAAAACAAATATATCAATTTTCAAATGTATATAGTAATTATCACAAAATAAAGATTTAAATCAAGTTTTAACAAACCTTTGGTAGAAATATATAGTATGGTGTTGGTACGATTCAACGGTGGTGGCAGAGATGTGCCACCGTTGAAGTTGTATGACGTCGTCTGGGTGTGGGTAGGTATGTGTTGGGAAAGCATATCAAAGTGTAGATATGTAGGATTTTGTTGAAAAAAATTTAAAACCTTTCAAACAAATTAAGAGGCAAAAGTCCCGCTTATATTTTTTGGGGAATTAAGACCGGTTACAAGTTAAAGATAAGTAGATTTTAAAAATTGAAGAGAAGCTGGGTTTCAATATTAATACAGTCCTATTTTAAGCATAATAGAGACGTGTTATTAGTTTATAAACCGGTATCGATTTGTTATTTACATCACAATCGGTTTTTTTCTTTAAAAACATGTCCTGAAACGTTTGGGCGGGCCAAAAACAACTATAAAGACCAGTTTGTTTAAAAAACTGGTTTGTATGCTTCCCATGTTCCCTACTTTTTAACTATAAAAACTAGTTTTTTTTAAACCGATCTCTGTTAAAAGGTGTCTATGGCCTTTTGTGTAGTAGTGACGTTTCGTTTCTGTACTTGCCTGACAGCTTTGACAATTTTGGTCTTAGCACGTGATGCCCAAGTATTGGTCGGTTTCTTGACAGATTTGGATGTGGATCTGGTGGTAGCATCTTTGGATGGTGGTGGTGATGAATGACATGAAGAATCTGATGAAGATGAGTGATGAGATGGCTCTAGGTCTTTTGGTGGCTCAGAAGTCCCTTCAGGGTTGTGATCAGGATTATCTATGAGATAATTATCAGCTTCTTCGCGAGCTTTAGCCTCTTCTTCAGCGTTTACCCTAGCCCTTTCTTTAGCTCGAGCTTCTTCTTCAGCTCTTTCTCTAGCAGCTTCCTCAATGTCTTCATCAGTTATCTTTTCATCCTTCTCCTTTTCCTCTTCTTCAAAATCAAAAATGATTTCATCTTCTTGCTGCTGTTGTAATGTTGATTCGTGAGTGGTGGTACCAGTTCCCTTATCGGGTTGATTAACCGCATCGAGAACTGGTGTGGTTGGTGCACCACCACTTGAACCTCCAGGGCCACGAGTTTGTTGAAGATTAAATTCTGTAGCAGTATGCTGTAACCGTAGGTGCTTCAGTGTTTTGTGGTAGTCTTTCTCCTCGTCCTTTGGTTCATCATCAGAACTCTCTTCTTCTTCATGCTCTGTAACTGGAGTTTTACCCTTATCTGTTTTGGTACTAAGTGGTTTTTCAACTTGTTGGGAATTCTGATAAGTTAGAATTCTGTTGATGTTACTGCCGAAGAGATTCTGCTGAAGTACAATGTTTCTGCTGAAGAACAGAATCTGCTGAAGTAGTATAGTATGTAGTTTGTTTCTGCGGAAATAGTTATTCCGTGTTTTATGTATTTAGTTAGGATATGCATGAGCTTTATTAGGAAGTGATAATGTATATCTTATTTAGTTTTATGATTATACGTTTCTTAGGAAACAAGTTAGGGTTCCTTGCTTATAAAAGGAACACAATAGAATGATTATTGTAACGAATTTTAAAAACAGAGTTTTAGTAATATAAAGATCCATAGAGGATCAACGTGTTCTTAGTTATTGTGTTTGTGCTTATATTTGATTTTCCGCTAAAGAATATAAGTCGTAGAGATTGTCTATTAGTTTGCTTGTGATTACATAAGTAATACTAACGATCTGCGAGTGCTCAAGATCTATCAAGGTCTAAAGTTTCAACAAGTGGTATCAGAGCCTCGAGAGAGTCTCTACGATACTAAGAACCGTCTTTCATAAACACTCATACAACCAACAAATCGTTCACCATGCCTGGATCACAAGATGATCTTGAAGTTACCAACAACCAGAACACCACCAATCTGCAACAACTAAGTCTCTCGAACAGCAACGCCAAGTTTCCTTATCTAAAGAAGGAGGAATACGATTTATGGGCAATGAAGATGCAAAACTGGATTTCCAACATTGATTGGAATATGTGGGAAGTAGTCAAGAAGGGAAACAGCTTAAAGAGAACTACCACAGATCCTGATGGAAACTTATTCATGTTCCTCCCAAATCTGCTGAAGAATTACTGGCAGTTCAGAGAGAAACCAAAGTTAAGACAATTCTTCTTCAAGCTATTCCTGAGGATCACTTGAGTGATTTTCACTTCATGAATGATGCTAAGGATATTTGGTTGGCCATCAAGGCCAAGTTTGGAGGGAATGAGGAGTCTAGGAGAATGAGAAAATCGATGCTGCGACAACAGTTTGAAGATTTTCAAATCTCTGAAGAGGAAGGAATTCACAAAGGCTATGACAGGTTTCACAAGATATTAAGTCAGTTGAATCAGCTTAAGGCAAAGCCAGATAATGATGATTGCAATTCCAAGTTTTTGCGATCTTTACCTCAATCCTGGCTACAAGTAAGCATTGCCTTTAAAACTAAAGGTGGGCTTGATATGATTACATTTGATGAGTTGTACAACAAGCTTAAATCTCTTGAGCCTGATGTACGAAGTCCCTTCCGTTCATCAACTTCTGCTAGTCATACAGCATTTGTTGGAGCCTCTAATCCAAAGATGACTCATGTTCCAAGTCCAACTTACTCATCATCATCTTACACTACCACTCCATCCAGTTCTCAATCTACAACTAGTGGTATAATGGAAGATGTGCTTGGATCCTTCTTTGCTGATTATGATCCTCAGCAGGAACTTGCATATGAGGATTTTGATCAGGTAGATCCACTGGAGATGGAAGATATGAAGTTGAAGTGGCAAGTGGCTATGCTATCTATGGACATCAAGAAATTTGAACGTAAGGCTGGGAGGAATTTTGGTTTCTAGGGAAGAGATCCAGCAAGGTTTGACAAGAAGAAGGTCAAGTGCTTTACATGTCATCATATGGGTCACTTCTCCAGAGAGTGCAAGGATTGGAAGGCTGGAGATGAGGTGAGATACTCTTCCTATCAGCAGAATCAAAGGGATGCTGGAACTTCAAAGCCTAGATCCTCAACTGCTATGGTCACTTTGGATGCCAATGTCGACTGGAAGTCACATGAGTCTGTGAATGATGATGGTCCTGGTGGTGATAATATTGGATTGATTGCAAGCTGTGCTTCAGAAGATAGGCATGATCAGATTGCCTTGATGGGAATCTCTCAGGATCATCCTTTGAAGCACAAGGAAGTTGGCATTGTTGATAGTGGTTGCTCTAGAAGCATGTCAGGAAACAGAGATATGATGCATGATTTTGTACCCCTTGAAGGAGGAGGCAATGTGACATTTGGTGGAAGTGATGGTAGAATCACTGGGAAAGGAACCATCAAAACACCTCAACTGGACTTTGAGAATGTGTACTATGTCAAGGAACTACAACACTTCAATTTGTTCTCAGTCTCACAAATCTGTGATACAAAGAACAAAGTACTCTTCTCTGAGGATGAATGTCTTGTGCTGTCTAAAGACTTCAAACTTCCAGAAGATACATCTATATTACTGAGAGTTCCTCGTACTCATAATCTATACACATTCAACTTAAATGATGTACAACCAGAAGGTGACTTAACATGTTTGGTGGCTAAAGCATCCATGGATGAGTCTACAAAATGGCATAGAAGGATGGCACATGTGAATTTCAAGACCATAAACAAGCTATCTAAACTAGGTCTTGTTAAAGGACTTCCTTCTAAAATTTTCACCAATGAACATAACTGTGTTGCCTGCAACAAAGGAAAGCAACACAGAGCCTCATACAAAGCTATTAATGCAGTGAGCCTTATTTTAGAACCTCTTTAGTTGCTTCACATGGATCTTTTTGGTCCAACTCAAGTCAGAAGCATAGATCACAAGTATTTTTGTCTGGTTATTACTGATGACTATAGCAGGTTTTGTTGGGTATTCTTCTTGAGGACCAAAGATGAAACCTCTCCAGTTTTAAAAGAGTACATTACTCTTGTTGAAAACCAGCTGAGCAAAAAGGTTAAAGGTATCAGGTGTGATAATGGGACGGAGTTCAAGAATGCTGTTTTGATAGAACTCTGTAAGTCTAAAGGAATCAAAAGGGACTATAGTACTCCAAGAACACCTCAACAAAATGGGGTGGCTGAAAGAAAGAATAGGACCCTGATAGAGGCAGCAAGATCTATGCTTGCAGACTCTAAGTTGCCCACTATGTTTTGGACAGAAGCAGTTGGCACAGCTTGTTATGTTCTAAACAGGGTATCTATCACAAGACCTAACTTTAAGACACCTTATGAACTTCTCTATGGGAAAGTTCCTGTTATTCTTTACCTTAAACCTTTTGGTTGCCAATTGACTATTTTGAATACTAGTGATCCACTGGGTAAATTTGATGAGAAGGCTAATGAAGGTTATATTGTGGGTTATTCGGCTCATAGTAAAGCATACAGGGTATACAATTTGAATGCTAAGAGGATAGAGGAGACTTTGAACCTGAGATATCTAGAAGACAAGCCTAATGTTCAAGGACAAGGTCATGTTGGTCTTTTGATCTTGATTACTTAACTGACTATTTGGGTTATTCTAGACATGTGGCTAGCCAAAATGCAGATATCCAAGTGTCTCCTACTGACAGTGATGCTACCATGAATGCTGATTCTGATAGTGAGTTTGAGGATGATGAGTATCCTATTGTTGTACCTTCTTTCTCCCCTAACCATTTTACAGGTGACACTTCCAAAAGTTCTACTTCTGAGAGTGAAGATGAGTCCAACTATGCAGAGGACCTTGCTAGACTAAAGAAGCAGGAGTATGCAGCTAATCTAGAAGCTGAGAGGAATGCTGAGGAGATTGAAAGAGAAGCAATCAGTGGAAATAACCATTCTGCTGAAAGTGATCCGGTTTCTCCTATCATCACCAATTCTGCTGAAGGCTATGCTGTTTCTGCTCCCATTTCTACTAGAGTGTCAACAGACTTTGGAGATCCTTATACACGTTTTCCAAGACCCTCAGATCTTGGTAATCATCAACCCAAAGCTGGAGTCTTCACCTCACCTTCCTATGACACTGATTTTGAACCAACTGTGACTAATCTTGATACCTCCATTGATGTAAACACCACTGCTACTAAAAGGATCAACATTGCTCATCCACAGTCAAATATTATTGGTGATCCTCATGCACCTGTTAGAACTAGAGGCACTGTAACAAGTGCTAAATATGGTCAAGTGGCTTTTATCTCTTATGTCTCAAATCAACAAAGAGACAATCACACAGACTATGATCATTGTTTGTTTGCCTGCTTTCTCTCTCAAGTGGAACCAACCAGTGTTACTCAAGCCTTGGAAGATTCAAGTTGGATTGAAGCTATACAAGAAGAGATGCAACAGTTCCAAAATCAGCAAGTTTGGATATTGGTCCCACTACCTGAAGGGAAGTATGCTATTGGGACAAAATGGATATTAAAAAATATGAGAGATGCAAGGGGTGTTGTCATTAAAAACAAAGCAAGATTAGTAGCACAGGGGTATAGACAAGAGGAGGGGATTGATTATGATGAAGTGTTTGCACCTGTTGCTAGAGTAGAGGCCATATGAATATTTTTGGCTTATGCATCTTACATGGGTTTCATGGTATATCAAATGGATGTTAAAGGTGCATTTTTGTATGGTGAAATCGAATAGGAGGTTTATGTCACTCAACCTAAAGGATTTGAAGATCCAGATCATCCACATCATGTTTACAAAGTAGTTAAAGCTCTCTATGGACTACATCAGGCACCAAGAGCTTGGTATGCTAGGATTTCATCATTTCTGCTGAAGCATGGATATAGAAGAGGTGCCATTGATAAAACACTTTTTCTGAAGAAGAATTCCACAAACATTATTCTTGTGCAAGTTTATGTGGACGATATCATATTTGGGTCCACTAAAGAAGCTTGGTGCAGGGAGTTTGAGGAACTGATGAAGGGAGAGTTTCAGATGAGTGCAATGGGGGAGCTTACTTTCTTTTTGGGTCTTCAAGTTCAGCAGAAACCTGATGGTATCTTTATCAGTCAGGACAAATATGTGAGGGACATTTTGAAAAAGTTTGGTATGGAAAGTGTCAGGACTGCCACAACACCTTATGAAGCTCCAAAGTCAAAGACAAACACTGAACCAGATCTACCTGTGAATGTTCATTTATACAGATCTATGATTGGTTCATTGATGTATCTAACAGCTTCTAGGCCTGACATCACTTTTGCTGTGAGTGCTTGCTCTAGACATCAAGTCACTCCACTGGCTTCCCATCTAAATGCAGTGAAGAAGATTTTTAAGTATTTGAAAGGTCAACCTCATTTAGGCCTTTGGTACCCAAGAGAGTCTCCTTTTAAGCTGGAAGCATATAGTGATAGTGATTATGATGGTGCAAATCTGGATAGGAGATCCACAACTGGAGGTTGCCAATTCCTTGGAAAGAGATTGATTTTTTGGCAGTGCAAGAAACAAACTATTATGGCTACCTCATCTACTGAAGCAGAGTATGTTGCTGCTGCAAATTGCTGTGGACAGGTTCTTTGGATTCAAAATCAATTGTTGGATTATGGGTATAACTTTATGAACACAACAATTTTTATTGATAATCAAAGTACCATATGCATTGCTAAAAATCCAGTTTTTCACAGTCGAACTAAGCATATTGAAATCAGGCACCACTTTATAAGAGATGCATATGAAAAACATTTGATAAAAGTGGTTAAAATTCATACTGATGATAATGTGGCAGATCTGTTAACTAAGGCTTTTGATGGACCAAGGTTTCAACACCTTGTGGTTCATATTGGTATGCTCAACCCTTGACTGCAAAGTTTAAGGGGAGGCATAGGCCTCAGGGGAGGCATATGCCTCAGGGGAGGATTTTGGATGTAAACTTTGTATATTAGTTTGTATATTAGTTTATGTATTTGCTAACACTAACCAACTGATGTTCTTTTAGTTTGTTTTGGTTTGGTTTGTGTGTTTCTTTGTGTATGTTTTGCAGTTTGCATATATAAGTTGGAGTTTATTAAACTTGGAGATGGACATGTAAGCTTAAAAGTTGTTTCTATTGAAAGCAAAGTACTGAAAAAAGCACATTGTATCTACTGAAGACAAGTATTGAAGTTAAAGATGCTCATTCATTCAAGTTACAGCTTACAGCTTACATTGCATACAATCAACTTCAAAAGGAAATACAAGATTCATAACTTTACATGATCTACTGAATCTATACTAAGTTCCTATCATCTTCTAGATCAAATCAGCTTTTGGATATGCATGATAGCTCATATCTTCCATTCCAGCTGCTGGATATGCATTTGTGATATGCATGACCAGTACGACGAAGAAGCTAAGGATCAAAATGGGAAGGATGGATTGATGAAAACGATGATGATGAAGATGAATACAGCAGATGGATGTGTGATATGACTGTGTCCTTTGTACTTCATCTGCTGGTTTCACCAAAAAGCAATCAATCCATCTTCCTTTTACTCTTCCCCTTTACAATATGAGATAAAGCACCAGACCATGGCGCAGGAAGAGCGAACACCACCTGTTTAGGTGGAGGTGCTGGAGGTTGGGAGTAAGAAGTTATCTCAGTAGTGGGTTCCTCTTAGTCATCAGAAGACTCACTTGGATCCACCACACTATCATCTTCAGAAGAAGGGAGAAAGGGTGATTTTCTTGGTCGTGATGTTTCTGAAGGAATATAAAGTCGCCAAAGGTTAGTATCATCACTTGATGATGATGATGATGGAGAAGAGGTTGGATCTATAACCTCAGGTTTGGTATTCATGGTTGATTGTGGTTGATTGTGTTTTGTGATGAAATTAGGGTTTTGTGATGAGAATTGGGGATAAATGATGTATGTGAAGGGTGCATTGGGATCATTATATAGACGGATTCGAGGTTTAATGTAATTTAATGTGAGTTTGGTGGCACAGTAACGCTCCAGATATTTACTTAGGATAATCTTTTATCTTGAGTTGTTTCTGCTGAAGTGTATTACTTCAGCAGATTGACTGTGTTTCTGCTGAAGGGTTACCTCTTGGTTAAAGTTAAAATACACGTAAGATATGGTCAACGTAAGTTCCGATATTTTTGACTATATTTTGGGTAACTTCTACCAACCCATTATACGCATATCTTCGCTTCAATTTAAACGATTCCCTCTTCACTTAAGTTCACAACACTTCCATTTACGAGAATCATAACCCTAACTAACAATTTCACTCATGGCGCTTCAATTGAAAAGGGATCATAACAAAGTTGCATTTTTGGCAGAAGCTAAAGGTGATGATCTGTATAAGCCGATGGTGGAATTCTTGAAGAGATCAAAGATTCATTATGCTTTAACGCATTCTCCGGAAGTGGTTTATGAATCATTGGTTACACAATTTTGGGCGACTGCTGAAAAGAGGAGTGATACAGAGATTGTAGCTATGGTTGACGGAACAGAGTATGTTGTGACAGAGGATTTGATTAGAGAAAAGCTTCGTTTAGATGATGTTAATGGGGTTTATCATTCTAATGCTGTGGATATTCTTGCTGGGTTAAGAGCTTTTGGATATCAGGGTACAAGGACTGATATGTGGTTAAAGAATCAGTTGTGTCCTATGTGGAGGTTTTTGGTTCACACATTGCTTCAGTGTATAAGCAATAAATCAGGAGGATGGGATCAATTTTCTACGCAGCTGGGATGTGGTATTGTTTGTCTCTCTCAGGGTTTGACTTATAATTTTTCTAAGTTTATTTTTGATAACATGGTTGAAAATATAGATAGGACAAAGCATAAGTTTTTGATGTACCCTAGGTTTCTTCAAATGATTTTAGACATTACCACACAAGCCCAAGACTTTTGTCCCATAGGAGTTTTAACTTCTAAACTATTTGCTTCAATGAGAACTAAGTATGAGGGGGCACATCATCCTTTGCTAGCGGCTATGTTGCCTCATGGCGATGAAGCTGCTGAAGAAGGGAATGTTGTTGGTTCTCCACCTTCTACTACTGTTGCTGCTGATGGAATTCCATCAGTTACAATGGATGAAGGCCCTTCTAATACTGTGGAAGTTCCTTTTGTTTCTCCTGAGCAACCTACACCCACACCTTCACCTAGACCTAGTTCTAGTCCACCATCTATGCAGGTTCCTCATAATGAGGTTGAGCCTGAGATTAATAGGTTGACCACTCCTAATCCTGTTAGAGATTCAGTTGATGATAGTGTTCCATTCTTTGAGCATGTTGATATGTCTTCTGAAAGGCCCAATGATGCTCCCATTCCCACAGAGCAATCTGCTGGTGGAGCTGAGGACCCTATTACACTTACATCTTTGCATGCTCTAGTGAACAGGTATGTAGCTAAAGTTACTGATCTCAAGAAGGAGCTTGCAGAGACTAAATCTAATCTTGGTTGTGAGATAGTAGAATTGAAAAGAAAGGTTCAGGATTTGGAAGTACAACTGGGTCAGAGTAGAAAAAGAAGATTGGATGTTTCTTCTGATGAGGAGGATGTGGACGCTCAGTTTAAGTCACTTGATATGTTGGCTAATGTGGCTCAAGAATCTAATGTTTCTACTCCAATGGTTGCTACATCTGTACAGCAAAAGGAGCCAATTTTGTTTACTAGAAGGAGGAGAAAGCAATCCTTGAGCAAGGATATATTGCAAAATGAGGATATTTCAACTACTGAAGAACATGTTGTTGTTGATACTCCTTTGATGGACATTGCTATTGACGTTGGTCAAGCTTCATCTGTGCAAGCACAACCTGCTTCTATACCTTCAGCTGATACTTCTGAAGTTTTCCTTGATGGAAGGAAGTTTAATTTGAATCCAGAAGCTGATGTATTCTCAACACCTGTTGAAGATTTATCTCAACATGTTTCTTCTGATGCACATCTGGATGAATCTTCTGAAGTTCCTTTTAATGATCCTTCTTCAGCTGATGTTGTTTTTGAATCTTCTGATAAAGAGAAAGGAGTAAGGGTTGACACTGAGCTTGGTCCAGATCTGGTTAGTGAATAGGAAAGGTTAGCACAAGATATTCTGTTAGCTGAATGTGCAAATTTGAAGAAAAGTGATGAATTGGCTAAACAGATTGAAGCTGAGTCTATTTCTAAATTGCCTCCGGAGAGACGTAAGGAATTGGATGCAATGGCTACTCAGATGCCTGCTGCACACTGGGATGTTTATACTCAGCAAGTTGTTTCTAATCCTACACTTGCTCAGAGTATCTTGGGTGCAGATTTTGATAGTGAGAATTTTGTGGCTCAAATGATGGCTCGTGGACAACAAAGAAAGGAAGAAGAAGCTGCAAAGAAGAAAGCCATAACTGCTCAAAAGAACAAAGCTAAGCGAGAGAAACCACTAACTGAAGCTCAGAAGAAAGCAAATATGAGAATTGTGGTGAAAAATCAGAGTTCTTCAGTGTATAACACATGTTTAACAATGAAGCAAGTCTTGGCTTTGCCTGATCATGTTCTAATTCGCAAGTATAATTATATCATGAAGGTTTCTTCATCTTCTTCAAAATCTTATTCAAATTTGAAAAGGATTGCTGGAAATATCATTGCTCCTCAGGCCAAAAGACCTAAGTTTGTTGAAATTGTGGAGAATTTTGATGCTATTCCACCTAAGGTAATGTCTCTAGTGGTTACTTCTGAAGTTACTCCTGAAGCTATTCCTTCACCTCACAGGGTTTCTTCTGCTGAACCTTCTATTATTTCTACTGAAGCAACAACTGAAGTTACTTGTTCTACTGACAAGGTTTCTTCTGCTGAACCTTCTGTGGTTTCTTCTGAAATATCTGATGTGCCAGCTTCAACTCAAATTGTGGGATCTGTTGATACAGAGGAAGGTAATACGGTTAAGGAAGCTGAAACATCAATGATTAAGGAAGCTGAAACATCAGCTGTCAAATCTAAACAGGAGAGAAAGGTGCTTGACAGAATGAATGCATTACGTGGTGGTGTTTCTAGAGAAGCTCATGAAGAATCTGAAGATGTTCCATCTTTGGGAATCTATATACCTGGTAGGCAGAAGAAGAGGATGGCTAAAAGAAAACATGAGTCTCTAAGGAGATCTGTGAGAATAGCAAGGTCACATCGGTCTAAGGATAAGAAATATCCCACGCATATTCCTTTGAATCTAGAGGATGATGAGTCAACTTTTATCATAGAAGGATCTGCTGCTGATTTTCTTGAGGGATCTCATGATGTTTTGATTAACTGTACTTTGAAGGAATATGAGCTTAACATTCTTTACCGTTTGGATCAATCCACTATGCAGTTCACCTTTTTGAAGGAGATTTTGCATTTGTTAGACAGGGCAGATTTGCTTACTTTGTACACTCTTGTCACTAAGCATTACCATTCTCATGCACCAAAGGGTTCAGGGATGTTCTTATTGGGAGATCTTCATGTTTTGTTTGATTCTCAATCTCCTACTGGTAAAGGACATTTTATTTGGAAAAACTCTAATCTGTGGAAGGTTGCATCTTGGAGATTTTATCCTCTGCCTCGTGTGCATGTGGTGGAGACAAAGGGTGGAATTACTGTCAGTATGTTTGCTGAGAGAACTTATCCATTATCTAAGAGGCTTATGGAAAGAATGCTTATTCAGAAGTTGGAAGTTCCTCCGGATCCAGTTGGAAATGATAAGTTGGATGCTGAACAATGTGTTGGTGTTATTAAGAATCAGCTTCTGCAACATCGAACCTCATCTTAATTGTGGTAATTTGTATGGTTTGTAATATTTGTTATCTTTGTTTATTTATTTGTTTCTTAGTTAAAAAAAATGTATATTCTTTGTTTCACTAACTTTTCTTGCAGGTTTGTTGTATATTATTGATGGTTATTAACTCACTAGATATACCTTGTGTATGTCAAAGAGTTGGCTAGTCCAAAGGGTACAGCTTTGGTAAAGACACGTCAAATCTGTTGATAGCTGTAATGGTTTGCTCAAAATCATAGGGTATGCAAACACCCATGCTTAATTGTTGAGTGTTGTATGGTCATCAATTCACCATGGTTTATTCCTTTTTGGAATCCAAGAATTGACTAGCCCACATGTATATGGCTTGTGGTAAAGGCAGTGGAATACCATATTTGGTAATCAGTTCACCAATCCTAAGAATTGACTAGTCCTGAGCAAACGGCTACAGGTAAAGACATATCAAATCCGTTTATAGTTGCTGAGTTGCTAATAAATCAGATGGTTATCAGTGTACCATAGTTTTCGAACTTAAACATTTGGCTACTCCAGTAGTGATGGCTATTGGTAAAGAGACATCAAATCCATTATTTTCAATGATTCACCTCTCACAGGAGTTAACACACCTGGATGTGATGAGAATAGTCTGAAACTAAAATGTTTTGATGTACCTTTTGTCATTTGTTGCTGCAAAGACCTGGAGTTTTAAAGATTTGTCATCATCGAGGTGTCAATGTTTTGTGTTTTTGTTGCTGATGTTCGAGTTCAATCCTCTGAAGCGTTAAAGATCTATCAAGAAACTGGAACTTAACCAAGTTAAATTCCAGTTTAGGGGAGGATTGTTAGAATTCTGCTGACGTTACTGCCGAAGAGATTCTGCTGAAGTACAATGTTTCTGCTGAAGAACAGAATCTGCTGAAGTAGTATAGTATGTAGTTTGTTTCTGCGGAAATAGTTATTCCGTGTTTTATGTATTTAGTTAGGATATTCATGAGCTTTATTAGGAAGTGATAATGTATATCTTATTTAGTTTTATGATTATACGTTTCTTAGGAAACAAGTTAGGGTTCCTTGCTTATAAAAGGAACACAATAGAATGATTATTGTAACGAATTTTAAAAACAGAGTTTTAGTAATATAAAGATCCATAAAGGATCAACGTGTTCTTAGTTATTGTGTTTGTGCTTATATTTGATTTTCCGCTAAAGAATATAAGTCGTAGCGATTGTCTATTAGTTTGCTTGTGATTACATAAGTAATACTAACGATCTGCGAGTGCTCAAGATCTATCAAGGTCTAAATTTTCAACACAACTGTTGTTGGATCATCCATAACAGACTCTGAATAGTGAACCTCTTCATCAGTCTCAGTATCCTCAGAGTCTTGATCCTCTAATTTAGGTACCGGTTTAGGAGTAGGAATGGCACCTTTAGATGGAACTTTTCTTTTTCGGGGAGGATTCCTCTTTGGATACTTTAGGGCACTCCCAGTGCTTGCTACACTTCCTGCACTACCTGATCTCCTGGTCTTCTTGACTGGGATGGCTGAAGACTTTTCATCCATGAAGCCGACTTTGCCTAATGCCACTGCTTCTTGATATCGTGAATACGATTGAAGACTTTTAATATCATCAGTGAGAAGGCAGTCTGTCAGTACTACACCTTGTTTCTTTGTTGATGAGTCTTTGAATCTGACAATATTTAATGTAGCCTCAAACAACGCAGAGTGATGGTTGGGGTCATCAAGTCTCAAGGGAATGTCCCGATTATTCCCGAGAATCTTCTGGATCAACAACTTTGTGTATCTGATGAAAGGGACCCTTGTGCCAGGCTTCTTGTGGTGATACATCATGTCTTCCCAGATCAGACTTGCATAGTCAATGTGCATCTTGTTGACCATTCCCCAGAATATTTGTAGGTGCATTAGTTTCGGATGTTCATGACCGTTGTCTCTTCCAGAAATAGACTTGGCGATCATGATGTATAAAGTTCTCCAAGGCTGAGGAATGTTCTTTAAATCTACTGAAGAATGCTTGGTAATAATTCCCGCAGCTTCATCATAGCCAATATCGACCATGAATTGTAGTGTAGCCTCTTTAGTTGGAGTTGGCACATACTCAGTAGGCTGGATAGCAGGGATCAGAAGAATTTCTCGTAAATCATCAACAATGACGGTGACCTGCTTATCATTAATAGTAACCGTGACAGCATCTTGACCATCCACTTTTTTCATTGTATGCCAAAATTGGTGAATGTAGATCTCTAGCACAGTTGCAGAGTTTGTGAGCATGTTGTTGTAAGGATGAGTCTTGAGAATATCCACGGCAATTCAGCATGAAGATTCAGAGCAGGTGAAGTTCTCAAAATCAACCCTGAGGTTGTTCTTTCCAAGCTTCATACTATAACCAGTAGGGAATATGTCTTCCATTGTGAGCTCATTTGGTGCGTTAACGTTTTCCATGATGATGTCCATATCGTGATCTGAAAGATATTGAGACAAAAGTACCAACATATCGAAAGACATTATGTTAGTCAAAAGTTGATTTTATTGTCCAATTTATTGAATATGTTATGTTAATGAATGTTACGAGTCCAATGTTATTTGTTGTCCAACAGTCCAAAATAGTCGTGATAAGTTTCGTGAGTATATTAATTTTGAATTTTAAAGTCCAAATTTTCACTCATTCACATAACATTTTAACCATTATAGCTTATTAGTGACATTTTGGTCTTGTGACGTTATGAGTAACTTATTTACAAGTTTGTACGCGTAACATTTCATAAGTAAAGTTAAAATTTTGGCTTAAGCGTAAGAATTTAAGCTTATGCGTAAACATTGTGTAACCATACGCGTAGACTTAAGCTTATGCGAAGGAGTCCATCTTACGCTTAGGAATAGACTCTTGGCATAAAGCTTATGCGTAAGCATAGGTTGGGATCTTACGCGTAAGGTTTACTCGTAAGAGTAAGCCTTATGCGTAAGAATCCTAGTTTACGCATATCATTCACAGGATACGCGTAGTCTCTTTGTAGAACCTTATGCGTAAAGGTTACGCGTAAGATTTCTCTTATGCGTAACGGCTACGCATAAGGTGATCCTTAAGCGTAAGTCCATTTTTACCCTTGATTCTGATTTTGCACGCGTAAAACCTGAAATAAATCATTCATAATATTTCAATTAACACTTTATTCAACCTCTTTCAAAACCACATGTTATCAAAAGTTGATAATGGTTACGCGTAAAGTTAGTATAAGCGTAAAGTTAAACCCTAAGGATTCAAATCCTACGCCTAAGCAATCTAACCATGTAATTACTACCAAATGATTTCTAGGATGTATTAGGACCCATATGAGATGAATGAAACAAGTTTTAACATCTAACACCACCTGAATAAAAAATACCCAAACCAACTTGTTCATAAACCCTAAAGTCTAATAATGCAGTTTTGATGTATCTGGGTTGGATTCAATGGTATATTTGGTTAATTGAACATGTAACAAACATCTTTCAAGCATTTAATTGTCCTAAAACACTCACAATAGAAAACACCCAATTTCACGCATAAACCCTAATTCTGAAAAATGATTCATACTTGTTTCTGGGTTGAATTAGATGTTGGAAACAGTTTAAGGATTGATATTAAAAACGTTTTAACACACCCATTTCACAACAAACAACCCAACATGAATTCAAGTTCATACGTGTACGCGTAAACCTTAAATCATGCCTAGGTAAAAATCAACCCGTTGGATTTACAAACCATTAAGAACCTATGTTTGAATTTACACAATGAAACTTTTATCACTTACAGATTTGAAGTTTATAACACGGATTGGAAGATGAATTATAGGCGTGGGATGAGGTAGTTGAAAAATTAAATGTATGAAATAAATGTGAAAGAAAATTAGGTGGGGAGTTTTGTTAAATTTAAGTTTAAAAGTTTGACAAGTATGGCCCCTCTACCTTAACCATTTTCAACCATAACTTCCATTTTGGTTAAGCACGAAGTGTAAGTTTGGAAAGAAACTTGACGACACTCCCTCTTGACTTTAGAGATAGAGAAATTTTACAAACTTGAGTCCGAGTAGTGTCAAGAAACAAGAAACGTATCCACCATTATCAAAGATACAACCAATACTGGGTAACATGCAAGTACAAGGTTTTATGAAACATAAAATATTTACGTTCTCCCCCTCAACACTTGATCGATAAAATATTGAATTGTTTGAGAGAGCAAAGTGTTGACGGAAGAATTGTACTTGCGATGTTGAAAGAATTTTAGATAGAAGAATATTTTTGTATTTTATGAAATTTTTATATTTTTCTATTTTGTTTTTGAGAAAATATTTACAAAAGAGATTTTGGTGTTTGACTGGTTTTAAGAATTTGTCAAAAGTTCATCTAGTTCCTCTGGAGTCAAACACCTCATACCAATCCGGTGGACCAACTCAGTAAACCTAGCAGGAGCTAAGGCTTTGGTGAGAAGGTCTACCAGTTGGTATTCAGTACAAACAAAATATAATTCAACGGTACCCTTTTCCACATGCTCCTTTATGAAATGATATCAAAATCGATGTGCTTGGACTTCGAATGTTGAGCTGAGTTGCATGAGATAGCTATAGCACTTTGATTGTCGCAGTACATCGGGATTCTGTCAAATACGTAACCATGGTATTTGAGTTGTATTCTCATCCAAATGACTTGAGCACAACACGCCGACATGGCTACATATTCTGCTTCGGTTGAGGAGAGCGATGTACAATCCTGCTTCTTCGATTTCCATGATACCGGTTTATCACCAAGAAATTGTAGAGCACCTGAAGTACTTTTCCAAGAATCTAAGCAACCTGCGTGATCAGCATCAGAAAAAGCTATTAGTTCAAAACCAGAATCCTTCGGATACCAGATTCCCAAATTAATGGTTCCCTTGATGTATTGGAGGATTCTTTTAGCCTCAGAGAGACGAGTTTCAGTTGGTCGCGACTGATAACGGGAGCAAAGATATACAGCAAATACAATATCAGGTCTATTGGCTGTTAGATACATGAGTGACCCAATAATACTTCGGTATTTGGTAGGGTCAACCAATTTCCCATGCAGATCAGCATCCAGTTTCTTGGTATGTGCCATCGGTGTGGCATAGGTATCACAGTTTTGCATTCCATGTTTGTTAAGAATTTCAAGATCATATTTGGACTGACTAAGGAAAATACCACGGGGTGATTGATGAACTTGCAGTCCTAGAAAGAACGTAAGTTCACCCATCATGGACATTTCAAAATGTTTTTTTATAAGTTTTGAAAAAGCGTTTGAGTATTTTAGATGTGTTGACCCAAAAATGATGTCATCCACATAGATTTGAACGATTAAAATGTGTTCCCCGTGATATTTTATGAACAGTGTTGGGTCAACCGATCCTTTGACAAAATTATGAGATATGAGAAAGGATGACAACTTATCATACCACGCCCGATGGGCTTGTTTGAGACCGTAGAGAGCCTTTTTTAGTTTGTAGACATGATTAGGGAACTCTGGATCAACAAATCCTTCTGGCTGGCTAACATAGACCGTTTCCTTCAGTTTACCATTCAGAAAATCAGTTTTGACGTCCATCTGAAAGACCGTGATGTTCATGTGAGCCGCGAATGCCAGAAAAATCCGAACAGCCTCAAGTCTAGCAACCGGTGCGAATGATTCCTCGTAGTCGATCCCCTCTTATTGTCTATAACCCTTAGCCACCAGACATGACTTATTTCTGATAACCGTACCTTCAGCATCCAACTTGTTTTTCCAAATCCATTTCAGACCAATAACATAGATCCCTGATGGTTTTGCAACAAATTCCCATACTTCAAGACATTTAAACTGATTAAGTTCTTCTTGCATGGATTCGATCTAGTTGTCACATGTCATGGCTTCTTTAATATTTTTGGGTTCAGCTTGGCAGACAGTAAGTGCATAAATGCAATGTTCACCGTCAGTCTGAAGGCGTTGTCTAGTTGCGACTGGTTGATTCGAGTTTCCAATAATGTTCACAAGAGGATGGTCATTAGTCCAATGATGTGTGGAGGGTTGATTTTGATATACATTGTGCAGATTAGGAGGATTCAAATGGCTTGTGGATGATTCCGCAACATCAGAAGTGACAGTTTCATGAGCAAAAGGATTGAAGAACACATTTGGATCATAATCTGCAGGTGTAGGTACTTCTTCGTTCAGAAGATCATCAGCTGGTTCAGCGTCATTGGATGTGGTTTGTTCGGCTGTTGTTGTAGAATCAATTGGAGGTGCTTCTTCAACAGTTTTTGTTGTTTCAGGTGTATCAGGTATTGGATTATTATCAGGTTGAGCAGCGAAAACATTTGATACATCTGGAGCACGTTGATCAATATCATCACTAAACAGAGGAGCAAATAGCTGTTCCATTTGATGTCGAGTAAGCTGTAAGCTTGGTTCAGCTGATGATGGGGTTTGGGGGAAGTTTAGACGTTATGTCCGGGTTCCAAGCTGTTTTGCTCAGAAGCCATTTTAGTAAGCTCATCGAAATTTGCATGAATCGTTTCCATAATCTCCCTTGTACGACAATTCCAGATCCGGTATCCTTTAGAATTTTCACAGTATCCAACAAAGACTCCAATGTCAGCTTTAGCCTTGAGCTTTCCAAAGTCATCACGATCATTATTTGGATAGCAAAGGGATCCAAAGACATGATAGTGTTTGAGATTCGGTTTGTGGTTGTGGATAAGCTCGTAAGGTGTTTTGTTGTGGCGTTTAGTAATCATTGAACGGTTTTGAGTGTAGCATGCAGTAGATACGGATTCAACCCACAAGCAATCTGGAAGTTTTGCATTCATCAATATCGTTCTTGCAGCTTCCACTAACGTACGGTTTCGTCTTTCAACAACTCCGTTTTGATCTGGTGTTCGTGCAATGGATGTTTGATGCTCAATTCCCACTTTCTCATAATAAGCACGTAGAGTTTGATTCACAAATTCAGTTCCTTTGTCTGTTCTGATTTGTCTGACTGTGTTCCGGAGCTGAACTTGAATTTTCATGAGAAAGGTGATGATCATCTGTGGAGCTTGACCTTTACTTCGAAGAAAATAAACCCAAATCCATCTTGAGTAGTCATCGACAATTACCAAAATGTAGCATTTGCCATTAATCGTCTGCACACGCATCGGACCACACAAATCCATGTGAAGAAGATGAAGCACATGCTGAGAGTTGTGTTCCACCTTTGAAGGAAAGTGAGCACGAGTGCTTTTCCCTTGTTCACAAGCTGAGCATAGATGATCTGTAGAATACCGAAATCTTGGGAGACCTTCAACAAGTTTGAAACGTGCAAGGTTGGTTATGGTTTGAAAGTTTAGATGTGAGAGACGACGGTGCCATAGCCAGGATTTAGTAGATGTTGCCTTAGAAAGTAGACAGATGAGAGATGAAGCAATCATGTCTTGCATTGAGATTGCATTGAGATGAAGCAATCATGACTTGATGAACCAAAATAACTTTCACCCTTACGCGTAGACAGAACCACACGAACAAAATCAAGCTCAAAAACTATTCTACACACGTAAAGTTTCAAACTTGATGCTAAACACTTAAACTTTAACACTAAATGAACCTTAAACCACAAGAATCTTGAGTTTTTAAGTGTAAAAATTTGAGCTTTTATGCGTATGAAAGTTTAACACACAAAACCCACACGTAGATAAAAAAAACGTCAAAAACAAAAGTGTTTCACCCAACTAGATGGCGAATGATACCACTGTTAGGTCACCATAATGTAACACAAGCATCAATATGTAAGCAAGAGATAAAGGAAAGATCGGATAAAGACAAACACAATATACAGGAATAAGAATGAAAGAAAGTTATGCATAGGTATTAGTGAAATGTGAACAGCCAACCTTCAAATGAAGGTTTACAACATTATTTATAGGGGAAGGGACTAGGGCAACACTACAAGTTCCCTTCCTTCCTTATGGGCTTGGGCCAAGGCTTATGGGCTTTCTACATAAGCCTTGCCATTAATACTAACATAAAAGCCTAAATAAGCAACCTATTACATATTGATTACAAACACTTGAAATATAGTTTAGGAGTGATTCCAACATTCTGGATCTGGGCCGTCTGAGATGAAAAGTCTGAATGACGCCCTTCTTCTTCAAAGCCTGATGCCGTCAGGTTGTATGAGCAAAAATTCCACTGAGCCGTTTGGTGGATGTTTGTATCAAGTCTGTATAGAGGGAAGGTGTCGCACTATGTTTGGGACGCCGTCAGATTCAATTTGAGCAGCTTGAGTGGCTTCGATCTTGAATTTGCCATTTTCTTGTTGCGATATATATGTATTCCGATAAAAGCATCGAGTTAAGACGCTAAGTAGTTTCCAAACTTTCTCTCAAAAACCGTTGCTCACAAGAATGAGGTCCACATCAAGGTCCTAATTTCACACGATTTAGGGGATATCCTTTTTATTTATAACCGAGACATCCCATGTTTGAGACCTGAAACGGAAACTTTTTATTAGGATATCCCCAGAGTCGAAGTTTGGCTTAACATTATTTCAGCACATTTGCACATTTGCAATTTTAGCCCTCGGTCTTTTCAACCATCAATTCAACGGGATTACCGTTTTATTAGAAGTATTATTATGACTTTGGAATTTTTCCTCAACCTTTTTGAAGTCCATGGCAACGGGGGTACCGTCAAGCATAGAAAATTTTTTTGGCTTTGGATTTTCACATTTATACATTTGAGCTTTATTTCACGTTAATATTTGCCAAAATCCGAGTCCCATAACTTTTATAACAATAGAAACAATAGCACGTACTATCAAGAATCAGTTGTCTATTACACCGCAACACTGACAGTACCTTGATGTGTACCCAACTCTCATAAGCAAGGATTCTCTCAAGAATGCTTGAAAACTAAGTATCGCCAAAACTAAACACCTTTAATTATTTTGAAATTTTTGTTTTTGGGGTTTATAAGCTGCTGGGAGCAGAAAGCCACAAGTAACCTCTACGAGCTCTAAAGAGATCCAACTAATTCACGCTTAGCATCTAACTTCTATATAACTCTATCATTTCTCTATCTTCGCAAATTTAAAATCTTAAATAATAAGATCCGCGAATGCTTAGCCGATAATTTAGCTCTTGTAAATTAAAGTCAATCATGGGAACTTTCAAACTCTTTGCTAGAATTCGCGTTTTATAGCTCCTTGTATGAAAAACTAGCGAAAGCTTTTAATTATCAATGGTTAAGGGAACAAGCTAGGGCTCAACACGCCCGGTCAAGTCAAAATTCTATTCCTACTCTAACCAGCGGAAAGCCAACAAGGTGTCAAAACATATACATTATTTTGAAAATGCTTCGTCAAATAATCTCAAGTCTCGCATATCTAAAATCACTTAGGGACGCTTGAAAATTCTTGGCCTTGTGAGCTAGAATTCGCATTTTATAGCTTCTTGTCTAAAAGACTAGCAAAACTTTTCAATCAAAAAGACTAGCAAAAGCTTCAAAATTTTTTAAATTTTCTCACTTTTTCATCACTTTTTTCATTTTCTGAGGAAAAACGGGGTTGTGAGAGTGTAAGGCAGAAAACAAGTGCGGTCAAATCAAATCGAAGATTACCCCCGAAACTAAAATGAAACATTGTCCTCAATCTTTAAAGGCAAGGGTGCTCAACGGAAATCTAAAAGCCGTTTGTTAATTATGCTAAAAGATAAACGTTAGTCGATAAGATTTCGGATATCGGATTTCCATAAGCATCGAAACATGAAACTCGAGTGGAGAAAAGACAAAACCACGAGAATGAGAGTCTTCATATATCGGGGAAATCCTGTACATAAACATCAAACACCAAACAAGAGAAATCAAAGAGGCGAACCCCCTCACATCACTTATTAGAAATAAGAAAGAAGATAGAAGGATAAGCATTGGTTGCCACCCACGAAGCGCTACTGTTTTTGTTCCACGAGTCGCTAGCTTGACTCGTCTCCGAATTCATTTGTCCTTGGGGAAGCAGGTGGAAGAGATATCAGGATCGAAGATGGTATCCTCATTCCCGGATGAGTGAAGAAGGATGGGTTGGGTGGGTCAAGTTTTAAGCATAAGAACATAGTGTTCATGATCACCCACCATATTAGAGGTTAAAGTATGAAAAGTAATTCCCTCGTCCGATGGTTTAGCGGGAGGACGAGTGAATGACAAAGTAAGGTGGAATGACTCCGTAGAAGAGGGGAGTCGATGATTAGGTAGGTGACTTTTAGAAAGTATATCTCCTTCAGAGTTGTGCTTGGCATTCTCCATACCCGGCGGTATCGAGTTATCTGGCGTAAAATTGGCTTCTCTCATAAGAGGATCATTAGACGAAGTCAACTCGGGCTCAACCTCAAAATAGAAACGTTCATAAAGCGGAAGAGAGAGATATGTATCAATAGTGGTATTGCCACTATTCTCCTCTTCAAATCTAAAAGTTTCAAGCTAAGGAGATGCTTCGTATTTTTCCTATAAAAAATCACTATCCTCAACGGGGATAGGAAATGAAGAGGGAGATTTGAGCATAGAATTAGAAGGATTTTCACAAAACAATTCAATCTTAGAAACGAGGAGATTGATATTCGATAATTTTTCACGAAGTATGTCATCCTTGATGTTCAGATTATCAGTGTTAGTTCTTCCATCTTCTGGTTCAAAATCATTCACCTCTTCTGAGCTGACAATCTAGGTATTGCACCTAGTGATGGTCTTATGGTTCTCCTTTTGGGGAAGACTCGCGAGAGAACTCAGATCAATATGTGTTTATTAACGTCTTTGTTTATATGTTTGTGATTCCTTATATGCATAATTGTTACATGTTTTACACACCTAATTGCATGCAATATGGAATAATACATATTGAAATCATGACGTTAATAATGGTATTAATTTAAACGCCTAAATACTATGCTCATTGTGACCTGCTATTTGATTCGTGGAAAATTGTTTTTGTAAAATTAAGTGACCTAATTATTGAAACAAAGTTTTTTCATGAAACTAAAAACTGGACGCTATGGACACTTGAGATGTACGGCTCACCCACTAGAACAAACTATAAGGGGGGTTTAAGGCGGTGCGCACAGTCACACCTAAAGGATTTCCGGTTATTGCCTTGCGCTGACCTGGTCCTCCGCCTCCTTGCGAGTTCGATTGGAGCTACCGTAAACCATGGTGATCACTACATTGTTATTACTAAAAGTTTTTAAATAGGTGGTACAAAGTTGTTTTGCATGCTTCTTTGTACACAATTTTACCACATTTATGTGTATACCCTATGTGAAAATTTTAAGTCTATGCCAACCAACTAAGAACATGTGCATTTGGCTTGACCTCTTTGGTAAGACCTTAGGGCCATTCCAACCCATGGCGAATTTTGCTCATTAGTCAAACTTTTGGTGATATTTGCATGTTCTTACTTGGTCGACTTATTTCAAGTATGCTTGGTCAGACCTTGGACCCGAGGCATAAGATAAGACTAAACATGATCTTGACATTATTACTTGTTTACTAATGCCTTGATCAGTTTCATAAGTCTAAGAGTTGCATTTTATGCAATTAACGCTCGTCGCTTACCTCTTGCCCTACTTGTTTACACATTGGTCAGACCTTTTGGTAATAAGTGGGAGGTCAAGATGAATCTTAGTCTTATTAGTAATTAATTAGGTAGTTAATTCTATTAAGAAGTTAATTATCGAAAATACTAATTATTTGAACTTTTCTAAATTGTAGATGACTACCTCAGTCCAAAACAATTCGATACTCAGGAGTTTCTTTGAGAAACAAAAACTCACTGGACCTAACTTCATTGACTGGTATCGCCAGCTTCATATTATCCTGTCAGCTAAAGATAAGGAAAACTATTTGGAGCTTCCCATTCCTGCTGCACCTGTTGCAGCTCCTGGTCACCAAGCCCCTCCTGAGGCTCTTGCAGCTCACACTGCTTGGGTCAAGGAGTCAAAGGACATTGTTGCCTTTATGCTTATGACCATGGAGTTATAGATCCAACGAAATCTAACTCACCTTGGTGCATATGACATGCTACAGGAGCTGGAGTCTATGTTTGCTCAACAGGCAGTACAAGAACTTCTTCAAACCGTGAGAGAATTTCACGCGTGCAAGCAAGAAGAGGGTCAATCTATAAGCTCATATGTTCTTAAGATGAAGAGCTACATTGACAACTTGGAATGTCTCGGTCATTCCGTCACTCTAAACTATAGAGTTAGTCTGATCTTGATTGGTCTTTCTAAAGAGTATGACACGTTTGTGCAGAACTATAATATGCACAGCATGGGGAAGACTGTGAATGAACTACATGCTATGCTTAAACAACATGAGCAGACGTTACCCAAGAAATATGTTGCACCTGCACTTAATAATATACGTGCGAGAAAGGTCCAGAAAAACCATGGGAAAAAATCATTTAAGGCTGCTAAGGGGAATCAAGAGAAGGGAAAGTACAAGCTCGCTTATGCTCTTGAGCATAAACCACCTTATGCTCCCATGCCTAAGATTCCTCCACCACCCAAGAAGGATAATCCTGCTAAGGACGCGACCTATCACCAATGTGGTGAAATAGGTCATTGGAGAAGGAACTGTCCTGTGTATCTCGCCGAGTTGATGAAGAAGAAGAAGTTATCTCTAGGAGCTAGCTCTTCAGGTATTTTCACCATAGAACTCTACTCTTTTCCTAATACATATTGGGTTTATGACATGGGTTGTGGTACTCACATCTGTAATACTACTCAGGGTCTTAGGGGAAGTAGGAAGCTGAAGCCAGGAGCTTTAAGTCTGTACGTGGGCAATGGTCAACGGGCAGGAGTTGAAGCTATTGGCGTTTTTCATTTATGTCTCCCTAGTGGATTAGTGGTTGTTTTGAACAATTGTCATTATGCTCCCTAGTGGATTAGTGGTTGTTTTTCATTTTGCACTTTTGGTTATTTTGTGATCTTCGTTGGGTCTTTGATGCTTTTTTGTCGCAGAGCGAACCTGGTTGTGAATTGTTCCCCGAGATCGTCCCAGTTGTCAATACTTCCTGGCTCTAAGTTACTGAACCACCCTTGCGCTGCTCCATCCATCGTTTGTTGGAACATCCGGCACCATACCGGCATTGGCCATTCTCCCTGGTTTGCAGCTCCCACAAAATGGTTAATGTGATCGTCTAGATCTGTAGATCCATCGTATAATTTTAGGTTGGCCGACATGGTGTGTTTGGGGCCGATGAATTCTACTATCCTTCTAGTGAACGGGGATCTAGCTATTTCCTTGTGTGGTTTGCTCAGGTCGTCGTCGGTATTTCCTTCCGTCCATTTGCCCGGTACTCCTTCATCATCCCCAAATGACAATTGTATGGGTTTGATCGCATTTTCTCCCGTCGTGTTGTATTTCTAAATGAGCGCCTCCAACGACGACATTTGAGCTTGTATTTGTTCCTATAGTCCAGGTGGTTTGTCATTAGTAACCCAATTCCCCCTACCTGATCCGAAGGCGGAGCCAAGGCACCGGGCGGTGGTGTTTTCGGCGGACCAGTCATTCGGTTTCTTTGGTAGAATGAATAACGGGTTCCACGGATGGCGTGAATTTGTTGATGCAAAAGCTTGCACCCCAGTTGTAACTAAGACCTTCCGGTATTTGTCTCTCGGTCAACTTAGATAGAGCTTTTCTTTCTGCACAATGAACAACGCACGTTAGCCTCGCCTCGGGTGTTATCCCGAGACCAAGCTCCGGCGTGAGAGTAAGTATAGGTCGAGGGATATGGTAATAAATATGAGAGTATGTGTGTGTGAAAAGTTAATGTAAGTATTAAATGCGTTGGGGTACTTATACTACCCCAACCTCGATACTTGGTCGACCTTGGGAATAGGCTTAGCAGACCTGTAGCTAGCCTACATAGTAGGTGTCAGATCACGTGTGGCGAAATCCCATTAAACCTGAAAAGGCGGCGTTGACATGGTTCTGCGCTTTATCCACGGGATCATAGAGTAAACTGGGTAAAAAGTATCGTCCGGACGTAAGTTCCTCTGGACACATACGCCAACAAGAATCTCATAAAATGCTCTTCGTAATATGTAAAATTCATTATACCCAAGGCTTAGCTGCTGATACAATAACTGTTGCCTGCAATTGGAGGTAAACATGAAAGTATACTCTAAACAGATGGCGCGAGTCTGTTGCACTTGGTCTGATTGATCCACATGAATCATGTATTTCTCTCAGTTTATAAACGTCTTGGTAACCTAACATATATTTATCAACCAGTTTTACCCATTTGTATGAAAATATATGGGTCAATTAGGGTGTATATGTTCGATAATGGCTCACCTGGTTCAAGACTTATCTACTGTATACTATATATGTTCTGCCAATCTTTTTCACCTCGAGCACATAGTTTAGTGGTTCATGGTTATTTTTATTATTTATTTATTTATTTATTTATTTTTAATATTTCCAACAGGCTAGAAGGGCAAAGAATCTGGATCCACTATGGATAATTAGTTTCCATTGCCTAATGTCTATATGTCATGTGCGTAGAAATGTATTTTATTGAATAGTCACATCATTTTTGGCCTTAACGCTCATGCTCTTTGTTTACTTGATCTTACTTTCACAGGAACTTAATTTGGTGGAAGTTAAGCAGATAACGAAGTACCACTTGGGACGGAGATAGCAGAAAAAAGAATTGTTGACTCCACTTCAGGTCTACATAAAAGACTTGGTTGTATTGTAATATGATCATGCCTTTCTTTATATACATGATGATGATGAAAACCAAGATTACTTTACATTCCGAGAAACTGCTATGAACACGCATTGATCAGCTCTAATTTTATTAAATTTTTGCAGCCCCAAAAAACATTATAGACAGTTACCGGTTTTGACTGAAAACCCTATGAACCACCTCTCACGTTCAAGTCAATAAGGGCGAAGTGTAGTGGACTGAGAGACCACAATCTCTACATGATATATATGGCGTAATGGAGTTGGGAATCATTCTCCCATCCCTATGTTATGTAAGAAAGTATATAGAGTGTTTTTTTTTTCCACATAATGTTTTAGGTATACCTGCATACCTCTTTTTTGGATGGTAAGTTGTTATCCTGACTAGCATTCAAGTCGGAGGAATCAAAAAGAGCCTTCACATTGATGTCGCCATTTTTCACATTGACACAGATATAACCTCTGCCTGAAAGGTTGTGTATTTTACACGATAAGTTGTGCCTTCTGTACAAACGTGCGTCCCTCCCCAATTTTATTCTTTGATATTAGTAGACTTAAGTAACAGGCTTATGATTCATCGGGGAATTCGGATTATTCTTATCTCGAAGTTTTTTTTCCGGTATTTTAAGGTCTAAAGACAACACAAGATACTTGCACAACCCCTGAGGTTTTTTATATGGCAAAGCCGACATTTGTCTCTTTTGCATTTTATTGTGTAGATATATAACTTAATAACACAACTACTGCTGTTATTAAGATGGTTGAAATACTAAATATGATCAAATCAGAAAGGAAAAAAACAAGTCACAATCAAAGATTGTATACAGCAATAGCTTAATCAACCTGCTTGATTTTCTTCAAACTTCAAGAGCACCGTGTCCCCAAACTTTGAATCTCAGCTCAAATCTGCAGCAGTAACCACTAGCCTCAGATTAATCAAAGAAACAAAACATCTACCCTTCACGAACTTAAGACCTCATTTGGAGACTCTCAAGCCCTTACGCTAGACCACCCACTATGCTTAGTAACTGTATCTAGTTTTTCTTTTACTAATTCCGACAAATACATGATTGGCAACTAAAATTTTTTTCATCTCATGTCTATTCCATAACTTTCACTTTACGTACACAGTATATTATATAACCAAATGCATTTTTGTACTTTAATAATTTTAAGAATTATTTTATCATTCATCCTACATTTTCAAGATTTTATATTAACAAAACTACAAAACTTTGCAAGTACTTAATAAAATTGTTACAATACTCAGATGATCAAAACAAAGTGACATGAGCAACTGATCAGTGATCTACTATTAGACATTAGACAAGGAAATACAAAAGTGACTAGTTATTTTTGAAATGAAACAAACGACAAACATTAACTGTGGGAAACGGTGTACACTTTTATTAATGAAAATCAGATTATCAAATAATAAATAAATTAACAGAAAATATAAAACAGCAGACAGAATGGGGTAGAAGCAGAAGACAGACTCTATAACGATATATATAAACGAAAGCAGTAAAAGGTCGTGAACGAGGCTCGTGTTTAACACGATTCCCTTAAAACAGATTCGCCGTCTGTTTCCCAGGGTACAACGTTCTAACTGTTGCACAGTCGGACCTGACTCACTTGCCTGAAAATTCACCGAAGTTTTGTGTATCTCTGATCGAAGGAACTGCTGGAAATTGTCTGCAATGAAGCTGCGTTTTTTCTGTGTATAAAAACTGAATGAGAGACGCCTGTATTTATATTGAAAACCTAACTTGTTTTCCAAGATAAATAAGTTTCGAAAATATACAAATCTGTTATAATAAAACACGATTTGCATATAATATATTAACACAACATTATTCTGTAAAACTTATTCACTAAGTTTAAATCTATTCCTAAAATAGATTGATACAGAATTTGGAAAATTACAAGCCCGAATCTGCAGCAAAAAGATACGCAGGTATGCGAGGTTTCGGAGCTGCATTCGTGTCCGCAGGTCGCGCGGGCTCGCATGAGTTCAGAAGCTTCGAACCCATTTTGGCCCAGAAATCCTGAAATCTGCACCCCCCCTGCGTGCGCGCACGTAGGTGTTGGAGTAAAACCAACAAATCAATTTGAAGGTTCATATCAAGATTCCTATATAAACAAGGTTTCACTTCTTGTTTTGGGCGATGTGGGATACTCCCACTTTTCCAAATTTTGTGTTTCAAGTGCCTCACTTTGAGACACGATATCTCATTCATATCAACTCCATTTTTGACACTCTTTAGCTCGTTGCGAAGCTCTCGTCGAGGAGAACGCAAAGCTACCAAGAAATATAAATATATATAACATATACATATATTAAATAGTGTCTAAAATTTTCAAAAACTCATTTTCCAACAATCCCCCACATGAATGGAAATCGGTCAAAAACACACGAAAGTTTCGGTGAAATTTCTGCGGTTAAGTCTTGCATAGGATAGGTAGGTGTAACCCTTTGAACCTTCCCTTGTGAGATGCACTTAGTCTCCTAGATCTGAGTAGACGCGATGTCCTTGAACTCATTATCCATTTACGTAGACGACATTACACTTCACACAAGACTCACCCTGACATTGTCAAGTCCTCATAGTCGTATTCGTTATGGTCATGAATACTAGCCTGGTTCTGTAAGAGCTCTTAGGAATTGCGGCCCCCACATTTCCCTTCGAAGCGACCCCACTTCTCTCTCACATAGGTGATTTCATCTTGAATCATTAAAACATATGTTTTGTGATTTCATCTTGAATCATTATGCTTTATGATTTCATCCTGAATCATTAAAGCCATATGTTTAACCTCTCAACAAGTCACATTTGTTATAGGAATGGACTAGGAAAGTTACAATATTTAGTAACTCCCCCACATTGACGTGACTTCCCCACATTTCTATGATTAGGTTGTCCTATTGAACCCAGATCTTGGGATCTCCAGTCAACTGGGTTAGGTTTTCCTTCATAGAAACTCATTCCTTCAAGGGCTTTAGTCCCATTCCTCTAGACGACTTACTTACTAACTCTCTGCTTAAGCCTTTCGTAAGCGGATCCGCGATATTATCCTTTGACTTCACATAGTCAATTGAGATAACTCTTGTTGAGAGTAGTTGTCGTATCGAATTATGTCGACGACGGATATGTCTGGACTTTCCATTATACATTATGCTATGAGCTCGGCCAATTGCCGATTGACTATCACAATGTATACTAATGGCCGTTACCGGTTTAGGCCACCTTGGTATGTCCTCTACGAATTGACGTAGCCATTCCGCCTCTTGTCCGCATTTATCTAACGCGATAAATTCTGATTCCATCGTGGACTTAGCTATAACAGTTTGCTTGGAAGACTTCCAAGATATAGCCGCTCATCCTAGTGTAAACACATATCCACTAGTCGATCTAGAATCTTTTATGTCAGATATCCAATTTGCATCACTGTATCCTTCGATAACAGCTGGATATCGATCATAATGCAGTCCATAATCGCGACTGTATCTCAAATAGTGAAGTACCCTAGTCATAGCTGCCCAATGTGCATAGCTTGGGTTACTAGTATACCTACTTAGCCTACTAACAGCATATGCTAAGTCAGGTGTACTGTCATTAAGTACATTAACATGCCAATAATTCTTGAATACTCTAATTGGGCAACACCTAAACCTCTATTTTTAGATAGATGCTTACTGGTGTCAATTGGAGTTCTAGCTAGGCCGGAATCCCCCGCATTATGAGTATTAAGAATTTTGTCCACATAATGTGCTTGACTTAACACAAGTCCATTTTGAGTTCGTATGATCTTTATTCCAAGGATCACATCAGCCAAACCCATATCCTTCATGTCAAACTTTGATTTCAACATGTCTTTAGTAGATTTGATCATCTTGTCGTTACTGCCAACGATAAGCATATCATCAACATATAAACACAAGATTACATATCCACTATTTGTGTCTTTGACATAAACACATTTGTCGCATTCATTAATTTTGAATCCACTCTCTAGCATGGCGTGGTCAAATTTCTGATGCCATTGTTTGGGAGCTTGCTTTAAGCCATATAATGACTTAACAAGCCTACAAACTTTGTTCTCTTGTCCAGGAGCCATGAAACCCTCAGGTTGGTTCATGTAGATTTCTTCTTCTAAATCTCCGTTTAGAAATGCCGTTTTCACATCCATTTGGTGAACTTCCAAATTTCTTAAAGCGGCAATAGCAAGTATCATCCTAATCGAGGTTATTCGCGTAACGGGCGAATATGTATCAAAGTAATCAAGACCTTCGTTGTCTAAATCCTTTGATTACTAATCTTGCTTTATACTTGTCAATGGTGCCATCGGCTTTCATCTTCTTCTTGAAGATCCATTTATAGCCTAGTGGTTTACAACCGGGAGGTAAATCCACGAGCTCCCAAGTATGATTTTGTAAAATAGAATCTATTTCACTTTTAATGGCTTCTTTCCATTGAGGCCCTTCTGAGGAAGTAACCGCTTCTCGGTATGAAGTAGGTTTGTTTTCAACCATAAAAGAAACAAAATCGGGTCCAAACGATTTCTCGGTTCTTGCCCTTTTGCTTCTTCTAGGTTCAACCTCTTCTTCCTCAGTTTGATCTTGTCTCTCATCTTGAAGATCATTATTATCTCGTTGTCTCTTATCTTGGACAACATCTTCATCTATTCTAGATGAACTTCCAGTTTCCTTCGTTAAACAAGGAAATATAGTTTCAAAGAACGAAGCATTCCTTGATTCCATTAAAGTACCCTTTTGTATATCCGGATTTTTCGAATCATGTACAATGAAGCGATAAGCACTGCTATTCTTAGCATATCCGATGAATATACAATCCACAGATTTAGGTCCAATCTTTTGGGCCTTGGGAGTCGGTATAGCTACCTTTGCTAGACACCCCCACACTCGTAAGTACTGATATGATGGCTTTCTTCCCATCCATAATTCATAAGGGGTCTCTTCCTTTTCCTTACGAGGTATCTTATTTAAAAGATAAGTAGCCGTTAAAATGGCTTCCCCCCACATGTCCTGGCTTAGACCAGAACTTATCAACATGGCATTAACCATTTCTTTCAAGGTACGGTTCTTCCTTTCGGCAATACCGTTATGCTGAGGTGAATAAGGAGCAGTGAACTCGTGTCTAATTCCATGTTTTGCACATAGGTCAGCGAATGGAGACACATATTCACCTCCTCTATCACTTCGGACCACCTTGATTTTCTTACTAAGTTGATTCTCAACTTCGTTTTTGTATAGAACAACCTTGTCTATAGCTTCATCTTTACTTTTCAGTAAGTAAACATAGCAATACTTTGTACAATCATCAATAAACGTGATAAAGTACTTATTGCCACCTTTTGTGGGTAGTGATTTCAAATCACATATGTCAGTGTGTATCATATCAAGTGGTTCGGTTTTTCGTTCAACCGATTTGAAAGATGCTCTTGTAAGTTTGGCTTCAACACAAGTTTCACATTTATATTTTGAGTCAATATGAAAATTAGGTATGCAATTAAATTTAATCAAACCACGCATTGAATTAAAATTTACATGTCCAAGACGGCCATGCCACATATTAGAAGACTCAATCAAGTAAGCAGAAGAATTCATATTATTGATATCTTTCTTAACAACCATTACATTGAGTTTAAACATACCATTCAGGGCATATCCCCTACCAACATACACTTGATTCTAAGAAAGAACAAACTTATCAGACTCAAAAACAAGACGAAAACCAAACTTGTTCAACAGCCAACAGACACAAGATTCTTGCGAATCTCTGGAACATACAAGACATTAGTCAACTTGAGCTCTTTCTCGGATGTCATCTTCAAGATTACATCTCCTTCGCCCTTGATTTCAGCAGTTGCAGAGTTGCCCATGTACAGCTTCTCTCCACTATCAACCGCTCTGAAAGAGTGAAACATACTCTTATCAGCACACACATGACGGGTAGCCACAGTATCCACCCACCATTCCCTATTGTTGGAACCTACCAGGTTAACTTCAGAGATCATGGCAATGACATCAGACACCATAGCAATCATGTCCACATCTTCATTCACCATATTAGCCTGGCGTGGAGTCACCCGCTTCGGCATCTTACAATTAGCAGCACGGTGACTGGCTGGTCACAGTTGAAACACACCCCTTGGAACTTCGTTTCACAATTGCAGCTTTTGGAGCAAGGTAATCAGACTTACCTTTGCCCTTCTTGTCATTCTTTCCTTTTCCTTTGCCTTTAGCTTTGACATTGGACTTTGAAGATGACGAAACATGCTCAACCATATTTGCCTTTGCGAATCAGCTATCGTGTTTTTTGAGCCAGGTTGTTGTGCTCTTCAATACGAAGACGAACAACCAAGTCTTCAACACTCATTTCCTTTCGCTTATGCTTCAGGTAGTTCTTGAATTCTACCCAGCTTGGAGGTAACTTTTCAATAATAGCACCAACTTGAAAAGTTTCACTCAAAGTCATTCCCTCAGCATGAATGTCGTGTAGCAAAACCTGCAGATCTTGAACCTGACTCATCACATTCTTTGAATCATCCATCTTGTAATCCAAAAAACGAGCTACCACGAACTTCTTTGTACCAGCATCCTCAGTTTTGTACTTGCGTTCCAATGACTCCCATAATTCTTTGGCAGTCTTGGTCTTGCAGTACACGTTGTACAAAGAATCAACCAAACCATTCAGAACATAGTTGTGACACAAAAAGTCTGAATGTTTCCATGCTTCCAAGGCTTGAACAGCCTGTTGATTAGAGGATTGACCTTCTGCAGGAGGTTCCACGTTAGGTGGGTTTTCTTTTAAGAACCGCGCAAGGTTCAAAGTAGTCAGATAGAAAAACATCTTCTGTTGCCACCTCTTGAAATTCTGCCCATTGAATTTCTCTGGTTTCTCAGCATGATTAGCAACTGTGTTGGTAACTCGTTGGTAACTGGCGCACCAGTTACGTTCACAGGAATAGTCACAGGAGGGGTAGTGGTGTTTGTCATCCTGAAAATCAAACACAAACTGTTAAATGGTATCTACTTGTACCAGATCTGATTCAACAAAACTCTAGCTTGGTTTTGATGGATCGAGTAAATCAGTTTAATATAAACTCTATCTCGGTTTCGTTAAACTGTTAATAAAACTGCTTAAAAAAACGTTATAGATCTGTTAACCCAAATCTGAATGTATAATACTGTTAAAAGAAACTGATTTCCAAAGAAACTCAACAAGGTTTCGACAGAAAACAGTTTATAAAATCCTGTTAAATATAAATCCGATTTTATAATAAAGTGTTCTAAATTCGGTTAAACCGAATCTGTTTTAAGACTGTGGGAAACGGTGTACACTTTTATTAATGAAAATCAGATTATGAAATAATAAATAAATTAACAGAAAAATAAAACAGCAGACAGAATGGGGTAGAAGCAGAAGACAGACTCTATAACGATATAAATAAACGAAAGCAGTAAAAGGTCGTGAACGAGGCTCGTGTTTAACACGATTCCCTTAAAACAGATTCGCCGTCTGTTTCCCAGGGTACAACGTTCTAACTGTTGCACAGCCGGACCTGACTCACTTGCCTGAAAATTCACCGAAGTTTTGTGTATCTCTGATCGAAGGAACTGCTGGAAATTGTCTGCAATGAAGCTGCGTTTTTTCTGTGTGTAAAAACTGAATGAGAGACGCCTGTATTTATATTGAAAACCTAACTTGTTTTCCAAGATAAATAAGTTCCGAAAATATACAAATATGTTATAATAAAACACGATTTGCATATAATATATTAACACAACATTACGCAGGTATGCGAGGTTTCGGAGCTACATTCGTGTCCGCAGGTCGCGCGGGCTCGCATGAGTTCAGAAGCTTCGAACCCACTTTGGCCCAGAAATCCTGAAATCTGCACCCCCCCCCCTGCGTGCGCGCACGTAGGTGTTGGAGTAAAACCAACAAATCAATTTGAAGGTTCATATCAAGATTCCTATATAAACAATGTTTCACTTCTTGTTTTGGGCGATGTGGGATACTCCCACTTTTCCAAATTTTGTGTTTCAAGTGCCTCATTTTGAGACACGATATTTCATTCATATCAACTCCATTTTTAACACTCTTTAGCTCGTTGCGAAGCTCTCGTCGAGGAGAACGCAAAGCTACCAAGAAATATAAATATATATAACATATACATATATTAAATAGTGTCTAAAATTTGCAAAAACTCATTTTGCAAAACTCATTTTCCAACATTAACATCCTAGTTCCTATAATATTGGTATGAATGTCGTCTTACCTTATGATGTTCTATAATTGAAGAAGAATTACGTAAAGTAATAGATGATTTCTTAGACTTGGTTCTTACAAGTATGTCCTTTGAAACAGGTGAGATGATCGAATCCGTAGGACTTGTGTACCTAAAAAATAGCACAAACAAGCCCACTAAATACCATAACCACTTGTAAAGTTTGTTTTTTTTCAATCATTCAAGAAACATTTGATTACATTTCAGGATATTTGAAAGCCTTTGGAACGATAAGAGGACTAGGAACGCTTGTCTTCGACGCCAGGGACTTCCGGGGAGATGTTTGATCCATTGCTTGATATTTTGTGGTTACAAAGATCAAAAGTGAAATACAAAAATGTTTAGGGTGCGTTTAGTTAGAAAACATTTTCTTTCATTTCCTATTTCTTGTTTTGTAGGAAAAGGGAGGGGAGTTTTATTTCCACAAAACAATGGAAAATTTAGAAAACGCGTTTAGTTTGAGAAACATGTATTTATGTTTTCCATTTTGCAAAACTAAAAAACATGCTTTAAGTGTTGTTGTTTTCTATCTCAATTCTCTATTCACCTTTGTAATATCATAAAAACATCTTCAAAACACAAAAACAAATATTTTAAACTAACAAACTAAATTATAAATTAACTAAAAAAATCTAATACGAGAAAATAAAGAATTAAAAAAAGTAAAATATAACATCAAATAACATGAAAAATCTTCAGCGACTACAATTCACATAAAACATTAAATTTGACATAAAGCAAAATTCCCTATTTCATCCGTTTTATACGTTTTTATCCGTTATGTTTTATCCACTTTTTTACGTTTTATATGTTTTTGAACAATTTTATACGTTTTATTAGAGGTGGTAAACGGGTCGGGTTGGGTCGATTAAACTTGGGTCATGGGTCATATATGTCATGTTTTAAAATGGGTCTAGCAGTCCATGGGACGAGATGGTTTGATTCGGGTCGAATTAGAGCCTACTAAATTAGTTGTTTTCATCGTTTTTTTTTACGTTTTCGTCTGTTTTTACTCATTCGTTTGTTTCTTTTTACGTTTTCGTCCTCTTTTTATTGTTTCGTCCGTTTTAGTCTAAGTTTGTTATGTTTCGTCTTTTACGTTTTCGTCGGTTTATTTCGTTTTCGTCATTTTTTCGTTTTCGTCCATTTTTTTACTTTTTAAGCCTTTTTAATGTTTTCGCCAGATTTTTACGTTTTGCGCTAAACTTTTACGCTTTCGTCACGAAACCTTAAAAACCTAAACGGGGCGGCAAACGTAAAAAAGATGAAAACGTAAAAATTCATACGAAAACGTAAAGAATCGGATGAAAACATGAAAAAATAGACGAAAACGTAAAATAAGAAACGAAAACGTAAAAAACGGACGAAGACGTAAAAAGGGTCGAAATAAATAAGGTTAAAACATAAAAAATCCGACAAAAAGTAAAAAGTGGACGGAAAGGTTAAAAACGTACGAAAACGTAAATAAATCGAACGAAACGTAAAAATGGCGAAAGCAAAAAAACAGAACGAAACGTAAAAACGGACGAAAATGTAAAAAAGCGGACGAAAACATAAAAAAAAAAAAAGACATAAACGTAAAAAAATCGTTAGAAACGTAAAACGTAAAATCGGATGCAAACGTAAAATGGACAAAACGTTAAAAAAGCAGAAAACGTAAAAATTCAAACGTAATCATAAAAAATAGACGAAAACATAAAAGAACGAACGAAAACGTAAAAAAATGGACTAATAAGGACGGCAACGAAAGAAAGCGGATGAAAACTTAAAAATTGGACGAAAACGTAAAAAAACGACAAAACGTAAAAGTCGGACGAAAACGTAAAAAGCACACAAAACGTAAAAAATCGGACGAAAACGTAAAAACATGAAAACGGACAAAACGAAAAAAAAAACGGATAAAAACGTTTAAAACGGATAAAACCGACAAAACGATAAAACTAAACGAAAACTAATTAGGGGTATTTTAAAGGAAAATAGGTGAAAACAAAAAAAAGTGTTTTCCACTTTTGTGTATTAAAGTTGGAAATAGGAATTTTGTGTTTTGTAAAGAATTTTATTGGAAAACACTAATTTGAACGCGATCTCTGTTTTCCTTGTTTTCCACAAAACATTTTGTGGAAAACAAGAGTGTTTTCCCTCAACTAAACGCACCCTTAGTGTGTTTGATTTTTTGGAGGTAAAAGAAGACGGAGGTGGGTGGGTCCATATTTGTGGGCCATGGAGCCTGGTTGGTGGTTTTGTGACTTGGTTGGCTTGTCCTATCATTTGGAAATATAAGTTCGGGCGGCTTAAATATATTCATGCATCAAACACTTTTCTTATAGTATAATGTTTAACTTTACGTATAATAATTTAGTTGATTATTTGATTATTACATGGAGCATCTTCTATAATAGCAACTCGCAACACGATGAGGGTAGACATTTAGAGTAGAGCGAAACGTGGTGAAAACTAGGACGAAAGATACTTTGTCAAGATGTTTACATGCCAAAAGCACGCCCTATATAATATGCGGGCTTGGCAAATTGAGTTTTTATTTTTATCGGTTTGTGAGTTTGTCGACTGCTGTAGATGTAAGGGAAAATTGGTGATGTGGATTTATCAACTCTTTGATCAGTATATGATTTTAAGTATGAAGTTATTGCTAATTAAATGGTACTCAGTATTTCAGAATAAAGACTATAAGAGGACAAGATAGAGGTGGGAAAACTCGAGCTCTAAGAGACGGAACTTGAACAATTTTTTTAGGGGGGCCGAATTTATTTTGGGAGGGCTGAATCGGAGATTTGTTTGTAACCTCAACTAAATTACCCTTAAAATCAATAATATTTATACTAGGTGCCGCAAATTTTGGGGGGGCCGGGGCCCTCCCCGGTCTCCATTAAGGTCCGTCCTTGTCTAAGACTATCTTTATCAACAACCCATCACAACCCAATCTCTTAATAAAATATTATTTTCTCTTTCCTCCACCTACACAACCAATACATACAACCAATCTATATTTTTCAACCATTTATCAACAACCCAACAAAAGAAATTAAAAAAAAAAAAACCCTAGCCAATGAAACAATGGTTTGTCAGATTGTGGGTTGGGGATCTGGATTGCCAAGTGACTATGATTGCAAGCAAGATTGTATACAAAAATTAAAAAAATATTATTTTTTAAGGTATTTTGAGTGGGTTGGGTTGGCAACCTTGCCAATAAACATAGTCTCTATGACTAAGAAAAGTTTCACGGCAGGGACGGAGCCATGTATGCCTTGGGGTAGGCCATAGACAACCCAGGTTTTCTTGTTACCACTAGCATTATATGTGTATTTTGTAATGTATATCTTCACTAAGTTATCTTGGCCCACCCAATTGAAAAGAAAGACCGATCCAACTTGATATTTAGAACTTTTATATTGATTATTGATCTTGTTATTGATGAGAACTTAGATTAAAAAATCGTTTTCTTATCATACTAGGTTATTTGAGCATTTCCTTTTTGCTATTTTATAAAGTTATGTCATTATGTCTTTAGTTTTAAGGTAAAATAATTAATCTTCCTGTTTTTGTTTCATTTTTTTTTTTTAATCTTTTTTAAAAGGATTCTATTTGTTCATAAGTTTTCACAATTTAGATTTTAGATAGCTTTTTACACAATTTTATTGATGCAAAAGGATGTTATATGCTGTCAAAATGAATATATTTTAAAGTAAAAAATTTTGTTACAATTTTAATGATGCAAAGGGTGTTATGTGCGGTCAAAATGAATATATTTTAGAGTAAAAATTTTTGTATGTTCTTTTCACTATTTTTTTTTAAATTTGTTTTGGCCCACCCGACTCATAAATCCTAGCTCCGTCACTGGTTTCACCAGAGCTCAAATAAACTCAATAAGATGTGTGAGTCGATCTTTTACTCTCTAGTTCTTGCTAAAATTCAGCTTGTTTAGATTTTAATCACACATACTAAAATGCAGCATTGATTGTTTAAACTGCAACTTTCAACGTCTGATCAACTTTAACCGTAACATTTGCACTTAAGCAACTGATATATAATTAATTATAATAGAAATTCTTTAAATAAATAAATAAAATAATAATAATAATAATAATAATAATAATAATAATAATAATAATAATAATAATAATAATAATTAACACATTTCAATAAAGTAAACACATTATATTTTGATTAATACTACTTGAACTTTTCCCAATCCCAAGTTCCCAACCCTGATCATGGTGCAACAGGCCCACTATTAGAACTAACCCACTAAAGTAGTACTCAAGTCCAGTCCAGTTCGGTCCCAAGCTGTGACCCATTTAAGAGGTCGAAAACCATGTGCTTTAAATTTGGGGTGTGACAAGTTAGTTTTTGGACCACTGAACTGAAGCAGAAATTAATGTGGTGTAATGACACGAGTATTTCAGATCCTTATATACATGTTATTAGAAAATTTAAATGATATAAGACCCAATTTACACTTTTAATAGCCTACACACAAATTTTAAAACAAGTTTTAATTTTTTCAATATTTGTTGCACTGAGATTTAACATAAACCAGAAACGATTTGCGTCTAAAAAACATAGCTTTAGCAAATAAAATGTTTTAGACAAAAACGCATAGTTTTATTTGAAATCAGCCAAAGGAATGGTATAGTGTTTTTTGAGAAATAATTTAGAGGCTAAAAAATATGACTGTTGTTGTGCCTAAATTGAAATGGCAGTAGTTTATTTGTTTTTGAAAATGCGGGTCTCTCTCTGTCACCAATAGGATGATGCCACATAGATTAGGTATACTATTAGACATATCAATTAATCATGTCATTCAATGCTGTCTGATTTTACTTTTTACGTTCTCATTTGACCATAACACAAGTAGGTGAATGGTGTGAATATATTTCAACGTATTGAATTATGAAAGTGGTGGTGTTTGGTTTATATAAGAATTATTGGTATACGAAGAAATCAAATTATGTTCTCTCTAAGAACTTCTTTAAAACTCAACCCCTAAACTTGATTAGGATAAATCTTTTACAAGTGTTTCTTAACTCTTCTTGGACTCGTTCTCTTATATCCAATTAAACATACACCATCATTGTATTGTCATTCTTATTTCTTTGTTGCTAAACTCTTAAACCAAATTACCGATAAATAGTCATGTTATCCAAATCGATTGGATGTTTTTAATTTCTAATTCGGGAACTTGATCATTGACTTTCACGTAGTATATATATGGGACGAGACATGTAAGCTTATTAGCCTCTCTTCTACACCATTTAATTCGAAAATGTATGCTATATTTTTTGCATGAAGATGGATAGCAGGGCTATTTCGTGTTCCTGAATATCTGATTTTAAATTTAAAGTCAACTTTCTTTCTCTTTTAATGAAATCTACTTGGGATTGGTGCCTACCCCAACCTTAATTTAACACCCATTAATACTTGCAGAGTGTTGCAGGTGCAAATGTGCAATGACCAACACTTTATCGACATGGAAGGTCAATTTGCTCGCTTTAAGGTTTTTTGGTATCAAGCAAGGGAGGTGATTTGTACACACATATTTTTAGCCATACACCATTAATCTGTGTATAGCGGTGTTGTACTGTCTGCATTACAGGTGTAAATTAGTGGTACATGGCAAATAAAAATGGTGTACAAATCATCACCCATCAAGCAAAGCTAGTTTTATTTTTAGATACATGGACCTAAACTTAGATTTAAAACCAAGTGTCAACATCCTGATGGCTGCAGACAGGGACCCACTTATTTTACAACTCATCAGGATGATGTCATGTGATTTTAGGTTTAAGTTTAGGTCCATGTATCATTTCTTTTATTTTTAATATAGTTTTTAGTTTGGCCTTTTGGTTTGGATTTCAAAAAGGTTACGATATAATCTACTGTATCAATTACTCTTATTTTGTTAGACAAGAAGAGTAACATGTTCAACACCTCAAACTATTTATCGCTGCAGACTAAATTCTTACGTCTTAAAGTATAGTTTTCCTAGGCAGATGCTTAGATCATGATTTTTCCTTATAGATAATCGATCAGTAGTCTTTTCAGATTAGATATATAACAGATGATCTTCTCAATCGATTTAAGATTGTTTCTCTTCGTATTCACTCATGCATTGCATGTTCGATGAATGTTCAACTTTGTTCAAGATTGATATATTTATAAAAATGTAAAATAGATACTACAAGTTAAAAACATATTCTTACAACGTGCTTTGACAATTATAAATACAATGCATTTAGTTTTGACTTATTAGAAATTCACAACATCTTAAATTTTGGTACTCTTATCAATATGTCACTCAACTTATGTACTGTATATATATTCATATTATATTATTTCATTATTTAATTGAAATGTCTGATATTCTGAATCATTTAAATGATCATATCTGTTTGAAAAGATGGGAGGAGTGTAAATACAAACGGGATATAAATACGATGATTGTATCTTATGCATGGTGTGATGAGACAGTGGGTCAACTATAGCTGTTCAGTAAATATTGTATATAACTTAGACGCAACGTATTCCTTCCCACTTTCATTATGAGATTGGGTCAATAACTTACTCACACATATCATCAAATCATATGAAAGAAAACCATTTTTTATTTGTTACGTATTAAATGCAGTGTAGGACTTAAATGTGACGAATTTGATTTGTTTTGACTAGATATAGGTGGAGTATGGTTTTATCATACTCGAACTTGTTCAATGGAAAAGTTGTGAAAATGGAAAAATATGAAAACAAAGATTGGAGAAAAAAATGGACCCAAAGTGGTCCAATGGGTTTTTAATGGTTAATTATAGAAAAACTCATATTAATATTCTACTACCTTCGTCCCATAATAATTGTTCATTTTGACTTTTCTAAGTCTTTTTTATTAAACTTTGACCATAAATTTTTTTATTTGTATAATATAATACTTGATGAAAAATATATGAATAGATTGGGTTTAAAATGCATTTTCATTTGATATAATTTTCATCAAATATTATATAACACAAATAAAAATATTAGTGGTCAAAGTTAAACAAGAAAGACTCAAAAAAGTCAAACGGGACAATTATTATGGGACGGAGGGAGTACTTACATACTTTAATATTCACTCCGTTCTAAAATAATTGTCCACCGACAAAAACTGTACAATTTAAGGCTGCTTGCAGTAGAGAGGAAAAGATCGATTAACTTACCAGTCGCTATCGATCGTTCCTATGGTATGAATTCACAATCGATGGATCATCACTTTTTTTTTGCTTAAGGGTCTTGCAGACGACCTTCATTCTTTCAAGTAAATGTGTATTGTTTTGTAACGTTTGAAAAAAAAAAAGTTGAAAGTTACTATTGGGTAACGTTTGAAAACCAAAAAATAAATAAAAAAATAAAAAAAATCTTTAAAAACTTATCTGTAAATGACACCACATAAACCATAATTTAAACACTTCTCTCATTCCAAAATGTCTAAAAAAACAGCACAATCAAAAGGCCGAAAATCCCGATTGCAACAAAACGTTCCGCAATTAACACCGGATCCGAATTTCCAGTTAACCGGTGTATCACCAATCGTAAATTTTTTACCCGCTAGTTTTGATTATTATTCGCAAGTAACTCCACAACAACAAACTCACAATCCATTTTATCTAAATCGCCCATTTCTTTCACCCTATAATAACAACCAACAATAACAACAAAGCCAATCCCGTCAAAGCTCATACTAACAATCTATTTTCCAATCACAGGAAGGGTTGTATCGTCCAACAATAGATTCATCGACGTCTTCCCACTTAAATCATCAACCGCATTCTTCGGTTAACCACATTAATCTTGCTGCTTGTGATTTTGAAGAACAATTATATGATAATCCAGATTTTTATGTGGGAACTGGTTCGTGTCATCCTACTCAAGATTATTCTATGGGTCAAGGTTCGGCTCACGGATCGTTTCACGATTCAGTTCCAAATTATGATGAGGACGACTCTCCTGTCGAAGAGATGTCACTGGTCAAAACTACGAAGCCAATGAAACGAGCTACAAAGGCAAAAAAGAATACTGCCAAGAATCATTCGTCGAATTAGACAGCTGCGGAAGAGTTGGCGTTGTGCAAAGCTTTGTGTGATGTGTCCGAAGATAGCGTGATGGGAAACTCTATGCAGGCTAAAGGATTTTGGGTGAAGGTTATGGTTACTTTACTGAAAAGAAGTTGGTGCAAACAGAACTTACAACTCGATCATTAGCAAGTGGAAAAGTAGGATTCGTCCTAGAGTTGGTGCATTTTATGCCATTTACAACAATGTTAATAAGAATCCTGGAAGTGGTGAGAATGGCCTCATTATTTACAGAAGAGCGTGTGCAGAATACCTAGTGGTGTATGAGCTTGATTTTGTATGGGAGCATTGTTTGGAATTTTTTAGGGAACATTCTGCTTGGCAGGATGTTGAGAGGTCTCATTTTGAAAGCCTAGATACGAGTCGAAAGAAAGCCAATACTTCTCAAACCGGCTCGGATGTGCCTGATTATGAAGAGATTCGCGATGAGCGACCAATGGATCGAGACCAAGCTAAGAAAAATAAGAAGAAATCATCCGCCTCCCGATCAATGAAGTCTTAGTATATGGAAGGTTTACGACAAATGGGAAAACCATTAAGTCGCTAGCATGGGGAAAGAAGAAGGAGACAGCAGGCGAATACTTCGAGTTGAAGAAACTAGAGTTGGAGTAAAAGAAACAAGAGTTGGAGATGCAAGCAAGAAGAGATCAAAAAGCAGCGAAAATGAAGAAAAAGAAATTTGAATTAGAACGTCAAAACTTGAATTTATGCGGAAAAGCGGGAAAAAGATATCATATTCTATCTCACACCAATCAACCCATCTTTGCCCGAAATACAATGACAAAAGATGCAGGAAATCAAAGCTTCAATCAAGGCACGCTACGACTTAGATTATTAGTTTAAGTTTTTAATAAGTATTGTAATGTTTAATTTTATTTGAATTATTATGTAAGGTTTTAATTATTAATGAAATTTAAGTTTGTTGTTAAAAATGTTTAAAAAAATGAAAGTCACCCTTACTGTGACAACCATTCGCCTGTAGGTCGCCGGAGAGAAAAAGCTGACGTGGCGGATTAAATGAGGGTCAATCTCCCTCCCTACTGTGTCCCGCCTAAGAAAAACATCATCATTAACAATAGTTTATTTTTTCCTTTTTGTAGAGTGACAATTTTATCCTTAAGTAATTAATTTATAAATTCTTTAAAGTTTGTACTAATAACCTCAAGTGAGAGTAATATGGTAAAGTTGATTTAAACTCTTTATCTATTTTTGAAAGTGCACAATTAATTTAAAACAACCAAAAAAATGCGAACAATAAATTTGGGATGAAGGGAGTACAATTTAAAAATCAATTACTAAGAATGAACACTTCCCAACAAAATTACAAAACCGATACTTTTTAGAGATTTACCAAAATGACACATCGAGCATTTTGATTTTGCTCGACGTTTTCAAGAAGACAAACATTTTTTCTTTAAAAGAAAAACATGGAGAGCAAAATGCTTGCTTCGCCCGTATTTTGCTTGGTTCGGCTAAAGACAAAAACGGCGAGCAATGCTTTGCTTTCCAAATATTTTTCTCGTTTCATCGATTTTGATAAATCCTTTTGAAAGTGTTTGGTTTGATAATGATTTATGTAAAGTGTTCATTTAAAAAATGGCACGCAATTTAATCCGGAAACTTGTCTTGACTCGATTATCTAGCTTGTCAAATAATCTATTTTTCTCTACGTCGAGTCCTTGACAATAATAAAGTTTAGGATTTTAATATTGGATGTGCCACGCACTACAACTAGCTCTTCTAAACCACGTTTTTTACATTCAATTCAATCATTTTGTTTGAGTTAATTCCATGCAATTAACAGCTTGTATATTTCTTAGTAATTAGATACACATTCCTTGTAAACACCATGCACCTACGTGATTGGTCCTTCATCCCAGGCTCCTTCATGGCCATTGGAACTGTTTCCTCCGGATGGCCTTGTTTGGACGAAGGTCTATCCAGTTCCGGAGGCAATGATGTGTCATGGAGGATGTTCATACATATCTCAACAATATTTTCGGTAAGACTATTTATGTTGCTCCACCTGGGTTCTACAGGCATAACAATTATAACACACATTAAACAAATTATTATGTGATCCCGACAAACTACTCACTACCAGGGGTGTGTTTTCAAGTCTTAAATTTAGAAATCTAGATACACCGGTTAATCGACTAAAAACACAACAGGCGTGTACCCTTTCGAGTTCGACTAAAACACAACACGGGCAGTGTACCCTTTCGAGTGTAATATAGCCTAGGTAAGTCCAGGTCGTCCCATGAGAATTGTAGTTTTTTCAGATTGGTTACTAAGGGTGCTAAGGCCAATTTAATTGTCACTTATTAAATCAACCAAACGTGTAATTAACCAAGATTACTAAGAAAGCGATTAAGGTTCAAGAAATGGATTAAAGCATGTTCATTTAGGCATGATCACTAAGATATGGAGTGCTTAAGATAGTGCTTATAACATTAGAATTCAAGTTAACAAATGTCACATATCCTTTCGGCCTATAAGTGCAACAAGTATTCATATTGAAAAATAACAAGAAATCCTTTCGACCTATATTCATTGTTATAACCAATATAATAAGTGTAATGATAAAACATGAACTAGTAAGTATCCTTTTGACATTTATACTAAGATAATTCACGTTTTACCAATTCAATGAGAACATATCCAAGATCACAATACGCCTAAACAAACGTAAGATTACTACTCCATAATTGATATTAATACAAACATATTACAAAGCATAAACTCATAATATTTCATCCAAATAAATAAGAATGTTACCAATGATTCACAAAACCAAGCGTTTACCAAACTAGGAGCGTAAATCCAAGAATTCGCGTACAACCAATGCTATATTGACAACCAATGATTCCAATATCAACACACTTCCCAAAACCTACTGTGATAACCTAAGTCTTGCTCCCTTCTGGAAATCAGAAACTCAAGAAAGGTATACGAACAGGGGCGTTTGGAAATGGAGTTTT